>JAQQAC010004778.1:12228137-12423215 GCA_029783875.1 Phataginus tricuspis | reverse complement strand
TCTTAACAGGATCTGTGTTCCTCACCCAGGCATTTTACCCACGTGGACTCTGGGTCACAGGACAGACTGGGGAAGAGGCACGCAACTCAGAGGAGACCTTTCCGCTGTGGGAGCAAATGACTGGGATGACGGGAAGTAGGACTGTTACCCTGGGTAGAGAGCGGCAAACCATTATTGTTTCCTGCTGGAGAGAAAACACAGGCCTTGAGGAAACTGCCCTCCCTTGGGACTGCTTTGATTACTAGATTGCTCGTGGAATCTCAGAGGGAGCCTTAGCCTGTAGTACTGGGGAGGCAGGCGGGTGTGATTTTGCGGGAGGTCAGACCTGGCTTTGCTTGCTGGCTCTGTGAGACTTCGGGGGCATTGCCTAAGTGACCTCGGACCTCACTTTCCATGTCTTTAAAACAGGGACGATAAGGCTGATGTCACAGGATCACTCTGAAAGTTAGAATTGTCTCCTTTAACGTAAATGCTTCGCCGAGCACCTGGTGGCAGCGCTCAGTATGTGTTGGAAGCTGCTGTGAGTTCTTGTTTCCCGTTCATCACTCAGAGCGCTGGCCGGTACTGTTTGCTTTTTCTTAAACCTGGTTCCCTGAGTGTCACTCTAGACCTCTTGGTCATCATTGGTGACCATGTCTTTCTGCCTCTTGGCCACTGTCCCCTCAATTCAGTTTCCATCCCGAATCTTCCAAGTCCCGTTTTGCCAGGCTTAGCATCACCATTGAAAATGTGTTTGCCTGAGGGAGTCATAGCCTTTCTATGGATGGATGGATCTTTGGCTGTGACATGGTTTATGTACATCACAAACTTAAAGTACAAATTCCTTTTTTGAACATCACAGTTGGGGGAATCTCGTCCCATCTGGACCCTCCCTAGGAGTGATAAACCTCCCTGGGTGTGACCAAGATTACAATCTTACCTATAGGTCAGTAGTTAAGGGGAATTTTATCTTAGACCGTGTGACAGATAAACTGGCCTGTAAACATAGATTTTTCTACAGAGTTATAGCATCCAGAGGCCACTGAGACCAAAAGGTTCCTGCTCAGAGTAAGGGTGAATGTCCTTCTCCTCGTTAGTGATCCCAGGACATTTTCAAGTTGATTTATTTTGTGACATGGCAAAAGCGATGCCAATTCCTTCTTTCAGCCCGCCAGCCGCAGTTTTTGAACACCATCGTGAGTTTTGGGGGGCAAGGGGGTGCCGCGGTTAGGAGAGTACCATGATAGCAGGAAACTTCTGAGCCCCACATCCTGTCTGCCCTGGCCCCAGAATCTGATCCTGCAAGGTGGCACTTGCAGGGCTTTCTACTCGTCTTTTGTCTCCAGGTCCCTCTATTAACCAGGGGACAGGAAAAGTCTTCCCTCTGACAGCCCCCCCATGACAGCCCATCCCAGGTGATACAGCAGAGACAGTCTTCCTGTTTCTGACTCCCTGCATTGAAAAGAGGAGGCAATCTTTGGTCTTTGGGGAAAAAAAAAATCAGGGTAGGGATCTTCCAAAAGGGTCTGCTTGCCCCTCTGGCCAGATGACTCCTGCATGCTGCTTAGGGATCTGGGCTCATACAGGCATGAGCTGGGGTTTGTGTGTGTTCCCGTGGAGACCCCCTCTGTGCGCCTCTAAGGAATCTTGTCCGTGGGCATGGCTGCAGAGATCCTGATAAAGTTTGGAATTTCTGATGGACTTCTCTGCCTCACCCGGGAGAAGGGTTAGAAAGAAAACACAGCAGGCTTCTTCCTCATCCATGTGAAGGCCTGGGTGGAGCTGTTCGGAGTGTATTTGGTGGGTGGGGAGCCTTGCCAGTGAGGGAGGGATTGGGAATGGGGCTTGATCAAGACATTACGCGGTAATCCAGGGGGACCTTAGAGCCAGATGTGGCCTGGGCCCTTTGCTCCTGACTAGGCCTCCTGTCCAAGAGGACAGCCATGGTGGAACGGGAGTGGGCGCTGGGGCAGCCGGAGCCTGCGTGTAGTCTCTGCATCTCCCAGACCTGGTGTTCACTGGTGCTGGCTTCTGGGGGACTGGACACTGAACAGCTCTTCCGGCTACACACACCTGCAGTGGACGGTGGCCTGGACCCTCCATCACTCCCTTTCCTTTTCAGAGTGATTCCAGGGAAGCCCTAGGGCTCTGCGGGCACAGGATGAAAAGCCCAGTAGTACTTGGTGCTAAAGGCTCCCATTCCTCTGTGCCCATTAGGATTCTTCTAGGGGGTGCCAACCGCCTGCCATTATGGTTTGTTTCTGAATGGCTTGCCAGGGGTTGGGGTGCTTTGTTACTCTGCGTGGCTGGTCTGCTTTATTATTAGTCTTGGGGAAATGATTTCTCTGAGAAGCATAGAAGGTGTAAATTATGCTTCACTGCGTATCATCAAGACTATATATATATTCAGCTACAGCTGCAAGTCTCTTGCAAATGAGGACCGATGTGTGATGTGGGGGAGTTGGAAAGGGCTCCAGTGCGGACGTGCAGCTGGCATGATTGATAATCCCGGAGTCACCTGTATTGGCGTTTCTCATGGTTTACGGGGGAGGAGGAAGCAAGAGCTACACTTTGGGAGGGCTGTGCCCCAAGTGAGAGGGCTGGAGGGAAGCGGTTTGAAGATGACGACATCTCCCCGGGAGTGGACAAGTTTTCTGTTATCCTGATTTTTAGGAATGTTTCTTTCATTGCCACTGTGGCAGGAACCCCAGGCTTAGGGCTGGTGTTCCCATTCCCACCTAGCCTCGCGCAGCCCCCCGTGGTGTCCTCCTGCAACCTGAGTGCAGCAGGGTTGGGCCCACCGGCTCCCCTTGCCCCGAGTGCCGAGGTGTGAACACAGGCCTGCACACACTGCCTGGGCCGCCTCCCTGCCTCCTCACTTGGTCTCTGCTGCTAACAGATCTCTCCCCAGGCCCCGTGGGTCATTCGTCCCCCCGCTTCCGCAGGACCCCCCCCCCCCACCGTGATGGCACTAAGCACAGTGAAACTGCAGTGACTTGTTTATATGGCTGGCTCCCCACTGTACTCTGAGCTCCTCCTGCTTCATAAATCTCTGCCACTGCCCTGGACCTGGCATGGTGCTCGGCGTCTCTGAGGTCTGGTTCCAAGAGTATTTGATAGCTGGCTGGCTGGCTGGCTGGCTGGCTGTAGTAAACAGGAGAGAGAGAGAGCTTGCCTTAGAGACTTGGGCACATCTTGCTCTGATTTTGGCTCATGGCTTAACCAGCCTTTCTCTGAAAAAGTGTGAATGGCCTTGTCATGACATGAAGTTCAGGGTCGTGGAAGGGACTGAACATCAAAGGAAGGTCACTGGGTGCTGGAGAACAAGGTTGTTAAAGCCACAGGACAGGACGGCCCACAGTGAAGGATGAAAGGTGAGCAGGTGTCACGTGCACTCTGCTGTCTCCCTGTCCTGCTTCTCCAAGGGGCTGCTGCAGGGGCAGCTGGGAGGAGCTGAGGGCTCTCTGGACAGCTGTCAGAAGCCCTGGATTCTGCTTCTAGGACCCCTGCCTCACACACCTCCTGGCAATTTTACCTTGCAAAATTCATTTGAAGTCTCTGACCTTTAGTTTCTTCTGTAGTCCAGAGGAAAGGTGACAGCCACTCTGCTGCTTCTTAGGTTGACGGGAAGGATTTTCAGGGTGACAGTGGATGTGACCGTGCTTTAAAATTCAGGGGGGAGCTGGTGGTGAGTGCATGGCTTGTTAGGAGGGGTTGTGCAGGAAGTGAGGGCAGGGCCTGAGGTTTATGGCCCCCTTAAACTTGCCTCTGAGGCCACCTCCTGACATCCCCTTGTCCCCTGCTCAGGCAGTTAGAAAAGCTGTTGAAAGTCTTGTCTCTGATAGACTGTTTGGAGTGAGTACTGCCTCAGCCTTTTTACCTTCTCTACCCTTCCCCAGGGCCTTGGATAAGCCTCTCCAGGGCATTGGTCAGGTTGTAGGCCTCAGGGATGCAGCCCCGATGAGACTGACTGGACAGGAAGGACCCTTGGGCCCTGTGGTCAGAGGGCTTGTCATCCATGGGGAGCCAGCGAGTGGCCGGGGAGATGTGCCTGGTGCAATGAGGGGCCCTGTGAGGCGGGCCAGGGTGGCGCGAGTGCTCAGCACCTGTGACGGCTCAGTTTTGCCCCCTGCAAATCCGTGTGTCATAGTCCCAGCCCCAGTACCTCAGCATGTGATGGTATTTGGAGACAGAGTCCTTAAAGAGGTAGTAATTAAGTTAAAATGAAGTTGCATGGGTGTCTGTGTAAGAAGGGGAGGCGAGGACCCCATCAGACACAGGGAGAGGACAGCCCTCTGCAAGCCCAGGAGGGAGGAAGCCTCAGAAGAAACCAGCCCGCCGGCACCTTGATCTGGACTTCAGCCTCAAGAACCGGGAGACAATAGATTTCTGTGGCTTCAGCCCCCCAGCCTGTACTTTGTTCTGAGCCCTGCAGGACCCTTGACCAAGATTTGGGCAGGAGATTGATTTGCACCGTTCTGTGAGATCAAAACCTTGAAAAAAAGGGACATTGTGCTTGTCCCTTTTTCTCCTTAGCATGTGTTCATTGAAAACACTCTTGTGTGTCCCACGATCATGTGCCTCGTTCCTTGGCACGTGAGCCCCTGTGAGGGCCAAACTGCATGTCTGTTTTGTTGCCTGCAGAGGCCCCAGAGCTGAGTCCAAGGGAAGGCCCACTTAGGCATTGGCACGGGCCTTTTGGGCCCATTCTGTCTGAAACAATGGCCTGAAGTCAAATTCCTCTCTGGGCCTGAATCCAGAATTTCTAATTAAAATAGCTGGTTTTCCCCCCCCAGGTCCCTGCTTAGTTTCCCCCTGCCAGGTGGCTACGACTGTGTCCTATCCATCTCTCTCGTCGCTCCCTAACACCAAATATGATTAAGATGTGTTAAAAATCAGAGAAGAAAGGTTCATTTATTAATTTTTGTTTACACTTTGTAGACTGAGCCACGGATGGTATTAAACTAGGTCATAGCAGCCAATGAGTTTGAGCGTTGTTTCCCTCCAGAGGGTTAACTCAATAAGCCAAGGATTTGATCACTGCAGTGTCTTTAACACCGATGACAGAGGCTGGCCTAGCGTTAGGGACTTACTCATATTTGGAGAATGAGCGACTCTGTCAGTATGAAGGACAGATAAGTAAATGCTCAGCATTTCCTGGTGGGATCAGCTGGTCTTTCTGAGGGGACGCCAGCCCCCCACCCCAGAGTCCCATTCCCCCCCTGCTCCCCGGCCCCAGGCTCCTGCTGCTGGGTCTTCGTCTGAAGCCCCAGTTAAGGCATCCTGTTACCTCTTCGGTGTAAGAGAGGTCTCCTTTCTTACGGCAGAGCTCCCCTGAACCATGCGAAGAGGGTCCCTGATTGGGGAAACGCGTGGCTTGCCTAAGAATCTTTGGCTAGTTCCCATTCCTCTTACTCTGTATCCGATTTTCTTTCATTTTTCTCTTCATTCCTCTACTCCCTCCTTTTTTTTTTTTAAATAATTTGTTTTGGTATCATTAATCTACAATTACATGTGCAATATTATGGTTATTAAACTACCCCTTCATCAGGTCCCCCCCACCAACCCCATTACAGTCACTGTCCATCAGTGTAGTGAGATGCTATAGAGTCACTACTTGTCTTCTCTGAGTTGTACAGCCCTCCCCACGCCCCCCCAACATTACATCTGCTAATCGTAATGCCCCTTTTTCCCCCTTGTCCCTCCCTTCCCACCCATCTTCCCCAGTCCCTTTCCCTTTGGTAACTATTAGTCCGTTCTTGGGTTCTGTGAGTCTGCTGCTGTTTTGTTCCTTCAGTTTTTTTCTTTGTTCTTATACTCCACATATGTCTACTCCCTCCTTTTTAAAAAGGGTGGTAAAACTCACCCAAATTTGCCATTTTAGCCATTTTAAAGTATACAGTTCAGTGACATTTCATTCAGTGACATTTCGTCCACTAACAGGGCTGTGTGACCATCAGTGCTTTCCAGTTCTGGAACATTTTTATACCCTTAAAAAGAAACCCCACACCCATCAAGCAGTCACTTCCATTCTGCCACCCCCCTCCTCAAACCCCCAGCCAACCACTAATCTGTTCTCTGGGTCTATGGATTTGCCTCTTCTAGGCATTTCCTATAAATGGAATCAGACCGTGTGACCCTTGGGGTCTGGTTTCTTTCACTTAGCATGACGTCTTCACGGCTCATCTGTGTTGGCTGAATACCATTCTGTTGCATGGGTCGAGCACATGTGCTCACTAATCAGCTGATGGACAATCGGGTTGTTTCACCCCTTGGGCTGTTGTGAATTGTACTGTCCACTCCTTTGCTATCTCGAGTTCTTCCTCCAAGTGTTGCCTCTGGTCCTCGGTCCAGGCTGCACCAGTAGTTTGCAAAGCTCTTGAGAAGTGAGGAGTTAGGTTGTCTACCCCACTCTCACTCCATCTGTGAAATTTTTGTTAGGCCTCAGTTTGCCCACGTCCAAAATGGGCCTAAGATTTTCTGTCTGCCTTACTCAGCCCTGCAGAATGTTGCAGGAGGCACACATCATAGAATGTGGGTTGAAGCCCTTCATGAGCCAGAAAGTCAGATGTCAAACAATAGTTCTTTACGTTCCTCATTTTTCCTTTGATTTTCTCACTTTCTGCTTTTTTCTCTGCTTCCTCTTTCTCCTTTTGCTATGGCTGCATTTGAATTCCTTTCTTTCTTCTCCTCTCCTCTTCCTTCAGCTGGCCTGGAGACGCAGTAGGCACATTCGGTACATTCACCTCCATTAGTGGAGGGGACCTCGGTGCTGGGAGTCCAGGACATTCTCAGGAAGGCAGGACGGGTGGCACAGGAGGGCAGTTGGCAGCACTGGCTTGAGTGACAGGCTGAAGTCAGCCAGTGCTGGATGCAACGTGGGCTGCGGCGGCCCTGCCATTTCATCTGGTTTGGCTTTAGAGACTTAAGTTTACAGACAGCTTTGAGGCCTTTTGCAGTCCAGGGAGTAGCCAGATTGATGGATACTTAGGCAGATATTAGAATCCAAATGAGGGGACCCAAGGGGCACTTGGAGAAGGCAACAGATGGAGGTGTGTGCTTTTCTTGGCATATTGCTCTGCAAATGCTAAATCTTGTGCCCTTCTCTGTGTATTGTTTTCCCAACTGAACTTTCCGCTTCTTGAAGGCAAGGGTGCTGTCTTCTTCCTGTTGTGATTGCTTACGGTGCCCTTCCTAGAGTTTTGAATACGAACAGTGTGTAGTATATGTGGTGACAACTTCGGGTTAGTCCTGTACTGGTTACAGAAGACTCTCACATAGGATTTCTCACGTATCTTCTCAACAGCTGGCAAGGTAGATTCCATTTCTGAAATAAACGTAGGGCTCAGAGAGGTTAAGGAGCCTGCTCAGGATACACAGCCGGCCAGAAGAGCACCACTGCATGCTCTCCACTGCTCCCACCTCCCTCGAAGGCATTTTGCAGCAGATAGGAACCATGTGGCGGTATTTATTTAGGGAGATGGGAAATGAATCCTAGTGCAGTTGGATTTTTCGAACATCCTAGAATTCTCAAGTGAGAAGAAACTGTGTAGAAGTTGCAGGTGGCCTTTTCTATTACTCAATCAGTATAGATTCCTCTTTTCTCGACAAACTTCAGAGAAGTTTGAAGGAAAGCCGATTTCCTGCTGAATTGCTGTGTTCCTCATTTGCTACCAGAGGGTCTGATTTAAGGAACTGTTGTCATTCTTGATGACAGGCATGGAGCCCGCTCAGAACGATGTTGCAGCCTGGAACCGGGTTCCAGGTTCACTGCTGGATCACTGCACTGGACGGCGCCCCTAAAAAGTCTGGCTCCGGTTGGGTCTGGTGGGAGGGATGGGTGTGTTGGAGTAAGCGAACCCTGGAAAGCTTGCCCAGAGGAAATTCGGTCAAGATGTTCGGTTTTAACACCTCTGGTTTTCTTCCAAATCAGAAGAGGAAAAGTTTCTGATTTAAGGGATAAAGGAAGTTTTAGGATTTTGTGTGAATGGAACTCAGAGCTCGATGGAGTCCAGTGTCTCTGTGGAGAGAAAAGCAGGTGCCTTGGAAATTAGGAGGGACTTCTGCTCTTGGTTGGGTCCTCAGCAAATTGCTGAGCTTAGAAAACATATGGCACCAGTGCAGGTTGCTGGCCCAGCCACAGAAATTGCCCTCTAGCCTTTGACTTATTCAGGGACCCGTGGTGGCTTTATGTCTGTGTTGGGGGAAGCAGCATGTTTAAGCTCAGAGATCTCCTCAGAGGTGGCAGAACTCCTGGCTATAAGGTACGAGGTTAAAAGGGTGCTTCGTTCACCCTAGGGTCCTGAACAAGGAGGAGTTCATTCCCTGAATGAAAGTCAAGCATCTGCAGTGTATGAGGCACCACCCTCAAAGCTGGAGATCCAGTGGTGAGCGAAGTAGAAAGTCATCCCTGTCCTTGTTGAGTTTCCATTTAGTTGAGGGCGACAAACAGTAAATAAAATGCAAACAGCTGAATTGTGTAGTGATGCAGATTTGTAACTTTAAATGGGATAGGCAGGGAAGGTCTTGTTAGGAGAGGACATCTGAGCAAAGCTCTGGAAGATAAGAGGGGCACGTGTGTGGATTTCTGGGAGAGGAGCGTTCCATCCAGAAGGCGGAGGAAAGAGGAAGTGCAGAGCTCCTGTGGCCTGTGCATGTCTGGAGTTGAAAGCAGCAGCAAGGTCTGGGTAGCTGAGCAGAGTGAGTGTGGGGGACCGAGAGGGGCTTGGAGGGAGGGTGGGAGGGGCCCAGGGCAGGAGAGCCTTGTCCTCTTGAGGACCTGATTTGCATCGCACATGCCACTGGAGGAGCCATTGAGCAGAGGATGGATGTGACCTGACAGGGATTTCAAGGATGTTTCTGCTGCTTTGTTAAGAGTGGGTCGGGGAGAGGGGAGTGCAGGTGGTGTGGGAGCAAGAACAGGAGGAGATGTTTAAAGAAGTGGTTGCAACAACGCAAGTGAGAGAGGAAGCTGGCCTTGACCAGGGTAACAGATGCGATGTGGTTAAGAAAGTTGGATTTTGAATGTATTTTGAAGGGAAAACAAGTGGAATTTGATGCATAAGCCTTGAAGATAATGTGAAGATGGTTCCAAGGTTTTTGGCTTAAGCAACTGGGAAGAAGGAACTGGTAATGGGGAAAGTGAGGATTGAAAGACGTGGGTTTGGGGAGAATATCAAGAGTTTATTTTGGCGTGTTAAGTTTGAAATTCCTATGTATACTCAAGTAATAACGTTGAGTAGGCATTTGGAAAGATGGTGCCTCGGGTTCAGGGGCAAAATCGGCTTCAGCTGTAATCTGAAGTCATTGTGATATGGATGGCCTTGAAGCTGCCATATTGGCTGAGATCACCTAGGGAGTGGGGTTGGTAGAGAAAAGAAGGGGGCAGAGGTGGGGCCCAGAGGCATCCGGGAGGGGGTGAGGACACCAGCCCCAAAGGAGAAGGTTCAGCTGAGAGGTGGGCGGAACACCGGGAGACCAGGACAGTCTCACTGGGCTCTGAGAAGGCCACACAGAGTCATCGGGACATTGGGGACACTCAAGGGTGAGACAACACCACGGGCCATAGGCACATCCCCAGCTGTATCTGAGATGAGGTTTGCAGTTACAGGATGACTAGAATGTTTTCCTGTTGTCTGCATCCTTCCAGTATGAACATAAACATACCAGCATGGCTAACGGCCATGTTGGCATTTCCCCGTAACCCCAGGCGAAATGGAGTCCCAGCCGCCAAGTGTTTGGGGAGGGAGAGCCTGTCTCATTGTTTCATGCAGTGCCGAGGGAACAGTTTTTGTGATTATTAATTTTTAATCACACAAATAATGTATGAATGAAACTGTGCATCTGCCATGGGGACAAATTGGCCCTTGGTCATCAGAAATATGCTAGGCTCACCAAAGGGTCACAACATACAAGTGGGTCAGCTGCACATCTGTGGTATTAAAATTTCATGATAGTGGGGTAGCGATTAGGAAAGATGGGTCTTCAGAGGCTCCTTAGAGAGGGTGATCATGAAAAAATGGTTAAGAAACTGGAATTAGATCAAAATCCCCTTTGGTAACCTCCCCACCCTCTTGTGGAAATACATTTTAATGATTTGTGGGTTTAGTGCCTGTTTTAACTAAATAACAAGAGTGTATTATTTTTTAATTTTTTTTCACTAGATAATATATCTTGAAAACACTTTCTTGTCAGCACTATACATCAGTGGTTATTTATGAAGCCATGTGATATTCTATAGTATGAATGTAGCATAGATTATTTTGTATTTTATACTGATGGATATTTAGAGTGTTTCTAAGTTTTTTACACCCCCCCCCGCCATCCTTTCGCTATTAAAAATAGCATTGTGGTGTTCATTTTTGCACATGTGCCCATGTTTAATGACTGTCTCAAGGGTAGCAGAAGAGGACTCCCTGGATGACAGGGGCAGTGGTCCTCTGAACAGGCTGAACCTTTAGGAATGGAAGATGGAGAAGGGGAAGGTGGAGCACCAGCTCACTTGAGGCTCCATAGTAGGCCTCTGGGGCACGGTGTCCCTTAATCTTTGTGACAGCTGCAGAAGACAGGACTGTTTCTCTTGCCCCACTCCACCTGTGAGAAACTGAAGTTCAGAGAGATGAAATGACTTGTCTAAGGTCCCACAGTAGGTGGTAGATGAGGGAGACCTGGAGCTGGGACTCTGTCCATGGGATGGCAAGGGAGGATGACTTCTGGGTCATTTGGGCCTTTGATTGACTGTCTGGGGTGCTGCCCAGGACAGACCTCATAGTAGGCTGGGTCCTGGCTTTATGCATATGCTAGCCTTTTTCTTATTCGGTTAATGGCCCCTTATTTTTCCTATGTTAGAGTGTTTGAAGTTGTTTTTATTACTCTCTGCTTCCACTGACTAAGCATAATAGCATACATTTTCTCGAAAAAAAAAAAAAAGTCAGTTCAGCATATATTAGGAGGCTACAAAGTCCATGCAATAAAATTCCAAATTTGTGTAAAATAAGATGTGTGTGTGCATGCGCACACATAAAAGAAAGTCTGGAAGGAGATTCACTGAAATGCTAATGATGGTTATTGCCAGGGGAAGGGATTATGGGAACATAGAGTTGCTTTCTGGGGCTTTCTCCAGTTAGCCCCCCTCCTTGATTTCCTTCAAACAGCATGTGTGAATATTACCCTTAGAGGAACACAGTCTATTGTAAAAGAGAAGCATCCGTAAGAATTTAAATAAAAAACCAAAGGAATCTGTGTTGGGGAGATATCTGCACTGTCATGTTCATTCCAACATTATTCACAACAGTCAAGACATGGAGACAGGTTAACAGAAGTGTTCGTCAGCAGCTTGGAGACAACCGCAGTGTCCAGCCCATGAATGGGGAGAGAGATGACGTATGCCTACCGTGGCATATCATTCAACCATAACAAAGGAGGAAATCTTGCCATTTGCAACAACATGGATGGACCTTGGGGGGCATTACGCTAAGTGGGAGAAGGCAGACAGAGAAAGGTACATACTGTGTGGTGTCACTTACATGTGGAATCTAAAAAACAGAAACCAGAAAACTAAACACAAAGAATAAGAGATCAGATCTGTGCTGACCAGAGGTGGAGGCCAGGGGAGGGGGAATTGGTGGAAGGAGGTCAAAAAGTACAAACTTCCAGGAATAAGAGAAATAAGAACTAAGGGCGTAATGTACAGCATCAGGACCAGAGGAACAGGAGCAGGAAAGTGGTTAAGAGAGTAGATCCTGAGCTCTCATCACAAGGGGAAAAACATTTTCTCTTTTTTTGTGTCTATGTGCGTTGATGGATATTAACTAAATTTACAGTGGTAATCATTTCACAATACATGTAAGTCAAATCATTAGGCTGTATACCTTGAACGTTCACAGTACTGTATGTCGATTATATCTCAATAAAACTAGGTTGGGGGGAGGAAGGACACCAGAGAAGAGGAGAGATTTTCTTAATTTGGTGTGTTACAAATTCTGGTGCCCATTTGTAAAGTTTTTTTTTTAATTTATTTTGGTATCATTAATCTACAATTACATGTGCAATATTATGGTTATTAAACTACCCCCTTCATCAGGTCCCCCCCACCAAACCCATTACAGTCACTGTCCATCAGCATAGTAAGATGCTATAGAGTCACTGCTTGTCTTCTCTGAGTTGTACAGCCCTCCCCGTGCCCCCCCTACCTTACGTCTGCTAATCGTAATGCTCCTTTTACCCTCTTATCCCTCCCTTCCCACCCATCTTCCCCAATCCCTTTCCCTTTGGTAACTATTAGTCCATTCTTGGGTTCTGTGAGTCTGCTGCTGTTTTTTTCTTTCAGTTTTTTTCTTTGTTCTTATACTCCACAGATGAGTGAAATCATTTGATACTTGTCATTTTTGGCTTGGCTTATTTCACTGAGCATAATACCCTCTAGCTCCATCCATGTTGTTGCAAATGGTAGGCTTTGTTTTCTTCTTATGGCTGAATAATATTCCATTGTGTATATGTACCACATCTTCTTTATCCATTCATCTACTGATGGACACTTAGGTTGCTTCCATTTCTTGGCTATTGTAAATTGTGCTGCGATAAACATAGGGGTGCATCTGTCTTTTTGAAACTGGGCTGCTGCATTCTTAGGGTAAATTCCTAGGAGTGGGATTCCTGGGTCAAATGGTATTTCTATTTTGAGTTTTTTGAGGAACCTCCATACTGCTTTCCACAACCATTTGTAAAGTTTTAAGTTCTTCCAGGGAGTGAGATGATGGGGTCCCTTAGAACTTCAGCCACTGGAAAGGAGCTGGTGGCCCTGGGTTCCTGGATGCTTTTTGCTCTGAGTACCCTTCTGGCTGGCTAAGGGCAGAATGGCCTTCCTATGTAATAGTGAGGTGTCCGGAGTGTAGGGCTGGACAAGGTGATCCGATGCCTGACCAGTCCCAGCCAGTCCATGCCAGAGAACCACAGCAGGCTCAAGTCGCCCTCCGTGGGGGCTGCAGTGGGAGGGCTCTGGGTGGGAGGGGTCAGTGCAGTATAAAGAGGCAAGCAGGAGACCCTTTGGTTATGTTTACTTTGGGGGTGCACTTCTGTTTTTAAACGTCCAGAGGGAAGAGGGAGAGGAAGGTTTGACCTTTTAAAGTCACTCTTTGTGAAAAAAACTAGTGTCTCCAAACTGGTGCAGCAGAGCTTGCCTACACCTTGGGCAGTGTGTGGAACTTGATGGCAGAAGGCATGGCTAAGTGAAGAGGCTGGGAGGTCAGTGAGGGTACCGCGCTGGTGCTATGAGTTGAGTGAGGACAAGGCTCCCAGCAGGCTGAGCAGGGTAGGCAGCTTGCCCTTTCTCCTCCTCCTCTGTTTTAGAAGCAGCAAGATGAAGTCATGGTTCATCTATAGGGAAAAGCAAGTTAAACCTTTCTGAGGACAGTTTTCTCCCCAGAGAAAGACCAGTCAGGGACATGTTCTAATCCAGGCTGCATGTTGGGATCACCATCAGACACAGGTCCCCAGGGCAATGAAGTGGACCAGGTGAAGCTCCCAGGTGAGTCCAGTGAGCAGGCAGGAGTGAGAAACTGAGAAATGGAGGGGTGGGGGCGGCGGCATACAGGTGGCGGTGCTGGGGCACTGTTAATGACATGCATCATGTCCCAAAAACTTCCTTGCACCAGACAGTGGGCCAAGTGAGCATGCTACATGCATTCTCTAATGCGATGTGGGCACGCTGTGAGGTGAGTGCTTTTAATTTGCTCTTTGGACAGGTGAGGAGCCGAGTAACCTGCATCCAGCTAGAAACTGGGTCTGTGCAGTTTCACATGTGCTTTCAGGCTCAGGAAGCTGGCAGGGGCTTGCGTGAGGGGAAGGGAATGCCAAGGAGAGCGGGGTGCCGAGGGCTTGATAGCACTCCGAGCACGGCCCGTGCGGCACCGGCTAATGGATGGATTACGGTAAGAGGCGGGAGTGGTATCGAACAATAGACACTTAGCAGGTGCGAACTAAAATGTGTTAGGTGTTTTTATTTCTTTCAACTTTGTACCAGTCTGTGTATTCCTCTAACATATTTTTATTTCTTTAAGCCTTGTTCTGATGTTTTCCTATCTAAAACATTTTTCTTTGTCCATTTATTATTATTTTAAAAAATAATGTAAAATATACTCAACACAATTTACCCTTTTAGCTTTTTTTTTAAGTGTACGGTGCAGTGTATTATGTACGTTCACCTGGTTGTGCCACGACTGCTGCCATCCACCTCCAAGAACGTTTCCATCTTGCAAAATGGAAACTCTGCCCCCATTAAATGCCAACTCCTGTTTCCCCCTCCCTCAACCCTGGCGACCACCATTCTACTTTCTGTCTCTGAATTCGGTTCCTCTAGGTACCTCATTAAAATATTTGTCCTTTTGTGATGGGCTTATTTCACATGGCATCCTGAGACATTTTTAATAGGCAAGTAATTTACACTCTCCTCTTACAACAAGTTGTGGATTCACAGAAAAAGACTTATTGATCAGGTATGGCTCTGTTTTTTTTCTCCCTCGATACCAGTCTGGAAAAGCAGTGTGACAAACGGTCAGCAACACAAAAAGATCGAACTGCAGAAAAAAGGACCCATGGAGCAAACTGGGACCGTCACAGTTCCTTGAGGTTTTCTTTCCCCTCCTTCTGCTTCTTTAAAAAAATCAGACATGAGCTCCCCCAGAGGGCTTGTCAAGAGTGAATGGGAGGGGGACCCCAGGAAACTCGCAGGATAAATTAAGTTCCTCACATAAATTCAGGAAGTGACAGCCAGGAGCGGTTCACACCATTCATAAAATATGCAGCTCCCTCCTAGAGAGATGTGATTTTTTTTTTCTTTTTTTCCTGCTGAAACAAGTCCACCAGCCCTCTGAACACGGGCTGTGTGATTCTAACATTGGGCAGACCCGCTTCCTCAGGCCCGGCTGCCAGAGCAGGGATGGGATGGTCCTCCGCCAAGTCTCGTCTCTGAATTGCATCTCTGATGGGGCCCGGCATGTGCCCGGGGATGTTAACGTCTTCAGAGCCAGAGCCCGGGGAAGGATTCGGCTTGGATGCTGGGGAGGCATTTGATGAGGCACATTAGCAAACTGACATTTTGTCTTTGGCTTCTTTGGGTCTCATTGGCTGTTTTTGGCTAGGACTGGAGGGCACGTTTGAGTTACGTGTAATACTTAATCACTGAGCAGAACGACTGAGATCTGTCGAGATTAACTTTTGAGCTGAAATGTGTGGGAATGTGAGCCTGCAGGAAGCTCAAGTTCAAAGTCTGACCTTCCTTCCCGGTGACATGGTAGCATTCTGGTGCAATACTGGAGTTGGTTGTTTCTTATCTCCTTGTTCTGATAATAACACCTCAACTTTTCTTTGGAGAACTGATGATTTAGGGGATTCAGGGAAAATGAGCACATTTGGGAAAAGATGTTCTTTTCCCCCTGGGTTGTTAAGTTAGTAGGATTATAATCGTGGAGCTACCATGACTCTCTTTGCTGATACTTGGGGAACATGGGAGAATGAAACTTCATGAATGAACACAGAGCTGAGATAACACTGTTTAAGCACCTGGATCCATCAGTATCTGAAGGCAGTGCACTCCTAGCTTCCAAGTTATAAAAGCCGGTAAGGCCTGTAGCTCCTTCATTTTGTGGGTATGTATGGTGGTGTGTGTGTCTAAAATGATTTGGTTTAGATTCTCTGGCTTGCAACCTATTGTGTCCTGTCTAAAACACTATACCATGGTGTTCCCATATCATACAGGGTAGTACAATATTGTAAACACTGATGTCATTTGCTTGGTGGCAAGGATGGACCCATGAAGTCCTACAGAGGCTGCTGAGTATTGATATGCATGGAGGAAACACCAGACGAGGAGTTGGGGTTCACAGGTCCTAGAGTGCCTTGACCCTCACTGGCTGGGTAACCTGGCAAGTCTCTTAACCTTTCTGAGCTGACTCTCCTAACATCTGAAAAATGAGGCATTAAACTAGTTGGTCTTTAAAGTCTCTCTTAGCTCTATATAATCTTTTCCTTTTTTCCCATTCTTTTTCTTTTATTATGGTATTACTGATATACACTCTTATGAAGGTTTCACATGAAAAAACAATGTGGTTACTACATTTACCCATATTGCCAAGTCCCCACCCATACCCCAATGCAGTCACTGCCTTGGGTATAGTAAGATACCACAGATTCACTGTTTGCCTTCTCTGTGCTACACTGTTTTCCTAGTGACCCCCCACACCATGTGTACTAAACAAAATACCCCTCAATCCCCTTCTCCCTCCCTCCCCACCTGCCCTCCTACACCCCTCCCCTTTGGTAACCACTAGTTCCTTCTTGGAATCTGTGAGTCTGCTGCAATTTTGTTCCTTCAGTTTTGCTTCATTGTTATACTCCACAAATGAGAGAAATAATTTGGCACTGTCTTTCTCGGCCTGGCTTATTGAGCATAATATCCTCCAGCTCCATCCATGTTGTTGCAAATGGTAGGATTTGTTTCCTTCTTATGGCTGAATAGTATTCCATTGTGTATATGTACCTCCTCTTCTTTATCCATTCATCTACTGATGGACACTTGGGTTGCTTCCATATCTTGGCTATTGTAAAAAGTGCTGCAATAAACATAGGGGTGCATATGTCTTTTTGAATCTGAGAAGTTGTATTCTTTGGGTAAATTCCAAGGAATGGGATTCCCGGGTCAAATGGTATTTCTATTTTTAATTTTTTGAGGAACCTCCATATCACTTTCCACAATGGTTGAACTAGCTTACATTCCCACCAGCAGTGTAGGAGGGTTCCCCTTTCTCTGCATACTCACCAGCATTTGTTGTTCTTAGTCTTTTGGATGCTGTCCATCCTTACTGGTGTGAGGTGATATCTCATTGTGGTTTTAATTTGCATTTCCCTGATGATTAGTGATGTGGAGCATCTTTTCATGTGTCTGTTGGCCATCTGAATTTCTTCTTTGGAGAACTGTCTCTTCATATCCTCTGCCCATTTTTTATTCTGGCTATTTGCTTTTTGGGTGTTGAGGCTTGTAAGTTCTTTATGTATTTTGGATGTTAACCCCTTGTCGGATATGTCATTTACAAATATATTCTCCCATACTGTAGGATACCTTTTTGTTCTGTTGATGGTGTCCTTTGCTGTACAGAAAGTTTTTAGTTTGATGTAGTCCCATGAATTCTTTTACTTTTGTTTCCCTTGCTCGAGGAGATGCATTCAGGAAGAAGTCGCTCATGCTTATACTCAGGAGATTTTTGCCTATGTTGTCTTCTAAGAGTTTTATGGTTTCATGACTTACATTCAGGTCTTTGATCCATTTCGAGTTTACTTTTGTGTATGGGGTTAAATCATAATCCAGTTTCATGCTCTTGCATGTAGCTGTCCAGTTTTGCCAACACCAGCTGTTGAAGAGGCTGTCATTTCCTTATTGTATGTCCATGGCTCCTTTATCATATATTAATTGGCCATATACGGTTGGGTTTATATCAGGGCTCTCTAGTCTGTTCCATTGGTCTATGGGTCTGTTCTTGTGCCAGTACCAAATTGTCTTGATTACTGTGGCATTGTAGTAGAGCTTGAAGTTGGGGAGCATAATCCCCCCAGCTTTATTCTCCCTTCTCAGGATTGCTTTGGCTATTTGGGGTCTTTTGTGGTTCCATATGAATCTTAGAACGATTTTCCCTAGTTAGTAGAAGAATGCTGTTGGTATTTTGATAGGAATTGCATTGAATCTGTAGATTGCTTTAGGCAGGGTGGCCATTTTGACAATATTAATTCTTCCTATCCATGACCACGGGATGTGTTTCCATTTATTGGTATCTTCTTTAATTTCTCTCATGAGTGTCTCGTAGTTTTCAGAGTATAGGTCTTTCACTTCCTTGGTTAGGTTTATTCCTAGGTATTTTATTCTTTTTGTTGCAACTGTGAATGGAATTGTTTTCCTGATTTCTCTCTCTGCTAGTTCAATTTTAGTGTATAGGAATGCCACAGATTTCTGCGTATTAATTTTGTATCCTGCAACTTTGCTGAATTCAGATATTAGATCTAGTAGTTTTGGAGTGAATTCTTTAGGGTTTTTTATGTACAATATCATGTCATCTGCAGACAGGGACAGTTTAACTTCTTCCTTGGCAATCTGGATGCCTTTTATTCCTTTGTATTGTCTGATTGCCGTAGCTAGGGCCTCCAGTACTATGTTGAATAGGAGTGGGGAGAGTATGCATCCTTGTCTTGTTCCCGATCTTAAAGGACAAGCTTTCAGCTTCTCGCTGTTAAGTATAATGTTGGCTGTGGATTTGTCATACATGGCCTTTATTATGTTGAGGTACTTGCCCTCTATACCCATTTTGTTGAGAGTTTTTATCATGAATGGATGTTGAATTTTGTCAAATGCTTTTTCAGCATCTATGGAAATGATCATGTGGTTTTTGTCCTTTTTGTTGATGTGGTGGATGTTGTTGATGGGTTTTTGTATGTTGTACCATCCTTGCATCCCTGGGATGAATCCCACTTGATCATGATGATCTTTTTGATGTATTTTTGAATTCGGTTTGCTAATATTTTGTTGAGTATATTTGCATCTATGTTCATCAGGGATATTGGTCTGTAATTTTCTTTTTTTGTGGTGTCTTTGCCTGATTTTGGTATTAGAGTGATGCTGGCCTCATGGAATGAGTTTGGAGGTATTCCCTCTTCTTCTACTCTTTGGAAAACTTTAAGGAGGATGGGTATTAGATTTTCACTAAATGTTTGATAGAATTCAGCAGTGAAGCCATCTGGTCCAGGCATTTGTTCTTAGGTAGGTTTTTGATTACCAGTTCAATTTCGTTGCTGGTAATTGGTCTGTTGAGATTTTCTGTTTCTTTTTGGGTCAGCCTTGAAAGGTTGTATTTTTCTAGAAAGTTGTCCATTTCTTCTAGGTTATCCAGTTTGTTAGCGTATAATTTTTCATAGTATTCTCTAATAATTCTTTGTATTTCTGTGGTGTTTGTCATGTTTTTTCCTTTCTCATTTCTGATTCTGTTTATGTGAGTAGACTCTCCTTTTTTCTTGATAAGTCTGACTAGGGGGTTATCTATTTTGTTTATTTTCTTGAAGAACCAGTTCCTGCTTTCATTGATTCTTTCTATTGTTTTATTCTTCTCGATTTTATTGATTTCTGCTCTAATCTTTATTATGTCCCTCCTTCTACTGACTTTGGGCCTCACTTGTTCTTCTTTTTCTAGTTTCATTTATTGTGAGTTTAGACTGCTCATATGGGATTCTTGTTCTTTCCTGAGGTGGGCCTGTATTGCAATATACTTCCCTCTTAGCATGGCCTTCACTGCATCCCACAGATTTTGCAGTGTTGAATTATTGTTGTCATTTGTCTCCATATATTGCTTGATCTTTGTTTTCATTTGGTCATTGATGCATTGGTTATTTAGGAGCATGTTGTTAAGCCTCCATGTGTTTGTGGGGTTTTTCATTTTCTTTGTGTAATTTATTTCTAGTTTCATACCTTTGTGGTGTGAGAAACTGGTTGGTACAATTTCAATCTTTTTTAATTTACTGAGGTTCTTTTTGTGGCCTAGGATATGATCTATTCTTGAAAATGTTCCATGTGCACTTGAGAAGAATGTGTATTCTGCTGCTTTTGAGTGTAGAGGTCTGTAGATGTCTGTTATGTCCATCTGTTCTATTGTGTTGTTCAGTGCCTCTGTCTCCTTACTTATTTTCTGTCTGGTTGATCTGTCCTTCAGAGTGAGTGGAGTGTTGAAGTCTCCTAGAATGAATGCATTGCATTCTATTTCCCCTTTTAATTCTGTTAGTATTTGTTTCACATATGTAGGTGCTCCTGTGTTGGGTGCATAGATATTTATAATGGTTATATCTTCTTGTTGGATTGACCCCTTTATCATTATGTAATGTCCTTCTTTGTCTCTTGTGACTTTCTTTGTTTTGAGGTCTGTTTTGTCTGATACAATTACTGCATCTCCTGCTTTTTTCTCCCTATTAGTTGCTTGAAATATCTTTTTCTATCCCTTCACTTTTAGTCTGTGTATGTCTTTGGGTTTAAAGTGAGTCTCTTGTAGGCAGCATATAGATGGGCATTGTTTTTTTATCCATTCAGTGACTCTGTGTCTTTTGATTGGTGCATTCAGTCCATTTACATTTAGGGTGATTATGGATAGGTATGTACTTATTGCCATTGCAGACTTTATATTCATGGCTACCAAAGTTCAAGGTTAACTTCCTTACTATC
Source organism: Phataginus tricuspis (assembly GCA_029783875.1). NCBI lineage: Eukaryota > Metazoa > Chordata > Mammalia > Pholidota > Manidae > Phataginus > Phataginus tricuspis. The sequence goes on along the minus strand of JAQQAC010004778.1, from coordinate 12,402,991 downwards.
TAAGAGTCTAACTTAACTCACTTAATATGCTATTACAAACACAATATATAGGTTCTTTTTTTTTCTTCCTCCTTTTTCTTCCTCCTCCATTCTTTATATATTAGGTATCATTTTCTGTACTCTTTGTCTGTCCCTTGATTGACTTTGGAGATAGTTATTTTAATTTTTGCATTTGCTTAGTAATTAGCTGTTCTACTTTCTTTACTGTGGTTTTTTACTTCTGTTGACCGCTATTAAACCTTAGGAACACTTCCATCTACAGCAGTCCATCCAAAATACACTGTAGAGATGGCTTGTGGGAGGTAAATTCTCTCAGCTTTTGCTTATCTGGAAATTGTTTAATCCCTCCTTCAAATTTAAATGATAATCTTTCCAGAGAAAATATTCTTGGTTCAGGGCCCTTCTGCTTCATTGCATTAAATGTATCATGCCACTCCCTTCTGGCTTGTAACGTTTCTGTTGAGAAGTCGGATGATAGCCTGATGGGCTTTCCTTTGTATGTGATCTTATTTCTCTCTTTGGCTGCTTTCAATAGTCTGTCCTTATCCTTGATCTTTGCTATTTTAATTACTATATGTCTTGCTGTTGTCTTCCTTGGTGGTCCCTTGTGTTGGGAGATCTGTGCATCTCCATGGCCTGAAAGACTATCTCCTTCCCCAGATTGGGGAAGTTTTCAGCAATTACCTCCTCAAAGACACTTTCTATCCCTTTTTCTCTCTCTTTTTCTTCTGGTACCCTATAATGAGAATATTGTTCCATTTGGATTGGTCACACAGTTCTCTCAATATTCTTTCATTCTTAGAGATCCTTTTTTCTCTCTGTGCCTCAGCTTCTTTGTATTCCTCTTCTCTAATTTCTATTTCATTTATCATCTCCTCCACCATATCCAATCTGCTTCCAATACCGTCCATTGTGCTCTTCAATGATTGGTTCTCCGACCAGAATTCATTCCTGAGTTCTTGAATATCTTTCCGTACCTCTATGAGCATGTTAATGATTTTTATTTTGAACTCCCTTTCAGGAAGAGTCATGAGGTCGATGTCATTTAAATCTTTCTCAGGAGTGGTATTAACAGTTTCACTCTGAACCAGATTCCTTTGGTGTTTCATATTTGTATATGGCACCCTCTAGTGCCCGGAAGCTCTAGTCTCTGGAGCTGCTCAGCCCTTGAAGCAATGTCGGGGTCGTAGGGGAGTGGTATTGGTGCCTTGGGGGAGGAAGGAGCCGTTTCCTGCTTCCCGGCTGCTATGCCTGTCTCCACTGCCTGAACCAGTGGGCTGAGCATGCAGGTATAAGCCTCTATGCTTTGCATTTGTAGTTGCTGTAGGCAGATCTTCCCTCTGGCTGGCCCAACACCAGGGTAGGGTTTGCCAGTTTGTGCGCCAGGTGGGACTGGCTGGGAGAAAGGTACAATAGGCTGCATATCACGGAAGGGGGTCCTTGGAGCTGTGTAGCCAGCCAGGGAGCTGGAGCACCTGAAGATTGTTTGAGGAGGAAGATTTCTATTTAAATATGAGAGCCTATATGGCAAAGCTCCCAGCCTGCTGGGCAGAGTGCACCCGCACAATTTTGTCTACCTGTCCTCTCTCCCGAGCAGTAAGCTCTGTGCAATCCTTGCACCTTTAGCAACCCTCCTGCTAAGGGCTTCCATGTTAGGGAGTCTCTCAGACTGCCCACCTTTCTTTTGTCCCAGAGCAGCCGGATATGGATCCCTGCTTTCCACAAGCGGCTGGAATCTCAGTCTCTTCAGGAATTCTGCCTGTCTTAGCTTTCCATCCCCGTAATCATGAGAGTATCATGCAACCACCACAAATTGTAGGTTTGTGCTCCCAGAGCAGATCTCCAGAGTTAGGTATTCAGCAGTCCCAGGCCTCCACTCCCTCCCTGCTCGGTTTCTCTTCCTCCCACCGGTGAGCTGGGGTGGGGGAATAGCTTGGGTCCCGCCGAACCACAGCTTTAGTATATTACCCTTTTCTGTGAGGTCTGCCCTTTTCTCCAGGTGTATGCAGTCTGGTGCAGTCCTCTTTCCTGTTGCTTTTTCAGGATTAGTTGTATTAATTATATTTTCGTATTATATGCAGTTTTAGGAGGAGGCCTGTGTCTCACCTCTCACACTGCCATCTTTAATCCCTTCCTCTATATAATCTTATAACAGTTTTACTTAGTGTCCATGTTTCCAGTGGACAATTGGAATAGGTATAAAACCCCAAACCAACCAAACACAAATTCCTGCAAACCCCAGATCTCTGCAAATGGATTGAAGAGCCATCCTTTTTTTTTTTTTTGACATGAACTTTTAAATTGAAGTACAACTTGCATACTGAAAATAGTTCAAATCACTAAATACATGGTTCAATGAATTTTCACAAACCGAGAGCACTCGTATAACGGCCGTCAAACCAGGACATGGAACTGCACCCCAGAAATCCTCTTTACGCTGTCAGTACCCTCGTGCATGCAAAGGTGACCACCATCTTGTCTTCCATACCACGTGTTAGTGTTGCCCATTCTTGATTATTACTTACATGGAAACGTAGGGTAGGTATTTGTTTTTGGGGAGAGGCTTGTTTGGCTTCTTTCCCTTAACATCATGTTGCTGAGATTTGCCCACATTTTGGGTAGTAACAGTTCTTTTCTTTGCCGTGTAGCACATCACTGTAAGAATATACCCCCAATTATTTATCTACTCTTGAACACTTTGGTTGTTTCACACTGTCATGAATAGCGCTACATTCTCTTATGCGTTTTTGGTGGGCATGGGCGAAAGCCCTCTCGTTTGCATCGAGTGTACACCTAGGAGCGCAACTGCTGAGTCAGACTACCGCATGCTCTGCTTCGGCCGGTACCGCCAGATAGTCGTTTTGCTCTCGTCAGCCATTGCTGAGCGTTCTCAGAGTTCACTTCTAAATTTTATCCATTTGGGTGTCTGTGTAGTGGTCTCATGTTGTGTGTTATCTTTATCTTTTTAATTAGAAGATGTTCAGCATTTTATTATGAAAAGTTGTAACTGTACAGAAAAGTTACAAGAATTTTATGGCGTGTGCTCCTGTGCCCGTCCTCTAGATTCTGCCGTTAGCATTTTATTAAGCTTGCTTTATCACATATTTATCCCTCTCACCATCAATCTTTTTTTTATCTCGAAGCATTTTGAAGTAAGCTGAGGTTATTAGTAGTACACTTCACCCTGATCACTTCATATGTAGCATTAAGCACAGTACAATGTATAGTTATTCTATCCTTTCGAAGCTTAATTTACGTGGTCAAGTGCATGTATCTTAAGTGTCATTTGTTGGGTTTTGACAAATGCCTACACGTGTGCTGCCCCAAACCTATCAAGTTTATAGAATAGGACCATCACCCGCCAGCCCCTTCCCTGTTATTCCCTGCCCCCACCCTGCCAGGGGTAACCACAAGTCTGATTTTTTTTTTCCACTCTAGACTCACATTGTGGTTTTAGTTTGCATCTTCCTGATGGCTAATGATGCTGAACACCTTTTAATATGCTTATGTACCATTTGGGTTTCCTCTCGTAAAATGTTGAAAGATGACTTTAAAAATTTTGGGGGTGGGTGGTAAGGGATGGTGTTCAGTTGGTTGGTGGGGTGGACCAAGAGTATATTCCAAGGTGTCTGCCATTAATTGACGTGAACTCTCACCCCTGTAAAAATCCCAACAAGGACATGCTGATTTGTTAATTCATCCAAAAATTGGGTAGGGTGATGCAATTTTTAATCACATCACTTGAAGCCCTGTCTTCTAATCATTTGTAGTTAGATAACTCTTTTTTCCCAGTGAGCGTCAGTCTAGCAGGAGAACTCAAGTCATTACCAGATTTGTAAAGAGATTTGACCAGCAGCTGCAGAGGGAGTGTGACTCTGAGCTCCCCATGTTTGCATCTTACTTACCCTCATGTTAAAAGGCTGGGGGACCGGTTAAAGGATGGATATTACCGGAGCAGTTGGCAGAAATGGGTCTTTTAAAAAATTATTTCTGTGGTCAGCTATGAGATGGGCATGTTTTGCATTTCAGGACTTCAGGCCCCGCCCCCAGCCCTGTAGACCAAGGACCCCAGGTTTGCCGCGGGCGTGTGAGCAGTGGGAATTTCCTCCTCGCTCTTCTCCTCCTCTCAGGGCCCTGTTTGATCCTGAGTCTGGGCACACATGGCCTTGTTGTGAAGGTGGGATGGGTAGGGGGAGATGGGAAGGTCACCCAGATCCTCATTTTGCTTTGTTTCTTATCAGATGTTATTCTGTGAAGGAGCTCTACTTAGGGAGAGGTGGTCCCCAGAATATGATGCCCCAGGCCTCCCAGAGAGCCTGTCCTCCATGGCAGCGGTGTCCTGATTTGCCTTTAGAGGGTGTGTGGACAGGAAGGAAAAGTAATTTTGGTGGTTGCTGAGAATTTAAAGATGTGTGGGGAGGGGTTAGGGACACTGAGGCATGGGGTGGGGGGGACGGTGGGGAGGAGTGTTGGTGGGTTTGTGGGTGGGACAAGGGGCGAGAGCAGAGACAGGAAAGGAGAGATCTGTAGCTAGAGCGGTGGTCTGGTGGGAGGAAGTCAGCCCAACACAACCCGCAGAGGTGGAGCTGGCGGCAGTGCCCCCGTCTCTCACCCTGAAGGCCCCTCTCCCGCCAGTTCCTCCCACTGGCTGAGCTGACCCGAAAGCCAGGGGACAAGGGAGTCCCTCGGTGCAGTCCGTGCAGGGACCCTCCTCGTGCGCAGGGTGGGAGGAGGAGGGCCGAGTGCAGATCCTGATGGGCAAGTGAGAGTAACCAGCCCGGAGGGGTTTCCAGATGTTTGTCCTATTGCGAGTGCAAAAATATTTGCTGTGGAAGAATATAGTTTGAAACTCTCTTGGAAACTTTGGAAGGCAGCTTTGTTCTAGGAGTTGATCTGAAATCAGGTGGGGTGAAGATCCTGAACACGGAGATCCTTCCCCTGCTTGGCTTCAGTCAGCAAACAGTGGGAGACACCAAGTGGCTACGAGGAACAGAGGCCCTGGGGAGGACCTCTGGGTCTAGGTGCTGGACGAAGCCAGAATTAGCTCCCCAGGGTGGAGGTACCCGAGAAGTCTGCTTACTCAGGAAATACTATCAAGTACCATAAAGAGAAAGAGAGAGAGATCATGGCAGAGCCAGGGACGTGCCAGGCAAGAAGGAAAAGTCCCCTTAGAGTTCTAAGTGTCCAAGCCAGGTGAGGGAGAGCAGTCCTCAGCTGGTTTGCGGAACAAGCGGAAGTCCGGGGACGATGAGCAGAGCGCTATGGGGCGGCTGAGCTTGTCAGCGGCTGGTTGTGCTCTTGGAAATCAGCTCCAGGTGATGCGCTCATCCATGCTGGGCAGGATAGGGGTTCAGAATGCACACTCGGGTCAGAGCGCTGGGGTCTCCTGCCACTTACTGGCTGACAGACCAGGGAAGATTGATGAACCTCTCTGTGTCTCAGATTGCTCATCTGGAAGTGGGGCTAGTATTATGTCTCATAGAGTTTATTAGTTTATTGAGATTCAAATGAGTAAGTAGAAATAAACTTGAATCCGTGTTATCTATTACTATGATTATTTAAAAAATGCCCATTGCTCCAGCGCATGAATTAAACCAGTATCTCCTGAAGTTGGGGCCTAGGCATTAGAGTGTTTTTAAAGCTCATTGAGTCTTCCCAGCATGTAGCTCGAGTTGAGAACCACTGCTTTACAGTCTAACCTTCAGGTTCTCTGATGCTGGAAAGGACTACGTGGAGCCGTTTTGGGGTGGGGTGGGAGGAGTAGAATGGTACCACCAGGGAAGAGAAAACGGGGTGTGAGGGGGAAGCCATGATACAAACTGATTCCTGGAGAGAGCCCTGGGAAACAAGCCAAGGAAATGGGCTCGAGTTAGCTTCTGTTTGGAGGCTGGCCATTTGTCACAGAGGCAGCTATTTGATGCTCCCCGGTCATCTACCCATTAGTATGAGTAAGTTTATTAGGACGTTCAGGTTCTGGATAGGGCAGAGTTGAGGGGGGAGTAGGAGGACATGCAGAGCAGAATGATGTTGGGGGAAGGGAGGTGGAGGCAGAGGACGACTTAAATATTTCATTTCTCACCTTAAAGAGTTAGTGGGTGTGGTAAGGATCAGCAGGTGGAAGTTGCTCTGAAGCACTGTGTGGGTGCTAGGGGTGTGTGTGCATGTGTGTGTCTGTCCATCCATCCCAGATTGGAGTTAACGTTGGCTCCACCTTTATGAAACACTTCTCCAGGGCAGGTTATGTAAAAAGCAGTGTAAGGAACATCTCTGCTCAGTTAAATAAAGATGTTTTCTAGCTGGCTTGGAACATCACTGTTAGCGTAGTATAGTCTTTCGGAGCACAGGGAACTCAGGAGGAATTCAAGCTGGGGTTAAATTCCTGCTTGGTCCCTTTGTCCTGTAGCAGGCTACTCAGACCTCTCAGTGCATCCGTTTCCTCATCTGTAAAATGGCCAGGATAGTGGCACTTATAGTCCATGGAATTGTTGGGAGAATTAAATAAAGGAGATAATGCATGTAAATTATTTAGGCCAGTGAGTGGTTCATAGTTTTTTTTCCCCACCTAATTATCTTTTTTTCCCCTACTGATTTCTTATGGGCACCTTCTGAAGAACTCTTAACACATGGCCATTCAGGTACCCTCGCTTGGCCTGTCTGGCCCTCCTGCATCCTGCAATGCATGTCTAGCAAATGGCCCAGCTCTGAGCCTCTCCTTCCTTGGGAGGAAGTACCTGAGAGGCACCTGTCATATGCCTCCCTGACTTGGCAGTATCTAAGGGTGTATGTTAAGATAAAGGGGTCCTTAAGGCAGGGGCCATACCTGTTTCTTGTATGATTCTGCCATAGTATTTAATGTGGTCCCTTCTGCCCTGTGCAGTGAAGTGTTAAGAAGTTAAGGTTTTGGGAATGTATGCTGGGTTCCCATCTTGGCTGTGTGACCTTGAATGAGTCACTTGGTCTAGATGGGCCTTAGTTTGTCATGTGTAAAGTGAAGCTAATAATACTGGGAGCTCTAAGGGCTCAGAGATAAATGTATGTGAAATCAGTTCTTTGCTGGACAGTGATACTAGAGAAACTCAGGGCACCATTATTAATCCTCCTGTATTGCACCAGAATGCCTTGCTTGGCTAGTGCCGAGCACATGATAGTTTCCCAATAAAATCCGCTTGAGGAGTTGATTGCTTTCCAAAGTGATGTGTGTAGCTTTTGTTTTGACCTCTCTGTCATGACGTCCTATCTTTTCAGGGAATCCCCCCCCCCCAATTACCCTCTCCCACCACCTCCCCCACCACATGGTCCTACTGTGCTTGTCAACAGTTAGGGTACTAAGCTGGGAGGAAGTTACCAATTATCTAACTGGGGAGGGTCCACCTGCAGAGAACGGCTAGTCAGAGGTGAGAGATGGCACTCTGTTGACATTATGTGAGCCCCTGGAACTAGTCATCCCTGAACTCCACCCAGTAATACAAGTTCCTAAATACACACCCTTCCACCCTCCTTTTGGATTAAGTTTGTGGATTGGATTTCTGCCAGTCCTAGCAGAATTTCTTAAAGTCCTAGCTCTCTTTTCCTTCCCTCCTGGAAGCCAGCTGTGATTTCTCTTAATCCTTTAGCAAAAGGGAGAGAGAAAGACTGTTGCAAATAAAAGGTCAAGACTGGAGATCTTACTTAAAATGTATATACAGTATCATCCTGTAACAGAATGCTATATGACCGCGGAATGTAGAAGAATATTAAGGCAACATATCACCAAAGAACAATGAACATGTGTTAGTTCTGCAATTAGAAAATAATATTTAAAGGAAGTTTCACATCACAAAGAGTGCTTTGAAGTCAGGTCTGGGGGACCTCAGAACCAGCCTGAGCCCAGAGGTTGGTTTCTTTTGTTTTCTTACTTATCTGACACTGAAAGAGCACCTGCTGTGTGTCAGGCGTTAACTCTTTTAATCCTAACGGTGACTCCATGAGGTGAGGTACATTCTACTCTTCACCTCATTTTATAGGTGAGGACATGAGGTGCCCAAGTAAAGTGACTTGTGTGCAGTCAGATAGCGATGGTGCCTGGATCTAAGCCCAGCTGTCTCACTCCCAAGGCACGCTCGGAACGGCTCCGGGATGCTGCGTGGCTTAGGCATTTATCGAACACCCGCTCTCTGAAAGGAGAGAGAGGATTTGATTTTTCTGAAGGCCTACGACCACCTACATGGCATTCAGTTACTCTATTTTTCTTTCTTGAGGACTTAACCAGTTAAGGGAGACTGAGAAATAAAAGGGAGGGAGGAAAAACAAGGGAAAGAACAGAAAGAGACAAGACAGGGTGGGGGAGAGAAAGGGAAGGGAAAAATTAAAAGATGAAAAGAGTGCACCGGGTCTTGAGTTTAAAGGTAAGAGGTCTTGGAGGGCATGTATTACACCTGATTTTCCCCTGGGAGTTGGTGAATAATTTCTGTTAGGGCTGCCCTTTTAAATCTTAATTAGTTGGCTACCCACTATTCTTAGCTCTTTTTTTTTTAAATAATATCTATACATTTGCATTTGGATATAATTCACATAACATAGAATTCACCCTTTTAAAGTGTACCATTCGGTGTATATGGGGTTTCCAAAGAGAAACCCCATACTTGTTAGCAGTCGCTCCCATCCCCTTCTGCCCTGTCAACCACTGTTGACTGTGTCTGTGGATTTGCCTGTTCTAGGCATTTCCTGTGAATGGAATCATATACCGTGTGGCCTTTGCTGTTTAGCTTTTTTCACTTGACATGATGTCCTCAAGGTTCCTCCACATTGTAGCTTGTATTGGTACTTCATTCCTTTTTATGGCTGAGTAATATTCCATTATATGGACAGAATACATTCATTCATCAGTTGATGGACATTTGGGTCGTTTCCACTTTTTGGCTATTATGAATAATGCTCTTTGAACGTTTATGTACAGGTTTTTGTGTGGACCTCTTTTCTCTTGTGTCTATACTCAGGAGTGGAATTGTAGTCATCACGGAATGCCTGTATGCTTGCTTTGTGAGGGACTGCCAGACTCTCCCTAACTCTTTAAACTCTGACCCTGAAATGTCATTTATGAAAGTTTGCAAAAATATAACTTGGTGTTTTCATTCTTTTGCTATAGTATCTTAAAATCCTATGAGATCGGGTAGAGTATGCCCTTAAAAACGGACCCTTTTCTGTTGAAGCTGACATGCTGTGCAACAGTCTTCTGGGGCAGGAAGTTGGCCTATGGGCTCATACAGGTCACCTAAGGAATGTAACATCCCGAGAGAGAGGACCCCTTAAGTGATGCCTGACCAGCAGTGAAGGGTCATTTGAGGGGTAAGGGTGGAGGAAAGCCTAGGTTAACCCAAACCAATAAAGCCACTCCTCACCCCACCATATAAGTGACCCCCAAGACCAAAATTTAACTAAGAAGTTAACACAAAAACTAGATGATCCTGACTCTCTTTCCAAAGCTCCTCAGTCAAAAATGCCCATTCTAGGCAATACTTAGGGTTTGCGTGAGCTTTAGGGTTTATCTGATGTTCTTACATGTAACGGGTCAGTCCCTGTAGCAGCTCTATGAGCTCGGGTGAGCAGTTATTCCTCCCATCGCGATTTTATGGCCAAGGACACCAGAGGGTTTGTGATTTGCTCCAGGTTAGGAAGTAGCCGTGAGTTAAGGACAGACTTGGCATTCAGACCTTGTGGCTTGGATTTCTGTATGCTTTTATTATGCGTTCACAGTTGTTTTAAGATCTAGATGAAGGTACTCTAATTTTTTTAAAAAGAATTGTTATAGAGTTCAAGCTTGGTGTCAGGATGCTTTCATGAGATGATGGTTAGATCTTTGGCATGAGAGAGAGGGATGGCTGTGTGTACCCCCCAACCATTCCCCTGTGTACAAACATAGTTACCCAGTATGTCTTTACAAATTTATTTTCAATGTTTATGTGTGTGGGGTTTCTTACCCTCCTTGGCTGGTCTTTGAGTCTCACTTTGATCTATAAGAGGAAATAGAAGGATGTTCCTGTTACCTTAAATAACTAGTAAATTCCAAATTGGTAGATAGGCTGAGCTGTGGGATTGAAAACCATTTACAGACACTTTTGGGAGGTTTCCTTTTGTCTGAGTGTTTTAAAAATCAACTTAGTTGAGGTTGTCTTAGAGTTTTCACAAGTTTCAGAGAAATGGTGGTGTATTTGTACTTTAATGTGATTAAACACATGGACACACACATGCCCTCTCCCCCAAAAAACACCCCAACAGACCCAAACCCTGCTGCTGTGACTTAGCCTGGGAGTATGAAAATTTTTTTTTTCATAAGCCAAAAACCAAGTACATCCTGGGTCTTGTGCAAGTATGAACAAAATACTTCAAAATGTTTTTAAGTGAATAGCGTAGGCACCGATAAGTATCTTGCTATTAACGCATTAAAAAAGAAAAGTAAATTGGTTGTGCATTTGAAGAGGGTTTTTGTCTTCTTCCTTTCTTACTGAACTTCTTGACTTCATAGGTAAATCTCAACTTAGCATGCCCAGAGGAGTATGGATTCTGAAACTGTAGGTACTAAAAGAGAAATTTTTATTGTTTAACTACAGGAAAATGAGTGTTCTTTAAGCTGTTTGTTACTCCTTGACTGTGATGTAGCTTGTTAACATGCTGAGGTGGCGAGTTTCCAGGGGCCCCGGGAGCGTGCATCCAAGCTGAGTAGCGCTTGTCAGCACCCGAGGGCCCGGGTGTCTGCATTTCTGGCAAGTTCCTGTGGTGCTGGTCTGTGGCCCCCACTTTGAGTAGCAAGGCTCTGGTCCGTCGATAGGATTTTGCATTGTAAAGAAAGATGATGAAAAAAAAAAAGAATGATGAGAAGGTGGGATTCGTTTCCGAAGATGTGGCAGGACCTGTTCCTGGGGTTCTTCTTGGAGCATCTTTTCTAGGGTTGCCCCTGGGCGGTGGGTTTGATGGACTGACGGCGGCAAAACATTTCATCTCTTGTGCTACTTTCCACTGAACGGAAGGTTTGGTCTCAGATACCTTGTAAATCTGGGTCTATCAGACTCCGTTCTCATCATGTAGGGTATCTTGGTGTTTTGTTGCAGTGTGCGGGGGCGAATTCATAAGTGGATTTCCAGAGCTTGCAGAGGTATCAGATGCCTCCTTTGCCCTGGGCTTCTGTGACAAGGGCCTCCTGATTCAAAGCACACAGGGTTCAGGCTCTGAAGCCTCCCCAGGAAGGTCCTGGCGTCGGACCAGCAGGGGCAAATTCTCATTGTCGAGCTGGATGCTCTTGCCCCGACAGAGACAAAATAACGTGCTTCTCTGCTTCCCTGAGCCCCAGGGCTTTGCTCCAGAATCTTATCCCTTAGAGGGCGGGAAGCTGGCCCTCACTTCTGTGGGTCTCAGAAGGCATCCTTTTCAGCCCGCACTCCTGCCGGCACTGACCGCCTGGCTGCCCATCCTGACCTAGCCACTCGATCTGCCCAGAGGCAGGTTGTGATGGTGTCCCTGGCAGGACCAGAGGACCTGCAGGTGGTGCCCCTCTTCTCCAAGCCAGGGTCAGCCACCGACTGAGCTGCTGTACCTGTAGGGACTTGGACGCTGGTTCTGGGGCTGTGGGTTCTGTTTTACCTCAGTGCTGTATCTGACAGCCCCAGGGCCCCGGTGGGGCTTCCGCATCTGGTTCTATGACCTGGAGGGTTTCTTCCAAGCTTCTGCTGCCTCCTCCCTTAACTTTCCCAGTGATGGTACTGGGGGCCCTTCAGGTCTCACATGCCGCCGAGTTCCTCTGAGCACCTTCCATTAGGCTAACCTGGGCATGAGTCACTGGGGTTCTGTTCTTTCTGGGTACCCTTCGCCATGCTTTTCTGTACGCAGAGATTGTTTCTCTCCATTGGGTGTGCATTTGAGTGTTCCTTAGCAGCACCTGTCCCCGTCCCCCGGGCAGACAGCCCCAGAGACCAGGGTGTTTGCAGCCTTGAGTTGAGCAAGGCTCCCTGCTGGCCATGGGCTCTGGGTCATCTGCTGGTGTTCCGCGCTCTGCCTGGGGAGACAGCCTTTCTTGCACCATCTTGGTGGAGTGGCCCGACCATGGTTTAGAACTCCTTTTCTGAAAGTGGCTGCACATCTGTAGGAAATACTCATGATCTTTTGTGCCGAGTGGCTTCTGTCATGTGTGCCACCCCTCTTCCTCACCCAGCTGCCTGTCATTGATGAGGGGTTTGGCTCCTAGAGGTTCTGGTCAGGTGGTAGGCAGGAGCTATTGGTCTGGCTATTTGTGCCTGCCAGGTAATCCTCTTCTAGCTTAAAGAAAGACTGCTTTTTCTTAGAAATCCAGTGTCCATAGAGGTGGATTTACACAGTCATTTCCCAGATCCTTTCTTAATCAGATAGTGGGGATTCTGCAGAGATTGGCCACTTTGGGCAGATCTCTCAACTTTGCATGGAATTCACTCTGGTCTGATAGACCCAGGTCCCCAAAAGGGCATCTGAAGCCTGTCTGAACAGAGTCATTCTCTTTCACTTGGGGATGGTGTCCCTGAGCCCAGCCCTGCCCACGGAAGACAGAGGTCCATCTGTCCTGAGTACCTTTTGGTGAGCATTTTGGCAGACGTGGTCAGGACACCGTCCTAGCTCTGTTGTAGGGACAGTGAGGAGTGCAGGGGGTACAGGAGCAGATCCTCAGCTTTGAACAGGACCCCCAAATGGAACCAGTCACCAGCTCTCCCCAGGCCCCCCACCCCGTCCTTGGATCTCTGGGGGTCTCCTGTGACTGGATCTCGAGTGGTCTGCCGGCTTACCACTCTGCAAGCTCCATCTACTTCCTCCGGGCTGCTGACTGTAGAGGCTCCTATCTGGCTGGGGCCCCTGCCATTCCCAGCCCTGGGCCAGGTTGGGGTAGGGACGGGCTGGGGCCTAGCTGAGGCTCCTTCTTCCTCCATGCTCACTGGCTTGAACTGTGACATCCCCTTTGCCAGTTAAGTCCAGCTGACCCGCTGCACGGGTGTGCTCTGGCCGCCGGAACGAAGTACCACAGGCTGGCAGCTCAAACAACAGATATTTGTTTCTCACAGTTCCGGAGGCTGGGAGTTCAAGGCGTCAGCAGGGTTGGTTTCTTCTGAGGCCTCTCTGCTTGGCTTTGGGATGGCCGCCGTCTCCCTGTGTCCTCACACAGCCTGTCTGTGTGTCTGTCCTAATCTCCTCTTCTTGGGAAGGCACCAGTCGTGTTGGTTTGCACACACTAGTGACCTCGTTTTCACTTACCTGTGTAAAGACCCTCCCTTCAAACACAGTGACCCACTGAGGCACCGGGGCTTGGAACTTCAGCATAGGAATGTGGTGACAGGCACACAGGTCAGCCCCCATTACACTCTCTTGTTCTGGTCTGAAGCCCCGTGAGTTTAGCCTGTGCGTGCAGAACTGTATGGCTTAATCAAGGTGGCATGGAATTTAAAAAAATAATAAAATTTATGTTTGGAATATATTTGGGATATCTGAGAATCTTTTTCTATAAGAATTACGATAGGTTTTAGTACTCTCGTTTTGTTATGTTTTCTCTTTTTAAATCTTTAAAAACGCGTAGTTACTATATATTTACCAGATAGTCTATTTCATTGACTATATATATGTGTGTGGTTTCTTCAGATAATTAGAAAGGTTTACAATCCGCTTTTAGTTCTAGTTCTCTTCGTAACTACCGTACAACTCTATAGTATACTCGATTCCTGTTGCTTAGATGCCCTACTGACTCACCACTATGAACTGTGACAGAATTATTCTGAAAAGTAATAATCTCAACAAAAACAACTAACATTTATTAGGCTTTTTTTTTTTAATTTAAAATTTTAACCCTCTCCAAAACGCTGCATTGTAAAGGTGAGAGATTCAGCAGGAAGCTGTCCACGGCCACTGGGGTTAGACTCTAGCAGAGCTGGAATTCAGCCTGGGGTCTGTGTGATTGCAAAGCCCTGCCCTGACCCCGTCTGACTTAGGCCTGCACTTTCTAGGTAACTGCCAACACTGCCCCCTCTCGTCTCTTACTTCTTTGGAGCTGGACTCTAGAGGGGAGAATTCAGAGCTGGAGATCTTAGGGGCTCGGTTCTACCTTGTGCCATCCGCAGGTCTGTTCAGGGCTGCCCTGACACTTACTCAAACAGTGGTTCTAAGGTTCCCTCCATGTGGCCCCTGAGCAGTGTCCCAAGGCAGGAAATTCCAGAGGTGAGTCAGGGCCAGGGCCCTGGGGCCACCAGCCTGGGTCTCTGGAAGCAGCCTTGTCGTGCTCTCAGAGGGGCCCAGCTGGGTGCAGGCTGGGCCTGGGGCAGCTCAGAAGCCAGCAGTATTGAAGACCCCTCTGTGTGTTCACCCCTGCTTGGCAGATTCACTGAGGCATGAAGGGGTAGTGACCAAGTGTGGGGCCCTGCCGGGGACATAGAAGGGACTCAAATTCTTTTTACTTCAGTGTGGTAGCAGAGAGGGGCAGAACAGCAGACCCGAGCCTCTGCTGCCTTCCACTGCCCCAGCCTTCAGCATCCCACCTGTAACTCCTAGTGACATTCCTGCTCCACAGCCCCTGTCCTCCGAGGGGCTTCCAGGGAGGAGCACCTTCGCACCTCTCTCCACCAGAGGAGCAGAACCAATAGGAGATACATGTGCAGGTATAGACATGCATGTACACATAGACACACACGTGTATGCGGGCATTTGTAGACATGTTGATAGACAAATAGTGCACAAGACACGTGTACACAGACACGCACACATATAAATGTTTTTAAAGAGTTTTACAGGGCACTGGTCTTATGCCATCGTGGGGCTGGTTAAGCGGTCTGTAAGGCTTTCTTCCGTTCCTCTGAAGCTGGAGCTTGAAGCCTACAGAGAAGGCACCGAGGAAGGGGGGACCAGGGGCTGGGACCCCACGAGGATGGACTGAAATGGCCTCTGAGATTGATGGTATGGGCATGCTGCGGAAGCCAAGGCCCTTTGTCATGGAGAAAACCACACACATCTGGCCCAGGAGTCCGAGAAGCCGAAGGAGGAGGATCTGGGGGAGGGTGGAGCAGTTTCGGCCTGGCCACTGTTTCATGCAGGGAGGTGCACCCACCGTCAACAGTGTGCTGAGCTACGGGGTGGTTGCCTCTTCCCTTCTGCCCTCTAAAGTTCCCTAGAATCTTCCTGTGGTCCACCCTAGCCGGAACATACGGGAAAGTGGATTCTGGGAATTCGGCCTTGCTGTGTTGACATACTAGAAATCCTCACACCATCGGATGGCTGGGTGAGCTGGTAGGACCCTAGGTTTGGGAATCAGAATCCTCTAAATTTAGGGAAATTGATCTGTGCCTCCTCCATGAAGTGGGGGTGGATAATAACACTAACACCCTATTTGTAGAGACTTATTACTTGGAAAGATTAACTAGAATTAAAGGTGTCAGGGATGTTGCTTTGCTCCTGAACCTGGGGTAAATAATCTAAGACCTTTCACAGTTCTTGACCCTGTTTAGGACCCTGATATCTCCAGAGAATTAAATGTCACTCTGTCTCCTCAGTAAATGGCTTCTTCATATAGGGCTTGTATTCCCTGCATTAAGTTTATTCCTAGGAAGTTGATATTTCTTCTTGTTATTGTGAACAAAAGTTAATTGTGTTTTTGAATTGGTTATTGATGATATATGGTTCCAGAAGGAGGTTAATAAATAGTCATGTTGTGTTTTTAATGGTCTGGGGTTTCCTCATAACTCTGATACTGTCTGTTGGTTTTAGATAGGATGTGTATTTTCTATTTATCATTTTAATGTCCTTTTTATATGTGTTTTTCTGTGCCCTCATGGAGAGTGTGAGATTGGGCCAGTCCTCCTATCATGAAGAGGTATATTTGAAGCCACAAAAAGCTGTGTAATTTTATCAAATAATTCCTTGTCAGCATCTCTCAAGATGACCATATATTTTTGTTTTTGTTTTTGAAATATTAATATGATTAATGATATTAATAGACTTTCTAGGAGGACAGAATATTGAAATGAGAGGCAACTCTATGGAAAGCACATAGGACAGCATAGTTTGCTTCTTGATTACAAATTTGACCTTGGACAAGCCAGTACATTTTGTTATTTCCTTTAACAATACTTCACATCCGTGTTTCCTTGCCTGTAAAATGGGCATAACGATGCTTTCCCTTCTTTTATTACTAGTGAGTTAGAAGGATAACAATGAATCAGTAGTTCCTTCCTCTCCACTTACTGAAGGGCTTTCCCATCTTCAAAAGAACCGTGAAGAAAGTGTAAAATGAAGGGGTATCATGATCCTATGTCTTGTACCATCATCAGCTAAGAATTCATTTTTCATTCACTCATTCATCTAACAAATATTTGTTGAGCAACGGCAACGTGCTAGGAATTGTTGCAGAAGCTGGGAATACAGCAATAAACAACACAGGCCAGTTCCCTGCACAGTGAAGCTCATATCCCTATAAACAAAGCCTTTCATCTATGTGTCAGCTAAGTGATACACATGATAAAGAATAAAGCAGGAAAGGGGGTGGAGAGTGAGGCAAGTTGGGGAGGTTTACTCTGTGTGAGGTGGTCAGGGAAGACCTCTCTGAGGGGACGTTTGAGCAGAGTACTAAGTGAGGAGCAGGATGAAGTCCCACGGAGGTCTCGGTAGAGGTGCAGCAAGTGCAAAGGTCCTGAGGTTCGGCAGCAAGGCCCATGCCCTTTGGAGTGAGCAGGCAGGAGGAGAGGGCAAGGCTTACATAAGTCTGAGAGGTCGAGGAGGGTTGGGTAATGCAGGACTTAGTGGACCATCACAGGGACTTTCTTTTTGTCAGTGTGAAGGGATGCCCCCGGGGGGTTATGAGCTGTGACGCGATCAGGTTTCTTGTTCTAAACCGATCACTGGCTGCCTGTGGAGCATGGACTGAGGCCTGTTACAAGTGAAGGGACAGACCTGAAGGGAGGGTGGCTCAGTCTGGGACGATAGCAGCGGAGGGTGGTGGGAGGTGCCTGGTTTGGGGTCCACTGGGGAGGAGGCGCCGACAGGTTGCTCATGCATCGCCAGCCTCATCTTACAGGCAGCTGCTTGGCTTTTCCTCTGAGAAGAAAGTGTGTCCACCACCCTTCTCCGCTGGGAAATGTGGCCCACATTGTGCTGAGCGAGGAGAAGCTTTGAGGGCCCCCAGCAGCTCACAAACCTCTGGCTGGACGGCACGATCTGAGCTATGAGCGTAACTGAGGGGTTAGGATGACCCCAGGGGAAATTCTGTTCTGAGGCCAAGCCCAGAAACACACGGCACGGTTTGATCTGACCCACGGAGGAAGTGGCGGCCCATGTGGCCTCCCCGTGGGACAGCGGAGGACCACTGGGAAGGGAAGAGGAGCGGGTTGGCCCCTGGCACTCCATTACAGTTGGTGTTAGTCAATAGATCCTTTGCCACGGGTGACATTGTGATTAATAAAAGACAGACAACATTTGGGAGGCATTTGCTTTAATTCGGGGTGTCTAGCCCTGCTCAGACAGCCCTTTGTGCTGAACCCACCCATGTGCTCCAGTGGGGCCAAGTCACTAATTTATGTCCTTGCTCTTTAAATACTGCTCCCCAGCGCAACTGGAAAAACTCTCTTCCCGCCCTAAATATTACAGCTTCATCTTCCCCACTGTTTTCTGCTTAGTGTTCCTTGCTTTGATCTTCTGCTGAAAATTTATTTCCTTCTCAGAGCTCAGGCATCCAGCTCTGAGCAGCGAATTTAGCCCCCCGGCCAGCAGGCACCCCATCCCCACGCCTCCCAGTTCTGAGGCCTGCAGTCGCACATGTGTCCTGCGTCTTTCATGTTCATGGGGCACATTGCTCAGGAGGTGGTACCAGGTCTGTGGGTGGAAAGCAAAGAAAAAGAAGGCATTGTACTTGCACTGCTTGGCTTAGTCCCTCCATGTGGAGACAGGAAAGCACACGTTAAAAGTAATATGAAAAGGAGAAATCGGAAACATAAACAAACGTAAACCAGCAGAGCAGGATGGAGCTTTCGTAGCTGCTCCCCCACCCTTATGCAATGCTTAGGAGAAAACTGTCTGGCCAGCTCAGTCCCTGGAAAACCAATCTGAGTAATGGGCAAAGGGACAGAATTGGAGCCATCTGGAAGAAGGGAGAAAGGACTGATTTTGAAGGGTCTGTCTGTCTTTTGGAGAAGGATGCCTGCAGAGAGAAGCCCAAGCCCTGGGGAAACAGGAGGAATTTAAAGTCCTTTGGAGAAAGGGAGGCAGGTGATTTGGGCTGCAGTGCTATCTGTGGGTCACATTGAAAGGGAGGATAAATAGGTTTTAAGTTTTATTACATGGTGTAAAGGAAGCCCTCAACCACTTTTTGAAAGAGATTCATTAAAGATGAAATTGCTTTTAAAATAACTGTTGGTTATCTTTGTGCTGCGCTTTGAATGGGATTGTGTGTGGAGACTGAGGCACAGCTGTGTAGATGAAGACTTTGCTGGTAAGTGGCAGTCATCTTTGTGGGTACACATGTGCAGTGTGTATATCTGCAGGAATTCAGAATTGCTGGGCTACTGGTAACCGTGTTAAACCTTTGGAGGAACTGCTGAGTATTTACCAAACCTGCTGCATGGTTTGATGTTCCTACCTGTATGAGGGTCTAATCTCTCCTCCCTATCCTTGTCAACACTTAATTATTATCTTTTCATTATTATTACAGCTATTCTAGTGGTTGGGAAGTGTATTTCACTGTGGTTTTGATTTGCATTTCCTTGAAGGCTAATAATGTTAGCATCTTTTCAGGTGCTTCTTGGCTGTTCCTGTATCTTTGGTGAAAGATTTCATCAGAGCCTTTGCCCGTTTTCTTTTAAATTCATTTAAATAACAGGATGTTTTTATTATGGAGTTTTAATCCTTCTCTATATGTTCCAGATAAAAGTCCCTCGTTATATAGATGAATTGCAAACATTTTCCATTCTGTGGGTTGTCTTTTCACTTCCTTCTTGATAGTGTCCTTTGAAGCACTGAAACGTTTAGTTTAGACGATGTCTACTTTATTATTATTTTTTCTTCTGTGCTTTTTTCGCTTGTGCTTTCGTTGTCTTACCTAAGAAACTATTGCCTAATCCAAGGGCAAGAAGATTTATACCTGTGTTTTCCTCTAAGAGTTTTACAGTTTTAGCTTTTACATTTAGAGCTTAGATCTGTTTCAAGTTAATTTTTGTTAATGGTGTGAGAGATGAGTCTTGTGTCATTCTTTTGCATGTGGCTATCTTGTTCCAGCACTGTTTGTTGAAAAAACTGGCCTATCTCCATTTTATGGTCTTGGGGATTTTGTCTTAGGCTTCTTTTAACTATGTTATTTACTTAAGTCGTCGGGTGAGGAACGTCTCCTGTGCGTCTTCTGACTCAGGGAGAAATCAAATCGATCAAGGGTCACTTACACTAAAAGATGCTTTTGTTTGGAATTTTAAACAAGATTTCAATGAACACTTTTACCAAAAATGAAAATAGGCAACAACCAGTACTGGTGAGTGAATATAAGTAATGAAACACTGGAGTTTTATATTCTGGCCCAGTGAAGGGTGAGTGGGGGAGGCACGCGGTCTCAGCTCGCTCTGGAATTCGTTGATCTGTGGATTGAAAATCAGAGCTGATTGCATCAAGTGTGGGAGCCAGGGCTGTGGGTCTGTGAGCCTGAGGAACCCCATGTCCTACCGCACCCCACACTCCTTAGCAGCAGGAGGTCAGTGCAGGGACAGCCGGGCAGCGGGAGCAGTCATCTGTGGGACTCGGCTTGAGTTGTTTCTTGGCCTTGATTTAGGGAGGGGATTAGGGAATTCTTTCCTTTAGAAGCCTCCACCGCAGAATGGAATCTGGAGGGCTGAGGCCTGTGCCTCCCACGTGTGGGTTGGGCTGTGGAGCTGCCCCGGAACTGTGGGTGTGGGCCAGGAGGACGCATGGCCTCTTGTGTGACTTGGGGCCCCAGCCTAGGCAGGCCTGGCCTGGGTCCCTGGAAACTGGACTCAGCTCCCCCGCCGGCAGTGCTGGTCCTGGGAGTCCACCCAAGCTGGAAACCCCAGAGCATAGGATTAGCTAAGCCCCAGATGTTTAGAGCCCTGACTCAGTGTTTGTGTGCGCTCTGTTGAGGGCTTACGCGGCCCCAGAGGTGGTCCTGGAATTGGCTCAGATCTCTGCAGGATTCTTGATTAATCGGCATTTCTAGGGAGAGGCTTCGGTTCCAGAATTTACTCAGAGCTTTCTGCCCTGGTCCACTCAGCCTGGCTGGAACTTGCCCAGTCCAAGGGGCTTAGGGAGACAGAGACAGGAGCTCCCATCTTGGAGGGGAATCCAGTCAAACCTCTGGACTTAGGGGAATTCTTTGCCTAGCATTCCTCTGGTCCAGTGAGTGCCCTTAAAGTCACAGTTCTCAAGGAAGGGTTACGGCCTCCGGCCCTGAGCCTGCGCCTCTGGGTGCACAGTTGAAATGGTCTAGGGAAGCTGGGTGGGCTGTTGATCATGAGGGTTCTGAACAAAGAAAAAGTGAGCATTCCACACAGCCCTGCAAGCCCAGGTCTCCTCCAGACCATGGAGTCCCCAGCCCACCAGCCCCTGCTGGCCCACCCTCACACTGCAGGCTCTGCCGAAGGGTGTGGCCCTTACGGTGACCCCCGAAAACCAGCAGTCCCCTCGTGTGAGACAAAACTGGGTCCCCGGAGGGGCTGACACAGCCTTCTTCCAGGGCTCCCAGAGTCACTGCCCGTTAATCCATCCCAGCCTCGAGAGGGAAGCCAGTACCCACAGTCACCCTGATTGGGTAGTGAGAGATTCAGATGTTGGGGGCCAGGTAGGTCACAAAGATACAAAGAATGACGTGCCACTGGCAACAGGCAGCACCAGGCCGCCATAGGGAAATGCATGCCCAGCTGGAAATCTGAAATCTCCCCGTCTTGTAATGTTGGTAATTGATTTGAATTAAGAACAACAGCAAACACCACATCTGTGCGGGCCAGAGCTGCCCAACAGCCTGGTTGCAGCCGTCTCCCTGCATAGGAGACTGGGTCCTGGGGTCAGGCAGTGACTCACGCGGGGCTGCCAGTGCAGTAAGCAGCCTGCCCCCACACCCGGGTTTCTGGGCCCCCAGGCTCTGGTGCCGTGTCGCATCCACCACACCAGTAGCTGCCAGTGAAGGTAATGGAGCCCCAAGGCAGAGCTCTAGCTTAGTGAGGGGCAGAGCTGGGATTGGAACCCAGACCTGGCTCGGTCTGCTCTGCTGTCACCAGGATGAGAATCGGGGTCTACGTGGTTCTGGATCACACCCTCTTCCAGCAGCTTGACAGCAGGATGGGCTCCTAACCCTCAAATAGGGCTGCCGCTTGGCCAGGGAGCAGCTTCCCTGAATGTGGTGGGCTTCTCCAGAACAGGAGCAGCCGGTGAGGCCGTGCGTGCACGTGCACATCCGCCGGCCTTCTCTCTCCATCTTCTCCCTCACGTCCGTTCATCGTTCCCAGATTTCCCGCCGGAGGACTCCGAGGAGTTCTCCAGGAAGGGGAGAGTTGGAGCAAGCACTTCTCCCAAAGTGGACTGAAGCCGGGCCCTCCCTGAGTCACTGGACCAGTCACTGCTGGTGGGCTGGAGTCCAGGGACCCCGAGTAGTGTGGCCAGGCTCAGCCCCTGCTGCGGGTTCCCTGCGGATTAGGGCTGCCCTGAGCTGGTGAGCCAGGTGACCCGCGAGTCCAGACCTCAGCCTGGCAGCACCCTGAGCGGAGCTCGCGGAGTCCACCTTGTCTGGTTCCCTCTGGTTCAGGGATGGGAATAGGGGTGGAGGGTGGGGACGGCATGTGAGAGTGGGGGGAAGG
Source organism: Phataginus tricuspis (assembly GCA_029783875.1). Lineage (NCBI taxonomy): Eukaryota > Metazoa > Chordata > Mammalia > Pholidota > Manidae > Phataginus > Phataginus tricuspis. The sequence goes on along the minus strand of JAQQAC010004778.1, from coordinate 12,381,179 downwards.
GGCAGGGAGTGTTAGTAAATAAATCAGGGCAGAGGAACTTCGAAATGATTTACTAGCTAAATAGTTTCCGGATGTTTTCACAGTCCTTTAAGGCTGATCCAGAGGAAGGCTAAACGGGACTTGGTCTGGTTTTTCTATGGCCCCCACTGAGGGAGTGGGCCCCTCCTCCCACCCTGGCCTCAGTCCCAGCACCTCCCCGACTCTGCCCCCACTGCCCTGTCACCATTCCCTCCCCTCTTTCATCCTATTGTGAGGAAGAACCATCTCTTCCCCCGCCCCCGACTTTTAATCATATTATACATGCAGTGTGCAACCTGTTTTTTCCTTCGAACTTAATGTTTGTTGAATATCTTTCCATGTCAGTAAATGTACTTGAACAGTCATTTTTCATGTCTATTAGTTTATTGTTTGGATAACTATTTGTTATTTATAGTCCCCTAGTGATGGACACTGAGGTTGCTTGTTTCCTTTTTTTTTTGCTATTAAAATCACTGAAGCCGACATTCCTTGCGACGGCATCTTCTTCTACTGAGATTAATTTCCTGGGAAGAGCGCCTCTGTAGTTACTGATGTACACGTACGGCGCACATTTTGACCCCTGCTGTCCCTTGCCCTTCAGAAAGGTCATACCAATCCACAGCGCTTGAGAATGTTCATGCCCGTTTGCTGGCCAAGCCTGGGATTTGCAGGCCTAAAGGGAACTCTACCCCGACCCTTTTATTCCTGGGAGAAAAATGAAAGAAAGCTGGTGGCAGTGTATTCTACCTATGCCCTTATGGATTGGCCTGCCCGAGATACTCTTTTCCAACATTTCTCTTTTTTCCAATACCTTGTTCCTGCCTATCCTTCCAGACCCAGTTAGGTGGGTCTTGCCACGTCCAAGAAGCAGGCAGGTGTAATGGGAAGAGCGCTGGCTGTGAAGGCCTAGGCCTCAATCTCGGCTCTGTGACTTAACTACCTAGGGAAACACTCTTCTTTTCCTGGTGACTCAGTTTTCTGATCTTTACATGGGAACAGTAATACTTTAAATGGCAAATTCTTGTCTCGTGGAATTATACACGTGGCACCTAGTGGCTGGTGAGTGAAACGTACTTATTTTAAGGCCTCCCCTGGTTGCTGCAGCATCTGTGATTTGTCCTGTCTCCCTGAACTCACACCACCCAGCACCACACCGACTCCCATCGCTTGTAACCCTCACTGGTCACTTAATCCCCAAGTCGTTGTTGCAGACGTCAGAGATGAGTAATTTGTCTTTGAGGGCATAGCAGCAGCCCCCGCCTCGCTCTCAAGTGGGTTGTTCCTCTGCCCTCAGACATCTCGAGGTGGACGAATGACTCTCAGAGCCACTGTATCTCTTGTTCTTTCTTCCAGACTAAGGGGAGCCCTCAACAGGATCCGTGCCACCTGCACATGGTGTTGTGGGTGCGAGGTGAGGGCAGCCCACACCTGCCGGCAGGGACTTGGGCCCGGGTGTGGGCTGCATAGGTATCGGGGCTCTTCCTTTGGGTTTGTGAGGAGCTGTGCTGTGGGGCCTGGGTTTCCTCTGGACCCCATCCTGTGTGTTTGGCCCAAGTCCTGCAGCGTGAGGGCCGTTCTGTGCTGGGCCGTCCCTCTCCTTGTCCACCCCCGGCCTGGCCTCTCCTTGTCAGAGGCTTGTGCAAGGCCCTGCCACGAGGGCCGGTTGGAGCCGGGAGCCGTGTGGGGAGCCCTCTCGGACACAGTGACGGCTCTGTTTCCTCCTCCACCTAGCCAGGGGCCCCCATTCACTGCGAGGAGAGTCACACATTCCCCCTTGAGATAAGAATAGAGCCCGACTGTGCCCCAGGACAGAGTCCAGCTTCTTCTGCCGGCCCTCCGAGGCCTGGCAAGGGCTCCCAGATGGTACTGGCCTGAGTGGGCCCTGGCTGTCTGCCCTGCCTGCCCCTTGTGCATTGTGTGGCTGAGACACTGGGTGCAGTGTGCGTGCCTGCCTGCCTGGGCCCCCTGGAGACCACTGTCTCCAGGCTCTGCTCACGATGGAGGGGCTTGGCCTGGAATCAGCGGCCCCAGGGCTCTGCTGTGGGGCCTTCCCTGGGCTTGGGACTCCACCCTCCCAGCCTTGGCACCTTCCTTGAGTGGCCTGTCCTGTCTGTTCCTAGAAGGGAGGAATCAGCTCTGGCTGGGAAGGTGGGGAGGAAATCTCCAGGAGGGGCCGCTGGCTGGGCACTGAAGGCAGTAGCCTGAGGACCAGTGGCTCTTTCTGCAACCCCAGGGGGCAGGAAACAGGAACCAGCAGGGGTCACGGATGTGTGGGTGATGAATGGGGTGCTGGGACACCCACCCTTAGCCCCCCTGTGTCCAAGGTGGGAGATGGAACAGACTTGCAGTGGTTCACGTGGGACTGAACCAGGCACTGTTAACCAGGCACAGGGCATAGGGGGTTCCCAGGCTCCTCTTGTGATTATATTCGATGATTCCCCCGTGTACTTTCTAGCCTCAGATTCTAAGGCAGGTTCTCACACTGTGGTCCCTGCACCAGCAGCATGAGTACCATCATTACCTGGGAACTTGGAGATGCACATTCTCGGCCACACGCTCAGACCCATCAATCAGAAACTGGGAATGGGCCCCCGGATCTGTGTTTAACATGCTCTCTCGGTAGTTCTGGTGCATGCCGAAGCTCCAGGGCCGCTGCTCTGGGAAGGCTGTTTGAAAACAGAGTTCAAGGCTTTCCTGGGTCTGTCAGGTGACTCAAATGAGTTCTGAGGGTCTTGGCAACTTGGAGGGTGTGAGATTTTATATCTCAAATAAAGAGATATAAAAATAACTTGAACGTGGGGCCTCCCATTTGGTTTTAAAGATCTTCGGTCTGCACAGTCTCACGTAGTTCTGTTAATTCTCCAATCATGTGAGGTTGTGGTTGGGTTTATGGGTGAACAGCTAGGGCTTGTGGTGATAAATAACTTGTTCAAGCAGTGGGGATGTGATTGGAAGCCAGGGGTTTCCGCTGTGCACGGGACTACCCGTCAAGCCGTCAGCCTGCAGGTCAGCAGGTGAGGCTGCCCCACTGTGGTGAGCACCCAGTGAACCTGGCCCGTGTGGCTGTGTTCTTGGGCTGGGAAAATAAGTGTGTTTTTGAGTATTTGAATAGGGGCACACATAACCCCAAGTGTTTGGGGAAAGGGAGTTGCGTGAAGGATATCTGGCTCCCTGTCTCAACCTGTGAGGGTTTCTGAAAGATGCTGGTTTATGCATTCGCTGCTTTTCCAAGGAGAAAACATGAATTGCACATCTTCAGTGGGAGGGCAGGATGAATGCAAATCCAGCGGCTGACCGTTCTTTGAGGCTTCAGGAGTTTCTAAAGTCTCATGCAGACACCGTGGGTCTGGGAGAGTGTGTCTGTTTGAAGATGAGAAAGCATATTCTTGGGATTGGGGTCACACAGCTAATAATACGTTGTGTGCTCTGGTGTTCTCTCCCCCCCATCCCCCTGTCATACCACCTCCCAAGGCCTTGCTTCTGATGCCATCTGGAGAGGGGATCCGGCTGGTGATGTTTGAGTGTGGAAGTTGCATGGCCAGCTCCTCGGTCAAATTTCAGTGCCGTTGGTGAGAGGTCAGGGTGTTGCCTCCGGAGGGTCTTGTGCCAGGGGCCCACCAGCTCCCAAGTCTTCTGTCCTGAGAATTCATGGCTTCTGAGGTGACCATGCTGTTCCCGGGTGGTTGCTGAGTTCTTTGCTGGAGTGCCAGTGGCACCCAAGAATCTTCTGGGCTTCTGAGACTTGGTTGGAAATGGGGCTGGAGAAGCATAGCGAAGAGGTCGACAAGGGTAGGTAGACAACCTCAGGTATAAGATTAGATCTTCCATATCTCTGTACCTGTATATACTATACTTAGCCAATTAGCAAGCCTATAGCCTCACAGGTGGCTAGAATACTTCATAGCAGATCAGTTGATTCAAAATGGTTCAATAATAGACAGCATTTACGTAGCACTTGCTATTTTTTCAGGCACCGTTTTAAACACTGTACCTTTATTAACTCATTTGATCCTTACAACACACTTCCAAGTATTGCCAAGCCCATTTTAGATATGGGAAACCGTCACACATCAGTTGAATAATTTCTGCATCGTCAGCCAGCCAGAGACAGGGCTTTCCCAGGCTCAGAACCACTGGCCACTATACCTCATTTGCCTTCCTCTGTGCCCTTCTCCCGCCGTGGGGAGCCGAGGGCCTGCAAGCCCTGTGGCTCTGTCCCTTCCCCCGGCTTACGTGTCTGCACAGCCAGCTGGAGTAACTAGGTGGTTCTGTGGTTTGGGTTCCCCGCAGGCCGTTGCTTTCATGCACCAGTCGTGAAGGGGAGGAAATGGTGAGAAAGGGTGAGGAGGGGAGCGAAAGGGGGTGTCCAGGGCTCTCCTCTCTGCATGCCTTCCTCCCCACCCCAGTGCTAGCTGTGATGCTGAGCGGCTCCGCTGAGAATGATCGCTGTGCTTTTGGGAACAGCACAGTGGTCCGGGAATTGACTTCCGGTCTAGCTGAACCATTTGCAGGGATTCAGTAGTGGGATGGGAAGGTTAAGCGATGGCATGCCGTCTTCTCAGGTCCCCATGACTTTCGGGGGAGATGAGATGGGAGGAGTTTGTAGAGGGAGGTTGACGGCTCCCCAGCTCCTGGTGGCTGTGTCTCCCCCTGGGGCCGGCACTGGTCCTGCTGGCTTGCAGCTGGAAGAGATGGGAAGCTCCAGAGGCTCAGAGGATGTGCACCAAAGGTGAGCCTTGGCTTTGCTCCAAGCAGGAAGGCTCTTCTCGCTTGGCCCTCTTGCAGTCCCTGGGTGCTTAGCGCTGCTGGTAAGAGTTCCAAGTTCCTGTCAGAGGCGAGAAAAGCCTGACACCTCCTCTGCTCATCCTCTGCCCCCAGGCCACTAGGGCCCCGGGAGTGAGTGCAGCCAGGCAAGGGATCAAAAGCCGCCTAACAGAGACACTCTCTGATCAGTGCAACCAGCAGGGCCCACCTGGGACTGGGGTTGGCACTTCTCGAGAAGATGTTGGGTTCGAAACATGGAGCAGAGAAGTTGGGTGAGAAGGTCCTAAATCCGGTAGAGCTTTGGGAGGGTGACCAGGCAGGGGGTAAGGCAGTGGGCAACCTCCAGCGAAGCCACTGTGTTGTACTTCCTGGTAGCTGAGGAGAGAGCAGTTTTAACTAACCCAGGTCATGGATGTTGGCGGTGACGGGGGCAGGGAGGCTTGAAGTAGGAGGAAGGAAGTGGATAGGGAGCCTGACCGAGAATCAGACATTCTCGGGAGGGTCCCACTTGCAGCAGCATTCATGGGTCAGTGTGATGGGCACACTTGCAGGAGTCCTGTGAGATGCTAAGATTCTGCTCAGTCCTGACCCTTCTAGCATTAGAAAGTCTTAAGCCTTTCTCCCTGAATAAGATATAAGTTTACTGAGAGTAGGGAGTGCCTGGGGCGAACCTGTGCTGAGTACTCGGTAACTATTTGGTGAATGGATGGATGGCAGAAGGAAGAAAGCAGGGAGAAGAGCTAGAAAGACGTTCAGCTGTGACTTGGAAGCAAACAGTATCTGGAACAATTTAAAACTACCCCTGACCCCCTAGTCTACCTCAAACTCCTGAGTCCCCTTCCCTTATAATGTTTTTTTTTCCTCATCACCCTCTAATAGTCTTTATAGTTTACTTATGGTTTTTATAGTCTGCACCCTCCCTCACCATGGCTGAAGTGAAAGCTCTGTGAAGGCAGAGGTGTTTTCCCTTCTGGTCTGTTCCCGGACGTGCCCCAAATGTCTAGAAGCAGGGCGTGGCCCTCGGCAGGTGCTCTCTAAACACCTGTTGAATGAGTGGATGAAGGTGCCTGGGAAGCACTCAGCTCGTGGCGGCCACCTCCGGGACCCTGCTGGCAATAAGCACTGCCTTTGAGCACATTCATGTTATACTGGCATCTGGTGGGGCAGCGCCTGGGTCCCCTGGAAGGTGCCCGCGCAGTCCAGCCATCCGCCCTCCACACTGCCCTGTCCTCATGATGTTTTGGGCCCCTGGAATAGGACCTCGCGGATACCTCGTAACAGCTGAAGGTTACAGGGGCTGTGCGGGCGGCCCTGGCAGGGCGGTCAAGGCCCCAGGCAAGCCGGAGGGCTCACCAGGTAGCGAGTATAGCTGTTTGCAGCAAAGGATTTTGGAGTGTGTGTAGGATGGCACTCCTGAATCCCACCCTGCCCTCCTCCCTTCCCCGCAGCTCGGTTCCCACCCTGTGGACTGAGAAGTGGAAAATGCCTGGTTGAGCAACTGAGGGCTGAGGTGACATCCCTGTTTACTCAGCCTCTGGAGGCTTGTCTTGCAACTAGCTGCCCGACTCACGAACTTGATCCAGGGTAGTCACAGCTGTCTCCACACCCGGGTGCTTCCCATTGCTTCCAGGGCAACGTCCAGACCCAGATCCTCAGCCCTGCGGGGGCCCCGGCCCAGACCCCAGCAGCCTTGCCCCTGAGCACCTTGAACTCTGGATCAGCAAGCCCTCCCACCCCCCAGCGTTGCCCACTGGCTTGTTCTTGGCCTCCTGATCTGCTCACTCCCTATCTCCATTCAGCCTGTGCAGAGCCTCAGGCCTGGTCCTTCCCCCAGGCTGGGCCTCCTGCAGCCTTTTCTAGTGCTAATGGCAAGTGCGTCCTTACAGCTGCCTAGGTCCCAACTCAGAAACCTTGACTCCCGGTCTCCTCTCCCTTCCCATGTTCAGTTCATCAGGTCAGCTTGCTACCTCCTCTCCTTCCAGATAGATTTTTGAAAAACCCCACCACTATTCACCACCCCTACTGCCTCCTCATTGTGCCACTGGCCTGTCGAAGTCCCCTCCCGACTGCTCTGTATAGACCCCAGTGTGTTCTTTTTAAATAAATCCGATTATGTCACACTTCTCCTTGGAACATTCTGGTCCCCGTGACGGTAGAGTAGAAGCCGAACACGCTTTCGCAGTGGTTTGACCAGGCGCCCTGTGACTGGGCCCCGTTGCCTGCCGCTCCTCGCCTGCTTCCTCTTCTGCACTCCAGCCTTGGGTGTCCCTTCAAATGTTCCCGGAGGGCCTTTGCAGCCCTTGCGGCTCAGAGAGGTCCGCGTCTCAACACCAGAATGTGTGAGGTGACCTCACCTGGCGAACCGGATTTCGCAGCTGTGATTAAGTTAAGGATCTTGAGAAAGGAGGTGATCCTGGATTATCTAGGCGGGCCCAGCCTAATGACAAGGATCTTCATGAGAAAGAGGCCGGAAGGCCAGGCTCAGGAGCAGGTGTGACCGCAGAAGCAAGCGGTTGAGTGATTCAAGAAAGGAGTCACAAGCCAAGGAACGTGGGCAGCCTCTGGATGCTGAAGGAGGGCCAGGAAACCGGTTCTCTCCCAGGCCTTCCAGGAGGAACCACCCTGCCAGCCTTGACTTTAGCACAGTGACCCCATTGCAGACTTCGGACTTCCAGAACTGTGGGATGATGCGCTTGTGCTGTTCTGAGCCCCTTGGTTTGCAGCAGCCGCGGAAAGGAGACTAGACCACTCCTTCATCTCCTGTAAGGCTGCTGCTCTCTCTGCCACGCCTATCTCTCTATCCTGTTCTACTTCTTTTTCTCCGTCATTTGCCACCTTCCAATCTGTCTGTGGAACTGTTTGTAGGTTGTATGTCTGGCCCAGGCAGCCACACTAGGGCTTGAATCTTTGTTCTGTTGACTGGCCCATCCCAGCACCTGGAACTGGGTGTGGTATACAGGAGGCGCTCAGTACATTTCGTTGAATGGATGAATGAATGAGCGGTTCCTTGGCCTGGACTCCCCTCTCCCCCGACCCTGTCCTCTCTGCCCCGTGTCCTCTAAGCCCACTGTGTGAAGGATATTCGGGTCCCTATCTCAACTTTTGTGGGTTTCTGAAAGATGCTGGCTGAGGCATTAGCTGCTTTTCCAAGGAGAAAACATGAACCGCAAGGCTTCAGTGGGAAGGCAGGATGAACGAAAACCTAGCGGCCAACCGATCTTTGAGGCTTTGCCCTGTTCACAGGCCTCCCCTGCCAGCAGCTTCCCTCTCAGGGAGAAGGGGTGCTTTCTGTGGGTCACCCTGATGGAGCACCTGGTGGCTATGCTGTGAGTTCTTGGGGGTGAGCCCCATAGCAGCCAGGTACTGTCGCGGTGGGGGAATTCAGTTTGGGTGTTTCTTATAGATGAGCACTGTCAGAGTCGAACGGAGCCAGTTGACCCTAAACCCAGCCTCTTACTTCATCAGAGAAGATGGAGAGGACCCCAGGGGTCCTGCTCAGAGCTGCAGGGATCCTGCTGCACTAATTTCTAGAGCCTCCATGGCTCAGAGCCCATGGTGCTTGCACTCCCCAGCTGAGCTGTGTTTGGGGGCTCTTTGCTCCCACCACACCCAGGGCCGCAGCGTCCACTCAGAGCAGGGACTTAGAATGTGCACACTGCCAGTCAGTGTTGCTGGGGGAGTTGGTGGGTGAGGTGCGGTCTTGAAGGAAGATGGGAGGTTCCCCCCAACCCTACCGGGACTAGGGAAGGGGGAGGCTGAGGGTCTGGCTTGTTGTTAACAGCAGCTTGTGAGGTGGTTGGGATAGGGTGTTTGGAAGAAGGAAAGGAAGAGAAGTAACTGTAGTGAGGTTGGGTGAGCAGGTGGGGCGGGCATCGTGTGCCCATGATGGGCACCTCAGGTCTGGGCACCCCAGAAGGGTATGGCGCATGGCTGAGGGAGGAGCAGAGAAGGATAAGGGAGGCTTCTCTCTGGGCTGATGTTCACTTCCCCAGGACGCAGCTGCAGGCTGTAAAGGGTGACCAGTTGGCTGTTAGGAAGACTCCTTCCTGCTGTCTTCTCTGGGGAGGACACGTTCTGAAACATTTCCTGAGTTGGGGAGGGGAGGTGACATTTTGCCCCGCTTCCCCACGTCTGCTGATGAAGTGTGGTTAGTTACAAACCTACAGCTGTGTTTTTGCACCACTCCTCCCTCCCCCCGCCCATGCACCGCCAGTCCCACTGGGGCTCCCTCCCGGTCCTCCCTCTGCCGGCAGGCGGGTGACTCACTCACTCAGCTCTTGTGCAATAGCGCAGGCCCTCGTGCTCTGAGAAGAGCTGTTTGCCTCCGTGCCATAAGCTCCCCTCCTGATTTATGTCTTTTCATTTGGGTTAATGCTTTCCACATTTAGGTCTGGAGATTAGCAACCACCATACCCTAGTGCCCAGCTCAGGTCTGGCATGGAGGAGGCAGGTGGGGCCAGCTGTCAGACAGACAGACAGACAGAGGGAAGTTTAGAGCTTCACCCCGAAGCTGTCGCTGGCCCAGGGGCCTCCCTGCCTCCCTGCAGGAGGCTGAGAGAGGGGCGCAACCCCCAGTCCTGGCTTTACCGGGACTCGTTCTCATGCCTGCCTGTCCTGTGAAGGGCGCACGCCACAGAGTGTGTGAAGAGGTAATTGCCCCAAGCTGTGACTTCCCAAGAAAGAAGCTGCATTGAGAAGTGAGAGGCACAAGTTGCCAGGGGTGGAAAAACATTATCTTTGGTTTTCAGAGCTGCCGTGCGACACAGTGTGTATGTGTGTGTGGTTTTTATCTTTTCTTCTTAGAACAATAATATTACCTTTGTTGCTATGGTGGTGTTGTGGGGGTGGCTAATTGGACCCAGCCCTGATACTGCCTGGTGTCTGGTATCCATAGGATTATCAGACAGCAGCCAGGGGTCTTGCTTTCATTTTCTTCCCTGGAGTGAGAGGCTGGCAGGGCATCATTCAGTGGTGGCTGTGGGCATTCTATCCTTTCTGGGCTCCTGGGATGTGGTGGCTCCCTGGTTGGAAACTGGACCCTGAAGCTGAGATTTAGGTAGGGGGAGGCCCATCTCAGGTCATTTCCAAGCCACAGATTTGCTGGTCAAGTACAGCACAGATTTGCTGAGGGCCAGGGGTATGGGAACTCCTCCTCGGAGGCCCCAGATCACAGGGGATGGGACCCTGGCAGCAGAGAGTGGGGGCAGCGAGCAGACCCTGGCACCCCTGGGAGCTGGTACCCTGGGCCCCCTCACCTGGCAGGTGCCAGCTGCCCATGGAGATTGTGCCATCAGTGAAGAGAGGGTGTGCAGGTGCATCTTAGACTTTGTGTTGAATATGCATACCTAGAAGTGTGTCTTTATTTGTTCATTTTACTTTTACTGAATAGGTAATACAGCGATCAGGCCTGATATTTGGAAAGTATTAAAGAACTCAAGAGTGAACAATCGGCCTCTCTCCCACTGCTGTCCTCTGTCAGTTCCCTTCCCCAGAGGCAAACACGTTACCAATTTCTTGTGCGTACGTCCAGAAAGAGAGCAGGCATTTATAAATACACGTGTGCCTTTATTTTCCTTCCCACAGGTGGGAGCTGCCTCTGAGCTTCTGCACCTTGCTGCTGCTGTAGTTTTTTAAAAACGTGTAACAATATATCTTGGCGTTTAGTTAATAAAAAGAGTATCCTTGTTCTTTTTTATTGCCTTCCAGACCTCATTTCACTGATGGGCATAGAGGTTCCTTCTAATCTTTTCCTGTTGTCTTTCCAAGCTGTGGATGACCTTGCGGGCCCATCATTCTGCGCAGAGGCACAGAGCGTCTCTGAAGGATAAATTCCTCAAGTTGCAAGGCTGGAGCAAAGAGCATCACTGTTTGTAATGTTGATAGAAAGTTCCAGATGGCCTTCAATGAGGTGGTTCTGGTTAACCCTTCCACCAGCAGGGTCTAGCAATGTCTGCTTCCCCCACAGCCTGTCCTACACAGCACGGTATATTTTCAGATTTTTAAGATTTCTGTGTGGAAGAGTTGTGTGTCTTTGATTTCGGTCGATTTCCTCTCTGCATCTCTCCCTGACATGGAGGCTACCTCCATGGGGCTGTGAGTGGATGGGAGCCCTCCAAGCTCCAGAAGGTCCCAGCGAGGAGGACCCTCTGTCCTGTAGACCCCTTCTCTGAACAGTGGTACAGCGCCCCGCAGGCTGGTGGATTGTTTTACACTTTGTCTCAAGGGAGGCCTCTTTTCAACCTGTGAATATTCTGTTGCTGATAACATCACTAGACTCCATGTCTTACATGTTGCTCCCCTTATCTTTCCTACCTCTTCCTCTCTCTACTCCCCATCTTTCCCACCTCACCCCTGCCTGAGTCCTGTCTTATTTGCTGTTTCCTCTGTCCAAAGATAGAGTCGTTTCAATGAAAAGTCGGACTTGGGCAAATGTCTGTGGACACCATTCCTTGCTGTGTGTCTCAAGACACGTGTTCCAGAAGGCATTCCAGGGTAGAATGGAGCGTGGTGGTTGCATTTCTCTCTCTCTGAGTTTTCCTAGTCAGGGGTCCGGAGGCAGAGCAGGAGCAGGCATGCCTGGAGAGATGCTGCAAGCCTGCACAGTTCCGGAGAACGTTCCACAATGACAGAAATGTTCTATATTTGTGCTGCCCAATACGGTAGCCACCGACATGTGGCACTTGAGATATGGCCAGTGCGACCGAGGAGCTGGGTCTCCAGTTTTATTTTTAATTAATTGGTATTTAAGTCGTTTTATTGCCTAGTGGTTAGCGGGTTGGGCAGCACAACTTTAAGTTGTACTTTTTAGAAGCAGTGAGAGTCTAAGAGGCGAAGTGTATTTGGACGCTGTTTCCTCAAGTTACAATCAGTGCAGCCACGGCTTACCGAGGTATCCAAACGCGGTTACCTGTATTGGGGACCCGTGTGTTTCCCTATTGGAAATTCCAATGGGGTGCAGCTGCCCACTGGGAGGGTCCCACCAACTTGGAATACTGGCCTTCCTTGAGGAGTTTTGATATCCACAGATGTGCACGGCAGGCCCTGAGCTAGGGGCTGTAGACACAAGTGAACAAAGCAGGCTAGCCCTGTCCAGATGGAGCACCCTGTGCTATTTTTCTGTATGCTAGAGACAGATACATGGGTTTAGGAAATCGTGATCCTTGAACTTTTTCTTACCTTGTAGTGTTACAGGGGAGGCGGTGTATTCATTGCCTATGGCTGCTGTAATGAATTGCCTCAAATTTAGCAGCTTGAAGCGACACATTTCTTCTCTCATAGTTCTGGGGGTCTGATGCCTGACATGAGTATTAATGAGGCTAAGATGAAGGTGTCATAGGGCTGGTGCTTTCTGGGAGCTCTGGGGGTGTCTCTTCCTTCCTTTTCCATCTTCCAGAGGCTTCTTCCTTGGCTTCTGGCGGCACATCACCTTGCCCTTCCTCCCCCACCTCTGTCCTCACAGAGGCGTCTTCCCTCCTTGCTCTTGTAACCCCTTTATATGGAGCCTTGTGGTTGTGTCTAGGGCCCACCCAGAGAATCCAGCATCACCTCCTCATCTCAAAATCCTTAACGTAGTCACACCTGCAGCATCCCTTTTGTCATGTAAGGTGACTTCCTGGTGTGCATGTGGATAACTTTCAGTACTTGAAGAAGAGGAGGTTTGTAAGTGAGAGAGTTATTCTCAAAGTCGGTCACTTCCCAGGTGTTTGGAACTGGTGGCCATGGGCAGGACTTGAGCAACCCACATTGCAGGTCTGATGTTCTAAAGCAGTGGATTTCAAGTTCGGTGGGTCTCCCAGTCACCTGAAGAATGTGGAGAAAGGCAGAGCCCCAGACCTTACCCTAGTTCGGTGAGCCTAGACCTTTGTGTGCTTTATGAATTCTTTGGACACCTCTGAGCCTCAGCGAAGTTTGCTCTTAGGAATAATTTGAGGGATTGTGTGCGTGCATGCACGTGGGAGGTGGAACGTCTGGTCTTCTGTGAGTAAGTGCAGAAGCGTGAATGCAGAAGGAAGCCCTGGAAGGCTGGAGGAGGGGCCGCTGTCTGCGGAGGAGCCACCCGGGCCACACCTGGAAGGTAAGAGGAGGCGTGGCTGCCCCCGGGAGCAGAGAGAGTGTGAGCAGAGGGAACGACCAGACCAGCAGCAGCACGGAGGTAGGAATGAGCGCACCACACTTGGGGACATGGATGGCATTTGGGGTAGGGAAAGGGCATGGATTTGATGAGAGGAATACTAACCAAGTTAACCTGCCAGTGTCCGCAGGGTTCGCTGGAGGGCAGAGGCGCGCGCGCACATGCGTGCGTGCGTGTGTGTGTGTGTGTGTGTGTGTGTGTGTATGTGTGTGTGTGGTACTGTCAGGGCGGAGCAGATGAAGCCTCCGACTGGGTGGTGGCGAGGAAAGTGGAGGAAAGGTGATGGCTGTGAGAGATTCAGGAGAAATACGAATATGACGTGGGTCTAATGATCAGCACCAAGTGAGCAGAGTGTGTTGAGCTCTCTATCCTCTGCGTCAGGATGGGGAGCTGGAATGTGGCAGGGAATGAGACCAACAAGACGCCTGGCCTCTTTATAAATATACTTCGGGGTGAGTTGGTAGGATGGAGTTAGGCAATGAGCAGACAAATACATGAGAAACACGCTCACCAGTGGTAAATGCTAGGGAGAGTTAAACTGGCTCATGTGATTTTGGGCTTAACTACCTGGTGGCTTCTTCAGATTGGATGCTCAGGGAAGACCTCTCTGAGGAGGTGACATTTAAGCTGAGGTCTAGATCCAGCCATGGGAAGAGCTGGGAAGGCACTTCAGAGCTGGGTGACAGCGACTACAAAGGTCATAAGAAGGCCCAGACTTGCCCCCTTCCCAAGGAACGACTAGGATGTCACTGTCCAGTGGAACTTTCTGCAGTGATGGAAATGTTCTCTCTGCACTAGCCAAGTGGCCACCAGCTGCATGTGATAAGGGAGCACGCCTCATGTGGCAAGGAAGACTTAGGACCTGAATTTTCCATTTTAGTTCAGCTGACTTAAATTTCACTTGCAGCAGCCACAGGCAGCCAGTGTCTCCTGTACAGTCTGGTCCAGAGCTAGCAGGTCAGTGTGGCTGCAGAGTGTGGTATAAAATGATGTAAGACAAGGTGGATGGAAGGCAGACTTTATTACTCTGTGAGTTAGGGCTACATAGTTCAGATGTTTCTTCTCCAAGAATAGTGAAAAGCCTTGGGACGATTTTACTTAAAGGTCGACATAATCTGATCAGTGTTTTGTAAGTTCACTCTGGCTGCCATGTTGAGAACGAACTGTAGGGGGTGAAAAGCAGAACAAGGGGACTGGTAGGGTCACTGTAATAACGCAGGGGGGTGACGGTGGGGCCTTGGGAACAATGTGGGAGCAGTGGGAACAGGAACGGGTGGATTCTGGATGGGTTTCGGAGGTAGGTGACAGAGGTGGAGAGGGATTGGGCAGGAAAGGTGGGAGACCCTGATGGTCCTAGATTTTGGGGCTTAAACACCAGGATGGATCATACTGCCATTTGCTAAAACGAGGCATGGAGAGCAGGTTTGGTTTGGCTTTGTTTTGGAAGTGAGGAAGATGGGTTCTCTTTTGGATTTGTGAGAGATCCCTTTTGAGCACCCACGTAGTGATGGCAAATAGCCAGTGAGATATGGGGGAGGTCAGGGCGAGAGGTAAGAATTTAGGGTCATCAGGAAATAGAGGGTGTATATAGCTATGGGACGGGATCGGGCCACTGAAGAGAGTGAGTAGATAGAAAAGAGGGGTGAGGGCAGAATGGCTGTAACAGTTAGTAATGAATGTGGGAGGAAGATTCAGGAACGACACCACAGAGAACATGTGAGACGCCATGGAAGCCACGAGAAGTCATGGTTTCCACAAGGAGGGAATGTTGAATACTGCCGGCTGGCCAAGGGCTCTGGAAGAGTCCAAGGTGCTCTTGGATTTGGTAACAGCATGAGGGTCATTGGTGACACTGGGAGAACAGGCTCAGCGGAATGGGTAGACGTTGGAGTTAAAACAGGAGAGGCTGTGACAAATAACATGATGGAAATACTTGCTTTGATGAGGAGCAAAGGATGAAGCAGGGGCTGGAGGAGCGGGGTCAAAGGATGTATTTATCTCTCATTTTATAAAAGTTCGGTGTTACTTGCTGATAGGTACAAAACAGATAGGTCGCCTTTGATGGGAGGGGGACCTTTTGGTCACCATAATGGGAGGGAAGGCTGAGAAAATGTGGGCACTCAAGGGGGTGGCATGGAATTTGGGCAGTGGATTGATGAGCAGGTACGGTCCTATTGCTACTGTCTTTTTAAGAGAAGTTTGAGGCCGGGCCATTCTTGAGAAAGAGTATAAAATAGTTGTCTTTTGAA
Organism: Phataginus tricuspis; assembly: GCA_029783875.1. NCBI lineage: Eukaryota > Metazoa > Chordata > Mammalia > Pholidota > Manidae > Phataginus > Phataginus tricuspis. Next base: position 12,366,017 of record JAQQAC010004778.1, on the reverse strand, counting down.
GATGAAAAACAAATCCACTGGCTGACAATGTAGGGGCTGCTAGATGGCTTCAACTATGACGCTCAAAGTTGTAGGTGGAAATGAAGCACCTGGGGATTAAAGGGCAGATTCCGCATTTCTGGCAAGCTCCCAGGTAAACTGGTGCCGCTGTCCTTGGAGCCCCCACTGAGTAGCTGAGTAGCAGACCCCACAGCACATCTGCAGTGGGAAGCTTAGGAAAACACACACCTTCCCAACGTGTTCAGGAGATGGCTGAATCATTTGCTCATTGAATTTATATTAGGGCAGAGTAGCGAGAGTTGAGCTTCTGAGTTTTGTGGCCATTCACTCAAAGCAGGTCTTCTCAATGTTAGAATTATCTGGGAAACTTAAAACAGGGCCTGGGTATTGATTCTGATTGAGATTCTGAATTAATTGGTGTGGGGAGGATGCACTCTACTTTATAAAGCTCTCCTGTTGATTCCCATGTTCATCCAGGCTTGGGAAACATTCATCTAAAATAACCGGGTCAAGGTGATGGCCATGGGAGTAGGTGGCCAAGGTGGGGCGGAGGCAGGGCTTCCCCTAGGATGTGTGACCCCTGCCTATATGAACAGTTTGAGTCACCCCAAATCAGCTGCCCAGTGTTAAATCCCACCAGAGAAACACCATGTCAGCCAGCTGGAGCATTCTGCTCACCAGGCTGCCCTTCTGGAATCTTCACAGCATCCTGAGATGACTCTGTCTGCACACAGGCCAGAGCTCCTCGGGGCATCTGGTCTACCTTGTGTATGGGGTTCATGGATTAGGGCACCCATTCGGGCCTGGGAAGGGGGTTGCTCAGATGATTCTGCCACTCCCTGCTCCTTAGAAAATTTCAAAGAAGGCACCAAAATGGTGAGGACCCTCGAGCCATGCAGCCTGGGTAGAGGAACAAGGGCAGAAGAACCAAAAGTTCGAACAGCTGAGAGCCCAACTTATAAGATGAATCTTATCATCCAGTTGCCAAAACTGGAATCATGGTAGAAGTCTGGGACTAAAGCATCTCTTATGTGGCAAGGAACTAATGCTAATACCTTGGGAGCCAGCAAGGGCCCGAGGTCTGCAAAGAGCCACATGAATGAACTTGGAAATGGATTCTCCAGCAACCGAGCCTTGAGACGGCTATAGTCCCCAGCCAACACCTTGACTGTGACCTCACGAGAACTCTGGGTAAGGCTGCAGGTCTGGGTTCCCCGATCCCTGACCTGCAGAAACTGAGATGACAAATGTTTGTTGTTTGAAGCCACTAGGTTTGGGCTAATTTGTTACACAGCAATTCATAACTAACAGAGGACGCAAAGGCAGCACCTTCAGAAGTCTCTCTCTGTGAGCTTTACATTCCTCTGTGTTGACTTCATTTCCTACCTTAGCAACCTCCTCAGAAAGATTCTAAATACTCTCATTAATTCCAAAATAAAGGAAAGAAAAGAAAATCAGCAGGCAGCTTTCAAACGGAGCCTGGGGATGGCATGCCTGGGACGTGGGGTCAGCCCCACCCTAACCATATGGTCTGAGCAAGGAACAAGAGTCGTACCCAAAAGAAAGTCAAGGTCAACTGGTTCCAGAGAGAGGAGAATGGAGATTACCCATCATGGTAACTGACCATATGTGGAAGCGAGGGGATCCTGATGTTAGCCTGGGAGCGACTTTGAGAACCAGTGTGCAGCTGTCAGGTAGAGAGGGAAGCTAAGTACAGAAGTACGAGGAAAGACCCAAGGTGTGAGGGCAGAGGCTGCGAGGAGACTGGGGGCCTGAGGGCTGAGGAAAGGCCAGCCAGTGGGGAGTGGTGTTCGCTGTTGTGACTGTGTGTGAGTGTATGTGTACCCACATCCATGCAGATATACTAAGGGGGTTCGCTGGTGAGGACATCGAGATGGGCAGATAGAGGCACTTCTTTTGAGTAGCCGGGAGGCAAGATTTTGATCATCTGTGCTAACGGGAGGTGAGGTTGCAGGCCAGGCTAGAAATAGGACGAAATTCATCACAGATGTCAAGGCTCCAAGGAACCACGTAGATCACTCATTTCAACTCTCCGTTAAATCTGAGTAATTACACCAAGCCCTCTTTTTGAAAAGAAGTTTCCATTTCCTCCTTTTGAGCCTTTAGAACTCCTAATGAAGAAGCAGATAGTTGACACCAACCTCCTCTTTGCTTCACTCTCTGTCCCTCCCTGGTCTTCTAGGTTGGTGCTAAGGAGCTGGATTAATAAGCTAAAAATATTTCTCAGGCCCAGCAGGAGAGAGGAAGAGAAAAATCCTGACCCTTCACGGTCCCCGACATAAGCCATTTCAGTATGAAATGGAGGCTGACCGTCTCCAGTGAGTGTGGGAGGAAGTCAGCTAGTCACGCTCTCCGGGTCGGGGTGTGTAGGTTGGTGAGTGCATGGCTTCGGGGAGAAGGACTGGGCGAAGGGCACCGTACGGGCTGGCACACTGAGCTCAGTGGTGCATCCAGGGAGACCGAGCTGGCAGAAGTCACAACCCCCTTCTTTTCAAAATGAAGTGTTGTGTATGTAGGCACGTTGGCACTGTTGGCACTGACCCGGCGCGGCACTTGCCCATTGTATTGGGTGTCTCCATCTCACTGGGCGTTAGCGGATTCGGTTTGTGTTTGACCATCCATCTTGGCCGCCTAAGCCAGGATAATGGGGGGCGGGGGGATGTGGAGAAGAAATTAAGAAATGCAGCTCGCTTCTCACTCTCAGCGCCCACGTGGAGAGGCTGGCTGCCTCGGGGCCAGGTCCACCCCAGGGCGGGGGACGTGCCTCTTTCACAGTGCTTGACCCTGTGACTGAGCGTCAACTTTTCACTGGCCAGAAAGGTTTGCAGAGTTCACGCCGGCTGAGGCTGCCGGCTTCGGTATCTATGGAGGAAACCTAGCAGGGCCTTGTGGAACCTGTTCCTGGGAGCTCCTCGGGAATGGGTCCGGACTTCACAGTCGGCTGCTGGAAGAGGGCTGTTTGGTAAACAGGGGCGCGGCAGAGGGAGGGCTGGGTGGGGTGCGGCGGAGGGAGCAGGGCTGGACCAGCGTCCCAGCTCCCTCTGCGTTTTCCGATGACTCAGACTGAGATGCTGGAAGGGGCCCTCGGAGATAGATCGTCAAATCCAGCAGGCTCACTGGACGAGCATGAGGAAGCGGGGCTTGGAGCAGGTCCTGGGCACTTAGTGGAGAGGTGGGCGTCAGGGACCCATCTCTTGCCTCCACGTCCAGGCCCACAACTCTGCCCCTCAGTTAACCTCTTTTGATCATTTACATTCAGGAGGAGGTGAGTGTGTGTGGGTCCCACAGCCCTGAACTGACCCTTGTATCTTCTTGAATCCCACCTTATACTCTTCCTCTGCTCTCTCAGTGACTGCGACAAGAAGGCCTGGCCCACCTCAGGTGAAGGAAGGCTTCCCTCCTGCCTGGACTACCTCATCACCCCATCCTCCCGTTAGGTCCATTCTGAGAAGTGAATGCAGGTAAATATCTGAGCAAGGAAGTCACTGAGGGGCAGCACGAAAGAGGGCAAAGGGCAGCCCCCCTTGTCTGGGTAGATGGGAAGTTGTTTAGAAGAGTCTTTCAGCACTAGCTGGGGAAGCCGCCTCCTGCTTCCCGGTCAGCCTAGCCCGGGGGGGGTCCTGTGCACCCCTCACCCCCACATCACTGCTCATTCCAGGTGATCTGGCTGCTCAGCCACCCAGAAGAGTTCCCTGGGGTGGACAGACAGGAGCAGCATCAGGCAGATAGGAGCATTGGGACCTAACAGGAATTTGGGGTTCTTGTGTGTCCCAGTGCACATTTTTACCCTCCCTCTGTACAAGGGCTCAAATTGCCAAGTGTGCCCCTGCTGTGCCTGCTTGCAGATTCGGCTAAAGGCTTGGAGTCCAAGAGACTTTTATGATTCTGAGGTCAGGGTTTGTAGAAACGTGAAAAACAAAGCATCCTGGAGGGGAGCCCACTGAGGCCACAGCTGGCCATTTGCCCTTGTGCCCCGCTGAGAACCTCACATCAGCCTCACCAGATTTATACACCCAGTGTGTTCGGGTATCCCAGGGAACATGGCCTGTGTAAGCTTTCGACCTGGAGGAGCCCTGAGTGTCCGAGCCCCCCAAGATGGGAGAGGCTCACTCTGTTCTCCCACCTTCCCCACCTTCTATTAAGGAGTCCCTCCTGGGTGATATGCCGAGATGACGGTGAATGGCGGCACACTCACTCCCGCCGCCTCCCTCTCTGCCACATTTTATATTTGTTTTCCTGGCAGTTATTTCCAACATTTTAAATAAGACACGTAGATGGTGTTTTGTGATGTATTAACTTTAACACCACCGATTCCCTGTTATGAATGATGAGTTTTACACTATGCCGACTCTACTCCTTACTGTTCTCCCCAGATGAGATAGTTTGCTTCTTATTTTTACTTCTGTTAGCTGGGCCTTCACTGACCCCTGGGCACAAGGAGCTGCTGCAAACCGATACCCAGGGATTGATTTTTAAGGACTTGGTTCACACCAAGGGTTAAAATTCACAGCTCTATGAAACTCATGGTCTTTACAGACTTAAAAAAAAAAAAAGTTCTGTTTCTGTAAACAGTGGGGGAAATTTCTTTTGGTGTTAAGGCAAGAATGGTTGTGTTTCCCCAAGCAGGTGGCTTATTTTATCTTAAGGACACCGAGGACTGTTAAGCCAAACACACTTCCCTTTTCATGCTGGCTGCAAAGCTCGGCGTCAAGTTTTGGGCCCACCTCTTGTGCTAGAAGATTGGACCAGAGAGGTCCTCGATTGTCTCTGGACGTCAGTCTTCTTTTTTCTTTTTTGTATGTTTATTCATTTATTTTTTTATAATTTATTTTGGTATCATTAATCTACAGTTACATGTGCAATATTATGGTTATTAAACTACCCCCTTCATCAGGTCCCCCCCACCAACCCCATTACAGTCACTGTCCATCAGCGTAGTGAGATACTATAGAGTCACTACTCGTCTTCTCTGAGTTGTACAACCCTCCCCGTGTCCCCCCAACATTACATCTGCTAATCGTAATGCCCCCCTTCCCCCCCTTTTTTCCTCTGCCATTAATTCAGTCTTCTTTTTTCTGCTCCTGTTTTCCCTGTATTGAATCGGGCACTCCGGGTGTCTGGATCAGGGATGACGTAGCATGGGGACTTGGGTTAATTCTCTTGTGTACTCCTGAGCGTCACAGAGAAGCTGTGCTTCATCCAGGGACCTCTGCATCCTGCCAGCCTCTCACTGCGCTGAGCTAGGACATGCCGGATTGCATACCCTTCTCTGGGCCTTGTGCCTGCACTCCTCTCCCCCCGCCCTTTGTGCAAGGGAAGCAACCACTTTAGAATAGGATGGCATGGCAGCCTGCCCTGCATAATGAAGGATGATAGATTTCTGTTAGAGACGCTGGCTGCCAGGGCGGGGGGGTTACCTCGCATCCGTTCAGAGTGCCGTTGAGCTTGTTAAAAGATGCTGGGCAATTAGTACCGTGTGGAGCCACCCCTCCGGCCGGGCCTGCACAGGTTTAATGAGAGTCAGCCAGGGGCCAAGAAGTTTTATGTGGGAGGCTTTATCTTGGGTCCCCTTTTCCTGAGCCCCTCGTCCCCCCAGCTCAGGGGCCCAGAGTACTGGAATGTTAGAGCCACAAGGACGTCGCCAGCAGCCAGGCTGCCTGAGGTCTTGTACCGACCCCTCCTTCCTCCCTTCAGATGACAGCCCACCTCCCTGGTGCCCCTGACAGATGCACAGTTACCAGGGCTCACTCAGTCATTCATCCTTTTCTTCCTTTTTATGTCCTGGGATGTCCCTGGTAGAGCAGCGCCTTCACAGTGAGGTAATGTAGGTCTGCTCCGGCTGAGGCCCCGGCAGCTCTCCCACTGAGGGCCCTCTCCGCCCTTGGCACACAGATGCCTCAGAGTCTTCCCCCCTCCTTCTGAGCCCCCGCCCACCCACGCCCAAGTACACTGACGGGGCTCTTTATTTTCCCGGACTTCCCTTATAGGGGATTTTGAGGGGCCTGTGGATTCCAGCCCTGCTCCCGGTGCTTTGCTCTCCCAGGACCAGCTCCGTGGTGGCAGACGGGCTGCAGAGACCCTGGGCCTGCTGAGTCAGTCCTGTTTATAGTGGCTGCTGGAGGAAGCTGTTCAGAAAGCCCTCTTCATTCATCCAGCATGGTTCAGTGCACCTTTACTGGGTTTCTTCAGTGTGCACAAGGCATGTCCGCTGGGCGCTGTGGACAGTGTAGACACCCAGGGTAGACACTTGGCCCTCTGCCTCCCAGGAGCTCACGAGCTCATTGCCCAGCGGAAGCAACCCAGTGCCATGCTCCGGCTTTGTGAGATGGTGGGGATGGTGAGCGCCCCTCGACATCCTGGTCCAGTTCTTCATGAGAAATCCCAGCTTTGTGGAGAGGGCTGCCTGCTCCGCAGGGATCGGGGGGTCTGTGTACAGCCCTCTGGCGGGGCCGGGCCGAGCCATTGTCGGCACCTGGGTGGGGGCGTCTCCTTGCCCTTGTCTCTCCTTCTCTGATGGATTTTCCTTTTTGGGTTTTCCCTATGCACACCTGAATCGCTCTTAAGAAACTAAGTGGGAACCTCGTTTTCCATTCGTTTACAGGGAAAAATCCCTTCCCTGTAGCCCCTGGGTTTTACCCTCAGCCATAACTGCTGGTACCCTGCGGAGGTCCTTCGTCAAACTGATGGAATCATTCAGTAACTTGGGAACCACTCGAGGCTCTCCAGGTCGGTGTGGTGGGATCCCCATAGCTTCCAGGCCCCCACGTCTTACAGAAGCCACTGTGGTCTCTGGCGTCTGTGCCGTCTTCCGGTGAGCCCCACCTCCAGCCTCTCTACAGTTATTTAACTGCCTATGATGCATTCCCAGGAGCTAGTGGCTGAGTAGTGTCCTCTCAGACACCTTTCCTTCCTCTCTGAAATTTGTATGACTGAACCCAGGTCAGCCTGAGATTATGCTCGATATGCTGCAGGCTCTCAGGATTGTCCTTTTCACTTACCACCCTTCAGGACTTGGTAACCAGCTTTGGTCAGAAATCAGAATTCCGTACCTACCAGCAGCTCTTACTGAATCCGACAGCTTCTACAACCCAAGTTTATTCCCTTTTTGTGTCATGCTTCATTCCCTATCCTTGGCTTTAATTCAAACTCAGTTACCACCCTTCTGTTTAGAGAGCCTGGAACAAACCCGGATTCTTACAAGGCTTTGGTGGCAGGGACGGTGCCAGGTGAGAATGCTGTGTGAGAGCAAAGGGGAAAGTTCCCTGCCCTCAGAGCCTCGGAGGGGCGCACCGAGACCCCGTTTATCTCCCCAGATATGATCGGGGCGAGAGCGCACACATTCTAGGCTGATGAGCTAATAACTCTAGACTGGCCTAATGCAGTGCCAAACATGTGAATCATTCAGTTCCAGGTACGCACAACAGCGAGCATGCTCTGTTGCCGTGGGAACACGCATACGTATTCATCTCTGCAGAGGGAATCCACTTCACTCTGCCGGGATGCCGTTGTTCCCACACCATCCCCCAGCACATCTGTCTCTGAGGCTGCGGTGTGTTCGTCACCCCGCCCCCGTCTCCCTCCTTGTGGCTCCCCCCTGGGTGCGTGTTCTCGCCCAGAGTACACAGGTGACCCCCCTCCCTACATTGTAGGTGCAGTCAACATCCAGTCCTGCCTCGTCATACCTCATTTGAAGTCCCAGTGACCTAATTGTAAAGTAGGAGAAGCGGAAGACTGAATATTTTCTTGAGGCCAGGCAGTGCGATGAGGTAATAGGAGCGAGGCTTCAAAGTTGGACAGATCTGGCTCGAGTTCCTGGCTGTGTCTCTTTAAGAGCTCTCTTACCTTGGGAAAATAGTTTTTTTCTCTTCAGTGCCTTCATAGGTAAATTGAGGTAATCCCTATTTTCCCAGGCTGTGGGAGGGGCCACATTAAAGCGTGACAGAGTGCCTGGCGCATCACTCAGTACGGGACGGTTGTCTTTCATTCTGCTGCCCAGCTGCCCAGCAGCCCAGGGGCCTGCCACGGTGAGGACCTGAGAAGTTCCCCAGATGGCTGACACGCCCAGGGACGGTTGTCTAGAATTCAGAACTCTGGGCTGTGGGTCAGTCTGCCCTGCACCAGGTGGGTGTTGTGTCCCACTAAATTCTTGGGTTGCAGACGTCAGAAACTGATTCTGGCTGATTTAAGCAGAGTGGGATTTCCTGCAAAGGTACTGGAAACTCACAGAATGGGCAGGTGGCTGGGAAAACCTCTTGAAAACAGAATCCAAGGTACTCAGCTGTGTGAGGCCAGGAGTAAGGGGTTATAGCAACAAACTTACAGCAAAGATAGTGTGGTGTTGGGTATGCGTGGCTGTGATGGAGGAACGTCCCCTGTCTCTCCGAGTGGAGAGCATCTGGAGGCGAGCACGGGTCACACATCTTTGCCCTGTGAAAGACCTCTTTGGATCTGTAGTGGGACAGCTGGCACCTGGATTAATAGCCTCACAGAGAAGTGCCTAGTCAGAGAGAGACAATTCCCTAAAAAAGGAGAGAGGGGTAATTGAGATGGGTAAAAGACACAGGGCAGGTTAAGCAGCAAATCTCTGCTGCAGCGATCTTGGCCAAATCTCATCTTTGGCTTCTTTTCTGCAAATGAAAGACTTGAACTCAATAGATCAGAGGACCCTTTAGTTTCTCATAGGATTACTCCAATGAAAATAGACAACCCCTCCCGGGAGGAAATATGAATTAACATGATTAGCCTTCTTAGTTTTTCATTCTCCCCCCTGAAACCTTTTGCTTCCCAATATACATAATTAATAACCGTGCTTTCTAAAATCCACTTAATTTTTAATAAAATTTGTCTACAGAAATTATAGAGATGATGTTATCTACCATCCCTATTTTAAAAACCAACTTTAACGAGCTATAATTTGCCATAAAATAAAATTCACCTATTTGACGTGTACAGGTCAGTGACTTGACAAATGTAAACACTCCTGTAAGCACCACTCTAACCAGAGTATCGGGCACCTTTCCAGAAAGTTCTCTCCTGCCCATTTGCAGTCAGTCTCTTCTCGTTTGCTCAGGTCACCTCTGATTTGTGTTCTATAGATTAGTTTGCCTATTCAAAGGTTTCATAGAAATGGATCATGTGGTATGTAGGCTTTAATCTGGCTTCCTCTGCAGAGGGTAATGCCTGAGATTTATCCATATTGTTGTGTCATTCCTTTTTAGTGCTACGTAGAATCCATTAGTGGGAATATACTATAATTTGCTCCCCCATTTGTCAGTCGATGGACGTGTGGGTTGTTGCCAGCTTTTGACGATTATGAATAATTCTTCTTTGAACATTTGTATACAAATCTTTTGGACAAGTTTTCATTTCTCTTGCATAAGTACCTAGGTGTGGAGTTGCTAGATTGTATGGTCAGTCTATGTGTGACTTCATAAGAAATGGCAAAAAACCCCTGAAGTGGTTACTCCAGTTCATACAAAGCCATGTATGAACTTGAATTGTTTTAGCTCCTTGCCGACTTTTTTTTAAAGCCATCCTAGTGCATATGAAGCAGTTTCTCATTGTGCTTTTGATTCGCATTTTCTGTAGGATTAATGATCTCCACCATCTCTGGATTCAACAAGAATTCACATCTGCCACATGTCAGTCAGAATTAACATATTACTTGGCATTAACCCCCTGTACCTCTAATTCTCTCCCCTCTTTTCCTTCTCTCTCTGGAGGTAACCACCATCTTGTGGTTGGTGTATCTTTTCCACAAGGCTGTTTAAAATTTTTATTAGCATGTATGAATCCAAAATAGTAATCCCTAACATCTTGTGTGCAGTTAAACTTACACGAAATGTCTCATACCATAGTTACCTTTTTTGATTCAATTTTTTCAAGCATCATGTTTTTGAGGGACACCTACATTGATACATGAAGACCGAGGTCATTTTAACTGCCCTATAGTTTTCTAGCACACACGTATTTCACGATTTGTCCCTATTGGTGGACATTTTAGGGTATTAGAAACAATGCTGTAGTGTTCATCCTTGTGCCTGTCTCCTGGTGTATCTGTGTGTGAATGTTCCTCCGGGAGAAGGTTCCTAGAAGAATATCTGGATCTGAGTAGATACATCTGGACTTTGCTAAATTGTGCTTTTTCAGAGAGGTTTTGCAAATATATATATATACTGTCGCCCACAGAGTATTAGAATTTCCATTCCCCTTGCCAATACGTTAGACTTATTTTTGCCATCTGAGGGTGTGAAATATTGCACCTTGGGTTTAAGTTTGCATTTGCATATCCTTCCTTGTAGGGAGATTGTGTGTGTTTTCATGTGTGTATTTGCTGTTCGGATTTCCTCTCCTGTGAGTTCCCTATTCATGCTCTGTTCACTTTTGTGTCATGTTGTCTTTTAACCATTGCTTTATCTTTTCATTTTTTGTCATATCTTTTGTCATGTAGAATTACTAAATTGTAGTCTGGTCAAATTTATTTATTACTTCATGAGTTGTCCTTTTTTTGTCTTATATATAAGAAAACTTCTTAGCTGAGGTCATAAAATAGTCTAAACTATTTTCTAAAAGTTTAAAGGTTTTGTGTTTGACATTCAGATTTTTGATGCATCTGTAATTTCCTTTTATAGTTTGCTGTAAGGTAGGGTCCCAATTCTGATCTTTTTCTGAGTAGCCCATCATTCCATTACTATTTATTAAAAAAAAAATCTATCCTCTCCATACTGATTTGATGGCCACCTTTGTCATATGTTCTCATATATGTGAGGTTTCTTTCTTTTTCCTTAGCCTAGTTGTGTATCTATCCATCAGCTCACTATTTTAGTTATAACTTTATAAGGACTCTTACTTTCTAGGGCACTGTATTTTGAGATTAATCTGGGGAGAAAAGTTTCCTTAGCAATCTTCACCCTTCATGTAGGAACAAATTATATCTGCCCATTTATTTAGGTCTTCTTAATGTACCTCAATACAGTTTCATAATTTTCTTTCATAGAAGCCTTCAGTTACATTTACTCAAAGCTAACTTACAGTGTTGCTGATACTGTGAATGACACATTCTAGTTCTTTCTTCTTAAATTTGATGTTTATTTTCATCAGAGTAATAGAATTTTAAAAAGTAATACATTTCCTTACTCCACTTCATACCTAAGTCCTTCTCTTCAGAGACCTCCGCTTTTATCTTTAAGGCTTTATTTACATTTTTCTAAATAATACATTGGTACTTTTACTTCTTATTTTCCCCAATCCCCTGCCTACCCTTGACCTCCCAATATTTCACATTGTCTATTGAACTTCTTATGGAAGATTAGACATGGCTCTTCTCCAATCACTCTACCTGCCCCTCTTCTGCCCCCAGCCATGTGTCTACATAACTCCCAGAATACTGATACCATGATGTTTGGTTATATCAGAGTTTGGTACACTTTTCTAAATTATTTAGCTTGTCTGTGTACATTAATTACAACCGAGCTGTTTATTGGCTTCTGCTTTTTTGGTGGGCCTTCGAAAATTCTCTCTAGTTAATTTTTTTAAAAAGCAAGTAAATAAAAACAGCAGTTGGTTTTTTATTTGTTTGGTGTTTTCTGTATTAGTTCTTCCCCCAGACTCTTTGCCAGACCTATAAAATTCCCCCAAATGCTGTCCACACAGGATCTAATCTATCAGGTCTGTGTTTTCACCGGCGATAGAAGAATCTGTCATCCTGGTTGGGTCTGGTGCTCTTCAGGATAATGGTCAGTTGTCATCTTGGAATCTTCCTTTCCCAACATCCCATTGCTTTTCTTTGCTTTTCTTCTGCTTTTGGTCGTTTCTTGGGTCTCACGTTTTCCTTTTTCTTGATACTCCCCTTCGTTTTGTTGGAGCGCGCTCTGCAGTAGCTTGCTTGGAAAGGAAGTGAAAGGACGTTGATTTAAACCTGCAGTGTGCAATTAAATGTTTGCCTAATTGCCCTTTTTTCAGTTTGACTTGTTAGCCTATCTTCTGGGTGACCCTGAGTCCAGGAGTGCTGAACTAGTTTCCCTCAGAGTCCCACCATTTCCAGCCAGCTTGGGTAGGGGGAGTCACTTGGAGGCCAAGGGTGGGGAGGGATCTAGAAGATGACCTCTCACCTCTTTCTTAAACTTCCACCTCATTGAAACCTTGCACCTTTGAGTCTTCCTGGGCCATTCATGGAGTTCTGCCTTATAAATTGGCTTGTTTCTTGTTAATATTCCCCAGCCCCAACGCATAAAAATTTCATTTTTGTCCTCTGTGTCAAGTCGTTACCATTTATCCATTTGTTTTCCATTGTCCAAAATTTTGTTAATGTGTCTCATTTGTTTTTGAATGAGCTGAATTGTTAAATCTGTTAATGTATCAACTCATTTCACTTTTTTTCTCACGGTAGCTTGGTACCTTTGTTTTTTTTTTAAGTCATTTTTAATGAAGTATCAGGAAAGCATGGAGATAACCAGTTCTTAGTCAGCCATTGTAATGATAAATATTATGTTTTATGATTTTTGCTGATAAATAAGAATACTGGTTGTTGGTTTGTTTTGTTTTTTTTTTTAATATAAAGAGAGCTTGACCTGCCTTATTCGTTGTGAGAGTTTGTAGAACTTTTTGGATTTGGGTTATATGGTATGAGGATGTCAGCAATTTCTGTCACTGCAGGCCTTAAACTTTTTATTTCTTTTTTATTGCCTTACTGTGTTGTGGTATGTTGAGTAAAGTGTTGAGAAGAAGAAGTAGTGGTGAGTAGCCTTGTTTTATTCCTGACTTAAAAGGAAAAGTTTCCAGTGTTTTCCATTAAGTATGAAGTTTATTCTAGTTTTTGATGGTTACAATTTATCAGACTAGGAACATTCCCTTCCAGTCCTAGTCTGTGAGGAGTTTTCATTGTCTGATGCTTTTTCTGCATCTAGATTATTGGTTTTTTTCTTAAAAATCTTTTAATGTGGCAAATTTAACTAATGAGTTTCCTGATGTTTTAATATCCCTCTGTTTCCAGGATTTGCTGATGTCTAGTATTTTTATACCTATGCCCTGTGAGCTTATTTATTATATAAATAAAATATATACTTAAGGTTGGTATCAGGGTCTTAGAAAAGGAACTGAGTATTTTTCTATTTCTGGAAGAGATTGTACTAAATAAGTGTTGTCTTTTCCTTAAAGGTTTGAGAAAACTTGTCAGTAAAATCACATAGACCTGTTAGAGTTTTTAAAGGTAGATTTTACGCCCCACTCAATTCCTTTGAAGGTTATAGATCTATTCATGTTTTCTATTTCCTCATGAGTCGGTTTGGAATTTTTTATTTTTCTGGGAAATAATCAGTGACAAGAGATAGTAAATAACCAGGCAGTTCCAGGACTTAGGGGAAAATCGCATCTTCAGCCAATTCATGCCACCAATACCGAGAAGGTAGGAGAGAGATCAAAGTTAAAGCATTCCAGGGTTTTGTATTATTCAGAAGGAGTAAAGAGCTATTGATTATCTTTACACTTGAAATCCAGTGTACGTGTTAAAAATGTCACTGTAACCAGCTAAGTAGTATCAACAGACTTTACGTGCTGTGTTTTTGGGGGTGGAGGGTGGGAGGGAAAATAAAGAAAATGCAATCAATACAGTAGAAAGCAAGACAGGAGGGAGAGAAAAAAGCAAAGAGAAAGCCTGGTAAACAAAAAGCGTGTCATGATGATGACCTATAGGCCTTGCCTCCTCCTCCGAGGCCTTCCTGGACCCCCCTGGTATTTTTCCCCTTGGCACTGGACCCATCCATCACTCTGCACCGTGCTTGCCTGTCTGCTCTTTCTTCTCTCTTACAGTAGGCAAACTCTTTGCTGGACTGGCTGGGTGATTGATCTGCTTATTCTCAGTGCTTGACATACAGTAGGTGCCCAATAAGTGTTTGAATAAGCGTGGTGAACAAACAGATAAGTGAACAGAGGGGCAAATACATCCTGGAATGTTACTCTATTAGGTTCAGGGGCTACGGGGAGACATTTCAATCTGTGTTCGCCTTGGTTGATCCTTGAGGGAACTGATGGAGTAACTCAGCCTTGGATTCCACTGGGGAAAAAGTCCATGTGAGATACCCAAATTGAAACCACCTATAAATTCCTCAACTGTCTGTGTAGTTGTTATGTGCTTGATCATTACGTGGCAGTGCTCTGAGAGCCCCTTGTGCAGCGGTAAAGTCGCCTGTGTGCTGCAAATGAGAGCTTCTCGAATAGTGTCATGGGCATGATTCGCTTGGGTGTGCAGTTAGAGAGCGCTGATGGTGGTGCGGCGGGTCTGGGGAGGGGTCTGGGTGCCGCACTGCTAACAGGCTCGGTGCTGCTGGTTATGGAGCAGAGCCTCAGGCGGTCACCTACACCGAGGTTTTCCCAGGTGCTCAGGGGCAACAGTGGAGTGGCCGTGTACTTGGACAGCAGGCTCCAACAACTGCTCTGACTTCCAGGATTGTTACCACTGACCGGGCAGGGGTTCTGCATGGCCTCAGACGGTGTGTCAGAAATGGGCATGTCCCCCGCTGTGCACGGGGCCCCTCTGGCTGTAGGTGGAATGAGTTTGCCGAGCTTCCTGCACAGCGATCGCTCAGGGCTGAGCCACAGGCCTGTTCAGACACGTCACATCTCGGGAAGCCCTCAGTTTTGCTGTTTGCATGTCCTTGCTGCCGTTCCCCAGCCCCACCATGCTTTTATCTGTGCCATCAGAATCGCACTTCCTGGCCTCATTCCTGCCAGCCTTTGCCTTGCTGTCACTGATCCTGGGTGAGGAGAGCACCCTCGCAACTTGCCTTTGTGCTGCTGCCCTGGGCCAGATAGGCAGCCTCTCTCCAGACACCTGGAATCACAGCGGGGGTTGGAGGACGACACGTCCTGACACCCACTTTCTTCTTTTTAGCCTCCCATTTTTAGAGAAATGGCATAAAATCAGTAGGCAGTACCTCCAGTTACAGATAAAGCCACTAATGCGCCAATCCTGGGGCCAGACCGACCATGGGCTCCGGCCCTGAGCCTCTTTCCCTGGCTGTCCCCAGCCTGTCTCGGAAACGGTGCTGGCAAGCAGTCTGTTCTGTTCTTACCTTATGTTCCTGTTGACTCCTGTGGATGGCGCGGATAGGCTTGTGGACAGAAAAATCTTTCTATCAGTAACTGATGGACCCTGAGGCTTTTGTGGGTGTCGTCTGGCTGCAAGTTTTTACCGAAAGTGTATTTTAACTCAGAAAAAGTTCTTACACTGCAGGAAAATGTGAGACTGAAATGGCTTTGGGGCTGTCCCCAGACCTTGAGCAGGGGAGGCCAGCCTCTGTGCTTCTCCAGGGCACAGCTAGACCTCAGCAAGCTTTGTCCTCTGCTTTTCCCAGCCCTGGAGGCCAGGCCAGCTCATCACCTCCTGGGCAACTGCTGTGGAATGTACTGTGGTTAAAGCAGGGGCCACGGGAAGTGGTCTGCATGCTGGCCTGTGTTCTGGGGCCCCAGTCTTTCCTCACTGCTGGACCAGGAGGTACCAGCGCCGTGTGAGGCAGGTGGCAGCGCTTTCCTTGGCCATGGAGGCATCAGAGCAGCCTTGTTGGCCGCCCGTTAGAATCACCTAGCAAGCCTGAAGGGCAGACATCTCCAGGTCGTTCCCTTGGAGATCCTGTGTAATGGACCAGGGGATTTCTGGGCAGCCGGGGTGGAAACCACCGCGTTAGCACGTGGTGGGGAAGGTGCAGTGTTTCTCCTTACCCTGCCAGAAGCAACGTCGGGGCAGCCTTCTTGATTTTCCAGATGGTCTCTATTATTTCATGGGGAATTTCCTTGGGTTGATGTATAGGCCCTGATGTACAGAATAAGCCCTCGCCTGTCTGACACAAACTCCGATGGGGCCGGGCTCCGCCTGTCCAGCCGTTCTCTGCAACACATGGGTGTGTGTGCGTCCCTCTCCACGCCAGGCCCTCCGTCCATGTCCTGTTCTTGTTCTTGGCCCCAGGCGCAGAGCCCTGCCTGGGCACAGAGCCCGAGTGATTGCCGTTATCCCGCAGTGGTCCTATGGGGTAATACTGTTTTGTTCCCGCTTCTCAGATGTAGGAAGTCGCTGGACCAAGGGGGATGGTGGAAACAGAACTTGAACCTGGGTCTGTTGGCCTCGGAACCCCAAGCTTCCCACCGTGCCGCTGCCTTTCTCTGCTTGTAGTTCGTGCTCTTCTGGCCTCCTGCCTAAGAATACTCCCCTAGGTGGCTCTGAGTGGGACCCTCTGCCTGTGGCGGACTCCTCGGATCCCGGTTGGGCTGGGCCAGAGGATTGTATGGTGCTGGGTGGGGATGGGGAAGTGGGACTCTGGAATGTAGTCCTCTGTGGTGGAGAGGCAGCACACTTGGGACTTCTGACCTCATCCCCATCCCCACCCTCACTTCCCAGATTTTGATTTGCCCATGAGAGACCCTCTGCCCCTCTCCCTAGATTCCTCTTGATTTTGGAACCAAGCTGGAGGGAAAGAGTCTTCGCTGGTATTTTCTCTCTGAGGGCCCTAACCCTAAAACCTAATCCTGGCCAGCAAAGTAGATCCCTGGAAGCAGAAACTAGGAAGGAAGGATGAGCTGGGAGCCGGGCTGGGAGCAGAAGGGGAAGATGATCGAGGCTGGCTTGGGTGGCCGTGTGCTCCTGGGCACAGTGGCTGCAGAGGCGGGAGGACAAATGAAAGCAAATGACCAGAGGAGCATGAACATGCCTGGGGGTGCAGATGACGGTATGGGGACCACAGGAAGCCGGGAGCCCCTGCTTCCCTGCTGCCTGACTGTGAGCCACATGGGGCAGGTTTGTATGGCGCATGTGGTGAGAGTGCAGCGTTTCCCAAAAGACGTGCCAAGGGTTTCCATGGTCTGTGGGGGCAAGGCTTGCAGTACCGCCGGGTCACGAAAGGAGAAGGGCTTCCTTTCCCCCATTTTCTCTCAGTGCTTCAGAGAAAGTTCCGTTTGTGCTGGGTGGGAACAGGCCTCAGTGGGTAGTGGTACCTAGCTAAGACTGAGTAATACACTTGGTTTTTGTCACAGTTATTTTTATGCTTCGTGTGTGTTTCTGGCAAATGTGATGAGTTTTCTATCCAGAGAATACTATAACGTTTTCGGAGAAGTAAATTTATTTTTAAAGTAAAAAACTTGAGTCAACTAAAAATATTAAATAACAGGAGAAAAAGTACGTGATATCATGCTGGAAATGATAACGTGGTTGGTGAAAGGCTTCCAGGAGAAGCTGAGTGTAGGGGTCCAAGGTCTTCAGCTATAGGTCAAAAATACCAGAGTTGATACCCATTGAAATGGGATTTGGGCAAGTCATTTCCCACCTCTAAGCCGTCACTGACTCCACTTTAAAACATGAATATTATGTTAAATGAGTGAATGTATGTCATGCTCTTGGCCCAGAGCCTGACACACAGTCATAGTAAGTGGTGGTGGTGGTTATATCAAGTGGTCACCAGCATGAAAATCGCGCTCGGAAGCCGGTGTTCCTGGGGCAGATGTAGCAGCAACAAGCACGGGCTGATGGCAGACTAGCATGCTTTGTGAAGGAGTGAGCTCCCTGCTACCACAGGTGTTTCAGAGGCCTGGCACCTGCCTAGGACTGGGTGGCAGCCATGTGTCACCAAAGGGGGTCAGACGGTGGGGGCTAATGAACATCCTTTGGCCAGGGCCCAGGAAGAGTTAACAGCGAGCCTCGGGCTGCTCTCCTGACAAAGCGTGCCTGCAGTGTTGGCCCTTGATGGGTGCCTGGGAACTTGAATTTGGGGGGGTTCCCACCATTCCCTAAATGATAAGGGTGCTCCTATCTAAACTGTTCATACGAACACTGTGGTTTGTGCTGAACACCCGCTTTCTTCTGGGATTCTGCAATTTGGGTATGTGTGCGGCAGAGGGCCCCAGCGGGACCCCTGGGTACCGATGCTGTGTGAGCATCCCTGGGGGACCACCCTTCCTCCCCACGGTCACCACCCGCAGCCGGTGAGTCCCGTGTGACTGCACTGGGGGACAGGTGCTGGAGGCTCCTGCCGGTTCCCCCAGGGCCTCATCCCAGGGGCCCTTTCCTTTTGCTGATTGTCCTCGTATCCCTTCACCGTAGTGAATCACTGCCGAAAGCAAGACGACATGCTGAGTCCTAGGAGTCTTCCTAGTGAATCCCCACCTGAGGTCCTGGGAACCCCGACATAGCCAGTCTGCCTTCAGGTCAGAGGAGACACAGGGTTCTGTCCACCCTTTGGCAGATGGAGGGAGGGGGTGTCACTTCTGGGAAGAGCCTGCCCTCTCTGGGGTGCTGGTGTGATCTCACTGAGAGATCAGCGAAGCAGCTTAAGACATTTGGGAGGAAGGGGGGTGTTTTCATGAGAGGCTGCCGTCTTAGCCGTGGCTCATGTGAAATCTCTATAAAGGACAGACCCCAAACTAGTTCTTGCAGAAGTGGTCAAAGTAAGGACCACTTGTTTGGCACCAGCAGTGCCTAGCTCTCTATAAAATGTGACATGACCACATCTCGGGAGTCAAGGAATGTTAGTGTCAGCTTTCCTTTGGGATTATCTGATTCAGTTACAGAACTGGTGGCTATTAATTGGGGGTCTCTCTTCAGACTTCCAGGAGATGGTTTTCCATCTCCAGTCACAGCCACCCCGAGCCAGGCAGGGCAGGACAAGCGGTGTCCAGGCTGTATCCTCAAAGAGCTGTCATGCTCAGAGGGTATCGCAGAGGTGTTTGCAAACACCCCTGGCTTAAAAGGCTGGGTGGTGGTGGGGTCGCATGGAGGTTCTGTGTGGATCTCCAAGGAAGTACTCAGCTGGTGGTCCTGCTGGCCATACTTTCTGACCCTCCTTGCTGGTGGGAGTGAGGAGAGGTAGGACCGAGGTTAGCCCAAAGAAGCAGGGTACTTGTTTGCATGGAGGAGTGGAGGGGGCGGGATGGAACCGTGCGCAGAGGAGGCTCGGCTGACACACTGGAGGCTTGGATTATAAAGGACAGTACACTGGGGACTGGAAGAAGGAGCTCATACTCACCCACAGGGTAAGCAAGCCAGGCCAGGCCAGTTTAAAACGCTTTCTGTATATTAACTCAATCCTGCAGGAGGTGGTACTGTTCATACCATTTCTATTTTCTTGGGACTCCCCATATGTCCAGAGAGATCAGGTACCTGGCCCCGACAGAGTGTGGACTTGAACCCAGACAGCCTAGCTCTCCAGTCCCTCTGCTTCAGCACTCTGCTAGAATACTTGACCTGGAAATGGTTCCTTCAGACTCTAGCATTCGGGGATCCCCTCCCCTGCCAGGAGCCAGTCAGCAGACCGCGGCTACCTTGTGGAATGATGGGTACGTGACAGACTGTATGTACTAGTAAAATGCTTTTTCCTAGTAGCCCTTAAAATGAATGTCACTCTTTCAAAATGAATCTCCTAGACCACATATATCATGTATACCACCTAAAGGGTCGTCTTGGGTGCAAGTGTTAGGGAATATCTAGGCTTCGGGAAACCCTAGTTTACTGCATTGCTTCACCATCCAGGCCTGAAGGCCACTGTGGAAGCTTAAAAGTCCCCTTCTGATCCCCATGTTTCCCTAGAGCTGGGTCTGCCTGGCATTACTTGCATGTCCTGACATAGCACTTCCTGGGGCAGCCGCTGGCTTTGGGCTGCGGTCAGAGAGAGGGGACTTTCTCCCAGCTCAGGTCTCTTTGTGGGTGGCAGACACAGGCACCCTGCTTAGATCCAGGGCCACTCTGACACCCTTTCAGGCGCGGCCAGCCTTTTCTACCGGTGCTGGGGGCAGGGCCCCCCTCCAGACGCGGGACCCTCCCGTGCCCCATCCGGTGAGCACCCCCATCTGTAGGCTCACATTCTCTCCAGCTGGTGACTCTTTCTGTTCCTTCTGGTGTCTCTGGCATGGACCCCCCTTCAGAGGCCAGGGTCCCTTTGCAACAGGTGCAGGTCAGAATCCGTTAGTTGTAAGAGACAGTCTTAGCTGGATATGGCTCTCCGTCGCACCCTCCTGCAGAGCTCTCCACCCTGCCCTACCCCACAGCTCTCCTGGCCAGTGGGGAAATTGGGGTGCATGTGGGGTGTATTCTAATTATTCTCATCTTCCTCCTATGTCAAGCATTTTACCCCCAAGTAGACTAGCTTCTGACTCCATCTCCCCCAAATGTCCTTGAACAGATCTCAGCTGTGCTGGGTCCTCTGCCCTCTTGCATGTCTTCTGCTCTGAGCCCATTTTCCCAACATTCTGGCTGTTTTCTCTCCCGGTGCCATGTGGTTCCTTGGAGCCCAGCCAGGCTGACTTTACAAGGCATTGAGGATGCAATTAGGGCCCACCTGGATGAGCCCTCGTCTCAGAATCTTTAATCACATTGGCAAAGACCCTTTTCCCAAGTAAGATAATTTTCACTTCCAGCTTGGTAGTTCCTGAGGCTGATAAGATGCCTTGGGAGCCCATGGTGGTCTTGGCAAATGCCAGATCAGCCACTGAGGCTTTCCCTCCACCCTGGCCTCCGCCGTAGGAGTCCGCACACGCAGCCCCAGATATCACTGGACATGAAGAAGCTGGCCTGGGAGGTGCCAGAAGGTGGGAACTGAGTGAAGAGTTGACAATGAGAAGCTGCAGCAGCAGCTGCCACCGCTGGACCTTGTATTTGAAAATCCCTTTCCCGAAGCATCTTTGAACTGCTGTTGTCATTTACATGGCTGTGATTATCTGGTGAAAGCTGTTGGGAAATGGAAAAGGGGAAGTGGGGATGAGCAACCCCCTACACTGGGGCTCTAATGCCTGTGGAGGTGGTGACTCACTGGGGTCACTGAGCAACAAAGGAACTGCCCTGGCTGCCAGAAAAATTGCTTCCTCTGCCCCTCGAAAGTGGGGACCCTGGGCCGGGGTGTCCTGAAGGAGGCACCTGGCCAACCCAGGGCTCTAGATGCACTGTGCGGGTATGCACACCTGAGGCCAGGTGCTTCTTCGTGTTTGAACTTCAGTTTCCTCCCCTGTAGAATAGGTGTAATTACAGAAAGTACCTCACAGGGGTGTGGGAGATTGAATAAATGTACATAAACTGGTGAGACAGGTGAGACCGGCATAGCGTGAAGTGTTGACTGCTGTGGCTGTAATTACCTGAAAAGTGGAGGTGATTGAAGGTTAACCGCCTCCCACGTTGGTGTGAGTGTTAAATGAGGTAATGTGTATAAATATTCAGAGCTGGGCCTTATGCTCCCCATTCTGGATTTAAGCTCCGGATGGGGAAGGCCCTTCCGTCTTGCTGGTTCCTGTGGTTCTGGGTTTAGAAGAGTGGCCAGCACAGTACATGCATTTGTCAGACAGATGAGTAAACAAATGCAGTGTGTTCTGCAGGCAGTATCTTTTAAAAACAATTATTGCAGTTGAAACACAATATATTGGTTTCAGGTGTACAACACAGTGGTTCAGCAGTTCAACAGGGACACCCGTTATTGAATCCTCGCCACAACTAGTGCAGTTACTACCTGTCAACATAAGGTGTTACAGAACCATTGGCTGTGTTCCCCATTCTGCACTTCCATCCCCAAGACCAACTTAAATGATGGAGATTTTTGTGCCCCTGTATCCCCTCACCTTTCCCACCCCACCCCCACCCCACCAGTCACTTGCTAGTGTCTCTGAGTCTACTGATGTTTTGTTCATTTTGTTTTGTTTTGTTTTTAGATTCCACAAATTAGTGCAGTCATGTGGTATTTGTCTTTCTCCGCCTGGCTTGTTTCACTGAGCATAATACCCTCTAGGTCCATCCATGTTGTCCCAAATGGCAAAATTTCTTTCTTTCTATAGCTGAATAATTTTGCACCGTGTATACGTATCCACATCTTTATCCATTCATCAATTGATGGACACTTAGGTGGCTTCCATATTTGGCTATTGTAAATAATGCAGCAGTAAACATACGGGTGCCTGTATCTTTTTCGAACCAGAGATTTTGTTTTCTTCGGGTAAATTCGTAGAAGTGGAATTACTGGGTCGAATGGCATTTCTAAGGTTGAGGACCCTCCATACTGCTTTCCCCAGTGGCTGCACCAATTTACATTCCCACCAACAGTATAGGAGAGCTCCCTTTTCTCCACATCCTCACCAACACTTGTTATTTGTCTTTTGGATGGTGGCCATTCTAACTGGTGTGAGGTGATACCTCGTGGTTTTGATTTGCACTCCCCTGATTAGTGATATGGAACATCTTTTCATGTGCCTGTTGGCCATCTATATTTCTTCTTTGAATAAATGTGTGTTCAGGTCCTCCACCGATTTTTTAATCAGGTTATTTGGTTTTTTTTTTGGTGTTAAGGTGTATGTATTCTTCATATATTTTTGACGTTAATCTCTCATTGGATAAATCATTTAAGATACAGTCTCCCATACTGTAGGGTGCCCTTTTGTTCTCTTGATTTCCTTTGCTGTACAGAAGATTTTTAGTTTGATGGAGTCCCACTTGTCTATTTTTGCTCTTGTTTCCCTTGCCCGGGGAGATGCGTCCAGAAAAAAATTGCTCATGCTTATGTTCAAGAGATTTTTGCCTGTTTTCTTCTAAGAGTTTATGGTTTCACGTCTTACATTTAGGCCTTTAATCCATTTCAAGTTTACTTCTGTGTACGGGATTAAACAGTAATGCAGCTTCATTCTTTTACTTGTAGCTGTCCAGTTTTCCCAGCACCATTTATTGAAGAGACTGTCTTTTCCCCATTGTATATTCATGGCTTCTTTATCAGATATTACGTGACCATGTATGTGTGGGTTTATATCTGGGCTATAGGCAGCATCTTAATGCAGGTGTGCACAAGCCCTGAAGTATCTCAGACATTGAGTCAGGGCTTCACTAGAGCCATGGCTTCCATGCTCTGGGGCAGAGATGTCGCTTTGGCAGAAAATGCTGGATAACTGGAACAGAGAAATTAAATAAGCACTTCATTGGGTGGAGCAGACAGAATGGCCGGGCTCATCTGGGGTGCAGCGCCTGAGGATGCGTGAGTGCACACATACACATACTTGGTGCCAGTGTGCCTCTGCTGTCATTTTGATGGTGGTGGGAGGGAGTGAGGATGCCTTGTTAAGAATGACAAAAAGGTGGTGTTTGCAGGCTCTGCCTACCTGTCCATGTAGGGGACTCCCCACGAAACCACCCTCTCCTTCCCCTTCTTGACCCACTATTGGGAGACCCAGCAGCAAATAGGACCCCCAGGGCAGAGTGAGGGGGTTGCCCTTGCTGGGGTCCATCCTTTGCAGGTGGGAACAGCTCCCTGCTCTCTGCAGGGCTGGACAGGGCCTCCTGAGCCGCCCTCCCCTTCCTCGCTGCCCCAGCTGCTGCAGGCCTCACTCACAGAGGGCAGGACTCCTCATAGACACCCACGGGGCACGAGGGCATTTGGTGTCGGTACTGAGGTCTGCAGGGTCATTAGGAATTCTCACCAGCTGGTGGTGGATCAGCGCTCCTGGGGGAGGGATGAGAGGGCATGAGGACATGAGCTGCTCTGGCTTGCTAATTCAGGGATTTCTGAGACCAGAAAGCAACCCAACAGCAAAGCGGAATTAGCCTTATTGTTTGAAGTTATTCACATAAAGAGATTTCTTTTTTTTTATTGAACGATGTACAGTTTTATGTATGAATTACATACAATCTGTATGAATTGACATACAGTATTTGTTTAGGTGTGCAGTGGAGTGGCTCAGTATTTTTACATATTACAAAATGATCACAATAGGTCTGGTTACCACCTGTCACCATACAACATTACAGTATTATTGGCTATATTCTCCGTGCTGTGCATTGCATCACCGTGACCTGTAACTGCACATTAGTACCTCCTGATCCCCTTTACATAAAGAGGTTTAAATGATCTATGTCTGCTGTGTTCACGTGCCTGCTATGGGCAAGGTGCATTTTATATGTTTTTAAAATCTGTGTATATTTTCTGGTGTATCAAATGAGAATCATTTGAGGATGATTCCAGAAGAGATATAGAATCTACTTTAAATATTTAACAGAATGGTAAAAAGTTCCTCCTTAGAGCTTCTCTGTGGCACCTGAAAGTCCTGCAGTTGACCTGTCCACGGAAGGAGACTTCGGTCAGGGTCACCCAGGACCATCTAAGGCCTGGTTGGGGTTCGGCTGTACCAGGGTGTCTCAGCCTTGGCACGGTTGACTTTCGGAGCTGGATAATGTTTCTTGTGAGCAGGTGGGCTGTTCAGCGGCATCCCTGGCCTCTATTCCTTAGATGCCAGGAGCAGCCTGTGGTTGGCATCATAGTGGTGCCCCCACTCCCCAGATGGGCATGCTTTGTCCCTGGAACCGGTCTGTCAGCTTACATGGCACAGGGAGGACTGAGGGTGTGGTTGGAATTAAGGTTGCGAGTCAGCTGACTCTGAGATGGGGAAATTATCCTGGATTATCTCGGTGGGCCCAATATAATCACAAGGGTCTTTGTAAGTGGAGAAGAGAGAACCAGAGAAAGGGCCCAGTGCAGAGGGTGGATTCACCGATCCTGGTCGTGGAGGTGCAGGAGGGGCCACAGGGCAGGTGGCCTCTAAGAGCTGAGAAAGACAAGGGAACAGATTGTCTCCTAAGCCTCCACAAGGAATGTAGCCCTGCTGAGACCTTGATTTTAGCCCCATGACACCCATTTCCAAACTGCAGAACTCTAAAGTAATACATTTTTGTTGTCTTAAGCCATTAGGGCCATGGTAAGTTGTTACCGCAGCAATAGGGAGCTGATACACCCACCTACTCCTCCCACCCCCATTGTGACAACGAGTAAACGTCTCGAGACATTGCTCCGTGTCCCCTGTGGGGCAGAATCACCGCTGGTTGAGAAATGCTGGCTGTGTGGAATGAAGTATTGTCCCCTGGAAACTGGGAGAGGAGAGGGCTACCCTGTTCTGCAGTGGGAATGAGGCCAGGAGTGGGGACACCCAGCGAGGCTGGCTCTGGGAGGAAGGAACCCGTGTGTAAAAGGGGGTGGGGTTCTAGCCCTCCTCCCAGAGGTTCCTGGAGCTGTCACTCTGTCATTAACGGCACAGTATTCCTGTCAGTGCCTGTATGTATTTGGAAGAAACTGGAATAAAAGCTGAACCATCTTCAGCTGCACTATAAAAGAGAATATAAAAACTCAATAAAACACTGAAATGTCAGTGAAGCAGTGTTGCTAGCAGAGGCCTCAGCAAAGAGGGACAGCATGCCAGGTGCCCCTGGCACCGATTATGGGAGTCACTGGTGGGGAGGAGAGACCGGGGAGCCCAGCCTGTGGTGGGGGCCACCAGGCCCAGTCTCTGGCCCAAACACAGCCCCCTGGTTTCTTGGCCCCAACCCCAATGCTGTAATTCTGTTTATTTTGTTGGGTATGCAGTCCATATGGTTCTGATTTCTTTTTTGTGATCCGTCATCTCTGTGTCACTTCCAAGCCAGGAACCATGCGATGCAGCTTTGAAGTTGTTCTGGGATAAGTAGGAAGTTGTGTTTGTCCAGGGTTCACTGGGACAACCACCAGGTTCCCATTTGATTCGAGGAGCACGTTGGGAGCTGAGAGTGGGAAGTAGGCCGGTACAGTCGGTTCCAGCGCTGGCCCAGGAGCCAGGCGGGTGAGAAGGGAAGACGGCATTTGCACAGCCAAGGGCCCCTCCCTGGGCCTCAGCTTAGGTTACAGCATCTCTTCCTTCCAGGTGTCCTGGTTGAAACAACAGGTGGTTCCATGTCACCTGCTGCTGTGGGGTTGGTTTGTCAGATGGAAAGGCCCCTTCCTGCAGGGCAGCAGTTTGCTGTGCTTGGGGGCAGACGAAAGGCAGAGGTTGGTAGAGAATTCAGAAAGAGGAAGAGTCAGTGAGCAAATAAAATATAGAGAAAGACATTGCCTGTATCTGTCTGTGTTTTTTTTTATACCATTCTGTGCTGGGCTGGACTAGCTGCATCTAACTGGTTTATGGAGGTCACTGGTTCCCAAATTTTAACATGCATTAGAATCACTCAGCAGAAGGGCTTGTGAAAACAGACTGCAGGGCCCTATCCCCTAAGTTTCTGATCAGGAGGGCTGCAGGGAGTGAGACCCAAAAGTCTGTACTTTCTAGCAAATTCTCAGGTGATGCCGATGTGGCTGCTTCAAGGTTGAGAGCCACTGGTTTGGAACCAGAAGAGGATCTTTGTAATTAAAAATGGTGCTAATAATTAACAGTTCTCAGGACTTTACAGTTTATGCATGGAGCCCCAGTGCTTGATCTGAATACTGCTGTGAGGAGACAGTGTCATCATCTGTGATTTTCTTTTTTTCAGGGTGAAATTTCAGTACCATTTATTTTATTTTTCCAACTGTCATACAGTGAAATTGACGTTTTTGGGTGTACAGTTCAATGGCTTGTCACACACACACACACACACACACACACACACACACACACACACACACGTGTGTGCGCTTGCGTGTCTATGGATTCACATACCCACAACCCCAACCAGGATATGGAACAATTCTCTCCGCTCAGGAACTTCCCCCAAGCTCTCCGCACGCACACCCTCCCCACCAGCCCCTCGGGCTGCATCCATCCCTGTAGTCTTGTCTTTCTGAGAATGTTGTATAATCGGAATCATGCAGTATGTAGCCATTTGAGACTGGCTTTTCTTTTTTTTATTTGTTTGTTTGTTTGTTTGTTTGTTTACAATTTATTTTGGTATCGTTAACCTACAATTACATTTGCAATATTATGGTGATTAAACTACCCCCTTCATCAGGTCCCCCCCACCAACCCCATTACAGTCACTGTCCATCAGCGTAGTGAGATGCTATAGAGTCACTACTTGTCTTCTCTGAGTTGTACAGCCCTCCCCGTGCCCCCGCTACCTTACATCTGCTAATTGTAATGCCCCTTTTACCCTCTTATCCCTCCCTTCCCACCCATCCTCCCAGTCCCTTTCCCTTTGGTAACTATTAGTCCGTTCTTGGGTTCTGTGAGTCTGCTGCTGTTTTGTTCCTTCAGTTTTTTTCTTTGTTCTTATACTCCACATCTGAGTGAAATCATTCGATACTTGTCTTTTTCGGCTTGGCTTATTTCACTGAGCATAATACCCTCTAACTCCATCCATGTTGTTGCAAATGGTAGGCTTTGTTTTCTTCTTATGGCTGAATAATATTCCATTGTGTATATGTACCACCTCTTCTTTATCCATTCATCTACTGATGGACACTTAGGTTGCTTCCATTTCTTGGCTATTGTGAATAGTGCTGCAATAAACATAGGGGTGCATCTGAGACTGGCTTTCCTACATACTGCCTGTGAGATGGCTTCAGGCTGTTGGATCTATCAATAGCCTGTGCCTTGAATTGGTAAGTAGTCTATTGTACGGATCTCCCATAGCTTGCTCATCAATTCCTACTGATGATCTTTTGGGTTGTTTCCAGTTGGGGTGGTTGTAAGTAAAGTTGCAGTGAACATTCACGTATGAGACTCGGTGCGGACGTGTTTCCTTTCTCTCAGGTAAAGGCCTTCCCTGGGAGTGGCATTGCTGGGTCATGTGCTACGTGTGTGTCCAAACTGCGAAACTGCCCTCCGAGTGGCTGTGCCATTTGGCGCTCCCGCCAGTGGTGTACGAGAGCTCCGGTGACTCTGTATCCTTGCTGACCCTTGGTGGCGTCATTATGTTCAGTTGTAGCCACTCTAGATCATGCCTGATTGTAAAATGTGTAAGTGTCTCAGAAAGGCTCAGTGTTGTTCAGGACCCCCAGATTCTTGGTGGCTCCTTGAATATTTGAATCCAGACCTTGTGCCTTGAAGGCTGTGAGCACTGGCGGTGGTAGCTATGCTGAACTCGAGGTAGGAGGAGTAGTTTCTGTGCACAACTGGGGGCCCCAGCAATACCCAGGCCTGCATGGCAGGGCTGGGCATAGGCCCGGGGACTAGGGAAACAAGAGGAAAGTAGAAAAAAGGGGGTGACAAAGGAGAAAAGCTGCACAGCCTAGCATTACAGAGGTGGGAGGCACTAGGCTACTTCTGCGTCCTGCTGTCCCCCAGCCCCACCTTAGTTTTAGGTTGGGACGCAGGGAGGTGAAGCAGCCTGCTGGATGTCTGCTCACTGTGCCTCTTTGTGTGTGGCGGGCAGTGACAGAAGCCACCTTTGTTTCCAGGGGCATCTGTGGTAATAGCACTGGGGCCCCAGGCTGCTTCACCTCAGCGCCGGAGGAGTAGAGCATTTGCAAACAGACGGATCTGGCCAAGGTCATCGTACTCCCTGGTGTCCTGGCCTTGGGCCTGCTCTGGGCAGGAGCTGGCTTTAGGAAGGAGCTCGGGCAGAGACTGCGGCCGCCACTGAAACCACAGCAGGTGACTTCATGGGGAGGAGGTTCACCGAATGGAAGGTCCCTTCCCTGGAGGCCATCCCACCCACCCGCAGAGGGAATGCGGGCAGCTGTCCTGGAAGGCTGTGGACATGCTTTCTCGATTGCAGAATATGTCTTTCATTTTGAATATCATTTGTTTCGTTGCCACGGCAACGTCAAGTCTCTATTTTAATGCTAACCTGCGTGGCTGCAACTTTCTATATATAAATGCTGCTTTGCACAGTGATTTAGCTGATGCCATGGGGAAGCAGTGGATGTGGGGACGGTGGCAGAAGATGACCAGCGTGTCAGATTTGCCAGAGGAGGGACTGCGGGGCTGAGGTGAGTTGGGACCGGGGCTGGTGCTGGAGGCTCGCTGGGGCCGGGTGAGAGCAAGGCAGCTGGGCACCCCCACGGCAGGGAAGCCTTCCTCCGATGGCCTCTCGCTGGGCGGGTGGGTGCCTGGCTCTGCTTTGGAGGGACCCTTCGCATTCCCTGCTTCTCCCCTCCTCATTCCTTCAGTGAGTCTGGGCTGCCTGGGCACTGAAGGCTCCTGAAGGAAGAGCAAGCTGTTCGGGCAGGGGTGGTGTCTGAGGCAAACTCAGTGGAAAGTGAGTTTTCTTACATACAACTCACCGGGTCCCCTGTTCTGGCTTTGGCCTCCTCTGGTTTGCTTTTTCTTAATTCCCGAATGTGGCCAGTCCCTGTTGGGGCCAAATGGCTCCAAGTGGAGCAGGTAGAGTCATCAGGAGAAGCCTGGAAGGGACCTCGGGAGTCAGCAGGTTGGGCCCCCTCGGGCTGTGGGTGAGGGAGAGGCCCAGAGAGGTGCTGTGCCCCACCAGATGTCACACGGCCAGGCAGGGAGGAAGTGGGCCGGGTACTGGGCCCACGGGGATCTTCTGACTTGCACACATGTGCCGCAGGCACGCACGTCCTGTCGTGGGGTCGGGGGGCCTTGGGGGTGTACACGCACCAGCGTTCCAGGGGCTGCGAAGGGGGCTGCACATTCAGGGATGTTCTTTTCTTGTGTCAAGCTAGCAGGCATATAATGAACACAGGATTATATAATGGCATCTGAAGCCACTTAGGCTTCTGGAAAGTGCATTGAAGGAGGAGTCTAGAAGACTCGGATTCATATGGATTCGGCCACTTCTTGTGTGACAGTTGTGTCAACTTTCCTGAGGCTCGATCCCCCTGCCTAAGCACGGGGTGTGCAGAACCTTCTCCCCGGCACTGGTGTGGTAAGTCCGCGTCAGGGCCAGTGTGAACCTGTCGGGACAGGGTTGGGGCCCTGATGTGGTATGATGCGGCCAAGGATGGAGAAGTCTGGGAACCATAAGGCACCCACCCGCCTCCTTTCTCCCTTGGCAGGGAGAGGGTGCTGCCTGCGGCAGAGTCACCTGACCACCGGGTTACGTGGTGTGCCGCGAAACGCAGTGAAGTCTCACTGTCCTTAGAAAGTCTCACGCAGGCTTCCTCTCCTGTAACGTCATATATTTGACAGATATTTCAAGTGTGCTAGAGCCAAAGACTTGGATCCCCTTCGTGAAAAGAGAGGACGTGTGTGATAGTCTAAGTGTCTGTGAGTGGTGTGCGGCCCACGGGGGCTGGGACGCCCAGAATGGAGGGCGTTCACCTCTGCCCGCGTGGGTCACAAAAAGTGGAGTGAAGGAACCCTTTCGGGAATTTCGGATGGACTGGGAGGTCAAGGAAGGGATTCTTTGTTTTTTTTTTTAATTAAAGTATCATTGATATGCCATCTAATATTGGTTTAAAATGAACAACACAGTGAGAGGTTCAACAGTTCCCCATATTATTAAATCCTCACCCCCTCTAGTGTGGTCACTATTTGTCAACGCAGAAAGGTGACACAGAATCATGGACTGTATTCTCCATGCTGTAGTGCCGTCCCCGTGACCAACTTACATTGTGATTGCGAATTATTGCGCCTCTGTATCCACCCCCAGCCCGCCCCAACCCCTCCTCCCTGGTAACCACTAGTCACTTGGCGGTGTCTGTGAGTCTACTGTTGTTTTGTTCCTAAGGAAGGGATTCTAAATAACGGGGGGGGGGGGACAGGTAAAACAGTGTCTCTTAAAACATGAGTCGGGAGCCATAATGTATGTAGTCAGTGTTAACCAGAATAAAAAATAGGATGGGAAGATACCCGACTGCATTGCATGTGGTAAGGCATGAATTGCTACCCGAGGCTTATTGCTTTGTTGTGAAGTAAAATGTGCTTTTTACTGTGGGTTAGGCTTTCCAAAAAAGTATGAAAACTGCTGGCCTTGAGTGGTGACTGAATGAGCCTGGACTGTCCCATATAGATGGTTCTGGGTTTCCTTTCCAAGGAGAACCTGGAAGCAGAAAGGAAGTTGTCTTGCCAATGGGTTTCAGCCCCGGGCAAGTTCACTATGGATTTAGTGTGACCAAAGAAAATGACAGTAAAATGTTCTTGGGGTGAAAGGGTTACACCCAACTTTATTATTTCCACGGTGGCAGGTCAGTCACTGAAATCCCGTTCACTCAGAGCGAGTCTGCATGCAGCAAGCCGGTCTCTGCCTCTGGGCCCCATCCTCTGGGCCTTTCTGCCTGCACAGCCGTCCCACACAGCCGTCCTCTGGGCCTCTGTCCTTGGTGCTGCCACCACTCCAGCTTCTGCTCTGCTCTCCTGCAGCCTTGGAGCCGTGCCACCATGTTGCCCCCACACCACTGGGCAGAGCTCTTTTTTTAGAGTCAATAGCAATGTATTGCCCACACGTGTGTCCAGCCAGGGCCAGGTGAGAATCTTGGCCACAGGACCTTTCATTTTATCCACAGAAGGGTTCTCGGGGGGGAACCCATGAAGCATCATTTTGAGAAGCTGACATAGTGCAGCACGGACGGGGGGACAAGTAGCCCAGCTGGGGAACATGAGATCTGGGAAGAGGGAGGTGGTGGCCCCTTCTCCAGGGTCTGAGGTCATTAGGAGAGCTTCCCGTGGATGGATTGGGAATGAGGTCCATGATTCTTGCAGCAACTGCCCTCTTCGTAAGCCCCAGAATACGTGTTCCCAGGCCCCAGAGCTCTGCAGGTTTGGATTTTACATGCCTCCCGTGAGGGACGATCCAACCTTCCTTCCCACCAGGCACTACGTGTCAGGGATGCCGGCTTCCGTCAGCTCAGTCTTGCTACCACATGGGAATCTCTGCTCACTGTGGCAACAGTGTCACCTTGCCTTTACACCCCATAGACATGTATGCGTCGCTCCTCGCTGAGTCTCCGGCACCTGGCTCATTTCTCCTCGGTTCCCAAACCCCTGACCTTCTGTCAGACTGCTTGATGGAAGGCCTTGCTTCTGACCACCTTCTCTGCCTTCCTCTTCAGCTGGTGCAGCATGCCTCACTCCTTAGGCTATTTTAATTTTTCCCACACCTCCTCCCCTTCCCAACCTTTTTATAGCTGGTGGGGTACCACTTCCCCATAAACAGAGTAGGACGGACTTTCCAGGGTCCCTTCTGCCCCAGAAACCTTGTCTTGTGCTTCTCTCTCGGGGAAGGTTAGATCCTGGTTGGGGCACATAGCTCTGGTGCGGGAAGGAGTTGGCCACAACGTGCAGCCCTTAGAAAGTATGTTCCGATCCCCTGGAAGCTGGCATCCAGGTGTATCCTCTAAGAAGTGCTGGTGGTAAGACGTCTCAGCAAAAGTGTAGGATGGAAATGCTAGCTGATGCTCAGTTGCGGATGGTGGTATTCAACTCTTTAAAACTAGGGAGTCCTCTCTTCACGTGATTGCATATGCAGATACCCAACAGCCAAGACCAGGAGTCACACACTGGTGGCCAGTGGGCAAGATCAAGTTCAGAACTGTGGGAAGTTTGTTGTTACTTTGTGTTTTTGCCCACGGTTTCATTTTAAGATTGTTGAGTTGTTTGCCAACATCTAAAAATCAGATTTCACATTAACAATGGGAAAATATCCATCTTCTCTAACAAAAATGAGTGGTGGGTTTTGGCCACAGTCCCCACCCATGTCTGTTGTTCACCGGCACTGAGACCAATAATAGAATGGCATTATTCATTTTTTTTTAATTGAGGTAAAACTGGTAGATAACATTATATAAGTTTCAGGTGTACATTGTAATTTGACATCTGTATGTGCTACAAAATGATTACCACCAAGTACAGTTACCACCTGTCACCATATAATCAGACCCCCATTTCACCCCAGCCCCTCTCCCTTCTCCTCTGGTAAACCATCAGTCTGTTCTCTGTGTCTGTGGGTTTGTTTTGTACTGTTTTGTTTTTTAGATACTATATGTGAGTGAAATCATATGGTATTTATTTGTCTTTCTCTTAGCTTAATGCCCTCAGAGTCCATCCATGTTGTTGCAAATGGCAAGATTTCATTCTTTATGGCTGAGTACTATTCCACTATATATGTACCACATCCTCTTTATCCATTCATGTGTGTGTAGGTGGACACATAGGTTGCTTCCATACCTTGGTTATTGTAAATAATGCTGCATTGAACGTAGGTGTGTCTGTATCTCTTTGAATTAGTGTTTTAGTATTCTTCAGATACTTAAAGATAATCTTCTGGATATACTCAGAAGTGAAATAAATGGATCATACAGGGTAGAACTATTCTCAACTTTTTGAGGAATCTCCACACTGTGTTCTGTAGTGGCTGCACCAATTTATGTTTCCACCAACAGTGGACGTTAGGGCTCCCTTTACTCCACATCCTCCTCAACGCTTACTTCCTGTCGTCTTGATGCTATTCTAACAGGTGTGAGGTAATAACTCATTGTGGTTTTGATTTACATTTCCCTAATTATTAGAGATGTTGAAGATCTTTTCATGTACTTGTGGGCCATCTGTATGTCTTCTTTAGAAAAATATCTATTTAGATCCTCTGCCCATTTTTAAATCTGGTTGGTTTTTTATCACTGAATTGTATGAATTCTTTATATATTTTGCGTACTAACCTCTAGATATATGATTTGCAAATGTCTTTTCCCATAAAGTAGACTGCATTTTTGTTTTGATGATGGTTTCCTTCACTGTGCAGAAGCTTTTTCGTTTGATATGGTCCCATTTGCTTATTTTTGCTTTTGCTTCCCTGGCCTTTGGAGTCAGATCCATCTTTGGAGACACATCACCAAGACTGATGTCAAGGAGCTTACCACCTCTGTTTTCTTCTAGGAATTTCATGGTTTCAGGCCTTACATCCAACCCTTATTTAATCCATTTGGAATTAAAAAGACTCCTTTGTTTTAATTGTCTGTGTATGTGTGGGTTTATTTCTGGGCTTTCAATTCTGTTACATTGATCTGTGTGTCTGTTTTTATGCTGGTACTATATTACTTTGATTACTGTAGCTTTGAAGTATAGTTTGAAGCCAGGGAGTGTTTACTTCCAGCTTTGTTCTTTATTCTTCAGATTGCTTTGGCTATTCAGGATCTTCTGTGGCCCCATACAAATTTTAGAATTGTTTGTTCTCATTCTGTGAAAAATGCCATTGGAACTTTGATAGGGATTGCATTCAATCTGTAGATTGCTTTGGGTAGTATGGACATTTTAACAATATTAAGTCTTCAGTCCCTGAGCATAGAACATCTTTCATTTTATATTTGTCTTCAATTTCTTTCATCAGGGTCTCATAGTTTGCCACGCACAGATCTTTCATCTCCTTGGCTAAACTTATTCCCAGGTCTTTTTGATGGAACTGTAAATAGGATTGCTTTCTTAATTTGTCTTTCTGGTAGTTCATTATTAGTGTATAGAAATGCCATAGATTCCTGTATATTGATTTTGTATCCTGTTACTTTACTCAATCCATTTATTCTAACAGTTACCTTGGTAGAGACTTTAGAGTTTTCTGTATATCATGTCATCTGCACATAGTAACAATTTTACTTCTTCCTTTCAGGTGCCTTTTATTTCATTTTCTTGTCTTATTGCTGTGGCTAGGTCTTCCAACACTATGTTGAATAAAAGTGGTGAGACTGGGCATCCTTGTCTTGTTCCTGATCTTAGAGGAAAAGCTTTCAGTTTTTCACTGTTGTATATGATGTTAGCTGTGGGTTTGTCATATATGGCCTTTATTTTTGAGGTATGTTCCCTCTATACCCACTTTGTTGAGTGTGTTTATCATAAACGGATGTTGAATTTTGTCAAATGCTTCTTCTGCATCTATTGAGATGATCGTATGATTTTACCCATTTTGTTAATGTGATGTATCACCATGACTGATTTGTGGATGATGGGCCATCCTTACATCCCTGGAACAAACCCACTTGATCAAGGTGTAGGATTCCTTTGGTGGGTTGTTGAATGCTAATATTTTGTTGAGGGTTTTACCTCTATGTTCCCCAGGGATATTGGCCTGTAACTTCCTTTTTTGTGATGTCCTTTTCTGGTTTTGGTGTCCTCTTCTGGTTTGGTTTGGAAGAGTTCCCTGCTCTTCAGTTTTTTGGTAGAATTTGAAAATGATAAGTATTAAATCTTTTTTTTGTAAATATTAAATCTTTAATTGTTTGATAGAATTCAGCAGTGAAACTGTCTGGTTGTGGACATTTGTTTATAGGAAGGTGTTTGATTATTGATTCAATCTATTTACTAGAAATTGGTCTATTCAGATTTTCTCCATGATTCAGTTTTGGAGGAGTGGGTGTTTCTAGGAATTTATACATTTCTTTTAGGTTGTAGAATTTGTTGGCATATAATTGTTCATACTAGTTTCTTATGATCCTTTGTGTTTCTGTGTATCAGTTGTAACATTTCCACTTTGATTTCTGATTTTATTTATTTGAACCCTCTTTT
Organism: Phataginus tricuspis; assembly: GCA_029783875.1. Lineage (NCBI taxonomy): Eukaryota > Metazoa > Chordata > Mammalia > Pholidota > Manidae > Phataginus > Phataginus tricuspis. The sequence continues at coordinate 12,330,884 of JAQQAC010004778.1, read as the reverse complement.
TTTTTTTTTCTTGGCAGTCTAGCTAAAGGTTTGTCAATTTTGTTTATCTTTTCAAATGACCATTGGTGTTTTCTATTGTCTTTTGAGTCTGTACTTCATTTATTTCTACTCTGATCTTTTATTATTTCCTTCTATTAGCTTTAGGCTTTGCTTGTTCTTTTTTCTAGTTCCTTTAGATGTAAAGTTAGATTACTTATTTAAGATTGTTCTTGTTTCTTGGGGTAGGCCTGAATTGCTGTGAACTTCCCTCTTAGAACTGCTTTTGCTGTATCCCACAGATTTTGGTATGTCATATTTCTGTTTCTATTTGTCCATAAGTATTTTTAAATTTCTCCTTTGATTTCTTTGACCCATTGGTTGTTCAGTAGCTGTTGTTTAATCTCCACATTTCTGTGGTTTTTCCAGTTTTCTTCTTGTAATGTATTTCCATTTTTATACCATTGTGGTAGAAAAAGCTGCTTGTCATGATTTCAGTCTTACTGAATTTATTGAGACTCATTTTGTGCTCTAACATGTGATCTGGACAATGGTCATATCCTGGAGAATGTTCCATGTGCACTTGAGAAGAATGTGTATTCTGCTTTTGGATGGAATGTTCTATATATAGCTATTAGGTCCATCTGGTCTACTATGTTGTTTAAGACTAATGTTTCCTTATTGATTTTCTGTCTGGATGAGCTATCCAGTGATGTAAGTGGGGTGTTAAAGTCTCCTACTATTATTGTATTGCTGTCAATTTCTCCCTTTAGGTCCATTAATATTTATATATTATGGTTATGTACATATATATTTATAAATGTTATATCTCCATGTTGGATTGACCCCTTTATCATTATGTAATGCCCTTCTTTGTCTTTTATTAAAATATTTGTTTTAAAATCTATTTTGTCTTATGTGATTATAGCTACACCAGCTTTCTTTTTGTTTCCACTTGCATGAAATATCTTTCTATATCCCTTCACTTTCAGTCTACAGGTGCCCTTACTTCTGAAGTTAGTCTCTTGCAGGTGGCTTATAGAAGGGTTTTGTTTTTTTTAATCCACTTGGCCAGTCTGTCTTTTGATTGGATAAATTTTTACATTTAAAATAATTATTGTTAGGTATGCATTTATTACCATTCTGTTATTTGTTTTCTGGCTGTTCCTTTGATCTTCTCTTTCTCTCTTCCCTTGCTGTTTGATAGCTTTCTTTAGTGTTTGGGTTCCATTCTCCTTTTCTTTTGTGTATTTACTATAAATTTTTGCTTTGTGGTTACTGTGAGGTTCTCGTGGTTGGTTTTAAGTTGATAAGAACTTAAATTTGAATACATTCCAAAACTGTACATTTTTACTCCCCCACCCCCCACATTTTATATTTTTGATACCACATTTTGCATCTTTTTGTTTGATGCACTATCCTTACTTTAATTTTTGTTGCTCTTACTACTATTGTCTTTTAACCTTAATATTTACTTTGTAAGTGATTTAATGTATTTACCTTTTCCAGTGAATTTTTACTCATTTTTTTTTGTTATTAATGCCATTGCTTTTCAGCTTAAAGAAGTCACTTTAACATTTCTTATAAGGCCAATTTAGTGGTAATGAACTTTAGTTTTTGCTTCTCTGGAAAACTCTTAGTCTCTCCTTCAATTCTGAATAACCTTGTTGGGTAGAGAATTTTTGGTTTGAAGTTCTTTTTCCTTTCAGCACTTTGAATATGCCTTTCACTCCCTTCTGGCCTGCGGGGTATCTGCTAAAAACTCTGCTGGTCACCTGTGGGGGTTCCTTTGCATGTAATAAGTTGTTTTTCTCTTGCTACTTTTTAAGGGTCTCTCTTTAACTTTTAACACTTTGAGTATAATGTCTTGGTATGGATCTCTGCCATTATTCATTTTATTTTTTTATAATTTTCTTATGGTTGGGGAAACGTGAACTATATCATGCACTCATGTCTATGAAGAGAGGGAAAATAAGAGAGCCATGTTTTTACAGAGAGTCTATTTCTTTCTGAAAGTGAATTTGGCAGTCTCCTAAAGATTAATTTTCTAGGAACGAGGTAGATTTTAGAACATGATTTTTCTTTTTTTCACATCAATAGTTCTCAGTGTGTGATGCCCAAACCAGCAGTAACAACAGCATCGCTTGGGAACTTGTTAGAAATGAAATTGTTGGGCACCACCCAGACCTACTGATTGAGAAACATGGAGGGTGGGGCTCAGTAGTCTGTTTTGTAAAGGTCCTTCTGATACAGCTGGAATTGTTGAAGGTTGAGAACCATTCCTTGGAGGCTCAGAGCGTAGACAGGGTGCCTGCACCTGTTATTGTTACTCCCTATCCTTTTATGACCCAATGAGGAGGAAAAGAAAAGGAGGAAGGGTTGTGGGTTTCTCTGCACACCACTCCAGGCAGAGTTCCACATGAGGGCTGGAGGACTCCTTCCCGTTTATGGATACAGCATATATCAACTCCTTTTTGTCCAGCCACCAGTTATTCAGCACTTTTCTCTGTGGGTCCTCTTGATGCAACAATGGTGAACAAACCCTAGTGCCTTCAACTGTCCTGGAGAGATAGATGGTCACTGGGCTATCTTCCCAAGGGAGAAGTGGCATGGGAACCTAGGAAACATTGCCAGGGAATTGAATCATGGTAAGAAAGGTCAGGTTGGCTGATCATGATTATCAAAGGTGACAAGGCATTCAAAGGCTGGGAGTCCTTACTGAAAATAATATATTGGTTCTTTAAAAACATACAGAAAAGAGCCAGTCCCGTTTACATTTCAGATCTAGTGCTGGTAACTTGGACTGCTGTTGGAAGGTGATCACTCGACCTCTGCCCACTTTCTCTCTGGCTAAAGGCTTTAATTTAGTGGACAGTCTTAAGTGAGACAAGAGAGTCAGTCTTTCACAAATATATGCACTTGGAGGACCCTAGGCCCTTGAGAGGCTTGTTTCAGATACCCTGGCCAAGCCATTCATAAACTTCTCCCTGACCCATTCCATTCATGTGTGATTTAGGGGCCCCTGACAGCATTTCAGCACATAAGACCCTTCATAGTATAAAACAGGTAAATACACAGGCACTACTTCTGCCTCCGCCTTCTTGTCCTTTATTCTCTACCTCACCTTGGTGTCCAGGTGAGGAAAGTAGATACTCACTTTCCAGGTGGGCTGACAAATCCTGCTCAGAGACTTGGGGGAAAAGCCATCAATTCAGCATGTATTTGTTGGGTGTATTTTCTGTGTCTGGGGACAGATTTGAGTAGGACGCTATTCTTGTTCACGAGGGGTGAGGATCATTTGTCACAGGCCACCCCAACAAGAGCAGCCATAGAGGTAAGGAGTGCATCAGTCCACATGGGAGGGAAGCGGGTGCTGGATAGGGGTCTGCATCTTCCAGGAGGCAGCGAGAAGTGAGGAGCCCAGTCCATCGGACAGAACAAGGTGGGTCCCTGTCCTGGCTGGAGTGTCAAACCCAGGCTGAGCCTTGATGTTTCCTCTGCTGGTTTCTTGTGGATGGGCAGGGGCTGCCTGCTGCAGCTCCTAGCTGTGCCAGCTCAGAAACAAAGCTTCTCGCAGTTACTCAGTTTGTGACTGTGCACACCCACTCAGTGGACATCCTTCTCAGGTGCCATTTCACCCGTGGGTGCTGGTCAAGGCTCTTGGCTGTGGAAATGCATATCTTGGTACTTTCCTTCTCACCTGGCACCTCTCTCTCCAGTTAAGAAGGCTCCCACTGGCAATCAACCGTTACCTTCTCCCATGTGAAACTGATAATTAGGGGCTTGGCTGGTGGTGGCTTCAACTGTAACTTCTCCTCCCTGGAGTATTTGCCTTTGGATAGAGGGCTCCTGGGCACTATGGAGGAGCCTTGGCTTTGATGGGGGTTGGGGTGGGAGATGGCCTGATGTGAGGAGGAGTTGTGCTAGCCTTGGAGACAGGACATGGAGTTCAAACTGGTTCTGTGTCTAGTTATAAGCTGTAAGAACCTGGATAAGACCTTGGTTTATTCCATTATAAAAGGAAAATAAGAATACTTCTCTCCAAGCGTTCTTGTAAGGGCCAAGGAAGCTACAATATATACAAGTTACTGACCCACAGTAGACAGACTGCACTTCAGCAACTGAGAAAAGCAAAAGGTAAGATCTGATGGTGAAGTATAGAACATGGAATCGACTTTGGGGATGTACAAGGGTGAGAAAAAGAAACCTGGCATTTTGTTCTTCTTGTCTCATTGGTAGGAGCTTGATTTGGGGGGCGGTTCTCGTGGGGCATCCTTGCTCCTGGCAGCAGAGATCAATTGAAGGCGTACCTAGGCTGCTCCGGGAAGGTTTCTGGGGCCTTCTATTGGTTGCTTTGCAGCTCTTGTCCAGGGGTGTGTTTGTTGCTCGGTCTGGTTTGTGGGGCTCACCAGCTGTCTAGTAGCCCTGGTGGACTTGGGCATTCCTGGCTCCTAGGGCTTTACCAGCCCCTTGTGATGGTCTTCTACAGTCCAGCCTCATCCACCGAGCAGAGTGATTCCATTTCACATGCCCTTCCTCTAGTTCTTCCGATGAGCTTAGTCTACATCAGAAAGGTTAGAAGGTGTCGTCTGTACAGGTTACCCCAGGCTGCTGGGAAAACCCAGGCACTGCGACATAGTGACTCAGCATTGCTGACCTCAGTGATGACTTTCCTCAAAGGTTGCTCAGTAATTTAACGGGGATGGAAAGGTATTGAGCAATGCTAGTATTTCCAGAGTACCTACCATCATTTTGGCCCTCCAATATTTGTAACAGTTTTGTGAAGGACAGGGTGGTATTTCCATTTTTGCATGTGTAAAAGAAAAAAGGTGAGGTTCAAAGAGGTGAAGTGATTTGCCTGAGGTCATAGGACTGGTAAGCTGTGGAACCTATTCCTGAACTTCCTGTATACCTGGCTGCAGGTTAGAAGCTGGGTTTGGCGACAAGCAAACGGAGTCTGTGGGTAATCGAGTGGTTTGTGGAGATTCTGTCTTCTGTTTATTATTCCACAGCCCAATGTATCCAGGCACACCTCATTTTGGGGATTCCTGTTGCAGATTAGAGATTGTGCTTTCTAGAAGATTCTGGAGTCCTCCAGGCCCCTTTGCTGGAATGGAGCTTTGCATTTCAGTAAGTGGAAAAACATAGGCAGAAGAGGATTTGCCAATGGGAAAATCAAGTGCTTTTATGACTTAACCCCCCTTGTATGCACAGATGTTTCCTCCCTGGGCCCACTCCCTTCACAGGGGCTCACTGGCTACAAACAGATAGGAAATGGCTCGCGATTGGGCAGAGAGGTGTGGGGGTCAGCCTCGGAGCCATCCTGGTTGGGACTTTGGTTTCTGCTGGGCAGTGCCGTCTGGCCAGACCTTCTCTAGCCATGATGGCCACATCAGCACCAAGGTTTAGAGCAGCCAAGGAGTGAGGAGGAGGGGACTCTGCAGTAAGTGGTGGAGACTTGGCTACCCCCATCTGTCTCTGGGTCTCAGTTTCCCAGTCTGTAAAATGACAACATGGGATCAAGTGATCTCTAGGGTCCCTTCTGTGTCTAATTTTTGTGTCAGCCGTGCACTGGTTCAGAAAGTTCTTTACTGCTGCTCATTTTTGTCTTGATTAATTTTGTTTTCTTAAAAAAAGTCCCCCAAGTATCCCCTACCATTTGAAAGATAGTACAATGAATCCTAATCTGGACAGGGTTTGTTTTAGGGGATGACAAGGAAGAAGGAATACGTCACAGGGGGGTTTTATTAGCAAACGTTACCTAAATATTTTAAGTAAGGCTGTATTTCTACATTAATAAAGGAATAAGTAAAAGATTTAAAAAATGTATTAAAATCAATATGCTTATTAGGAAACTTGGAAAATACAGAAAAGCAGAAATGAAAAAAATATTTAGCATTCTTTTCCTTCCCCTTTTAATTTTTTTTTCTCTGTACATTTGTCTACATAATTAAGATCATATGGTATAGAATTGTGTATACTAATTTTGGGGGATGATGGTAATTTTTTAAACACAGTTTTTAGAAAGTTAAATTTTTTACTTTAAAAGTTAAAAATAAAAATTTTAATGTGATAAAATGAATGCAATTATAACAGCCAGAGGAACCCCATAATACAAAGATAACCTTTGTTAACATTTTCGCGTCTCCTTAGTGCTTTGTTTGGGGTGGGGAGAACATTATTTTCTCTAGTTGAGGTCATGTTGCATACTTTGATTTCTAAAGCAGGAACAACCCTTAGAGAGATGATATAAAATAGCGTTTTGATGACGGAAAGCATTGGTGACTGGGTGGGTTATTAGTCTTTCCTGACTTAGTGGGGAGGGAAAAAGACTTGGTTCATTCAGTATGAGTTTTAAATATGTAGAAAATCATTACTCAAGTTCTTTGGCAAAGAAAGTGGCTACTATGGTGCTTTACACAGCGTGGTGTTGCTTGGGTGGAGGGAGAAAACAAAGATGTTTTGTTCAGTGATTCTCCCGATACAGAGTCCCCAAAGCTTCCATAGTTCCCCCATTGTCGGCATGTGCTTGGACAGAAAAGGCAGCATTAGTTGTAAGTGCTCCCCACGTGGCTGGAGGCTTTGTCTCTGCTGGCCTTGAAGGGTGTTGCAGGAGAGACCACTGTATCCTGGTTCCAGGATGGGAGCAAAGCAGCAGAGGCAAGCTGAGGGAAACACTGGGGCACTAAGCCCCACCCCAAGCCTGAAAATCCACCAGAAGGCACACAGTGCACCAGGTTTCTGAGTTGGGGGTCTGTCTGCCCTGAGTCAGAAACAGCTCATAAGTGCGTTTATATGGTTACTTCCCCATGGTCTTCTTCCTAATTTTGATTTATCTTTCAGTGCCTAGAAATTGAGTGCTGGTATCTTCCCTAGCATGCTTCAGAGAACCTTCCTGTTTCTTTCACATGAAATATTAATACAGTTTGGCTGGATACGGATGTCATGGATCTCAGACTCTTCGGACAGAAATTCCTATTGCAGTTCAGTTTGATCCATCATCTAGCAGATGTTTATTGAACCCCCTTAGTGAAGAACAAAATGAGGACCATGCCCCATAAAACCTTGACTTAGTGGGATTTGCCTTCTAGCACTTTCAGAGGGACGATGCCAGACTCTGATTAGCAGTGAGCAGAATGAAGTTCCCTCCTCATGGAGTTTTTATCCTAATGGGAAGTGTTCTCTAGGCATTAGTAGGAGTAGAGGAGAAGTCTGAAAAAATAAAAATATAAACAAACCCCTGATATCCTAGATAACTTTTTTCTTTGCCTGTTTGTGTGCATGATTTTAAAATTATCTTTTATTATTTTTGCTATTTACTATTTATTTGTTCCAGTCTTTCTAATGGAACACTTCTTATACATGCATTGTTTGTTTTCTTGTTTTTTTTACTTTGCAGTTTTGGGAGATCCTGAGCTTACCCTGCACGTCAAAGATTTAACTTTTTATATTTTTATTTATGACACATGTGGATTTAAACAAGCAATTTTCATATAATCCTTACTTCATCCGTTTTCTTCTTTGTGTCATCCTTTTTATTTTGGCTGTTTTTTCCCCCCATTATGATTTTCTGTGTCACAGCTCTTAACATTCTATCAGTTTCTTGACATTTTCTTCTGAATTATTTTCTGAAGTGTACTCTTTCTTTGAACCTTCAGGATGGCATTTTCTCACCCTTTTCCCGCATTTTCTCCCCTTTCTAATTCATTCTTGAACAAGGCAGGATCTGCTATATACCAATACCAACAGACAGAATATATATATATATATATATATATATATATATATATATATAGTCTGGTGCTGGCCTTGGTACTGTGTGCCCTTGGGGGAGGTTTGACTTCCTTTCCCAATCACTTACCAGTTCAGTGATGCACACATCTCCCAGTCTAGTCCTTATTTTAAACTGACTCTCACCCGGTGGACTGCTGTTTTACTGTCTGGCTTTCTTATCCTCCAAATTGGTGGAGTGCATGAAAAATCACAGTTCCCCTGGTTCCGTGCCCATGCTCTGCTGCCAGGGCATTTTACAGGCTTGACCTGTAGGATCCATACATCTTGGAATTGTTAACACTCCTCCCAAGCCCCTAACCACCTCACCTCCTGCTCACTTGTTTTCTGGAAATTGATGTGCTGAAATGGAAAATGGAAAATGGAAATGGATGGTGGAGAGGAAAGAGCAATTCCCAGGCAGCTTCGATGCCGAAGGGACTGGCTGCTCGGTGCCCGGGTTGGTGCAGATCCTGCCTCGTAAATTAGGGTCAGAGGATGACAGAGGCACCCAAGTGTCCTGCAGATTACGGACAGTGAGCAGGGAAGGTGTGACAGGCTGTTTCCCTTTTCATAGTTAGTCTCTTGTTTTGTCAGATTTTCTTCGTTCTCTCCTCTGGGCTCATGGTTCTTGAAGGTTTTTTTCTGAGTCTGATTGTCCACCATTTGGGTTCTTTTTGAAGCTTGGGTGAGTTTTATCTTTTCTTCCTTTTCTTTTCCCCTTATTGCCTCTTTAATAAGACGTGGACAGAGGTGTCCGCGTGGCTCCTGTCAGATGCACCTTCCGTTAGAAGCCACTGCGTTTCCTTCCTGTCCTCCTGGGCCACCAGCCGTGGTTCAGACACAGACACTGCAGACCTCATTCCCGCAGTTGTGGGCATGTGGTCAGTAGAGAATTCAAGCTTGGTTTTCTGGGATTCAGAAAGAAAACTCCATAACATTTTGTGGCTGCTCCATGGTAATTTTATACATAGCCAGCAATTGTATTTCTCAAAATGGGCTGAGTTTACAAGTAAGGTTATGTAAGATAAGCTTATGTCATGTTGAGATGACAATTTTTAAATTCCATTTATTTTGGCAAAAAAAACCTGAACAATCAAATCCCTGTTTCATAGATATTATTGCTTAGGGCCAGGCTAACTTCAAGTTCTACAGAAGTCAGTGAAAAAATGATAGTGCAACTAATACATAGTTATGGTAAAGTGATTGCAGGGGAGCATCAGGGGACGGAGGTTGGGGACATGCTGAACCCAGAACCCCATGGGTCTAGAACTGGGTTTGTTAGGAGACTTTGAAACCGGACACCATCTCTGATGTGTCCGCTGGACCCTGGGAATATGTCATGGTGTGGGACACAGAGAAACCTTGTGAGGGGCCCTGGACCCAGCAATGTTGAGTGCAAGACACTGGCTGCCAGTCACCCCACAGGAGCCATCAAAGGGCCCGGGGGCCTGGGCGCGGCCACTACTTACAACCCTGGCCTCTTTTTTTGCTCTCTTCTGTAGTGGCATCTATCATACTCCTTCTCTGTGCGTCTTTATGCTTACCAGCCCTGTGCGTGCTTGTGATCAGATTTCCACACCCGCCTCACTTCCCTGAAATTTTCCATAGTTCCTGAGCATTTTCTTTGGTATCTCATGGGGACACTGTTAACTCTATATTTCTTCTAATGATGGCATCCTCATTTGCTTTCTATGAGTCCAACTCTGAGAACTTGAATTCATTCATGTAGCCCCTGAGAGTGAGGCACTGGGCTGTGTTGGAAGGGAAAAGGATCAAGGCCTGGTTCTTGCCCGTAAGTCTTGGAGAGGGTCCCTGGGGGTGCTCCAAGCATTAATAGAGGGTATGGGCGGGGGAATTGGGCCTGAGGTTGTCTGGGGTTAATGCATTCTCCTTCCCCATGCGTGAGAGCACGCCTTACGTACGTTTCAGCTATCCATCCTTTTCTGAACTCTCGGTCAGTCTGGAGGATTTCACTGCCCTCTCCATGCAGATACTCCAGCTCTCTGCCAGGGGCCAGACTTGCCCCAGTTGCCCACTGATCACTTTGAACTGGGGTATGTACCCAAACAACCCCACCCTGTCCCCCCCAGCTGTTTCCCACCACGGCTGGGTTTCTCTGGGTTCTGGTTTCAGCTTCACTTGTTCTCTTCGGAACTGACTTTTACTTTCTCCCATGACCTCCTGGTCTCCTCAGTCACCAAGGCCTGTCCTACTCCGTGTTCCTGTGCTCCAGCCAAGCCCTTCCTTTTCCTCGGGGCTGTCAGGCAAACCATGTACCTTCCACGAATCCTCCCCTGACCATCCTAGCCGAAAGCAATCTCGCTCTTCTCTGGATTCTGAGAGCTTGTATTGTCTGCCGAATTACTTGGCACTTATCAAAGACTCCCTTGTGTAGTTACTCCATTTTTTCTCCTCGTGTGTGTCTGTGTCTTACCTTCAAAATTTTACAAGCCAAGTCCTTGGCATTACACTTGCCTGCACCTTCCATAGCATTTGGTAAAAGATATTTGTAACTGTTGGTTGGTTGATTGACCAGGGGCTGTGTAGTAGAGTGGGGATATCTTCGAGACCCTGCACCTTGGAGGCTGCATGGGCTGTTGAATAATTTTTCCTTTCATGAGTTTGAAGCATTTAGAAAAAGTGAGTCATCACCGTACCCAGCCTTTCTTATTAATTATCATTGTAAAACAACACGATGGATCCTACAGAGGATGGGGGACTACAGTGAGTGGGGGCCTATTTTGGTTGACAGTTTTCAACTCAGCTGAAACAAAGAAGCATAACAAGAGGGCTGGTTGCATCTGACTCCGTGAAACTCGGGAAAATGCAGCTTGGTAGAAATGATGGTCGGTCTTTTTGTTTTGGGATCATGGGTTTCCTGCTGTCGCGCGCGGTCCATGTGGTTCCCTATGTAGAAACCTACCTATTTTTGGAGACCAGAGCAGGGAGAAAAGTTTTTGCTTTTTACAGCCAACTCTAATGGTAGAGGACTGCCAGTATAACAAAACTAAAGTGACTTTGGATTGAGAAGCTCAGATAACCCCAAATAGTAAACCCAGTAGAATGTATTTGTGACTCTTACACACCGTGAGATACTAACTTCAGTGCATCTTCGGGCCTGGTTTGCTCTGCCTGGTTCAGGTCAGAGCAGATTTTTTTTTTTAAAGGTATTATTGATAAAACTCTTATGAAGGTTTCACATGAAAAAACAATGTGGTTACTACAGTTACCCATATTATCAAGTCCCCACTCATCCCCCAATTCAGCCACTGTCCATCAGTGTAGTAAGATGCAGGTCAGAGCAGATTAATCTCTGGTTTGTAGTGGCCCAGAAAGGTCCCTTACTGCTGGCTGGAAGCCATACTGGGAGCTGTGATGATGACGATTTCTGTGTGTCAATTATTGTCTGTGATTGTACCTGTTCGTGTGTGTGATGCAGGGTCGGAGTGTCAAGGCTGAGTAGCCTTAAAACTGTCCCCTCTTTGCTGTTATAAAACCAGTGACAGGCTGTGAAAACTTCCATGGCCATTTTAATTCCACAAAACCTGAAGGACAGAGGACAAAGGCGAAGGTCTTGGCCATCTCTGCGTAAATGCAGTTTGCTGTCGTCTTCTCCTGGGTGGGAACCCATTCCAAGAGCAGAGAAGCTCCCTGCTTCCCTCTGTGTGTTCCAGGGGCGTGGCTGACTTCAAGGTCACAGTGTTGTGATAATTTCTACAAAGCATAGCCTTGGTGGTGGTTTCTCACCTGTTCAAAGCCCATCAATGTTTTCTTCTTACTCATAGAAGGGCACCTGAGTTTCTTAGCAGAAGTACCTCTCATGGAGCCCCAGAATCCGAGTCTGGAGGCCATCCTCCCCTGCATGCTCCCCCGACCCCCGTACACACACACACACACTGCTTTTTCTCTGTGTCTTTGCTTACCTGGCTGCATGGCCTGGAGCACGGTCCTCTTGCCCACCCTTCCTGATCCATCCCAAGAGCCTCTGATTTCTCCTCTAAGGGGGACAGTAACAGAAACTTCCTCTCCGATTTGTAAGACGGGTTACGTGACATAAGTCCCGGGAAGCACCTAGAGACCTAGAGCAGCGCCTGGCCCAGCGTGAGTGCTCTAGAGGAGGTCTTGTCATTCCTGCAGCTGGACGGAGCCCGGCAATCAGACGGGAAGTCAGTCCCCCAGGCAGCTGCGGCGATGGCTTTGAAAAGAGGGGAGTTCTGCCCCGTGGGTGGCAGGGAAGAGATCAGAAGGCAGAACAAAGATGCACAAAACAGGGAGTTGATGTGTCTATGGGGAAGCATGTTGTCACCTGCCCTCCAGGGGCCCCTGAGCATCCGTACCCCTAAGCAGAGAAGCCTGTGGTCAACATTAGGATGTGAGATGTACTGCCTCAGTTTCCCTAAGATTGAAAACAAAATGGACCACAGTGAGCCTGCTATTGATGCCCTTGTCTCCAGTCAGCTTCCTCCACCCCCACCACGAGGCTGGACAGCTTCCCTCTGGGTGCACGTTTCTCCTCCCCTGTGACTGCCGCACATGTCCCATGATGTGGCCGGTGAGTCACACTGGCCAGGGTGATGATCTAAATTATCTAAACTATCTCTGTGGGTCCCAGATTTTTTTTTTTATTGTGGTAAAATATACATAACATAAAACCTGCCATTGTAACCATTTTTAACTGTCCGGTTCAGTGACGCTAAGGGCATCCACATTATTGTGTGACCACCACCACCATCATCCCCAGAACTTTCTCATCTTGCAAAACTGAACTCTGTCCCCATTGAACACTCATTCGCCAGCCCCTCTCCTCCAGCCCCTGGCAACACCTTCTGCTTTCTGTCTCTGTGAGTTGACCACTCTAGGTACTTCACGTAAGTGGAATGCACAGTATTTGTCCTTAAGTGACGGCCTTATGTCACCGAGCACAATGTCCTCAAGGTTCATCCATGTCACGGCATGTGTCAATTTCCTTCCTACTTAAGGCTGAATAATATTCCGTTGTGTGTAAACACCACATTTTGTTTATCCAGTTATTCGCCCTTGGACTCTAGGGGTGCTTCCACCTTTGGGCAGTTGTGAATCTCGCTGCTCTGAACACAGGTGTGCCAAGTTCTGAGTTCCTGCTTTCCGTTCTCTTCGGTGTGTGCAGAATTGCTGGATCCTATGGTAATTCTGTGTCTAATTCTTTAAGGCATTGTCGTGCAGTTTTCCACAGTATCTGCACCATTTTCTGTTCCCACCGGCAATGCCTGAGGGTTCAGTTTTTTCCACATCTTTGCCAATGTCTGCTGTTTTCTGTTATCACTATTTTTTAAAATAGTAGCCATCCTAATGGGTATGAGGTTAGAATCTCACTGTGGTTTTCATTTACATTTCCCTGATGTGAAGTGGAGCATCTTTTCAGGTGTTTATTGGCCATTGGTAGGTCATCTTTGGAGAAGTGTCCATTGCTCGTGTTTTAGGGTTGTTCATTTTTCATTGTTGAGTCTACAGTTTGTGTTCAGGGAAACCACAGCTCCTCTTCTCCTGCCACCACCAAGGGGAACACACCAGCTACTAGCTTGTGTTGAGCACTTAATCGTCCTCGCGCTCTGCTATGTGGATTTATGTGGATTTTCCCCCCTTTAAGCCTCACAGTGACATACCGGGATCACCTCCATTTTCCACGTGAAGAATTCTGAAGCTTAGAGGCCTTGCCGTGGGGATCACAGCTGAGAAGTGATGAACCAACAAGGTTCCACTCTGACCTGACTCTGTCCCTAGATAACCGTTCTGATTTCCTAGCCCCACCCAAGAAGCTGGCATTGAAACGTATGGAAACATCTATATGTTTGAAAGAATAAATGGTATTTTGTTGGAAACCACCCAGACTTCAGGACCTCAGACCCCCTGGAAAACCATATTTACCTAGATATAAAGAATCAGTACCTAAAATCCCAAAGGTTTGCATATGAAAGGAAATTAGTTCTTTGGGTGAGCATTCTCCATTCTTTTTACACTGGTTTTTATCTGGTCTTGGATTCACGCAGTTGGGTCTGGGGCCAGGGCCAGAGGCATGACTTTGGGTTAGGGAGAAGTTGGCGGAACATTCCCTAGCAGGGCTTGGGCAGGCCCAGGGAGTCCCGCCTAAAATACAGGGGACAAAGGAGCTCTTGTGCACAGGCCTGGGGGTGGGAGGCATCTGGTCAGTGACACAGGCTTGGCCATTGTACGTCGTGACCTCGGCCAACTTTTTTTAGCTGAGAAAGGGGAAAACGAGAGTGCAAAAAACCAGCCTTCAGGAACTGTGCAGCTGGAAAGTCCAGCATGCATTGCTGATTTCCCCACAAGAGCTGGAGCAGATTTGGAAGGAACTGTGCAATGTAGTGGGTTTTTTGTGAAAGGACTGTAGTGAGAAAAGTCACAGGAACACCCTCTGGGGCACCAGAGCCCTGACCCTGGGCAGCTGCTTGCCTCAGCCTCACTTCCCGCAGAGGCTGCCATGGAGAGGAAGCTGGCAGAGGCTTGTCTCTGAGGCTGGGAACTGCAGACAGGACCCAGGACTCCTTTGAGTTAGCAGCCCTCAAAGAAGAGCAGTTCTTTCTGATGGTAAGACTCAATTCTGCTCACCTGCAGAGGTGTGCTCGGCTTCTTCTGCCTGTTTCCAAAGTAGTCCTTTTTAAAAGCAGTTCTGAGAACCGTCTGAGATGTGGGCTCTTAACTGTTGAGCTAGGAGGTGGGGGACCGTGTGTGCTGGGGACACCCTCTCAGGCCCAAGGCATGAGCAGGAAGCAAAGATGACATGGGCTGTTGTGTGAGAAATCAGGAAGGGAGGAGGAAGAGATTTAAAAAGGGATGCTTTTGGAGGGAAAGGGAGTTTTAGCTGCCCTGGTGACGGGGAAGAGTGGAAGGCATGTGGCCGAGAAGCAGAGTGGTGACATGGATTTGTGTTGTGGGGATGGGTGTCCACATCTTGCCTCCCTCACTTCTCCCAAATATGAAGCTTGGCTTCTACCTACCTATCCATTTATCTTCTACCCTGTGGCCCACTTCTAGCTGGGACACTGTGAGGTGAGAGCCCATGAAGGGACATAGCTCCCCAGAAGGCAGATGAGTGTCTGCCTGAGCCTGGTACATGCACTGCAGTTCAGGTGGGACTGGAGGCCTCTGTCCAGCTCGGTGGTGGCGGTGGTGACCACAGTAAACATGGTGGATGCTCTTCTGCGACAGGAGTAGAGAAGGTAATTGTGCCAGTCTCCCTGTCTCTGGAAGTTAGCCCCCTTCTTTGGAAAGAGGGACTGCCCACCAGCCAAGACTTCAGTGACCACTGTCTTGTTGTTCTGGACAGTGAGGGAGGTCCAGGGCCTGTGGAAAGGCCAGTCTATCTGTGCACATAAGCTTCCTCCGGGCTGCTCTCTCCCATGGGCTGGGTCAGTCAACATCTCTGCTTTTGGCATGACTTCTGATAGAGGCCTGAATGTGTGCCAGGAGGAGAGAGATGGTGCTTGTTATCCAGGAGCACCCGCTGACATCCTAGGAAAGTTCACAGTACGGCTTCTTGATAGTTAAGGTGCCATCTGACTCACCCAGGAACCTTGAAAAGGTGGAGCCTGGCTAGGGCAGGACCTGGGACTCTGCATTTCTAACCAGCTCCCAGAGGACGCCTGTGCTGCTGGCACAGGGACCACACTTGGAAAATGACCTCTGTAAAGAACCAGACCGGTCAGGTCTGACAGTTCTGGCTGCCCGGGACCCGACTGCAGAGCGTTGGGAGTCCCGAGGGGTCTGGTGTGGGCTCTGGATTGGGGCAGGGAGGTTTGCAGGGAAGAAGGGATTAGCAAAGAAGAGGAAGGCAGAGGGGCATTTAGGGAGCAGGGAGGAGCCCAAGTAAAGCTCGTGGCAGACCAAGGCATGTGGGGTGTGGGCCATTGTGGGGGGACCTGTGTGTCCGGGGTGCAACATTGTGTGGTGAGCAGAAGCACCGTCTGCGGCAGGCCCTGAACAGTTCCCCTGGAGCCTGCCTTTGGTGTGGGGTGAATCCTGACCCCTGATCCCCAGAAGCCGAGGATACCAGGGCAGAGACCTGGCAGCTGGGCAGTTGGAGCCTAATGATGTGTGGCTCTGAGAATGACAAGGGGCCAACACAGGCCCTTCAGGACAGAAGAACTCACCAGAGCGCACCATGTTGAGGGGTGGCAGCGCAGAACTGTGGGGTAATGAGGAGGAACCCCAGGCGTTTGGTCCCGGGCAGGGCTCCAGGGCCAGTCTGCGTGCTCCTGAATCCTGTGTCTACTCTTCCACGCGACTCTTTTCCTCTTGCAAAAGCATCCTGTCCTTAAGAACAGATACGCTAGTACTAACATTCGGAATCATTGAGTGTTAGGCCACATTACATATACTTTTCAAAAGAACCAAAAACCCTTGGAGACCATCTGGTCCAACTTCCGTATTTTTGAGATGAGGAAATTGAGGCCTCCGAGCAGGGATGAAGCGGGTTGCTCAAGATCTCCCAGCAAGACAGTGGCAGCTTCGGGCCTGGCATGCCGGCCTCTCTGTTCCCATCCCATGTTCTCTGCACGGTGCCACAGAGCAGTGGTAGGTACCAAGCCTTGATAGCTGTGTCCTCAGCTGCCACCATTTGTCTAGTTTTATCTGCACCAGTAGCAGAGGCTCCAGAACTGTCGTCTGCATTGGGTGTGTTGGAACTGCTCCTCTTGCTGACTCACAGGATGCCTTCCAGGCCCTATTGGCCTGAATCTCCTTTCAGTGCTTATGGCTCCAAACCAGTTAGGATTCACTGGAAACCAGCTCTCAGAGTCACAAGTCTCTGATTGGAATCACTTGGACGGCAGGCTGTTAGCACTGCAGACTAACTGGGGTGAGCCCCGCAGTGGGGAGATACCACCCTGGTTTTCTTTTGGTGCCTGTGGGCCCCAACTAGCGACCACGAAGCCAGACCAGCTGGATGGCAGCCACTGACTGGCTGTCGGAGACGCCCACCTTTGTGCCCTATTGAGCTCCGGGCTGCCTCACCTGCCCTTGCGGCTCCTTTCCAGCATACACGCTCCTTTGCATGGGGTACTGAGCCTCTGACTCTCTGAGCCAGCACCTTCCAACTCCCTTCCTCGCTTCTAAACTCCCTAATTCCGTTTTGAATGGAGCGGACTGCATGGTAGATTTCTTCAGAGGCGTAACAACTTCAGAAAGTGCCAGAAACAATGCCATGAGGCATTTTGCCCCTTAATACTAAAGGAAGGCTAGGGAGGGGTCTTTACTAGTATTTCTTTTTCTCTTGCTTTTGTCCCCCTCCCAATACCAGGTGCTGGCAGAACGTTCTTGTTCCCAGGCTTTCTCCTCCGCAAAGGGAAATCTGACCAGGAATCTGCTAGAGGGTTCCTCGCCCTGCCAGGAGCTCTCTAGAGGGTGTTGATAACAAGGGATCCTCAAAATGTCCTTCAGAAGCATTTTATAGGGTAGATACTTGCTATTATTATAGATAAGAACTAGTCTAGACCATCTGAGGTGCATTTTGGGATCCTTTAGGTCTGTGGGCAGCGCTAAACTGTAGCCCAACTCCTTCCTCTGACAGCGACATTTCAGCCCCAGGGAGGCCAGAACAGTGCCTTACAGCCAAGGGAAGAGAATGGAGTGTTTAGCCTCCCCATAACAGGTTTTGAGATAATGACCACAATTTAGTATCCTGGTTTGGGCATAAAGTTAATGATTTCCTATTTTTGTTAAATCACCTCACTTTACGGGTTGACTCAGACAGCATTTCTTTCCCACCAGTTTGGAGTCGGACTTGGCTGAGTAGATGAACTGCTGTCTAGACCAAGAGAGTTGGGGGAAAAACATGCAGGGAGAAAAGTAACGTCTCGTGCACGCTTCAGGTTCCTTGTCGCGAGGTCGCCGTCATCTCTCCTGTTTGTGCCGCTGCCACTTTTGCAAGCTTGCGCTGGCCACCTAAATGCCTCGACATCTCCCGTGTGGTGGTTTTGGGCTGTTACTAAAGATGTTCCTCGGGTCACAGAACCCCGGTGTTTGAGGACCGGGATCCCTGCTTTTACAGATGAGGAAACGGGCCCAGTGAGGCAAAGGGTGCTGCCTGAGGTACAGCTCATTTCCTGAAGCACGCGGCCCAATGCCCAGGCCCGTGCGCTTTCCACTGATGCTTCTGTGGCCTGGAGGTGGCGGGAGGGTAGCAGGATGACCCCTGGTGTTTAATCTGCCGGGAAGGGGTAAGGGAAAAGGGACCGACGTTTCTCGAAGTTGAGGGTTTGAATGAAATGCCCGTTAATCCCTGGTGCTCACACTCGCTTGGGCTTCCTGGCTCAGCAGCCAGAAGCTGGAACGGGCTCCCAGGAGCACCTGCCTTGCCCTTTCTGGACTTGAAACAGCAGGACCAGGCAGACCTTGGATATGGGGCAGAATTTGCAGGCTTTCTCTGGGATTCCCCACGCCCCTCCGGGATCTAAGGTGGGGAAGCAGCCACAGCTTTCCCGCTTTTTCCTGGAGCCCCGGTGGGAATGTCCTTCCCTGCGTTCCCTAAACACAGCCCTGAGGCCTTGGGCATCTGCTCTAAATTTCTGTAAGCGGCAGGAGTGATAGTCACATTTGGGGGCACAAGCAAGCTGTTTGCAGAGACCCCCCAAGGGATGCTGAACACTGGGCCTCTCTCAGATGCCTCTTAGGCTGTGTGGTGGTGCTGGGCAGATGCCACAGCCAACACCAGCCAGCTCAGATGCAAGAGGCTTGCTGACATCCAGAGTTCCTCTTTTCTTGCACTGTCTCCTTTGGAACCCTGTTAGTTGGTCCTCTATCTTGTATCTGTATGGTAGGTGCAACCATAATAAACATCTGTTCCTCCAGTGTTGGTGAAATAAGGGCCCAAGCACGAATGTGTGCGAGGCCTGAACAGAAGGCACGCCCTACACGATAGAGTCCTTCCTACCTTCTACAGCTTGAGTCCAGATGCAGCAGTGCTGTGAATGGCTGCTGACCTGGGAGGAGCCATTGCAACTCATCCTTGCTATTTGCAGTAGCGTTTTGCAAACTTCATCAATCCTGTGCCCCAGTGGAGACCCCGTATTTTTCAGCTTAGCTAGTTTTCCTGGGAGGGTTGACTTCCTGTATCCTTGCATAGACACATTGTAACTGAGTTAATCAAAATTCCTGGCTAACCAGATCACTCTGTTCCTTTTTAGGGTCAGAAAATACAGAGTTTATTGTTCTGTGTCTTCTCCCCTCCCAGTCCTGAAAAACAGGCCCAGGAGGTTGATTGGCCTGTAGGGAGGCACTGGGGGGCATGCAGATGGATAATCAGGGTGGCTGGGACCTTTAGTGAGTTTTCCAGGAGCTAGATACGTCTGCAGTGCTCAAAGTGGTTCAGTCTCCAGGCCCACGGCGGGCAGCTCTGTGGGTGCTGGGATAAATCACCCATGACAGTGATGTCTGCCCATCATAGTGGGCACCAGTGACAGCCACAGTGTGAGGCTTCCTCTAACAGTTTCGTGGATGGAGGTTAGTGATGGGGTGGGTTGGGGGTTTGGGGGAAGGTAGCTAATGCAGCCAAGCAAGTGTATGGCAGATGTTCCATGGAGACGGGAGCTGGGAGCCCAAGGGAGTCATCCACTGGGCATTTGCAAATACCATCGGGGGGGTTTCTCATGGGGATGGAAGCTTGGCAAGAGTGAGTGCGGTATTTAAGCCAGTGAGATGTGGATTATTGCAGCAGTCCACCATCCACCCGTTCATCCTGAGCTGTGAGGCCTGCGATCGCCTGGGTTGTACGGATATCGAAGAGTCCTGGGGACATTTGCATTTAGGTGATTAAAGCCTCCTTCGGGAGGTTCCTTTAGTGGACTCAAAGGGGCAGCTGTGCTAACCAGGTGCAAGAGGGCTTTGAGTATACACACAGAGGGTTCGGGCAAAACCTCGGATGAGTTGGTCACATTTACTGGGAAGTTCTGCCACTGGAAGTGGCAGGAGAAGGGCACCCCTTGTGGCTCTCTTTGGCTTCTTGTTGGTGAAAGCTGGAGGTGAGCTTTACGTTCTTGGCCCCCTTTATACAAAGGGCTCTGACTGAGTGGCTCAGGGAGGCAGAGACAGACGCAGGCTGGGAAATAGCTGTGGTCCTCTTTGAGGGCTGAGCTCGGCTTCGGCTTTTGAAGTGCTTTGAGGACTGCCAAAGGCAAACAGGTGGTCCCCACAGGTCTTTGGGAGGCCCTGGGTTCCTGCTGAGATTTCCACTGGCTGGCAGAGTGCTGTGGTCCCACCCTGTTCTTGGTGGATTCCAGGGCTCAGGACCCCCCTGTGGAAGCTGATTGCCGGTAGGAGGTGCCTGGAGGTCAGATTCCCAGCACCTGGATCCAGGAACGGTCTGTGGTGCCTGAGAACCCCTCGTTTCTGTTGTGTTCCCTCTGGCTGGAAACCTGTCATTCACCAGGAAAGACCCAAGAGCACGTGTAAGCTGCCAGAGGGTTGGGGCAGACTGGGCAGGGACCTTGGCAGGAGGAGGAGAAGAAGGGCATGTTTCTTTGTTGGGGTGGGAAGAGTAGTGTTCTGCTTTCATTTCTCTCAATGTCTTCAGTTTATTTTCGCCTTCCTCTTCATCTTTCCTAGTATTATCTGCCATCTGTGATCCGGAGTTGCCTCTCCTGCCCGTCCCCCACCCCTCGCCCTCCTTTTTCTTTTTCTCTTTCTTTTTTTTTTTTTGTTTCTTCCTTTTTTACATTATAGATTGAGAAGAGTGACCTGTATACAGACTGTCTGGATTCATGATCATTTACACACTGTTAAGCCCTTTCTGCCGTGATCCTTTTTACCTTGACTTAATCCTTCCCCTTTTTTGCCAAATCTTTGGGGCAGTTGGAATACGTCTTTCAAGCACTTTTCTAAGGAGCACACAAACGTGGCATATTTCCTGAACTCTGCAGAGGAATGTGTCTCGAGTGCCTTCGCTCATGAAAGACACCTTGGCCATATAGGAGGGTCTCAGCATTTTCCACGTAAGAATCCAGAGATCTCTTGAAATGCAGTTACAGAGAAGTAAGAGCGGCTTTGTCTGTGCTCCTTAGAGACCTGCTTCTCCTACTTAAACGAGTGTAGCACTTTATGCAGATACGTGCTGTGTAAATGTATTGTTATGTTGTGTCTACTTGCTGGGCTTTTAAAATCTGTTTTGTCTTGAGCAGCACAGGACTTTCTACGTGACACATGACAAACCTTCTTTTAGCTGAGGAAAGTGTTTTCCCCTATCAACCTTTGTTTATAGTTTCTTTTCTGTCCATAGCTTTTATTCTAGTTTCCTCTTCAGGAACATCTAGCGTCCATATCTTGGCTTGCTCTTCTGTCCCTCTGTTTTTATTTTTTCCCATTTCCTTTGCATTCCGGGAAAGGATTCTTAGATTTGTTTTGTACATAACTATTTCTTTTTTTCCTTTTTGCAATAATGCTAATTCTACATTCTAGGATTAGCAACCAATGTGGATACTCCTTCTGTTACTACCTCTTAAATTTCCCTACAGTTTTGATCATTTCTGGTCCCTTTTTTATAACATTTTGTTTTCCTTTTCAAACTGACTTGCCTTATTTATTTATTTTTTGCATTCATTTGCTCTTATCTAATGATTTTTTGCCCTTGTATCCTAGATGCTACATCATCCTGCCTTCTGTGGAGGTTGCGAAAGGGTTTCCTGGAATTTTCCTTCTGGATACCATATGGGGCCGTGATTAGACGTTTGTGCTTCTCCTGAGGCTTCTGGATACTGTTCCTCACTTTATTTTCTGCAGTTAAAGAGACACTATATTATCTTGTCTCCTCCACCTCCCTGTTCTCAATGTTGAACAGTCTGTTCAAAGCTGGGATTTGTCACTGCTCGGATTGCCATTCTCTGACTACTTGTTTAGTGAAATCGTTTTCTCAGGTTGTTTGAAGCCCCGTGTCTCATCCAATTCCCAGTTTTCATCCGTCCAGGCCATCTGTCTGTCCATCCAGTGTTCTGAGTACAGTGCTGAGGCCAAAGGTGAAAACAGGGTGGCTGTGGCCCTACCTTCCTGATTCTTAGTCTGTTTCTCTGTTGTGTGGCCTCCTCCTCCTCCCTCTGCCCAGGTCTGCAAATCTCTCACCCTCAGAAGAACATTAAGTTGCTGCCAGGGGCCACACTCTCCCCACCAGCCTATAGAACTCCCCGTGAGAACTACATTTCCCAGAGTGCCCTGTGCCACCTCCATGGGTCCCCTACTTCCTCCCCAGCTATTTTCTGTGTTGCTGTCTCTGAATGGATAGAAAGGATGCCAGAGGAGAGCAGAGTCCATTCACCTGGTGCCCAGTATTCTCGTAATGCAGATCCTGAGGCTGGCAGCATCACTGGGGGAGGTGCGCCCCTGCTTCCTGCTTTGTCTTAACCCGCAGCCAGAGGCGGTGATCTTCCCTTGGGTAGCTAGTCCCAGCTTTGTGTAGGAGCCGCTGCACTGAAAACCAGTGTCCATCAGAAAGGCCTGGAGTAGACGTGATTCTCCAGCCTCCGGCCCAGCTGGCTCTTTGTCTTCTTGGTGGCTCCTTGCGGCCCCGTATCACTGATTGGTTGAACCCATGTTTGCGGCCCTATATCACTAATTGGTTGACCCCATGTTGAGTGACAATAGGGGCCACTCCTGGCTACTGGGTCCGTGACTGCTCAGGGCACACTAGTAACAAAGCGGTTCCTGCGGCCTGATGCTCCCCCAGGTGGGGAAGGGAAGACTTGCTGGAGGGGCCTTCAGGCAGTGCCAATCACAGACGGCACTGGGCTCATTAGCAGTCATTGCCATGGCAACGGGTCTGCCAGAAAGTGGCTTGTTAGGCTGACAACTTCAGAGCTGTTATATATAGATCTGGGTGTGGGGGGAGTGGGGGTGTGGGGCCCTGTGGATATGCCTTTCTTTAGAGCTCCCATTGCTTCTGGGTTTGGGGTGTGAGAAGACACGGAATGGGGGGAACTTAAAACTGATCTGGCTGCTAAATCAAGTGTCTGACAACCGCCCGTTAATATCGGCAAGTAATATTGGCTCACGTCTGCAGAAGGTAAGAATCAGGTGCTCCCAGAAGCCTTCTGAGGGGGAAGGAGCCCCAGGTTGAACTTGGAGAAGGGTGGAGGCTACGGGGAGCTCAGCATGGGGGCTGGTTCTGCCTGGAGGCTGCAGAGACAGGATCGAATCCCTCTTAAAATACTTAGTTGAAGGTTTGGTCTAGGGGATAGGAGACTTTTTTTTTAATAAGTAGCCATGCAGCTAAACACTGTCTTTCTTTCTTTTTTTTATTTTGGTATCATTAATATACAATTACATGAGCAACATTGTGGTTACTAGATTCCCCCGATTATCAAGTCCCCACCACATACCCCATTACAGCCACTGTCCATCGGTGTAGTAAGATGCTATAGAGTCACCACTTGTCTTCTCTGTAAACACTGGCTTCTATAAATTGTACTTATTAAAATTTTATGTTCCCAGTTTTGATATCAGAAGTGATGTTTTCTTTCAACTGCTCCCTCTAAAGCTGAAAGCCAGTCTCTCCTGAGTTCAGAGAGCACGAGACGCACCTCGGAGGCAGGTTGAAAGGCAGCTTCTTAGGCTCCAGGTTGGTTTGGTGTTTGGATCAGAGAGTCAGAATCTGCACTGACCCACATCCCAGGTGACCGACGGGGTGCCTCAGGTACCCACACTTTGAGAAACTGCTGTAGGGGATTGGCTTTTAGTCTCTGGATGACTTCCTTTTGCTTGCCTGCTCATTTTTCTTCCTTCAGGGGGAATCAGTAGCCATCATTAAGAGGAACATTTCTTTGCTTGTGTTGTTTTACATAAGGAGACAAGAAGTTAGGCTACAGCAAGGGAACGTGACTGCTGGACGTGGGTGGTGATATTTCTGCATATCTCTTAGGAAGGCATCTGCTTACTTGGAGACTGTGACACAGGCAGGAGAATCAGACCTGAGCTGTCATCTTCCTTGGGTGGAAGCCGGGTTGGCAGGTGGTCCAGGTGAAGAAATGTTGCAGACTGGGGATAATGGGGGAGAGAAAGGTGATAATGGAAGCCTGGATGTAGGTAACGGGGCAGAACTCTTTAGAACAAAGCTAAATTTTAAAGTTGGGTTTTATCATTGACTTAGCTGTGCATTGTTGGGTGAGTGAATTTAATTAAACTCTTTGAGTCTCAGAAGCTTCCTTTTAAAATGGGAAAAAATGGCCTGTATGTGGCAGGCTTGTTGTAAAGGTCACAGGTAAGTGTGTAGAGCACCTGACCCAGCCCTTGGTGCACTGTGAACATTTGGTGGTGGTAAAAGTCATTCTCAGTGGGCACAAACAGGATCTGAGCTCAAATGTTTTTGGGTACCTACTGGACTATGTTTCTGGAGTTATCTACAAACCTCTTGATATTCTACAGGAAATAAGGCATGTATGTGTATACACAACGCCATTTTGGGGGCAGAAAATCCATAGTTTTCTTCAGATTCCTGGAGGATTGGCCTCCGTATATAGTTGAGCAGGTTGTTTACTGAACAAGGGGGCCCAGATGAGGGAGCCAGGGAGGTTTCAGGGGTGGTGCCTCTGGAGGAAGAAGCCATATTTTATAATTCCCATGAAGTCATGCTGTGCATTAGGTTAAGAATTTCTGAGAGTTGGAGGAAACCAATGGCTTCAACCCCCGCTCACCCCCCTGTCTTGTTCACTGTAGGTAGGGCCCCAGTCTCTGGGCCTGTGTCGCCTCCGCTTCTAGTTCCTATTGGTGTGGGAAAGAGCTGCTGGCGTGGAAGAGAGGCAGGCCGCACGTCTAGGGAAAGGAGAAAGGGAGGCTTCACCTTGGAAGGAAACTCATTAGAGGAATACTGTGGCAGAGACCTTAATTACTGGGTGATTTCTCACACTGTATCTTCCTGACGGCTGTGGGGAAACTCTCCCAGGAGGCCTGTTCCTCCTTGGCCACGAGGGAGGAGGTAATGGTGGGGGCTTGGGCCACTTAAATGAGGGCTGGAGGTGGGGAGGCCAACTGCTGCCTTCTCCACATCTCAAGATTTTTTTGTTTAATTCTGATAAAATACCTGTAACATGCAATTCCTCCTTGGTGACATTTATCCATTCCCATTATTGTGCATCCACCCCTGTCTAGTTCCAGAACATTTTCATCACCCCGAGAAGGAAACCCTGCACCCATTGCCCCCAGCCCTTGGCAACCACTAATCTTCCTGTTTCTTTTTCTTTGCGTGGATACACCACATTTTGTGTATCTCTTTGTAAGTTGCTGGGCAGCTGGGCCGCTTCTCCCCTTTGGCCTTGTGGATATTGCCTGTGAACATGGGTGTGCCAGTCCAGAGCGCCATTTTCCATTCTCTTGGGCATCTTCCCAGCCACCTTCACAAGACTCCTGACTTGTTTCTGGCCAGCCAGCGGGACAGGGGAAAGGCAAGAGGACTGTGGCTGTCTCCGGGGTGGAGGCCAAGCGCTGTCAGACAGCAGGCAGAGCGGGGCCCCCTGGCCCTGCTGGAGATGCGGAGACTGCCTTTACCACGTTGGCCAAGTCAGAAAATGGTGGAGTTGGCCCTGGCGCCCTCCTCCTTGCTCTTTCAGCTCCTCTTGGCCCCTCCAACTCAGGATCAGGGTGCCCCTCCCCGAGGCACCTTCTGTAGGGTCTAGCACAGCTCGTCCTGCATGTCCTAATGGGGAGATCTCAGAGCTGTCATGGTCCCTGGGGCGTCACTGTGACGACTGTGGTCGTCGGTGTCCTCAGATGTAAACTGGAGCTTATCGGACACCACAGAGTTAAGGTACATTAACTAGAGTCATTCTGAAGAGAAAAGCAAGCCGTGCGCTGTGGGGATGGGGCAGGTGTCGCTGTTCCGCGGGTGGGGCACGAGGGGTCAGACGGGGCATATGCTTTGCCAGCCCAGGGGAGAGAGGCCTTCCCCCAGAAGACGCATGTTAGTCAACGTCTTAATGGGTTAGCCTTCCTGGCATGTGTGTGTTTGCCTTTTAGTCATGTAGTCCTAGAAACTAGGAACCTCAGAGGAATGACTTATCGGTGACATTTCAGTCACGCTGATGGTGAGGCTGAGTGGAGGCTAGGGTGCGGCCCCCAGACACCCCATGGCAGTAGACAGAGGCTGTGCGAAGCCTGACCTTGCTGGGCCTTTGCGGCCTCCTCCTGCTGGGACCCTGGATCACTGTTCATCTCCACAGCACTTTCCACAGCTGGGCTACCATCAGCATCCTCCCGCGTGCAGATGTGGAAACAGACAGCTGGCTGAGTCATTTCCCAGCGTCATGTGGCTACTCAGCGGCCAAGTCGGGCTTGAGCCCGAGGCCAGAGGACCATTTCCACTATGTGCCGAGTCCCTTCTCCTCTGTGACCTATTTTTGGCCACGTCAATCTCCAGCCCTCTCTTATACGCTTCAACAGTTTCCCAGGTCTTCCCGGGATACTCAGACGGTTGCCTCCATGGCCTTCCCATCTTGCATGCTCTAAGATACCTAACTCAAGCAGGAGCAAGCTGGCGTCTTACTCTCTGGTTTTAGAATATTTCTCTCTTCAGCCAAGCCCCTGACCTCCCTATTCCTATTTATTCCTAGCCCCACTCAGCCAAAATGTACATCTTCTGTATGTGGGATATTTCACACACACACACACACACACACACACACACACACACACTCTCTCTCACTCACTCACTCACTCACACACACTCACACACACACACGCTATTAGTTGTGCATGTATTTTAACCACCTTCCAATCTGGGAGAGGCCCGGTAGACCAGCTTGGGAGTGTGTCTGAGCTCAGTGGGTGTGCTCTGCCAGTGAGAGGGGCTCCTGGCTGCTGTCCAGCACCCCACTGGTAGTTTAGAAGACAGTCTTCCATACTGAATAAAAGAGGCGCTGTGGGTTAGCCGCTGTGGGAGACAGAAGTTGGTCACGGGGAGGACTGGTTTACTCAAAGTCCCAGGAGCAGCTAGTATGGCTCTGATCCCCCCAGAGGGCATGCAGGGCACCACAGGAGAAGCACATGGTTTTGCAGCCTTTAGAAAACACCGGAGCAGAGCAAGAGCACTGATGGAGCTGTGTGTCTCTCTGGCCAGCTTTTAATCTATGACCTCGTTTCCCTAAGCAGTGGTCGTCAGTGACCAAAACCGCCTCTGTGACCATGGGTGGGGGATGCCGGGGACATTTCTGAGCCAAGTTTGTTTTGATATTTCTGATTTAAATCAATTGACTTTCCTCACAAGGCACAGCAATTGTGTGGGCTAATTTGGACCCTCTTTCCTTCTTCCTAAATGTTCTCTAGCTAGCAAGTTTTATTTTTGTTTTTACTGAAGAAAATTTAGATGGAAGCAAGAAGTGGAAGATAAGAATATAAAACTTGCCCGTACCCTCACCACCGGAAATCACCCCTGGTTTAGCCTCTAGTTTCTCAGTGCTGTATATATTTTTATGATTTTTATTTTTAAGTGCTGCTTATTCAAAAGTAGGGCTATTTGTGGTTAGAAGAAATAAACCACACACCCAAGTACACAGAGCGAAAAGTGAGTCTCTGGTTTGCCTCCGGTGCCCAGTTCTCTCTGCCAGAATGGTTTGGACACTTGATGAGAAGAACCCCAGGTAGCTCTTCATCGACGTGGTGTTATTATAGAAGGTTTTATATCTCACTCTCCTGAGAATTGCATGAATTACTTCTGTAGGTTTGCACAACAGGCCCTGGGCCTCCTTTGCCGCTGTACTTGGTGGTCCTGGGGATTTCAGGCTTCCGATTCCACGTTGGGATTGGGCCGAGTACCAGGGGGCAGTGGGTCAGGGGTGAGGGGGTGCGGAGGTGGCCAGCAAGCACAGCGCCCTGGTGTGTGGTTTTCTAGGGTGCTGATAGGGAGAAAGTCCAGCTCTCTGAACAGACTGGCATTTCCCTCTGTCCTCGAGGGGAGGCTGTCCCTTCTGTGGTGGCTCTGAAAAAGCAAGTCCTCCTTATAGCTCACATTGAGGCAACCCCCAAAATCACACGTGCGGCCTGTGATCTCCCCAGGGACCCCTGTGGGCCACCCCTCCATCCCCTTCACTCGTCGGCTATTTTAGGGTGACTTCATCTGCCTCTGACTTCCTAGTCAAAAACTGGCCGAAAAACGGTTGCAAAAATGCCCAGTGTGTGTGACCTTTCCTTTTCTCCTCAACAGAAGCCTGGAATGGTCCCCCCTCCGCCGGGAGAGGAAGGCCAGACTGTCATCCTTCCACCTGGCTGGCAAAGCTACTTGTCTCCGCAGGGCCGGCGTTACTATGTCAACACGACCACCAATGGTGAGACCCCTCTGGGGAGCATGCTGCACCAGTCCCCAGGTTGCCACCTGTCTGGTGGGGGTGGGGGTGGGGGTGGGGGGTGCAGTTTTCTTCTTCTCCCACCTCCCAGTTTTTAGACATTTTCTTCAGAAACCTGTTTCAGAGGCCGCAGTGGACTCTTGCCTTCCCCACGGTGCTGGGTCGTGGGGGTCCAAGCCTGGATCGAGATGGCTGCCCTTCAAGGTTGGGGTCCTCCCAGGACCTCAGAGCCACCCCGGGGAACCTCTGTTGAACCCAGCTTCATGATCTGGGGCTATTTTCCAAAGTAGGACGTCAAAAGGGTCTGTGGTCAACAGCTGGTTGAAATCATGTCACACAGGTTTAGCCACTGTGTGATTTCTTGGAACCTGGAAAATCCTAATGATACAGAAATTCCCAAACAGGGATTGTAAATGTGGGGGTTCCCTAGTTTTGCCACAGCATTGTTTTCTCTTCCCTGAAATACCTCGCTGGCTGGCATGTCTTGGAATGTTCTTTGGGAAATGCTAGGGCTACCGGTGGATTATTTATGATAATAGATAACACAGGATGGCACCTTCTTGCCACCCTCCCCCCCCC
Organism: Phataginus tricuspis; assembly: GCA_029783875.1. NCBI lineage: Eukaryota > Metazoa > Chordata > Mammalia > Pholidota > Manidae > Phataginus > Phataginus tricuspis. The sequence goes on along the minus strand of JAQQAC010004778.1, from coordinate 12,302,250 downwards.
CCCATTATTGTGGACTCCCTGGGCCTTCACAGTGCCTCCGGGATCCCACAGTGGAGGCTGTGGAGGAGCCTGCAAGAAGGCGAGACAAGGATTACAGGAGTGGCAGGGTCCTTAACGAGGACAACGGAGCAGGGCAGAGCAGCCCAGCTAACTGCTCTGTCTCTTGACCTCCATGATTCCCCAGGGAAATTGCCGCGAAAGCTGAGAGAGGAGGGAAACACAGGCAGTTAGATTTGGTGGGGATCGCGGGTGTGTGTGCCAAGGCCGAACGCGAACTCCCACCCACGTCCACCTGTTGGCCCAAGCTTGGCCCCCCCCCTTTCCTTGTCTGTGCCCTCCTGGCAGGGCCATTCATGAGACTGATGATTATAAGCCTGCTCTGAGTTGGGCCTCGGTGACAGGAAAGCCAGCTGCTGTTCAGAGCGAGGCACAGAGAAAGCAGCTGACAGCTGCCCCTCGGGGTAGCTTCTGTGGGCTCGAGGCGGGTGTGCCGGTTGAAAAGGTAACCAGGGTTTCTAGGAAAAGGGAAGTAGCGCTGTTTCTGCCCATTCTATTCTTAAGCTTCCTCAAAACAAACAACGTGAGCAGCTTTGCGCTGCTATCAGACTTTGAAGTTTCTGGAGAAAGTGTGTCTGTGCAAATCCACATTCTGTAAAATGCAGAAATCGGACTATATGATCCTGAGATCATCAAGGATTTGGGGCCATTCTTGTCCTGAATTAGTCACTCTGTCGCCAAGGGTTGGGGGGTAAAAGTGACTTTCTAAAATCTACATTTTTGTTTATTTTCCTGTTTTTATTAGAGAATAGTATATTCTTGGTTTAAAAAAAAACCTCAAAAGTACAAAATCAAAACTAAAAATCCCTGATCCCACTCTCTAGAGGTGTTTATCATGCACATCCCTCCAGATAACTCCTATCCTCTCACTTTCCAAACACAAATACGCTCATTCTTTTTAATCAACTGGGGAGACTATCCATATTGTTCTATAAATTGCTTAGTGTATTATGGGCATCTTTCTGTACTTGTACATTTTAGTCTAACTCAATTTTTTTTTTAGCATGGCTGTGTAATAGTCCACTGCCGGGTATATACCACCATTGATATGCCAGGCCTCCTCTTTATTAAGGGACTATTAATGTCCAATTTTACATTAACAGACAAAATCTGGTAGCTTTTTTCAAGGCCCAGACTTGGGCATATGCCGCTGGGTTCAGGTTTCCTTGTGCGTCCTGGGAGACAGTGACCCCAGCAGGCTCTAGGACAGGGGTCAGCAAACTTCCCTTTCAAGAGCCAGCTAGTTAGTACGTTGAGCTCACACGGTCTCTGTCACAGCTGCTCAACTCTAACGTTGTCCTAGGAGAGCGGCCACAGACGAGACGCCAATCGATGAGTGTAGCTGTATTCCAACCAAACTTTATCTGTCGAGTCTGGAATGGTGAATTTCAAAACACTTTCACATGCCGTGAAACGCTCTTCCTTTTGGTTCTTCTTCGACTGCTTGAAAATGTGAGAGACGATCCTAGTTCCACAGTTCCCGGACGCTGTGATGACTGGGTGGGCTGGGGAGGGCCCACGGGCTGTGCCGCTGCCGGCCCTCGCTGTAGGCCCTCTGTCATCTCCAGTGGGACAGGCCCTACTCGTCCTTTCCCACCTTCTCCGATTTTCTTGTGGTGATCCTGGCTCCGTGGTCTTCCCTTCTCGATATATGCCGTCTTTATTCATTAATTCTTCAATTCATTCTTTTTCTGTTTGATTGACTCATTCATTCAACAACAGTTAATTGGGGCTCAGATATGTCCCAGGCAGACTGCTGGGTATAATAATAAATTAGAAGCAGTCCCTGTCCTCAAAGTACTTATCTTAGAGTGCAAGAAGATTTTAAATGAATACGTATCTGATTATAATCATGAGCAGGTCTGTGAAGAAGCCTAGGCGGCTTTGAGAGCGTGTTCCAGAGAAATCGAGGAGGTCAGGGAGACTTCCTGGAGGAGGAGGTACCCTTCAGCTAAGATGGAGGGTGAGGAAGTGTTGGAGATGGGAAATGCCTTTCTGATGGCAAAGAGTTAGTCTTATTTAGTGGGATCGGGCAGACCCTGAACATCACGTTAAGGATTTTGTTCTTATTCTAAGGGAGCGGGAAGCCCAGCTGTCTTTCTGTTTCTCCAATGGAATCCTTTCTTAGACTGGGTTTATTTGGCAGCTGGAATGTTCTTTAACTTTTTGAATCTGAACTGCCTTTCTACAGGCAAATACCTATTAAATTAGCCATGTTCACATTTATCTGGCCTCCTGACTCCTGGAGACATTTGAGTTTGTATCTGCTCATGGATGGGCTACGGCATCCGCTGTTCTGCCCCAACTGCTGGGTCTTTTCCACCATGTGACTCAGGCCAGAGCTGTGCACCACTCCCAGGATGCAGAGGCCCTGCTCTGCGCATGCCTGCCTGCCTTTCTTCCCAACACTTCTAGTCTCCCTTAATCCCTAATCTCTCCTTTTGCAGAGGGTGTTTGGGGACAATGGGGGTGCTGTCCCTGTTTTCTATACCGTATAAAAATATAACTATAAGTCCAATTTACATTCGTATTACTTTGCTCTGGCTATTCTGCTTATTTGCACATCCAGGTAGGATTTTATGGATGGGGCTTGTCATCGCTGGTCGCTGGGCTGGGCTGGGGCATACAGAATCAAATGAGAGGCTGTCTCCACCTTTGAAAAAGGCAGTTGAATGGAGTCAGGGAAACTTAGAAACCAGTAAGCATTGTGGGTGCCATGTGGAAACCCGGGGCCTCAGAAAGGAGCGTGGTCGACATTATCTGGACAGCAAATGAGTCTGGGAGGAGGGGCCCCTGACTCGGGGCTTCCACACTGAGGTCACAGCATGAACAGAGGGAAGGCTGCAAGGAGACCCTGTGTGTCTGGCATGGGTAAGGAGCAAAGCCGGGAGAGGGAATTGGGGGTCTGACCCACAAAAGACCCCATACGGCACTTTGCCCTGGTGGGCACTGGAAAGCTATGGAATGTTTCAAAGCGGTGGTGTGACATGATGAGAATATTGTGGTAAGGTTGCTTGTGCAGCACAGTGAAGCGTTTAAGGATGGTAGGCCTGGAGCCCGGCAGACTAAATGAGAAGAGAAATAATGATGTCAGCTCCACATCTACAACAGTGGCTGGACAGGGGGAGGTAGAATCCGTCTGACAGAATGTGGCAGATCGGGAAAGAATGCTCAGATTCCTCTGGGTTTTCTGCCTTGTGTGGTGGAGCCACGTGTCAAGAATAGGAGACAGAGGGAGGAACAGGTTTGGAAGAAGGAAGATGATTCCATGTTGAGTGTGTGGTTCCTTGAGGGACCTCAGGGAGAGATGGCCAGCTTACAGTTGGATGGACGGTCTGTGACTCAGGGGCCATGTAGGTTAGAGGTGATAGTCTGGGAGGCTGTGTGAGTGCACAGCTTGGCAAGCAGAGAGCAGAATGGATTCACCCCTGCTTGCCCCCAGGGCCTGGCACCATTGTGCAGTGGCCGACCTGTGCAACCACAGGTGGTGGCCAGAATTTGCATTTCATCAGTAGAGAAATGAAGTCATGAGAATGCAGGAGATCACCCAGGGCAAACCTCCCGCAGAGAGCCTGGCAGAACAATGTTGAATAAAGGGGCAAAGGAGACTTTGAAAGAATTGTCAGAGATAAGGAGTCCAGAAGAAATAAGGTAATATGAAAGGAAAGGCAGAAAAGATTGTCAAGAAGGGACAGTCAGAGACAGACTGAACTACAGATCAGATTTATGGTAGGGGTTATATTTCAAATCACTGGGAAAGCACAGACAATTTAATGAGTAGCCAGGTGGCTAACAGGAAGTTCCAGTGGATAAGTTAATGCAATAATGCTATTGTTTTCATATAAACTTAGCAAGACCATCAAAGCGTGCTTTATATGACGTTGGGAAGTCCCTGTCTTCCCACAGTTTATGGCTCTCCAGGGCATTTCATCATGCAGGGTGGCCCTGAGCTTGGACCCCAGGACCCCAGGTGTTCTGGTATCAGAAAATTGCTTGTGCTACACTGTCTCAGAAAGTACTCATTCCCACCAAAAATTGACTCTATTGCCAAAAATTGGGATTGTGTTTAGTTTCTAGATACTGAGCTATTATTAATATAATTGTAAAGCCAGATATATGCATTTAATTACTTATCAGAGATACAGTCATAGGTATTCAGGTCCTCTTTTTGGAGAGCTGCTGACTTTTTAGGTGTTGTTTAGGATATATTTTACCATTTGGGCATTGAAGGGATGTTTCAAGCCAGTAGTGAAGGTCAAGATTAGAGTCAGTATTTTACCTCCATATTAATCTTTGTACACTTTTAAACCCAGTAGTTTCATTTATCTATGTCTTTCATTTCTAAAAAAAGAGGATCATTGGAGGGGGTTGCCTCAGCTCTGTTTCTGTAGAAAGCAGAGTCTGAGGCAAGGATTAAGTGTTAAGACCTTAATTAGGAGGTAAAAGCCCAGAGCAGATAGTAGGTGACAGTGGGAGGGAAGGCAGGGACAAAGGAGGACACCATGTGATGCTCGCTGGTGTTCACAGTGAACGGCAAAGAGATTCAACAGGTGTGCTCATGTCTCTGGATGCATTGCAAAGAGGAGCCATTTCTTTGAGTAGTCCGTGAGAGAGCAGAGGTGTTTACTCTACTTACTGCCTCTCACCTCCTATTTCCTACCGGCCAAGCTTCTCCCCTTGGAGAGCTGTTTCCCCACACTTCTGGGTTGTGTCGTCTGACGCCCCCAGCAGCCTCTCAGGAAGTCTGATTCCAGCCCCACAGAGGGGTGCTTCATCCAAGCCAAAGGTAGATAGATGGTCAGTGGAGCGCGGGTGAGGCATCAACCCAGATAGGAGGCAGCAGTTGATAGAAATGTGAAGCAGAGCCCCCACAACAAATGTGTCTCCGTGCAGAGAGGCTCCTGTAGAGCCGAGAGCTGTGGTGTGTATCTGACGCGTGCGTCCGACTTGATGACTTCATTGTTTGTGGGGTTTCTGTGGTCAGTGACTTTGACTCTGCAGTTGTTCTGGGGGAACCTTCCAAATTATCTAACCCAAGGGCTGGTGCACTACAGCCTTTGGGCCAAATTCAGCTTGCTGCCTGTTTTTGTAAAGAAAGTTTCACTGGAACACAGCCAGGATTTTTTTCTTTTGTTTACCTACAGTGCTTTGCACTATAATGGCAGAATTGAGTAGCGACCATGTGGCTCACAAAGCCAAAAATACTGACTATCTGGCCTGGAAGAAGTTTGATGATTCCTGGTCTAACAAAGAGAGCCCATTCATCTTACACATGAGGAAATGAAGTCCCCCATATGTTAAAGGGACTTGCTCAAAGTTACCTGGCCATTCATATGCCAAGCTATGCCTGGATCCCCAGCTTCTAATCTCTTTTGCCTCAGTATTCAGTAGGATGGGCATAAGGGGTGGTGGCTTAGTTTGCAATAAGGATAACTTACTACATGGATTAGTAGATTAGTTCATGGATGAGTAGAAAAAATAATCTGAAATAACATTTATTCTTGAGGGAAACACACCCATCTTCTTAGAGAGCCAACTGAAACCTGGGCGAGCTGGGAATTGTTTTTAAGCTCTTTTGACAAAGAAGCTGTGTGTATAAGTGTTTTCTTATGTTTGTGAATGAAGCTTGGAGGATTAAACCAGAATCTGAGCTTGTGGATTCATTTGCCAAATAGTTGGTAGTTTTCTTGATTTCTTGGTTTAATTTTTCTTGAAATTAGTACATTCCCATTTAACTTTATTACGCTAGGAGTTAATGTGAGTTTCTGGGTAAGTTTTCCAGTAGAACACATTAAAAGCATTCTTTGAGCTTTCTGTTCTTAAAAACTACTGGATACTTCTAACTCCTCAGAGAATAGCCCTGATAATTCCCTGTTAATAAAAGTTGCCCTGAGAAAACTTTTACACCCAAAAACAGATCAGTTTTCTTCTGTCCATCTGTGTTGAACAAATGTGAGACTAAAAAGATTCTTTTATTTGTCACATTCAGCTGATAGAATAAGCTGTGTGTGTTTATTCATGCATGTTTCTTATGTTGGCTTCACTATTTTTCTTTAATGGACTCCTAGTAGAAGCCTGTTAGTGTTAAGCCCATTAAAGCTTACTATTAATCTGTTTCTGTGTGGGTTTTGTTCTTCCTGAGTATCCTTTTTAATTTATCATGTTATGGAAATACTTAAGTATACCACACATCCCTCATTTCTCAGCAGTTTTCAAGACTGGTAATCTCTTGGAATTTTGGCAAATGCCAGCTGGGTTAAAGAGTCATTCACATTGCCAGTAAGTTAAGGACCCATAAAAATCAAAAGACAAGGATTTTGTGTTGTATTTATTTATTTATTTGTTTGTGGTGTTCTAGGGAGTTGAGTTTCCTTTGGAAAATACTGCTTATTGGTCAAAAGCATAAGGACTTTCCTCATTGGCTGTTAAGTGGAGTCCCTGCTTCATCAGCAGCAAATCTCTCAGACATGGAAGTAAAACCAAAAGGAATGTGTGGAATATGACCCAGCAATTCCACTCCTAGTTATATACCCAAGAGAATTGAAAACATATGTCCACACCAAAACCTTTATGTGAATGTTCATAGCAACAGCATTCATAATGGCCAGAAACAATTCAAATGGCTACCAGCTGATGAATAGCTAAACAAAATGTGGTATATCCCTCCAGTGCGATATTATTCAGCCATAAACACCAATGAAGTACTAATGGACATGTGCTACAACGTGGGGGAACCTCGAAAACATCCTCTGTGAAAGAAGCCAGACACAGAAAGCCATACATTGTATGATTCCAGTTATATGAAATGCCTAGAATATTTCAAATCCATAGACATAGAAACTAGATTAGTGTGCTTTCCAGGGACTGGGGTGAGGGGTGAATAGGGTATAGGGTTTTGTTTTGAAGTGATGCAAATGTTCTAAATTAGATAGTGGTGATGATTGCACAACTCTGAGACTGTACTAAAAACCACTGTATTGTACACTTCTAGAGTGAATTTTATGGTATATGAATTATATCACAATAAAAACAGGCATGTGGTGAGGGTGGGTGAGTTGGTGATTTTCATGGTATCCTTCAGAAATAGTTCCTTAGGTGCGTCATTTGGAGGATTCCTTCTGCCTGATTCCCAAATTTTGGTGGGCATTAGAAGCACCTGGGAGTCAATACACAGGTCCCACTACAGACCTAATGAGTTGAGATCTACTGTTTGGAAAGAGTAAAAATTTCTGCTTTATATTTTTAACTGTTCTCTAAATATTTACCACCTATTTTTGATTGGCAAGGAGACAAGATTGATGAAGGCTTAGTCGATGGATCAGATGTTATGAAATTTGAGAGTGAAATTAAATCCAGTTTTCTCTTAGGGAAATACAATGAGAAAATACCATTTTCTTCAAACAAGTAAACATGCATTATAGTCCCAAGGGTAAAGGTTGTATAACCATAAACTATTAAAGCAGAATCTCATGGAACTACTACTTGAAGATAGACAACTCAATTTTATAGTGACAAGATACAGAATGAGTAAAGAACTGTCAAGAAAGGTCCTTCACCTGGCTAATGTTTATGTTCTTCAGTGTTGTCAGGGTAGCTGACTTGGGGATATTTTCTAGTCTTAATATCTGTGTAATAGGATGTGATGGCAGGTCTTGTCATTGCAAAGCTTTTGAGTCAATAGCTCAAATTTTTTTTTTAATCAGCATTTTTCCATTAAAAGGAAACCTCTGGACTCTGCTTTCAACCTTGCTTGAAGCTATGGCCCAAGTCAAAGAATTTGGGTCTTAAGCCATTTTCATTTTGCTCTTCTTCGTAGCACTGTGGCATCTGGACAGAATGAACACCATCCTTGTCTCCAAGGAACCTAAGAGTCTAATGAAACAGTCCTGACCTTGGAGAGGTGAAGAAGTTGTAAAGTTTCTCCTTTCATATGTCTTTTCTCCAGATGGTTTTAGCCTGGGGCTTCCTAACTCACTTCTGCTTTGGTTAGGAAGTGTCTCCCTGTCCCTCCCCATCTACCACACTGCAGAGCCCGGTGGCCTAGAGGAGTCGGCTGGGATCTGTTGACATGCATGTCTAATCCATCTGTATCAAGTGACAGGATCTCTACCAGTCATTAGATCAACCATGTTAGATTAACCAAAGGCCAAAAAAAGTATAAGATGGCTGAGTTATGTACCCCTAAGGAGTGACACTGGTGTGAACTCTTTTTAAAAAGTGCTGGTCTATCTAGGGCCGTGGCATTACAGTGCCTCTGTGTACAGGGGCGGGAGGCCCGATGGTCAAGGTAGGGTCAGGACCTGCAGACCCTGCAAAGATGTGGGCGTAGTAGTCATCACATGCTGGATGGTCCCCAGGCCGGATGCTGTTCAGAAGCATTTTATTCTTGTAGATGGTGCTTAAAAATGCTCCATGAGTTGTCAACAATTGAAAAATTAGGAAGTTTACCAACATCCAGATGCTTGTCTTCCTTGAAGACGAATCATGAGACCCACCTAGACCCACGTTCCTGCCTGCACACAGCTGGGTGGAGCTGAGAGGGCTGCTGCTTCCCCGGATGTTCCTTACTCTTAGTTTCATGCATGCACTTCACATGTCCGGTTCTTGGGGGTGTTTGAGTTTTGACCTCTGTTCAGACATGGCCTCATGGTTTTGCACCATTGCAAAACCATTTGCCGTTAGAGAAGAGAGGTGGTATTAGACACAATGTCAGGAAGATATTTTATACATGTTTGTGGAAATTGGTGATGATGAAAGGGGTCCAGGAAAGAGAATAAAGAACCTAGGGAGAAGATTCTGTTGACTGGTCACCAATCGTGAAGCATCATGGACCTTCAGACACATCCTATGCTCTGCCTTATTCCTGGAGGTCATGTGCACCTGGCATATCAGTGCAGGAAGCATTGCGTTTCGGGGGCTTCATAAAGCCCAGGGTGTGGGGGCAGTGGGAATATGTGGCTACAGCATGTAGTTGGGGTCCATAAGGAAGGGCAGCCTGGATCTTCTAAATTAGGGAGCAGTTTAAAGAGTCCGTGGAACTCCCAGCAAAAATGGAAATTATCTGTAGGTTATATTTTGATAAGTGAGTGGGCAGGGACCCACAATGTGAATTGATTATCAAGCAACAAGTATTTGCTGAATGCCTTCTCTGTGCCCAGCTCTAATTATTCACTTGGATGGCTGCTTGCAGGGGTGGTGTGGGCGAACACAATGCAAATGGCTACATGTTTGCCAGACCCGATGCTTCCTCAGTGGAGACGAGATCGGTAAATGGGACTTTCCCTGTAGATTGGAGTCAGTTTTCTTTGCTGCCTCAACAGACCGCTGAAGGTGCCTCCCGGCTCTAAAATTCTATAAAACCAGGAGTCGCGACTTTACCACACTTGGCATCCACCACTGTTTGGGAATGCACCTCTGTGCAGAAAGCTGGCTTGATTTCCGGTGATCAGATCTTTGTTACTGGAGAAAGATCTTGAAGTAGGGTAACGGCTTTTTTGTGATTTCAGCCTCGAGTTGGTTTCCAAAGGACGCAGTGCTTCTCCAAGTGGGTGGGAGGAGGAGAACAGGGCAAGAAGTTAGTCATGCCAGCTGCTTGTGTTTACTGCAGCCACTCGCCCCCTGGGAGTGCTGTGCTGGGCTGTGCACGGGCACTGAGACCCTGCACTGAACGGTCTTGTCGTCCTTGGGCAGATTGTAAGCAGGGCCTGGCACATAGCAGAGCCCCTGGGCATTCCTGTTGAACGAAGCCCCCGCCCTCTTGCCTGCTGTGGTTAATGCCCAGCTGCATGCCCAAAGACACCCTCCACCCAAGAGGAAATAGCTCCTGTGACGGGTGACAGCAAAAGTTTGCCAGTGGTCTGACCCAGGGATGAATTTTGGGAACAGTATGCTGGAGTTGGGTGTGGCCCTCCACTCCCACCCCAGGCATTAACTCTTTAGTGATCATCGTGGGGACTGAGTGGGTGTGGGGGTGTCCTGGTGATGGGGCACTGGTGACAAGGTTGGAGCAGAAGTAGTTTTCCATCAGGTACAGAAATTTTTGCTTATTTTCGCAACCAGTCTGACTTCATATGCTTTGCCTGGATGCCACCTGGGAGCTACACTCGAGTTGGGGCTTAGCTGTCCCCTGGTCCCTGATGGTTGGTCTCCTTCCTGCCCCTCTGGGCCCCACCACAGACCCTCTGCTGCAGAACCCCCAGACTCTTCTGTCTTCTGTTGGTCCAGATTTTCTTGCCCCCAGATCAACTCTATATGTTAGCTCGACCCCTCTCCTGGCCTCCCACTGTCCTCAGCCAGCCCCGGCCCTCTGCTTCCTGTTAGGGGTTGAACTGTTTCCCCCCCCCCCAGAAAACGATGTTGAAATCCTAATGCCAGTACCTGTGAATGCAACCTTGGACTAGGGTCTTTGCAGATGAGCAAGTTAAGATGAGGTCATACAGGAATGTGGTGAGCCCTGAGCCAATATGTTGGGGGTGGGAGGTCCTTACAAAAAGGGGGATTTTGGACACAGAGACAGACAGACACACACACACACACACACATACGGAAGACGATGTGTAGACGCAGGGAGAGCACCGTCCCTGAGCCAAGGAGTGGCTGAGTTCTGGAACAGATCTCCCTCGCATCCTTCAGAAGGAGCCAGCCCAGCTGATGGCTGGATCTCAGACTTCTGGCCTCCAGAGCCGGACACGGTGCATGTCTGCGTAAGCCGCCCAGTTTGCAGCTTTGGTTAGGGGAGCCCCAGGAAACCGATGCGCTCCCCACGCCCCAGTGTACTTGCCACTAGTGGCCTCTGTGGGCACTGCTGAGTCAGCCTAGTGGTGGTGTGCCCTCGTGGTGCCCTGGAGAGGTGCAGTCTGTCACCCAGGTCGCTGACACCTGGGCTAGGTGTCAGGCAGCCGCAGTGTCAGGAAAGGCGGCCTGCTTTCCAGCTGCATCAGCCTGTCAGTGAATGTGGGGTATGGGCTCCAGCTTAAAATAGCTGCCTGGGCCCCAGAGTGCTGGTGGTTCCAAGAGAAGTAAGTGCAGAAAGCTTTTTCATGAGCTGCAGAAAGGAGACTTAGAACAACTGATTTCCAGATAGTCGTGATCTTCCCCGTGACTGTTCGTGCGTATACCAAGGGGATGAGCAGGAGGTCCTGCCTCCAACTTTCCCCTCTCCCGGTTCCCTCAGTGCCTCATTGCATCCCCGGCGCCCTGAAGTCTCGACTCCCTGTCTCTAAAAAAGGCAGTTGGGCTGTTTCTGGAAGCCCTTTCCAGCTCTGTATTTCCCCAGGGACAGACCCTGCTGGCCACGCAGACAGCACCCAGCTCCCTGCCTCCGCCCGCCCGCTCTGTGTGCCTTCACCTCCGGTGCGGGGCTGGGTGCTCACAGCTGGTTCTTCCAAGTCATGGTATTAGGCAGGGCTTTTATCTTCTTTTCGTCTTTTCTCTGTCCCCCAGTGTTTCTTCCCTGGACCTGTACTGCTTTTATGAATGAGATACAAATAATCTGTGTGAAATGGAGGAGTGCTCAGGAGTGGGCCCCAGGGCTCTGTCTTGCATCTCACACCCTCTTGCGTCCTCCTCTGTCCCTCGGCCTTGTGGTTCACCCTCCTTTTCCCTCTCCCCTGCTTGAATCCTCTGGTTATAGAGGTGGCCGTGCGGTCTGGCATTTCTTCCAGGGCCGAGACGGACCAACTGGAGCCTAAAGGGGGCTGGTCTTGTTCATAAGCTGTGAGGAGCACCCAGGGATGCCAGGCCCCGTGCTCTCTGCCACAGAAGGAGGTGTGTGTCCGGCTGGGAGTCAAGGAGAGCCCTCCTCCCGCCTCCTCCCCTTTGCCCCAGTTAGAGAGACTTAGTTTCTGCTGCTGGTACATAAAAATGACATGTGTCAGTTGTTGGGGGACACACTTCAGAAAAGAGAGGACAGTAGGGCAAAGCTTGAGGAAGCAGAACAGAAAGGCCCAGGGAACACGCAGTGCTTTTGGACACCATGTCCCCATCCAACTGGCTTATCTCTTTTGTATGACGAGTGAGTTCCTGTGACCAGGTGTGCAAACGCGAGGCCTTCTTAGCTGGTGACTTGAGCCATCAAGGTGAGCCCCTCAGGAGGATTCTGGGGCCACCTGAATATCTGTGGTCCTGGGAGATTTCTTTGCTCTCAGAGCACCTACCCCACTGGATTTGACTTTCTTCTGATGCTCTCGGGCCAACTTGACTGTGCGCTGCGGTGTTTAGCAGCACGCCCTGTTTGGAGGAAGTGATGCATAAACAGTGGGTGCTTTCAAGTCAGGAGTAATTTGTGGGTTGTTTTGACTCTTGTACCTTTTTTTTAAGAAAACTGTTTTTAATGGCCCTACATCTAGCATCTGGAGACAGGAGCATTGTTGCAGAGAGAACTCTGCCTTCCTTGTCTGTTCTTAGGCCTGTGGTTCCAAAGTGAAGCACCCAGGCCCTGCGATCTGTGTTTCCATCAGCCCTGCAGGTAACGCTGATGCACCCTGAAGTTAGAGAAACGCTTCTTTAAGCCCACTTGGAAGGCTGCCCGTGTTTGTAGCATTCTGGCATTTCTCTAAACATGATGAGGCTCTCAGGCCTGTTTGCAGAAATCTTCTTTTTTTTTTTTAATCTTTTCATGTGGTTTCCCAAGGAATCTTATTTCATTCAGCTCTAAAGTGCTACCTGTTTCCTCCCCATTTTGTGTGGACTTCTTTGTCCTGAATGCCCTTTCTTGATCTGAGAATAGTTGACACTGCCCCGAATTCCTCTCTGTTTTGCAGTATTGGTTCACTGTGTGCCCGGAGGAGCCGTGGGCCCCAGCGCCCTGGGATGCAGGGCCTGGATGGGCGTCCTCCAGGACCCGGCAGGATTGAAGAGCTTTGGTGGTTATACCTCAGAGAGATGATTGCTTGTTCCTGTTTCCCAAAATAACCTTGGTTCGTTCTGACAGTTTCCTCTGCCTTGTGAAAAGCAACACTCCCAGTGATTTCAAGCCTCATTTATAAACGTAAAGTTAGACCTTTCACCGGAAAGTCTTCTAAATACGGATTGGTGATGCAGGGCAGTGGAAGTTTTTAAATGCTGAGTTTCTCAGAAAACAAGTCAAGAAGGTGATGCCTGAGGGTAAAATACCACTCTGTGGGAGGAGAAGCTTCTGAACAGTGCAGCAGTGTGATTTTTCCAGGGAGAGGTTATGGAAGTCCACCTTGGGACATGTGAGGAACCCTCAGCTCAACATGGTCACAGAGGAATATTCCAGACGAGGACTTAATGGCTGTGGGGCCGGCGATGGCCACTTACAGGGCAGTGCAGCTTGGTGGTTATCTGGACAAGGGACCATCTTGTTGCAGGAATAGAAGCCCACTCAACCTAGTTTATGAAAAAAGGAACTTTCTTCAAAGGATATGGGGCAGCTCATAGGAGCCTCGGCTTAAGGACCGGAAAATCAGATGTGAGTTGTTTTCCTGTCTCTGGGGCCTCGTGATGACTTATGCCCACTTCTTTCCCTGGGTTTGCTTCACACATATTTGTCTCTGCAGACTTGACTTTCTTCTTTAGCAGCCGTTCAGCAGAAAATGACCACTGATGGTGGAAAACATCCACCCCATGTCCTGTTTGCACAATGCTGGCTGGTCCCAGCAGCCAAGTAGGCTCGGCCCATGCGTGTGGGGCTGCACGGGAAGAGCCGTGGGGGTTGTACAAGCTCTCAGAGCAGGTTGTTGAGCATATGTAGCAAATAGTCCTAATTCTTCACTGATGTTTTATAATCCTAATTGGGATTTTTCTAAACTGTTTTTATAGTGAGTTTTGCTGATTTTCTTTACTTTTTACAATTTCTGCCTTTTTGATGTCACACTTTAAGAAGGCCTTTACCATCAGAAGAGGGTACTGTATTCCTCTAGCTCTCTCATGGACTGTTTTTTACCCCCTTAAAATTTTTAATCCAGATTGGAATTTAATTTCAGAAAACGGGTGGGAAAGGGATCTACCTTAATATTTTTCAAATCTTTGCCCGTTCCAGCAGAACTGACGGACTGATTCAGCCTTTTATGGGTTGCCTTGGGAAACACCACTTTATCATATCCTAAACTAGTCTGCTTGGGTCTGTTTTTTGGTTTTCTTTTTCTAGCAGTCTTTGTCTTTATTCCTGCCTCTGCTCCACACAGTTCAGTCTCCCATGGGAAGCTCTCATGTACTTCATTAAGCACTCAAGTGGGGGTACATTACGCAAATACAGTCTTCTTAACTTTGGTTTCATTTTGTAGAATTAAACAGCACCAAATGCTCTTGGGTGTTCTTGTAGCAAATTTCTGTGCATATACATTGTACTTTAATAATGCATTTATTAGAAGTGACACTGTATTTCACTATATATAGTGTTAGAACATTACAATAATGCGTGCCCTTTAATGATACATCTGAAAGCCATTTGTACAGGGGTCACTTAGCGGTGTGGGGTGGGGGTCTCTGCACAGGCGGCACACCCAGAGCCGCCTCAGTCCGCGGATCAGCTCCATAAATGCCATCCTGTCAGCACAGGGTAATCAGTCCCCTGGGCATTTACAGCATTTCTTGGGAGTTTATTCCCTAAAAAAAAAAAATGCTCCAAAACATACGTTTATACTTACATCATGGGGCACCTAGAAGTGTTGTTAAGTCAAAGGGTGTGTGCACGCTGCCTTTCAGAGACACTCCCGACCTGCTTTTCCAGATTCTTGCTAACGAGGGATTATCAATCTCGAAAGATAATGGACATCCAGTGGGTGAGAAACTAGTGTCTTATTGTCTTAGTCTGTATTTCTCCAGTTTTGAGTGAGAATGCGCGTCTTTTCTTCTTTATTGGTCATTAGTAATTGTTTGTCTATGAACACCTGTATATATCCTCTGCTCTTTCCACATTGGGCTGCTTGCCTGAACTGTAATTTATGCTGTGGGAAAGGAAACGCTGGCCTGTGTGCTCTCCCTGGCCCTTCTTTGTATTTTCGTCCATCTGGCTTATCTGTCTTTTTCTATTTCATACACACACACACACACACACACACACACACACACTTTTAAAACCGGCCATCGGTCATGTAACCCAACTTAGTTCTAACAGTTACTTTGAGCCCAGTCTTTGTCCACTCACTGAGTCTGCTGTCCTCTGTGCCTGGAAGACACAATCCCTGGCCTCGGAGGTCCTCTGGTGGGAGTGATGGATTTGGAAGCAGGATTTACAGCTGACGCAGCAAGAGGTCACTCGTGCCCTGTGGCTGTCTCTCAGCACCTCCTGAGGTCAGGGATGAGGCTGTGAGCGACCAGAATCCCTTCCCAGGTCAGGCACCTGTTCGTTGGTAGTGCTCAAGTCTGAATGCAGTTGACAAGGAGCACAGAGGAGCATGAGGCCACCTGGACCCTTCCCACGTCCTAACCGGCCTGGATCTGCCTCCAGCTTCCTGGTCAGCTCTGTCCATGCCAAGCACCTGGGAATAGGATTGCTTAAAAT
Source organism: Phataginus tricuspis (assembly GCA_029783875.1). Lineage (NCBI taxonomy): Eukaryota > Metazoa > Chordata > Mammalia > Pholidota > Manidae > Phataginus > Phataginus tricuspis. Next base: position 12,286,727 of record JAQQAC010004778.1, on the reverse strand, counting down.
TCATCTTGCTGTCCCAACTCAGGACTTTTCCCTCAGGGACTTGGACTCAGATAAGGCTTTGCTGGAGGCCCTCACTCACTAGAATCTTCTCCTGGTGCCTTTTCACTCAGCTTCCTTCAGTATACTGCTTTTTCCTCTCCTCTTCATTGTCTCCTGCTGTAGGAAAAACTCTTAAGGGCCAAACCCATAGGTTTATGACAATCTAATTCATAATCTCCCCAGGAACTAAAACAGATAACAAAGCCTCATGTCAAAGCAGTGGCTCTCTGGGGACATAGGCTGTGATCCTGATGTTTTTAGAAGATTAGGTTGAAGATGATGGACATGGTGGGGCTTCCTTAAACTGCCCTACATTGCTGCCACACATCTTGCTTCACACCTTGCCTGATCTAATCTCCTAGGGTTTTTGTCTCAGGAACCTCCTGTCTGTGGCTGGTTCCCGTGATGTTTTACTGTGGACTCCAGCAGTGTTTCCCATATCTGATTAATCAGTGAGGCGGCTTGTTAAAATGCTGACTTCTGTTTCCACTAAACCTAAATCAGAATCTTCAGGTGTGAGGTCTAGGAATCTGTATTTTTAACAAGTGGACCCAATGATCCTGTGAGTAACGAAGTTTGGGAACCAAGACGGGGCTTTGCCAGATTCCTGTGCTTAAGTTCTGGCTCCTCAGGGTCCAGGTTTTGGCTTTTGATAGTTTGCTTCTCAGCACCTAGTTAGAGTTTTCTCAACCATAAGATGGGGTCTTAATCTCTGTGAGCTGGCAATTGGTTGCCAACACCTGTTGGCTTAATGACAAGACCCTCTTCCCTACATTGCAGTCAGCCCTTACTACTCCTCAACCCAAGTTCAGGAATTCCTGGGGTGCTTGCCCAAATATCTGCCCTCTGTAAGGAGGCTGGTACTCTAAAGGGATTGAAGGACAGGCTTGGAAAGTTCCAGGCAGAACCCCCCTTCCCCCACAGAATTCCTCCAGCTATCACTAGCCCTCGTCTTCCAGGCAGTCGGTGCAAACACTGGCCCCATAGAGACTCCTAACTGGAAGGTGATTGCAAAGCCAGGGACCAAGGAGACACCGGAGCACAGGAGGGGACCACAGCCTCTCCTGCTGAGTTTCCCAAGGGAGAAGTGAGCAGGACCTCGAGTGCTGACCTGGCTTCTGTGGTTTGCTGCAGCCGGGATTTTGAGAGGCTGACCCAAGTGCAGATCTGTACTGGCTGGCTGATGCCTAGACCAGGCTCCTGGGGCTCCTGGGATTCTCTTGCCACTTGCTGGAGGAACGGCCAAGGAAAGCAGGACGGCCCAGTGGGAAACCAGCTTCCAGGCCAGGAGCAACCGGGGCTGCTGGCTGTCTAGGAAAACCAGGGCACAGCCCAGCAGAACCTCCTGGTGAGAAGAAAAGCCACAGATGTGACCTCCACCCAGCAAGGAAAAGGAAGAGACTGGAAGTGGGAGAAAGAGAGAGAGTAAGAAGCACAGAAGGAAGAATATAAAGAGAGGGAAAGAGGAGGGGACTGCAGGAATTCTCAGAGCCCAGCCAGACCCAAAAGCCCAATTCCCTTTGGGCTGGTACCGGTGGTTATTTCAATGGAGAGCCCTCGGGGGCAGCAGAGAGCCACCACACAGCCATGGAAATGGACCGGCGAGCAGGAGCCCATTGGTGGGCTGGGCAGGGTGGGAAAGTGGGAGCAGGTGGATGGAGACTTCCCAGACCCAGGCTTACAGGCTGCCCAAGGCAAATCATCACGACAAGTAGCCTAGATCTAGGGGCTCCTAGTAGTAGTGGCTTTCCGCTGGGAGCCAGTACCTCTAATGCAAGCACTGTGTAGTATTAACAAGGAGAAATGAAGTTCAAAAGTGGCTGTTTAAAGTTAGTAACTCCTGCCTCACTTATTATTTTTATTATTACTATTTTAAGGAGGCGCCCTCTGTGCTTTGAAACCGAGATGTACATTGCATTCCACCTTTTAACTGTACTCTCACTTTAAAAGTGTCATTCTATGTGGGGCAACCACTGTCACCCACTGATGGGGAAATGAGAATTTCTGGCTTGTAGCATTGATGGCTAGAATAACAACCTCCCTTGGGCTGGTCTGATTCAGCATCAATTGATCTGTGTGTGTGTGGCATCTCTGCTTCCAGTGGCAGAGGTCCAAATCAAGTTACAGTTGCCATTAGGAAAAATCGCGAACCGGCTTGGGTGAGCAGAGGTTCTCCGAGATCGCATCTCAGTTCTCCCCCCCGACCATGCCATGTCCCTACAGCCTCTGGAGCCTGCATGGCAGTGACTCTGGTGTTAGGAGTCCTGGTGGTCACCTGAAATAACCTGGGACCCCAGGGATGGAACCCCAGAGAATGCAGAAGAGCCTCAATCCAGGGTAACTTGGGACCCATATGGCTACTTCCGTTTTTCTTCGGCTTGGTCAAGGGGCCCTGTGTGTTGTAAGTAGGTTAGGGAGTCTTTTTATTGGAAAAGACCTGGAAATGACGCCTCCCCAGTGTGGTCATCTGGTGTGATTTTTCCTGCTGCTGGTGAAGCCACTCAGCCAGAGTCGTGGTGGCTCTCTCCAGATGTCTGTCCAGTCTGGTCTGACCCATTCCAGCCCCAGGCTTGCGATGGCTTTGTGTCGGGTCAGTCAGAGCTGGTGAAGTTGAGGTGGGCTGGGCTGAATCCTTTGGGCAGTTGCATTGGCCGGGTAGAGTTTGGGTACAGAGATAACAGTTCTTATGGGGAGAAGGGACTCCAGCGTCTGGGGGCCTGAAGTGACCCAGGCCAGCAAGTGCAGGGGAAGTGGCCTTCCATCAAGACCCAGCGTGGAGAGCCGGGTTCTGACCAAGGCCTGCATCTCCACTGATTTCGGAGCCTGCCTGCTCTGCAGACCCTTGAGCTGCCTGATGCCACTTGCGGGAGGATGTGGCCCCTCCACCCTGTAGTTAGGATTCCCAGTGAGGAGGTGAATGCGACCCAGAGGGCAGCTGCACGCTGCTCTTTGCTCATGGCACATTCCCATCACGTGCCCGAGGACTCTGCTGCTTATGGTCCCCTTTACTGGAACACTCAAGGCTGGGGCGTGGGAACCAGGAGCAGCAGCTTCTCTGCTAAATGCCGAGCATTTCAGTTCATCTCTGCTTCGCTCCCTCATGCTTGGTGGTGTCATGCAGGAGGCAGGTACACACAGGGTGGATGGACGGGTGAGTCAGCACATGAATCGGGACCCTCTGCTCTCCCCACGAGAAGAAGTGGACAGACAGACAGGGGTGCCTTGCTGGGATGGTCGCTGGGAAGTGCCCTGGGTTGAGAGCGGGGCTCCACTGTGAGCAGTCTGCCCACTGTGTGTAGCTGATGCCAAGACCACTTGCAGGTGAGATGGAGAGGAGCAGAGGAGGTGAGGAGGGCGGCGGCGGGAGCCTTCAGGCACCGGGAGCTGAGCAGGGGCAGGTGGTGGGTGGTCAGGCGGGAAGGGCTGGTGAGGCCGCGGAAGCTGTGTCCCAGGCTCCAGGAACCAGGTTGGAGGAAGCCCCTGAGTTGGATACTGTGGATGTGGGGGCAACGCTGAGGCTGGCCTCCGGGTGGGGCCGACCCAGTGGGCAGGAGAGACCTCTCCAGAAAGGGCGCTGAGCCTGTGTGGCACGTCTGCGCCTGGGGAGGCTGTGCTCCCTTTCGTGAGGATCGACCAGAAAAGCAGGCTCGGTGGCTCCTGAGGGAGGAGGCACATGCAGACGGGCCCTGCGCGCCGAGGACTGAGTCCTGCTGGCCTGCCTGGAGCCCCTGGACCGTGGAGAACATTCCAGGCCTGGCTGGCTGTGCTGTTCTCACCAAAATCCCACCGCATTTCCACAGCCCACCTGGCTCATCTGTTTGATGTAACCTTGATAAGGCTCTATGATGCTGTTATAACCCTATTTTGGTACCGTTTTTATCCCCATGTCACAGGGTTAAGTGACTTCCAAAGGTCACTCAGTTGATGAGCAGCCAGGCCAGGAGCCTTTTCCACGGTCCTGGGGCTCCGAGCAGGCCAGCCGTCGTCTTGGTCCTCGGCACGCAGGGCCCGCCTGCGTGTGCCTCCTCCCTCGGGAGCCACCGAGCCTGCTTTTCTGGTCACTCCCAACGAATGACCTCACTGCTGTCTTGTGGTCATGTCCTCCCTGCTGCTTCCCTTGCGGTGCCCTCCTGGTCGGTTTTTTTTCCTCCCTTCAGATGCAAAGGGACCATATTATTGCCTAATTCCTAGAGCTGTAAACTCCTTAAACCCAAACAATAGGTTTTGAGGTTTTAAGACCACTGATCAAAGCTGGAGGGCAGAAGCCAGAGAGTCTTTTGAGGCTTAAAAGACCAGTCAGCCCAACCCCTTCATTTTAGGTGACGTAGCGCAGGACCAGAGAGGTCGTGTGACTTACCCAATTTGCCCAGCAGATTAGCTACAGAACCAAAGGAAAAACCCCAGTTCTTCTGAATGCTACTTGGGAGAAGCCATTGAAAGTTTGTGCTTGTTGTTCTGATATTTGAGACTATTGAATTTCCAAGTACAGAATCCTTAATTAAATAATAATATATCCATATTTTGGACTAACTTAAAAAATAATTTTATGCCAAAAGCTTAATCGGTGCCAAATGCCCATACACAGGGACTGCCTTGGTGAATATCGGTATTGAGCTCATTTTTCAGAGGAGGAATCCCAGGCACCAAAGGGGGGAATTAGCTTGGCCAGGGTTAAACTGTGGTTAGAGGCAGAGCTGGGATTCAAACCCAGGTGGTCTGCCTCAGGAATCACCTCAGTCATAGATGCTAACCACTGTGTATCCAGACCCTTTAATTGTTTTTGGAAAGATACTCCTAAAAGCCAGTGCATGAAAAGAACATACAGCTTTGTTTTAAAGACGTATGTCTATCAGCATTGAAAGAAAATCCACATAGAATGTTGATAGTGACGGCCTCTGAATTGTGACATTATGGGTGGTTCTTTAATTCTTTGTGTTTTTCTACATTATCAAATTATATGTTGTGAGAAAGCATTATTTTTTTTCACTAGATAATTTTATGAGAAGTCTATGCTCCTAGTGGTGAAATGGATTAAGTGGTATTCAGGGGACGATAATATAGCTGCAATATTAGCTTTATTTCTGGCTGGGCCGTGTAGCTGGGCATCAGAGGAAGAAGTGGCCAGTCAGATGCAGCAGTTATGATGCAAGGAGGATGTACAACTGTAGAACCAGGAAGGACTTTGGAAATCACCGCCATGTGACAGAGGTCTCTGTATAGACCCCGGGGCCAGGGCTCCTTCCCTGTGCTTTGGGGTTTCAGGTGACAGTGGGAATGCCCAGTTGGCTGCTGGGTTCCAGGGCTTGAGACAGAAGTGGAGGTGCGTGAGTTGGCAGCCGCAGGGGATAAGAGACGGCCGTTGTGCATGTTTTAGAGGATCCCAGCTGGAAGGCCACCTCTGTGTGGTTGCAGCTGCTTGGAGAGGGTCCCCCCAGCAAGATGAAGCTCTGTTATCGTGGGAGGTGGGAAGGTACTTGGGTGTGGGGGCACAAAACAAGCTCCTGCCTCCCAGCATTAGGCCAAGTCTCTATTTATTCCAGCTTCGACCGTCTGGTTCTTCTCTGTCACCGTCTGAGGTTCTGCCCTATGAAAGTCTAAAGCAATTGTGTTCTTCTCTTTGTTTGACCAGAGACCACCTGGGAGCGCCCCAGCAGTTCTCCTGGGATACCAGCCAGCCCCCGCCCTCACAGGAGCTCTCTGCCTCCAACAGGTACTGTCCGCTCACTGCTTCGGGGCAGCTGGGAGGGGCCACATGCCCACCTTCACTGCAAAGGCCAAGACTCTGGATTCTAAAACCTGGCTGGGATCTTACAGGCCAAACCTGGGGAGGGGGCTAGAGGGCTAGAGGGTCCTACAGGCCTGTTGGCCTCCCGGACAACATCTCCATGGCAGGGCTGGCAGCCGCCGGAGACCCCCTGAGGGCAGGGACTTCACCTCGCCTTAGCTTCTGTGCAATCCCCGGTCCTCTTCACTCCTCTCAGGAGAAAGGAGATGGCTGGTGAGGTGAGGCATCGGAGTGGTACCTGTCTGCCCGCGCGGGGCCCCGAAGTTGGGGCCCACCTGCACACGGCTCCTGAAGGCATCAAGGAGTAGAAGCCACAGGGGGCAGAGTTTTACAGGGCAAGTTTCCCAGGGAATGGTCTGGAAAGGAAATGGGATTCCTTACGGGGGTATGAGTTCTCCGTCTGCCAAGGTGATCAAGCGAAGGTGGCCGAGGTAGACATTCCTATACTAGGTTGGGTTCTGAGATCCCAGAAGGCAGGTCTCAGAGCCCGTTAGTGGGGAGCACAGCTTCTGACTTTGTGTGGTTTAGGCCTTATTGTGAATGTCTCCTCCTCCGAGAAGCCTTCCCTGACCGCTCGGTCTAGGAGCCTCCCTGCTCATCATGGGTCCCAGCGGCGGGCCATCCCCGCCCTCAGAGCGCTCTTCCCTGTGGGCTGTCACTCGCCCACTAGACTGTGAGCTCCCTGAGGGTGCGGACGTTGCCTCTCGTTCGCTTTTGTGCATTCCTCAGTCCCCGAACAGAGCCTGGCTTCCGTGTTGAATCCTGTGGCCTGTAAGCCCCATTTGTTGAGTTTGGACTTCAGGCATCAATGTGGAGGCAAAGCCCGGAAGTCCTGGTGGCGGATGCAGCTGGGAATTTAACTGTTACTAGCGCTGGGAATGTGGTAGCGGGCGCGGTAGGAGAGCCGCTTCATCCCCAGCTTGTGGGGAGGGTGGGGAGGTGGGGGAGCCCCCGAACCCCCATGGAACACACACAGTCATCAGAAGTGGCAGTAGGGTACCTGGCGCATCACAGGTGACTGACGGAAGAGCCCACGAAGAAGTAAATGAGATAAATGCAAGATGCTTCGCCCTGGGATGGGGGGCAGCGGGGTGGAGCAGGGAGAGTAGACCCGACTCTGCCTTTTATAGCGGGCAGCCTTCAGCTGTTCTCTACCACTGATACAGTGAGAAATCAAAGCACGAGCAAAGTGCATTTCTTTAGGCATAGAAGATGGCCAGAGCAGAACCCAAAAGTGAAATGGTGGGAAAACTGATCTCTGAATCAGATGAGGCATGGGAGAGGTGAGAGGTAGGTGTTTCCGCTGAAAGGTCTAGGCTTTTTAAATGGTTTCAAAATATATATATATTATTTATATTTGTTTTTGTTTTTGTTTTCACTTAAATTAAAAAAAGAGTAAAGAAGGAGCGCACCCCTCGCCCACTATGACCTCCACCACCGCTGGGGAGGGAAATGGCCCGACCCCAGCAGCCGAGGCAGTTCACACGCCCAGAGCCGCCCAACCCTGTGCTGCTGTCATGTCCTGCCCCGTGGACCACGCTGGCCAGAAAAGCCAGCTGGGTTTCCTTTCTACTGTCTGGCTGGCCTGGAGCCAGGCAGGAGGGAGGGCCACACTCACATTGCCCACACCGGCATTCCTCTAACAACACAGCAACATCAAAGACAAGTGCCCGGAGCTGCCCACTGTCACACAACAGGTAGGAAAGGGACCGGCCCATTCTGGGGACTGGGTCCGATAATGTGGCACTCACATGACCCTAGGAAGTGAGGAGTAAATAGTAAATCTTCCAAGAAAGATATTAAAAGGAATTAATATATCTTGGAAGATATCTTTAATATCTTGCACAATCAGTGGTGCAGCCCAGTTTAATTGGAAGCGTCCTTTTTTCACTCTTAGTAGTGCTTAAACCAGGGGTTCCTGTAACCATCAGTGACTTCTTGGGTTTGTGAAACGACACCTGTCTCACTAGGGCCTCAGACGTATCACTTCTTTTGCCAAGCCTCACTTTGTCCATTTATAAATTGAAGGCCTGGAAAGACCATGGCTGAGGTCCTTCCAGCCCTCCGTGGTTCATGGTGCTTGCTCTCCTGGGGCCTGAACACACGCCAGCTCTCCATCCTCTGTCTGGGCTGGAAGGGAAGGGAACCCAGCAGCAAGGCCATAGCAGGATCCGTGATATTTTTCCCAACTTCTCATTTTTGAACTAAACCTCATATCTCAAGGGTAAAACAGTAGCTAGGTGGGTTTTTCTCTCTGTAGGGAAACACTGAGTTTCCCCACCCGCAACTATTCTCTTACTCTGTCTTACAAGCAGCTTTCAGGAGGTTGCATTTTATTGTGGGGAAATAGACTCAGTGAGAACATGAGGTTGCTTTGGAACTTGGCCATCCCCGTCCTCATGCTCCTGGGGTCGTTGACTCACCTCCTGGAGACCTCGCGGGCCCTAGATTGCAGCCCCTTTTGTTCTGCTTAGGCTTCTGCGAAAGCAACAGTGATGGAATTTCAGACCTTTCATTCAAAGAATATGCCAGGTGCTGTTCTCCGTACTGGGAATATAGCCACAGACAAGCCAGACCTGTGTGGTCCCTGCTTCCAGGAACCTGCTTTGTAGGGGGGGAGTTGGACAAACAAGCCAACAAGCAAAATAATGTCAGATTTTCCCTGCATGTTCTAATACAAGGAATTAAAGTAAGGCCGTGGGACAGACTGACCCAGGGGCCAGGGATGGTGTCGGCTAGGAAGTGATAGTCAAGCTTTAGTGACAGTGAGAAGGTGCGGGGGGGGGGGCAGGAGTGGAGAAAGTGTTGTAGACCAGGGAACAGCTAGTGCAAAGGCCCTGGGGCAGAAGTGGCCCGGGCATGTTTGAGAACACAAAGCAGGCCAGTGTGGTGGGGTGGAGGACAAGAGGGGGAGTGGTAGTCCAGGAAGGAGGGGAATCAGCAGGGAGGGAGCCTGCCGGGCTCCCCAGACCAGAGGAAGGTGGTGGGATTTCATTCTGAGCATGACAGTTGGGGTGGGGGTAAGAGGGAAATGCAGTGGAGGTGAGGTGCCTTGTCTTTGTGAGAAGCTGCCTCCGTGAAACAGCCAGACACACTTGGCTCTGCCCAGACTGCCCTTGGGGGTAGCAGTGATGGGGGTGGTTTGGGGGTAATTACCAGCAAGGGCGGTGGGGGGGGGGTGAGAGCAGTGCAGAAACCTCAACCTCGTTGGTTGACCACCGACATTCCATATGGTCACTTCTGAGGAGGAACGTGGAAAAGCGGGTCAGAAAGAATGTCGGTGGGAAGCATGCATTAGTCCAGCCAAGCCAAGCCTCGGCAGCTGCCCTCGTGGATCAGAGGGCGGAGGAAAGCCATGGGACTCTCTTGCTCTCTGAGTCGTAGCTTTGTGAGCTTCGGGGAGGGTTGAGGGGCCACCTCGGGATGGATAGGCCTGGCTCTTCCTTCTTAGTGCAGGCCTGTCGGGTGCTGGAAGCACAGCCAGCCAGGCTCCCCGTTGGGGAGAAAGGCCCAGAAATATGCCCAGGGCCCCCTACAAATTGAGTGCTGCTCTTCAAATGTTGCGCGCTGGGTTGTGGAAGCCGCGTTCATGTGGCAGCTTTATTAGAGGCACTTAAGGCCTGGTTTTCTGGTGAGGTCCATGTAAGTCACGTTTAAATTCAAGCAGAATACCTAATGCTCTATTCAGTAATGGCTGCAAATATTTTAAATCAGCTTTGGGCTGATGTAATGTGCAGTGTGGAAGTAATGATTTAGAGAGAGAAAATGATAACAGTGAGAGGGAAAGAAAATATGAGTGAAAAATAGGTTCTGGGAGTTGCACGGCTGAGCTGCTGGGGAGAATGAATGGCAGAACGGAGCAGGGCTGTCCAGCGGGATGTTCTGCAGCAACAGGAATGTTCTATACCTACCCTGTCCAGTACAGCAGCCGCCGGCCACAGGTGGCCAATGGACACGTGAGATATATCTCGGGTGCCTGAGGGATGGAGTTTTTAACTTAACATCTTTTAAATTTTAGAATAATTTTAGGTCTCCAGACACAATTGTAAAGACAGAGTTCTTATAAACCCTTTACTCGGGGTCCTGTATTGTTCGTGTGTTACATAACTGTGGTACGTTTGTCAAAACTAAGAAATTGGCCCCGTACGCTATTATTAACTGGATTTTATTCAGATTTCTCCAGGTTTCCCACTCATTCCCTTTTTCTGTTCTAGGATCCAATCCTGGTATCCTGGTCCTCAGTATCTCCCCCTGAATGCCTGAAATATAAACTGTGTTCCTCCAAATAAAACTCAGGAGATGCACATAGTGTGGTCATGGGCCCATAAGACACCACATTGCATTGAGGTTTTATTCTGATTTAATTTGTTGGAATTGAAATAGTCACCCATGGCCAGCACCACCCTCACCCGACTGGGCAGGTTTTGGGGAGGGAGTTCCTTTCTAAGCTCTGGGCCTGGAGTGTGCATTGAGCCTGCGTTTGTCTTCTTCTACAGATGGAGAAGGAACTTTATTGAGTTTCTCTCATTGGGAGCGGGAGCTGTCAGGAAGCCTGGGTTCAGATTCTGGCTTTTCCCAGCCTGGCGGCTTGATCCCACCGAGGGATTTCGTTAGTTAAGCCGCCAGCCTCCTGCAGCCCCAGGGAAGCCAGGTCAGAAGGAAGTGAGAATCTTCCATTGCAGGTCCGGGAGGGCCTGCCCTGGAGCCTGTGGAGCCGGCTAGGAGCATGTGCTGACACACAGCTCTGCTTCCCTGAGCAGGGGCCCCTGGGAATGAGGCTCCAGACCCCAAGGCCTCACCCTCACCCTCTCCCTCACCCACACCTTCTCAGGGTCAGGAGGCCCCAAACAGCTGTCCTCTCCCATGTGGGAGCAAAGTAGGCCCCTTGCTCACTGTGGAGTCAGCACATCGTTGGGCCCAGAGCGGCCTCCATGGCCCTCAGCTGGACCTCACCAGTGACCTCACCCAGCAGGGCCGTGACACCCCCTGTTGGAAGGGGGCTTGCATGTTCTCCTCCGTGAGAGACTGTTCTTGTTGGCTGAGGCCCAGGGGACCTTACCAAGGCCTATTTAGCTGTTGATACCCTGGACCATAGCCACCAGCTTTCAGCCATTTACAACCACATGGATAAATGTATTGTGTGTTTTATTTGGAGGAATACAGTTTACATTTTAGACAATTGGGTAACAGTGAGGACAAGGTGGCCCGACAGCTGTTTCTAGATGGGAAGGCTATACATGTAAGACTGCTCCTCTGAACAGCCCAGGATAGATGCTGCATCCACCTGAGGGGAATATGATAGATGAGTGACCTTCCAAAGTCTTGTTGGGGGTGGGCAGTGGGGCAGGGATGTGCCTGTTACATCTTAAGAGATGCTGAGCACAAATCCGGTTCCAGTGTTGGCCTAGGTTTGCCCGACTTCAAAACCTGCCTTCCTGTAGCCACAGTTGTGTTTCCCAAGGTGGGTTCCATGGTATTCCTGCTTTCCTGCCCCAAAGGGGTTCTGGGTCTGTATAAGGAATACCACACACTGTTGCCTTGAGACTCACAGAGCACATGAGCTTGCAGGCATATCTCATTTTATCGCTCTCCACAGATACTGCATTTTTTGCAAATTGAAGGTTTGTGGCAACCCTACATTGAGCAGGTCTATTGGCGCTTTTTTCCCAATAGCATCTGCTCACTTTGAGTCTCTGTGTCACAGTTTGGTAATTCTTACAGTATCTCAGACTTTTTTATTATTGTTACATATGTTATAGGGATCTTTGATGTTATGTTGTAATTGTTTTGGGGCACCATTCACTACACCCATATGAGACGGTGAACTTAATCGATACAGGTTGTGTGTGTTCTGACTGCTCCACCGGCCAGACACCCCCATGTCTCTCCCTCTCCTCAGGCCTCCCTATTCCGTGAGACACAACAATATTGAAATCAGGCCAGTTAAAAACCCTACAGTGGCCTCTAGATGTTCAAGTGCAAGGAAGAGTCGCACAATCTCTCACTTTAAATCAAAAGCTAGAAATGAGTAAACTTAGCGAGGAAGGCGTGTCCGGAGCTGAGACACGCCAAAAGCTAGGCCTCTTGTGCCAGACAGCTAGCCAAGTTGTCAATGCAAAGGAAAGGTTCTGGAAGGAAATGAAAAGCACTACTCCAGTGAACACACAAATGATAAGAGAGTAAAATGGCCTTATTGCTGATATGGGGAGCATTTGAGTGGTCTGCACAGAAGATTGAACCAGCCACAGCAGTCCCTTAAGCCAAAGCCTAATCCAGAGCAAGGCCCTGATTCTCGTCAATTCTGTGAAGGCTGAGAGAGGGAAGGAAGCTGCAGAAGAAAAGTTTGAAGTTAGCAGAGGTCGGAACAGGAGGCTTAAAGAAGCCGTCTCCATACATAAAAGTGCAAGATGAAGCAGCGATTGCTGATGTAGACACTGCAGCAAATTATCCAGGGGATCTAGCTAAGATAATTCATGAAGGTAAACACAAAACAACAGATTCTCAGTGTAGACAAAAGAGCCTTGTATTGGAAGAAGATGCCATGTAGGACTTCCATAGGTAGAGAGGAGAAGTCAGTGGCTGGCTTAACGTCTTCAAGGGGCTGACTCTCTTGTTAGGGTCTAATGCCACTGGTGACTTTAACTTGAAGCCAGTGTTCATTTACCATTCTGAAAATCCTAGGGGCCATTAAGAATTATTCTAAAGCTACTTTGCCTGTGCTGGATAAATGGGACAGCAAAGCCTGGATGACAGCACATTGTTTACAACAAAATTTCCTGAATATTTTAAGCCCACTGTTGAGACCTAACTGCTCAGAAAAAAAGATTCCTTTCAAAATAATACTGCTCATTAACAATATGCCTGGTCACCAAGAGCTCTGATGGAGATGGACCGTGAGATGAATGTTATTTTCATACCTGCTGACACAACATCATTCTGCAGGCCATGGATCGAGGGGTGTAACTTCAACTTTCCAGTCTTAAAATTTAAGAAGTACATTTCATAAGGCTGTAGCTAGTGATGGTGATGGCGATTTGAATCTGGGCAAAGAAAATTGAAACCTGGAAAGGATTCACCATTCTAGATGTCATCAGGAACATTTGTGATTCGTGGTAAGAGGTCAAAACAGCAACGTTAACAGGAGTTTGGAAGAAGTTGATTCCCGCTTCATGAATGACTTTGAGGGGTTCCAGACTTCAGTGGAGGAATTAACTGCAAATGCAGTGGAAAGAATGAGAGAACTAGAATTAGACGGGGAGCCTGAAGGTGGGACTGAGTTGTTACATCTCGTGATACAACGTCAGTGGATGCGGAGTTACTTCTTCTGGATAAGCAAAGGTGGTTTCTTGAGATGGAATCTACCCCCGGTGATGATGCTGTGAAGACTGTTGAAATGACAGCCAAGAGTTATTCCATAACTTAGTTGACAAAGCAGTGTCAGGGTTTAAGAGTGACTTCAATTTTAAATTAAGTTCTCCTGTGCGTACAATGCTGTCAAGCAGCATCACATGCTGCAGAGAAATCTTTTGTGAAAGGAAGAGTCACTCGATGCGGCACACTTCATTGTCTTGATTTAAGAAATGGCTACAGCCACCCCAGCCTTCAGCAGCCACCACCCCGATCAGTCAGCAGCCAGCAACATCGAGGCAACACCCTCTCCCAGCAAAAGATTATGACTTGCTGAAAACCCAGATGATGGCTAGCATTGTTTTAGTGATGAAGTATTTTTTAATTGAGGTATGGGTACTGGTTTTTTTTTTAGACATAATGCTACTGCACATTTAATAGGCTACGGTAGAGTGTAAACATAACTTTTATCTGCACTGGGAAACCAAAAAATTCATTTGAATCACTTTATCGTGATATTTGCTTTACTGCAGAGGCCCAGAATGAACCCACAACATCTCCAAGGTATACCTTGGCATGTATTTTAAAAGGCTGTCTGCAAATAAAGCAATTTAAATCTGAATATAGGGGGCATTTGTCCCAAACTCTTTAGATTATAAGGCCCTACCTTGCCATTACCTTCACTGCTCACCACATATAACAAGCATCCTGCAGAACTGGTGTTGTGTATCCCATGCCTAGGGAAACATTACACTCCGCCATGTCCAGTGTGCGGCGGCAGTGGGGAGGGGTGGGTGGGTTTGAGGGGTGGGTGGGGGGTTCAGGGACAAGGCCTCAGGGGTCCCACAGTTCTTGACCTTGAGGAAAGAAGCTCTACTGTGTTTATTCTGGAGAGAAAGCAGAGCAGGCCAGACCTAAAGGAGCAGAAGGTGGGTGTCCAGGGCTGATTTTCTTGTTTGGCAGAATAACTTTACTCGTTGGGGTTCTTTAGGGAACAGGAACCTGGACAATGGGGCTTGGGGAGTGGAACTTTCTATATTGGGGGTTAGAGCTGAGCAGTGGCAGCAGAGCTAAGCGGAGGGTGAGTTCTGAGCTGCAGATGTTCCCGGCTCGTCTCTGTTGCTTTGTTTCTCACAGCAACTCATTCTGTGCTGTTGCTTTTCCATTTTTACCCACTTAACTCTCCCCTGGCCCCTAAGACCTCCTCCTCCTTTATACCCAGAAATCTGTCCCATCCTCTTACCATCCATCTCCCAAGCACAACCCACCCTGCCCCTTTTGTCTGTTTAACTGTCTGTAAAGAGTAAAATGCGTGCATGTGTTTATATTTGTATTCGAAGTTACTAAAGTTACTGCACAGAGCTGCTTGTTCCCTTTTCCTTATCTGAAAAACAGCTGAATTTGGCATTTTATGTTTTCTTCTTGTATCCCCAATCTGAGTTATGTTCCTTATGGGTATGAGTGATCCTTTATCAATTTTAATTTTATTTTTCCCTGGAGGCTGGAGACCTCAGATGTACCTGCTGTGGCCTCATTTGTCTTGCATCTAACCCTTGGTAAGCTGGGAGCCCCATGGACTGGGAATGCTGATCAGGAACGCTTGTGGGTGACCTGAGCTATTCAGATCTCCACTGACCACTTTTCTGAATGTGTCTGGAACCGTTTGAGTGATATGCAGCATGACAGAATCAGGAGAGAGCTTCTGTATGGGTAGAAATGGTTGAATGGAAAATTTTTTCTTTCCCAGTAATGGTTTTGACATGAGCAGTGATTAGTCAACAGCCGACAGCCTAGAACTGAAGTGAGGACAAGAGAATGGATTAGGGGCAAAATGCCCCTGCATTAGGTAGTCCCTGGCTGCTGTTAGCCTGTCAGGCTGGGAGCTTGGGGGATGCTGGAAGCAGAATTTAGTGGTTTACTAAGGGTGCTGTGAAGGGAGTAAGTAGGGGTCAGTAGGGCAGCCTCAGCTCTCCAGGAGCTGAGGAAATCTTGGTTTACAGAGACCCAATGAAATCAAGGGTAGTGCCTGATTCCAAACCGAGGCCTACTCAGGTAAGAACTTACACATTTCGTTTTTGTAGCAAAACTGATCTGTGATTCTGTTTGTTGTTCTCTTTGATAGATTTTAGGGTCATGATCGGGTTAGATTTGCATAATAAACTGGGAAATTGACCACATGTTTCTAACTAAACTCTGGTATAGTTTGTGTCTATATATTTCTTTGTCGAGAGTTTGAGCAAATCTGCCTGTAAAACCATCTGGGCCCAGTGCCTTTTGAAGGGAGGTCATTTTTAGAGGTTTTACTCATTTTGGTGTTTCTAGTGTCCTTTGAGAAACCATTTTTGGGTAATTTGAATCTTATGGAAGGTTTTATATTTACTAGCATAGAATTATAAATCAGATGCTCTTGCATTTAAAAGAAATCTCTAGTATGTACTTATGTTTCCTTCCTAATTCCAAATTCTGAGCATTTGTGTTCTCTCTCACTTTCATATTAGGTGGCTGACCTGCCTTTTCTATTGTGATCCGCCTCCCCTACCAAAGAGAACCAGCTTGAGTTGCTGACATCATCTTGTTTCCTAACTCATTAATTTCTATTGCCATATTTTATATCCCTTCCTCATGTTTTCCTTCAGTTTATTTGATTGACTTTTAAATGTTTTTCTAAATTCTTAAGTTGGATGTTTACTCTATTTATTTTTATTCCCTGGACTTTGGTAATTAAGGCTATGGATGTTCCTCCAAGTATAATTCAGGCTTTATTCCATTTGTTCTGATATGTTCTTCTTTATTGTTTTCTAAATACTGTATAATTACAGTTTTAAATTTCTCTTTGGCCTAAGATTAAAAGGGCATTTTCTTAAATTTCCTAGTGTTTGCGAGCTGGAGGGATGGGGATGCTATATATTTGTTCTTTCATTATTAATGCCTACTTTTGTTGCTTTGTAGCCAGAGAATGTGGCCTGTGTTATTTATGTCTTTGCAACTCATTGACACTTTATTTGTGGCTTAAATGTGCCCACTTTTTGTTTGTTTGATGTTCTGTGGCTCCTTGGCAAAAGGTGTTATCTCTGAGTATGATATTCAATAAGCCTTTTAAATTAAATTATTTAGATAGTCTACATCCTCACTTTTGGCCACTGGTCAGTCATAGACTGAAAACAGTGTACTAAGATTTTCTACTGTTGCCTTCAGATTCTCTGGCATTTGTGTTTTATCCATTTCAGTTCTATGCTACTTGATAAATCAAAATTCTCAAACATCATGCCTTCGTTTGGGTTGTATTCATCATTAGTCTAGTGCCCATAACTTATACCAGTTTGAGTAGATTCTCCTCAGCCCTCTCAGCATTGTCTGATGCTATCGGAATCCTGCTCCCCATCCACCTGAAGCTGGAGGGTTCATGGAGAGTACCAGAATTTGACCAGCTGCCTGAGGGGCATACGATAGACCAGGACTGTGGCTGGCCCAGCAGGGTTAATGTGTTGTTTCTTGTTGCTTCCCTGAGCCACTGACTGGGGCCACCTCGGTACCCAGTTTCCTGTTGTCTTCCAGTGTACCCCCCCCTCTTTCAGGGTGTCAGGCCAGCCCAGCTGCCCACAGGCATCTACTGAGTGCGGCTCTGCTCACAGATGGCCCTGGATATTTCCCTGCAAGTGGTAGAAAATGGGGGCGTCCCCCAGCATGAAAAGGGTTCCACGCTGGGTGGCCTTCCTCACTCCATTGCTTGTCTCCAGCCCTTGCCCCATAAACACATAGGTGCCAGTGATGTACAGCCACCCTCTTTGCTTCCTGCCACACCACAGAGCTTTCTCAACAAGGTCCCGTGTGTTGGACATCAGTTTACTTATTTATTTTTTATTTTTATTTTTAATTAAGGTATTATTAATATACACTCTTATGAAGGTTTCACATGAAAAAACACTGTGGTTACTACATTTACCCATATTATCAAGTCCCCACCCATGTCCCAATGCACTCACTGTCCATCAGTGTAGTAAGATGCCACAGATTCACTGTTTGCCTTCTCTGTGCTACACTGTTTTCCTGGTGACCCCCCCACACCATGTGTACTAAACGTAATACCCCTCAGTCCCCTTCTCCCACCCTCTCCACCCGCCCTCCCACACCCCTCCCCTTTGGTAACCTCTAGTCCCTTCTTGGAGTCTCTGAGTCTGCTGCTGTTTTGTTCCTTCAGTTTTGCTTCATTGTTATACTCCACAAATGAGGGAAATCATGTGGCACTTGTCTTTCTCCACCTGGCTTATTTCACTGAGCATAATATCCTCCAGCTCCATCCATGTTGTTGCAAATAGTAGGATTTGTTTCTTTCTTATGGCTGAATAGTATTCCATTGTGTATATGTACCACCTCTTCTTTATCCATTCATTTACTGATGGACACTTGGGTTGCTTCCATATCTTGGCTATTGTAAAAAGTGCTGCAATAAACATAGGGGTGCATATGTCTTTTTGAATCTGAGAAGTTGTATTCTTTGGGTAAATTCCAAGGAATGGGATTCCCTGGTCATATGGTATTTCTATTTTTAGTTTTTTGAGGAACTTCCATATCGCGTTCCACAATGGTTGAACTAGCTTACATTCTGGATATCAGTTTATATGTCTCCAGTCCGACCTGCACAGTATATATGCTACAGCCGTTCCTCCGAACCTGGTCCCCGAGGAAGGCTAGCTTTCCTGGACTCCAGAGATAGGCAGGCTCAGGGTTCAAGGCGACTAGATTCAGGAACAGAAGCAGTGACCTTCTCTCTCTCCATCCCTTCCCCCTTTTTTCATCAAGTACTTTATGACGTAGAGATTCTTTTGCAAGTATCACTCAACTTTCATACCAACAGAGGAGGTTTGGAGACAGGGTAGAATTATCCCCATTTGACAGATACAGCAGCCGAGGCTCCCTGGGCTCACATACCTTTCCCTGAGAGCTGCGTCACTTCTGGAACTGAGGTTGCACGGCCCCAGTGTGTACTTGTGACGTCAGGGGCACGCAGGGGTGTTGGGGGCTTTAAGTCGGTATTGATGGGAATGTGTATGCCTCAGAAATTGGCAAGTGCCACAGACCAGGGCTCTCCTTTCCCTCTTGCAGAGCAGGTTTGTCAGCACACTTTGGGAACAGTGGCGAGTGTCACAGAGGTAGAATTTTAGAGCCTTGAATTTTTTTTTTTAACTTAGGTAACATGTGACCCAAGAGGCAAGTCATATGATCCCCTGGCTATTAACTGGCAAAGCCAAATTTCATGGAAACTAGTAAATCCAGTCCTTGTTCCCTTATATGCACATTATACTGCCATGAGGGCCTGGGTGGAGAGGTCCCTCATAGCGAAGCCCCCCGGCGGGAATTGCAGGAAGCTGGGGGAGAGGCCACCTGCTCTGCAGAGAGCGGTGACCCTTGATCACCAGTGGTCACGACTACTACGTTTTCTGATGGCAGTTGGACTGTAATGACCTCACCTCCTCTTAAGCATATTCTCCTTCCTCTCTGGTTCAAGAAGAAACTCGGTTCCCCCAAGAGTTCAGTAATTGGGTGCCAGGGATTAGAGAGATGCTTTCAACCCATGTCCAGCTCTGCCAACACAAGTAAGGTCCTAGCCAGGCAAGACCTCTCAGGGCGAGGTGGATGAAGGGGCTGTCACTGCGGGCAGCCAGAGGTGCCCGTCTGTGGCCAGCACAGAGTCTGAGCAGTGTTTTCTTTCCCCACAGTGAATGGATACCACGCATCAGGGACCCCGGCGCACCTTCCCGAGACAGCCCACATGAGCGTCCGAAAATCCACCGGCGATTCCCAGGTAAGGGGTCCTTCACGGGAGGTGGGGTAGCCCTTTATGCAGGCCCAGGGGGCCACCTTAAGGTGGGTATGTCCAGGTGGCTGCAGCCCAGTTCTGCCCCAAGTAGAGAGTGGTTGGTGTATCTGGGTCATTCAATGCCCCATGACGGGGGCGGGTGGGCGAATGCGGTTTATTGGTTTTCTCTCAAGGCTGAGGATGGTTTGAAGAGTGTGGTGGTGACGGGATTGTTACGGCCGTTAGGGGGGAGGGTTCCGTCCTGCGTCTGGGTTCCTGATGCAGTCTAGACTTCCTGTCACTTTAAGAATACGGATGGGGCCAGGCCATTTCCCTTTCCACACAACCGCTCTGCACCCTTGGGCTTCACGCAGGACAGAATTTTACAAAATGTTTGATTACATTTAATAATCAAGCACAAGAGACAGCTGTGGGATGGAAGGACTTGGGAGGTTGTTCTCAGCTTCCTAAACCATTTGCTCATTCACCATCTCAGTTGACACTCGTGCAAGCGCAGGTGGGAGGGTCAGTCCTGTGCCCGTGTTACAGGTGGGTCAGAGTCTCAGACCAGTTAAGTGACTCGTGCAGGTTGCCACGGTTACTAAGTAGTTGATGCCAAGCCCAGTGGGTTTTCTGGTTGCATTAAACTGCGTCTAAGGAACTGAGAGGACTAGTCCTACTTAGCCTGCCCTAAATTATATCAAGAAGATGCTCTTAAGACTGCAAGTCCACCAGTCTCCCCCAGGACTTAAGTGCCAGGCCCCACAGGCCAGGGTGATGATGACAGTGTTGGTGCTTTTGTGGATGTCGGGGGAAGACCTGTGGTCTGTTACTACGGTTGCCTGAAGTGTGACTCTGAGCTTTAATACAGTCATTTTTGGAAACTAATTAAGTTGTCTTAGGAGGCTACGGTTCAGTTCAGCTAAAACGCTGCAAAAGAATTTGGACATGCATGTGGGCCAAGGCTTCTTACGTTTTGGTGGAGTTCAGAATCACCCAGGCCTCCTGCTGGCACGCGCATTCTGCTTCAGGAGGCCTGGAAGGAGTCTGAGATTCCGTGTTTCCACCCAGTGCCCCGGGACTGCTGGTGGGGGCCACCCGCGCCTTGAGCAGCGAGGATCTGGGCTCAGCATGTTCGCATCCCTTCCACCCCTAGTCACGGCACACACCAGAGCCCTGGCATCATGCATTTCCTGCTAACCCCCCAACTAGCCTTCTTGACCCAGGCTCAGGCAGTCTCTTTGAAATGAGGCTTATTTGCCAGCTGACAGCAGTATTTTCTGAAGACATGAGCCTACATTCTGCTGTGGTTATAACGTAATTTAAAAAGCTGGTGCGACCCTGGGCATCATCACGAATATTGGAAACAATCCCCCTCCACCAATCATTCTTCCTTCCTTCCCTGATGGAATATGTCTCCCCTCACCCTAAAATACTATAAAGGTGTTAGTCAATCATTTTTTAAAACATGTATACTAATAGAACCTTCCTAGAAGCTGATTGGACAGGGTGTGCCCGTAAGCCTTTGACCCAGGGATTTCCTTTCCGTTGTCTGTTCTTGGAATACATTCAGGGATTCTGGTGAATGGGTGAGGCTGTCCACTCAGCACCATTTACAGCACTGCAGCACCGGACCCAACCTAATTGTCCAGCAGCAGGGGATGCGTAAGCTGGATGTTTGGCACTGAACGTCCATCCAGCCAGTGATACCATGCAGTCATTAAAAAGCCTTGTTCTGAAGAAACTTTAATGATTTAGGAAAATGCTGAGAACATGATATCGAGTGGGAAAAGCAGAACATATACAGTCTTATTGGCAGGAGGAGGAAATCTGTACTTCATGGAGACAAATGACTGGAAGAAAAATAAACCAGAACGTTGATGGCGATTCTGTTTACACCTAAGAGTGTGATTCTCAGTCGGGACATTGGCATTCTTTGGAGACATGCTGGCAGCCAGGCTGGGCAGGGGTCACTGCTGGCATGTAGTGAGTAAGGTCTGGAATATCATTAACCATCCCACCACGCACAGGACAGCAACCATCAACAAAGATTTAATCCAGTTCAAAAATACGAACGTAGCTGAAGTAGAGAAACCTTAGTCTAGGGTAATTTTTATTTTCTTCATACTTTTGATTATTTTCAAATTCCCTAAAATGGACCCATCTTACTTTTATACAAGGCAGGTTTCATGGGCATTATTTTAAAAAGGAGTTAGAAGCCAGGGACTGGTACTGGGGATGCAGGGTAGACCGGGTCTGGAGACCCAGGTCTGGGAAGACATCAGCTGCTTACAGGACAGGTGGAGTTGAGGATGTCTGGTTGGGATGATACCGTTGAATGTTGAAGTGTCCTCAGAGTAACAAAAATAGAAAATGCAGCACACAGAGAGAGCAAATACACATTTGTTCAACAGTTCCCAGAGCCATAAGGTAGAATGTCATTCTTTTCAGCTGTGGAAGGATTTGGGGCGCTGAGGACCTGGCTCTCCACACAGGTCCTGGAAGCCGGTGAAGAAGTAGGATACAGTTTGGTATTTACAGTGCTACCAACAAGTGATCCCCAAAGCACCCAAGGTTCTGGTCAGCATGGGTAGCCCTGCCTTATGCTCTCCCAGGCTGTCAGTCATGATCAGTGACAATCACGGCTTAATAGTACTTGAAGAATGAATGAATGCGTGAATGAACACAAGGCCAGTTGAAGTGCAGGGTCAGGGTTGGGTCAAGAGGCCTCCTTAAGGTTTGCTCAAAGCCCTGTGCGCTTTTCCTGTTGGCTGTCCTTCCTTGGGCAAGCTCATCAGGAAAGTGAGAGTGTTGAGGTGGGGAGGGCATACCTCGTCTTCATGGAAACCAGGCGTGTGTCCCCAGCATGCCCTGTCCTGGGCAGGCTGATAGCCGAGCTGGGTGCTGAGCAGCCCCTGGGGTGCCTGCCCTCCCTTTCCCGAGCTGTGGAACACCTGTACGGCTGGGGGCACAGGCGGTGGTGATCTGGCACCACCCAGTGGAGGTTTTCAAGTCTGCACCCTGGGGCGGGCTGCCTGGGTACTGGGGAAGTGGGGGCCACCTGATTGAGGGCACAGCGGGGATCAAGGCTGGTAGTCTTGCCGGCCTTTGCAGATGCACGTCCTAGCCTGTCCCCACCTGCCTGCTTGGGGCTGTGTTGGGAGCCTTTTGATCCCGACACAGGTGCGGCGAGGGCAGGGGACCTGCCTGCCATACCCAGGCCCTCTTGTGGCCCACCTTTCGGTTGCTCTGGCTTCCCATGAACTTCCCCAAGGAAGACGCAGGAAGGAGGAAAGAGAATGGGACTAAGGGCATGGAAACTTAAGAGACCCATTGGAGAATGGAGTCTGAGGAGGAGAAAGAGGTGAGAGGCTGAGAGCTCATTGACTCAGTACCCCCCACCCCACCCCACCCAATTCAATCATATGTGTTCTACCAACATCTAGTTCTTTGCCAGGCACTGAGGTACAGGCAGAAGGGCTCCTGCTTTGGTGGACGTGTATATAGCTGCTGCTGGAGAAAGACATGAGCTAAACGATTATTGCATTTCAACCGTGATAAGGGCTAGAAATGTGTGGCATGAGAACCTAGCTGAATGGTGGGTGGGGATGGAAATGCCAGTGCTGGCCTCCTTAGGAAAAGATACTTAGGCTAAAACTGGAAAGGTGAGCGAGGGTCTAGCTTGGTAAGGAGGTTGGGTGGGGTGAACAGGGTGCCAGGTGAAGGGAACAGCACATGTGGATGCCTGGAGGCCGGAAGGAGAGCAGTGATTTCAGAGAACCCACAGAGGCCGAGTGGGGCTGTGATTTGCTAAATGAGCAGGTGTAGGGAGAGCAGGAGATGAGGCTGGACGAGTTTGCCCAGGCCTATTGTGAGGAGCTTGGGTTTTATTCTGACAGTACCTAGAAGCCGTTGAGAGGTTTCGTACTGGATGCCACCTGCCAAGGGGATGGGACCCAGACTGTTCACAGGGCAGCGACGTGATGGAGAAGACATGCAGGGTGGGAGCTGGCTGAACCAGCTATGAATGACCCACGGCAGTCTGCCGAGCCCTGCCTTGTACATCACCACCCTCAGGCGGTCCTCTCCTGTCAGTGACAGCAGAGAGGCCAGGCAAGGTCAGGAAACCAGATTGGGGTGAGATGTAAAAAAAGGGAAGAAGAAAAGTTTTATAGAATCATAGGCAAAAGAAACTTAAAAAACCCACTCTGCTATAATAAAGTACCATAGACCAATAATCAACAATTACTTGGCAATTTTGTTTCATTTACATTCTCATTCCTTACCCCTGACAGTCTCCAAACCCCCCCAGGATTACTTTAAAGCAAATGCCTGACACGTTGTTTTAACTGTAAACAATTTCAGAATGTATCCCTGTAGGGGAAGACATAACCACAATACCATTAGTGCATTTAAGAAAACATTACTTCAGTAATATCGTCTAATATATATAATCCATATTCAAACTCCCCTGCTGTCCTCAAAATGTCCTATATGGCTTCTTTTCTCCCCAACCCAAGATCCATTCAAGTGTCATATATGGATACATTAGTTGTTGTATCTCTTTAGTTTCTCTCTCTCTCTCTCTCTCTCTTTGAAACAGCTTTATTGAGATGTAATTGACACAGCATACCACTTACCCGCTTAAAATGTACAACACAGCGGTCACAAGGTGGGCATCTGTCATCACATTTGTCATTGCCCCCAAAGAATCCCCATAAGCCTTGGGTAGCCCCTCATCTGCTGTCCCTGGATTTGCCTATTCAGGACATTTCATATCCATGGACGCATACAATGTATGGTCTTTTGTGTCTGGCTTCTTTCACTTGGAATGTTTCCAGGGCCATTATCATTGTAGCATCTATTAGCACTTTGTTGCTTTTTTATGGCCAAATAATATTCCAGTGTATAGACTTACCATTTCCTCTTAATTATCACTTTAGTCTCCTTTAGTCTAGAACATATTCCCCACACATTTGTTCTTCTGTCTTTCCTTACAGTGGCTTTTTTGGTGGGTGACGGTGGGGGGAGGCATATGGAGAGTCCAGGTCAGTTGTCTTGAACAATGACAGTCCTGGTTTAATTGTTTTCTTATGCTTAGATTCGGGGCCAGCAGTTTGGGCAAGAATACCAGTGGGGGCCTGGTGAGTGCTTCTTACTGCAGCAGTCAGCAGACACACACTCCCAGGTTGTCACCCTACACAGGACGCTGAGTTGAGTTCCCGGTTAATGTGACAGCCAGATTGGTCCTTTGTAGAGGCACATTTTCCCTTCTTAATTTGTCAGTTACCTATGGGCTGATGGGGTGAGACCATGTGCATATCCTCTTCCCTAGTAATCTCTTTACTTGGCACTCTGGGCATCCTGGATTGTTTTCACTTTGAATCTATTTTGACTTTGGCGGTTGCAAATGGTAATTTTCTAATTCCTTCTACATTTGCATTGGCATTCTTCCTGAAAGAAATGCTGTCCTCTCCCTCCCCCTACTTTTTGGAGTCAATCACTTGTAGTCATTCATATCCATGCTCAAATTGCCCCACATGGGGCTTGTTGGGGCCCCTGTGTGCTGGTCTTTGGTTCTTTGGTTATGTTACGTCATTCTTTGAACACTCTCTTACCTCTTTGCACAATAAGGTGTCCCAGGCCTATGTGGCATTTGGAATTAGCCATTTCTCCAAGGAGCCTGGGTTCTTTTTACATAGGGAATGGTATTTAGAGACCAATTTCTAGCTAGGAGGTGTTCTCACTGTGACTGAGGTGTCCTTCTTTCTGGGCCCTTAAGTGGAGTGCTACCAGGTGTGTGTGTTTGATGCGTACACATGTGTATGATGCATGCATATGACATTCATTTATGTAAATGATGTTGGCACAATAGGCATGGTCATCGGCAACAAATACAGAGCAGCAAACCGGAGACTGCCTGGAAGAGCCTGTGATCCCCTTGCCTGGCACTGGCTGAAACTGCACAGCTAGTAGAGCAGAGACGGGGAAGGGGCTGACCTCACACTGAGCACATCACCCCTAGTGTCAGCCACTCCTTGTGCTCCTATCCTGGCCCAAGTTAGAGGAAGGAGGGTGACCTCTGTGTCCAGCTTCATTCCACAGAGTCTCGGACACAGTGGTACCCAAATGAATGATCGTGGATGATGGAGCGCTTTTTTGATCCCTGCAGAGACACCTGGAAAGCAGGAGCTTGTCCCAGGTCTCCAAGTGGAGAGATGGCAGAAGATAAAAGCGTTATTCAGGCTTAAGTTCCTGAATAACCCTAGACCAAGTAGGTCATTCCTGCAAGGCTCAGTTTCACTATCTGTAACACAGGCAGGGGTTGTGAGGATTGGAGATGATATACATCAAGTGTCTAGCCGCGTGTCCGCCGTGTAAGCACCCGTTTGGGAATGAGCTCTTGCAGAGCTTCCTCCTCTGGTGGTTATCCTCCTTGTCCTCGTCACCATCAGCAGCATTGACGTACAGACTCAAAGGCTGTTGCCAAGGCTACCTGAGCACTGGTTGCCCTTCCCGGGGCTGGAGCACAGTGTGTCCATAACAGGTCACCCCTAAGCCCCCTGGGTGGCCATGGACAGTGGCCACCCTGAGCTCCCTGGGTGGACAGGGTGACCCCTGCAAACTGCAGAATCCACACCAAAGGCCGCCCTCCCCTCATCCCTCCCTGGCATATATTTGGTGGGCCAGCGTCTCCGAATGGATGAACCTTTGATAGAGCTCAGAGCCCTGCACCTGTTTCTTCTCCCTGGAGAGTAGCTCTTGGGCTCCAGCCGTGTGGCCTCTGCCTGTCCCCTCCCTAGTTTTGGCAAGTGCCCTGGGGTGGAACTGATAGCTTGGGAGAGTCCAGGGTGCGTGTGCTAGATGAGTTGATGCCATAAAGACGTCTACGGAAGCTGTGGTTGGTCACAAGCTTGACGGGACCCCAGAGCCTGCTGGGGCTGCTGAAGCAGCTGCAGTAAGTAGGGAAGCCTCCATGAAATGACAGACCGTAGATCAGTCTGCCTCCAGGAGAGGTCCCCAGATCCTGTGTCAGAGGTACTGGCCTGCCTCAGACTTGCTGGATCAGAAGCCCCGGGAGGTGTGGCTGGGGCTCGATTTGGAACAGATTCCTCAGTTAATTCTGATGCACTCCAAAGCTTGAGACTGTTGGTAACAAAGGGAAACCGAGGCTCAAGGAACTCACATTCTTTGGCAGGATGTCAAGGCTAATGAGTTCATTTTTTGGTCTGTGAATTAGATAATCTTAGTAAAGTCTTTAGCTAGACAGTCTGAGGATATTGGCATTCGTTGGCTTTAGTTACAAGCCAGAGCAGTTCTGGCTGGGAGTAAGGGAATGGGACCGTCACTGTGGACGCCATCAAGTGCCCTGCCCTGACTGATTTGCAGATGGGTTTCTGGGTCAGGGGCTAAACCCACCCCTGAACCCCTGACAATGATCCCGCCAGGCGGTCCAGGGCTTGCTGGCCAGGAGATGGGTGTCTGCTGCTTCCCTCTGCTGGAGAAGCCCTTCTGCTTTTTTTCTGGAGTCCTCACAGCCACTTCCTTACAGTCCACTAGAGAAAGAATAAAACTGTGAGTCCCAGGAAATAATACAATGGCCACCCATGGGGCTTAGGGGTGACCTGCTTCCCAGCTCACACATCCTGCTCCGGGACCTTTCTGAATCCCAGTGTAACTGCTAATAGTGGGACAGCAAAGACCCAGAATTCACCCTCCCCTTAGGACCTTAGGCTCTTACGGCCAATGTGGCGGTTTCAGCTGGCAATCCTGAGTTTTCCATACCAGAGGCATCCGAGGGTGGGCAGGCTGCTGAGGACCTGTGGGCTCTGAGGTACTTGGCATGATGGTTCTCTGGCAACTGGAAGACACAAAGAGGCATTCCAGAGACTGAATGAAAGCTGAAACACGGCTCGGCTGAGAAATCCCTCCTGGCTCTCAGGGTTGGGAGTGCAGCAAGCATGGAGGTGGCCCCAGTGCACATTGCATGTACTCAGGGTTTGATGTGTGGGACCCATATCAAAGATGTCATGTTTTGAATCCTCAGTGCCGGGAGGTGGTAGCCGGCACTCTGCCTTAACTCTCTGCTCCCGGGTGGATTCTGCAGGTGCAGGCAGGAAGCAGTGCACGGAACCATTTACCAGCAGAGGGCAGCTGAGGGGTTAACTCCCCAAATCTCAGACTGGAAGAAGAGGAGGCAGACCTGGTTGGAGCGGTTCCCTCAGAGCCTGTTCTGGAGGCTTTCTCTAGTTCATCTCCAAGCTGGGCACTGCTGCCTGCCTTCTCCCAGAATATGGTGACTTAGGAGTTAACAGCAGCTAGAACCGCCCGAACTTGCCCAGCACGAAGCTTTAAACCAGTCCCCCCACCTTCAGGGCGCCCAAATGGAAAAAGAAACGTGCAGTATGGAGAACAGCTTTGACGATGTTTCTTGCCTCTCTCCGCAGAACCTGGGGTCCTCGTCACCAGGCAAAAAGCAGAGTAAGGAAAATACCATCACGGTAAGTGGCTCCCATGGAACGCGCACAGGTTGGGTGGCAAGCTGGGGCGTTCGGCCACGGCTAAGCTGTTGCCGTGGCAACGCAGACCACGGAGTGGTACCCAGCCCAGAATCTGGGAAGTTCCAGAGCTTGGATGTAACGGGAGTTTCCCCCTGCCTCCTACCCCAGTCTGTCTTCTGTTGATTATACATTTCACTTTTTCTCTCTGGGTGACAGGGAAGAAGCGTGGCTTGAAGGATGCAGAAGCCATTTTTGCAGGGCAGGCAGGGGTAGGTGAAGGGGGTGGACTGCACTCCGTGCAAGTGATGTGACATGTAAATTACAGCCACGTCAGGGTTGCTTTTGTGCAGGGTAACTTGTGGAAGATGTCAAAGTTAAAAGCAAGAGAAAGAGCCCTAAGAATAGAGTTCCTGGGAGTTACTGGTAGGAAACAGGCAGCTTCTGCCTAGAGTGGCCAGACCGCCTCCCAGGGCTCTTCCAGAAGCCCGCCAAGTCCCCAGGTGGAGGCTGAGGAGACTTCTCCCCAACCCACGTCAGCCCTGGGCCTGGGGGGAGCGGGTGCTGGACATCCGTGGCACCCCCACCCCACCACCACAAGTGGGTGAACGACTTGTCCAGCTGCTCAAATAGCCAAGAACTTGGAGACGTGAGAAATGCAGTCCTGTGTTTGCACAAGTGCAGCCGAGCTGGGAGTGGGGAGTTGCTCTCTCAGGCTGTCACACACAGTTCCGAGCCATTCTGACCACCCCCACGGAGATGACACCAGGAGTGGGTGCGCTTCCCTGGCTCATGCAGGCTGCAAATCCTGCTTTGGAGGAAAACGGGGGTTAGGCATTCAGTGACAACAATAATTGGCTGCCACTTTTGTGTGCTTTTATGATGCCCAAGTAGCATTCCCAGGAACTCGTTTAATTGTCTGCTCACTGCGTGAGGTGTAGGGGTAGGACCCGTGTGGTGGGTGACTGTGGACCTCAGCTCTGCAGCCGGAGTGTCAGTTACCACGCCTACTAGCTGGTGCCCTGGGACACGTGCCTGGCCTCTCTGTGTCTCCGCGCCCACATCTATGCAATGGGGAGATGGCGGGTGTCTGTGCCACGGGCATGGTGTAAGAACTCAGTCCCAGTGGGTAAAGCACTTAGACCAGAACCTGGCAGGCAGGAAGTGCTCAGTACACGCTCATTGTCTCATTACCCTGCTTATAGATAAGGAAACTGGGGCACAGAGCCATCCCTTTTCAAGGTCGCACCACTGGGAAGCAGCGGGATTTGAGACCTGGGCTCTTACCACGTGCAGTGCCCAGGTGGAACTGCCTCCTGAGGGTGGGTAAGGTGGCTCGGCCCACGTGGCCCCGGGTCCAGGCAGCTTCCTGGAGCTCATGGGGCTGGGCAGGGCAGGGCAGACTTCCTGAGGCACAGTCCCCATCTTCAGATTGCCCCAGAATGCCCCAGAGGGCTGGAGCTAAACAGGAGCTGCCAGAAGTTCCCTGACAGGGGAGAAAGTGGGAGGGCCCTGGTATATTAGAATTGTAGAAGAAAAGGGAAAAGCGGAGTGTTATGCCCTCCCAGAATTGCCTGAAAGGCCTGTGGGGATGGGGCCCAGCCGCAGTTTGGGTGTGAGTCCCATGCTGTGCCTAGACTCGGAGCCAGAGCTCTGAGCTTGGTCAGACGGGCTGGGCTTGGCCCCAGGGTCTCCCCATGACATTCCTTGTCCATCCCTGCCTCGGTACCTTCTCTCCTCCTTCCCGCTGACCTAAATCAGTGCTGCTCAGGGACTAGCCTGCAAAGTGTAGTCGGCATTGGAAGCCTCTGGGATACTTGTCTAAAATGCAGGGTCTTTGATGGAATCCTGCACCTACAATTGGTCTCTCTGGGGCCCAGCTGGGAAGTTTGCCTGGTAACCAACACTCCCAGAGGGTTTAAATAAACACCCAAGCCTTGGGGAATTTTTGCTGGGTAAACTGAGGATGGGAGGGACTGGTCGAAGGGCGCAGAGCAGGTGAGGAGCAGAGCCCGGCATTTGAGCTGTGCCCAGGTGGCCCCACACATCCCCAGGCTGGAGGCGGCTGAAGAGAGCTGTGCCACTCATGTTCCCTTTGCTCATAACCCAGCCCCTTCCTCTGGGTTCTGAGCCCCCAGAGCTCAGGGTTTCCCAAGGAGATGCTGCAGGGCTGCTCAGAGGGAGGGAAGGCAGGACACCCAGAGGGGTGGGGTACAAGCCAACGTCTCCCTGGCGTGTAGGAGGCGGCGAGCACATTCCACCCTGTCTGATCCCACGGAGTAGAAATTTGCAAGCCTGGCCCAGTCTGGGTCATGGTGGAGCCGAGGAGCCCGGGGTGAGTCAGGGAGGGGTGGATGCATCCAGCGGAGCCGGGACAGGGCTGCTATGGAGTGGGCTGCTGGACCAGAAGTGACGGGTGCCAGCGGCAGCTCGCAGCCCTCGGCACAAACGTGATGTATCAGGATCTAAAGGATTCCCGACGCCATGCAGCCCAACTCACTTTCTGAAAAGAGGAATTTGGGGACTCCTATGGTCTTTGGCCACCGCTTCCTGATGTCAGGGGCCCCAGACCCTGGGTGGGAGCTCGTGGGCTGGAGGTGAGCCCTTGGGGTCATTTCTTTTCTGCTCCCACGGACCCCAGCTCGTCCCCTTCACCCTCCACCCGGATCAGCTTTCCTCCAGGAGAAAATTCGGGGCCTGCTTGGTTGTCAAACCATCACCTCCTCTGTGCTGCAGTGGCTGTCCAGGTAGATGGGAGAGGAGCTGCAGCCTCTGCCCTCCAGGCTGTCTGTGTGCTGGCCCTGGACTCAGGGTGGGGGGGCTCTGT
The DNA here is from genome assembly GCA_029783875.1 of Phataginus tricuspis. Classification (NCBI taxonomy): domain Eukaryota; kingdom Metazoa; phylum Chordata; class Mammalia; order Pholidota; family Manidae; genus Phataginus; species Phataginus tricuspis. The sequence continues at coordinate 12,256,434 of JAQQAC010004778.1, read as the reverse complement.
GCTCAGGGCCTCCCCACGTCAGGCCCCTTGGGTGGGTCCCATGGTGTTGAGCGACTCCCGTGCCACAGCCGGCTGCTTCAGCGCAGCTGTAGTCCCCTCCGAGCCCTCACAGAGGGTTTCTGGGGACCAGCCTGTGGCTCGGGCTGCCTCTCCGCAGGATGGTCCTGGCAGAACCTTACTGCACAGTGAGCGCCGTGGGCCTTGGGGTAGGCATGTTACTCTGTTTACCCGAGGGGTGAAGTAAACTCTTGGTGTCCAAGCAAAGGTGCTGCTGCCCGTGGGCGTGGGAGGGGCTCCCGGAGCTTTGCCCCAACAGTGCACTTTGCTAAGCTCTCCTTCTCCTGCTCTGTCGAGCACCCTTCTTACCTGAGCCCCTGCTGGGGGTGGGAGAGGGATGGCATGTCTACACCCCAGTGCATTGGAGAGGTAGTGTGAGGTAGGGTAAGAACCAGACTGCCTGGCTTCAGACCCCGGCCTCACCATCATACACAAGTAAGTTGCTGACCTCTCTGTGCCATAGTTGCCTCGTCTGTGAAATGGGGATAATAACAGCAACCTGAATTACAGGGTTGTTGTGAGGATTAAATGAGCTAATACATGTAGAGCATTTAGAACCGGGCTGGCGTGTTAGCTTTTGTCAGAGCAGAAGGAGGGTCCTTAGGACGTCCTCTGTGTGTGCAGGTGGAGGATGTGGTCGAGGTTCTTGCCGTACCCAGGAAGCCTTGGGAGGAGGCAAGCTCCGTCCCAGAGATGGTGTTAACTGCCTGGAAAACGTCACCCTGGAGGGGACGGACCTTCACACATGAAGGTCTCCGTGGGGAAAGGCCTCTTGCACCTTCTCTTCCCTCTCTGGACTTCGGAGCCCTGCTTGATGGAGCCCGTAGTCAGCCGGGGGCTGCCTCCCTCTTTCTAGCGCTTCTGATGTGGGGGCACAGGAGCCTTGACTGTGAGGCCTGAGGCCATAGAAGCCCAGGGCAGTGGTAGGAGTGGTGGCCCAGGAATTGGGACTCTGGCTGTAGACCTCCCTCTGCCATTTTTAGCTGCATGATAGCAGGCAAGGGGTCTGACCCCTGGTGTCCTGGCTTGCTCATCTGTGCATGAGTTTGCACTGGGTGGTTGCAAATAAACATATCAGCTCTAATTGCTTACTGGACATCGGCACACACACACGCCCTGGCCAGCTCTCACCACCCCCCTCCGCTGCATCCCTCTCTCCTGAATCCCCCCACTCCTGACGTGCTTCCTGTCAGTAACTTGGAAACACTAAATTGGAAACGCTCCTATCTGCCCAAGGCAGTCCACTCAGACTTTCTCAGCCTCCACACTACTGACTTTTCCAGCTGGCTAGCTCTTTGTCATGGGGCCATCCTGTGCATTGCTGCATGTTAAAGCACCGCCCTGGCCTCTCCCCACCAGGTGCCAGTGGCAACCCCTCCAGGCCTGTTTTGTGACAGCCAAAAATGTCTCCACATTGCCAAATGTACCGGAGGGCAGGGAGCAGGGAGCAAAGTCATCCCTGGTTGACGACCACTGAGTTAACTTCATGGTGCTGTGGAGTCTGTCTGCAGCGTCCCGTGGTCTGCTTATCCTCTTTGCTATGTTGCTCTGAGTCACCGTCACAGCTCCCAGTCACCATGGAACCTGCCCCAGTGGCAGGTGGCCGAGGTCAGCATTTACTTCCAGGGTGTCATCCCCTGCTGCAGCGGGAATATTCACCCCAAGAGCAACCCAATCGTGTTGTTCTCTTGCCACATAACTTCCACGGCTCCCACGCCTGCAAGGCCCACTCTGGCCTCACTCAGTTTTGTCTGCTCCCTGACCGAGTCCCGGCCGTGCAGAGCAGCATGTTCCCCAGTGGAGAGGTGCATCCTCAGAGCCCAAGGCCCTTTTCCTCCCCCAAACAGTCTTCACCTCCCATCAACCCCCAACTCTCCTGCTCTGGCTTCCCCAATCCTACTCTTATAGCCTAAATATCACTCCCACTAAGACTCCTCCCCTGAGCCGCCGGCCCTGCCTGTGGCCCCAGCAGTGCATGCTCACCCCATGGAGGTAGATTTATCCCAAAGTATTGCAATTACTTATTTACTTGTTTGCCTTCCACATGAGGCCAAAAAACCATAGAGGCCAGAGATTCCATCTCTACCCTCTGGGCATTGCACCAAGAAGCATTTGCTGAGCACCATTCAGGGGCCTGGGCTGTGCCAGGTGCTTGGAAAAAAGGGTCTTCCTCCTCTCATGGAGCAGACTATCTTGCAAGGAAGAGAGATGCTGAATAAACAATCCCAAGAAACATGATCACAAATGTACATGTATGAAGTGCTGGAAAGATCTAGCACAGAACATGGTACCAAGTAGCCATTCAACAAATGTTTGCATGGATGATGGACAAGCAAGTGTTCCACTGAACAGTGTCGTGGTCAAGGGCTTGAGCTCTGCTCTAAGCCCAGTCTGGATTCAAATCCTTTGCTTCTGTGATCCTTGGTTTCCTCATAAAATGAAGCCGGGGTCACCCAGTTTGTGAGGAGGGACAGAGTTCTCGGCAGGGTGCCTGAGAAGGGCTCCCCAGGAATTCCTCGACATTGCACCTACCTCCCAGGAGGGGGCTGGCAAGGCGCAGGGCTCCAGACGCCCACCAGGGGGCACAAGGCTCTGAGGATTTGGGAGATCCCTGTGGGGGAGCTGGGAGTGAGAAATCCCCAAACTGGAGTGGACAAGCGGGGGGACGGGTGCCTCGGGGCACCTGGCTGGCTTCAGTGGTTCTTACAGGGCCATGTGTGGAGCCCCTCGCCTTCTAGAACTCTGACAGGCCACTCTAGAAGGCATTTATACCAATGCCTAAGACCTTCATCCTCTGAGTTCCTTTAGCGCCCAACTTAATGACATAGTTAATTTATCACTAAAGTTGATTGAAATTTTCATGGACTACATTATCAAGCAAAGATGGGCTGAGATTTCCATTATTTGTCGAGACAGGAATAACCGAACGTGACATAAGGACTCTGTGAGACTGGTATCCGGCCCTTATTTCCATAGTTGCTGCAAATAAGGCCACATGGCAGCCGGTTGCTGAAGCCCTGGGAGGAGATGCACCTCCAGACATACCTTGGGGTATCAGCCTAGAAAGAAGTTTTGGCGAGGCCACTGCCTGATGCTGGGCGCTGAGAGGCTCACCTTCCCTGCCTAGCAGGCTCCTGCAGACCAGAGACCCTTTGGGGGGGGTGCAGCATTGGGAGAAAAACTCTCCCCTGCCCCAGGGTCCCTCAGGCTTCTACCTTGAACTTGGCGGAATACAGTGTTCCCATCTCCAGAGTTCTCTGGGTCGTTCCTGCCCCAGTCCTTCCCACTGTGCCATGCTTCCCTCCAGAGTGGGGTCAGTATCCAGGGGGAGCGGCCTCCTTCCCTTCCCTGGGCTTCTTCCCTGCTGTCCTCCCCAGACTGCAAGCGAAGCCTGTGCCCCTGGCAGCGTGCGGTCTAGATTACTTCCAGCTGCCCTCAAGTCCCCGAGCCAGAGGTCATGGACGGGGACCTAGGGCCTGACTCGGCCAGCAGACAGGTTGGCTTGGCTTAGGCAGGGTAGCTGTTGACCGTGTTTTTATTATTAACCTTGAGTTATTTGCCAACATTTAAACACTGAGACGCCTCACATAATCTGATTTTCAGCTTTTGATTCATCACATAACCCGACAGCTCTGGACTCACTGGGCTTGACAACACTTGGTGGGAGCTGAGAGGACTATGCCTCCCAGACAGACCTCCACCCACCCCCCTCTCCCCAAAGCAGAGGCCAGTCACCCCCCAACCTGAGCTGTGGTTTCTGTGACATGCGGCACCTGCTTGTCTGCATGGCTGCCAATGCTGGAGCTCGTGGCCTCTGTTCAAAACCTCGGGGGTGTCTGCACTGCTCTTGCCCTGAACGTCTGATAGCTCCCACTGAGCAGATGCTGGGCTGTAGGTAGGGGTTGAAGACTGACAGGGCTCAGGCCTTGCTCCTCAATGCTCTGCGGCTCCCACAAAGAACACAGATTAATCAGCCGCACAGGAGCAGATCCTGGGCCGGAAGCAACATCAGCAGAAACAGTGGTAAAACTATTTCCAAGGAGCTGGAAAGCCAGGGGCACCATGAACATGCTTGGGCAGAAAAATCTGAGACACATTCCAGAAATTTCTATACTGCGCTCTCCTGGGCTAGGGCCAGCCCTAAGCATGCACCCTGGGGGATCATTTGAAACCCTCTTTGTTCACAGAGTACATATGAGATAAAACTCACAAGGTAACCACTCAGCCCCTGATCTTCAGTCACAGAATTCCTTTCCTTGGAAGCAATATTGCCAGCTTCCAGAAGTATTCTATGAATAACCAAATGTACATATATTGTCTCCTCTTTTTTTAAAAAAACACAAATGGTAACATACTATGAAAACTAGCTTATTATCTTTCTCCCCATAGCATACCCTGGCTCTCCTTCCTTATCAGTACATAAGAACTTTCTTGTTGTATCTTCCACCATGGATACAAGGTCCACCTACCTGTCTCATTCTTTAACCTTTTGCCCGCTGTGAACTACAGAGTTGTGTTCCAGCCTTTTGCTGCTGCCAGCAGTGCCTGGTGAAAAACCAGGTACATGTGTCACTGCACATATCTGCAGGATAGACTCTTCGAAGTATAGTCATTAGGTGAAAGGCTCTGGCCATTCACAGTTTTGATAGATTCTCACACTGCCTTTCAGAGGGTTTGTACCTCTTCCAGCCCCTGTGGGGTGGGTGTGAGCATGCCTTGCTGCTCACTTGGAGTGCTGCCCACAGGAGCACCCTGAAATCCTAGTGTGTGTTCATTAAGCTGGCCCTCCAGGGAGACCTCTTCGGTGCTGTGTCCTGGGAGCCGAGCCTTCCTAGCTTCTCCCAACCCAACCCTCCAGGCAAGTCACTTTCTTGCTCTGTGCCCTACAGATAAACTGCGTGACGTTCCCTCACCCAGACACGATGCCGGAACAGCAGCTGCTGAAACCTACCGAGTGGAGCTATTGTGACTATTTCTGGGTAAGTGGTGCCTCCGTTTCCCCCACCCTGTGGCACTGAGGACCGGGAGTGGACATCCAGAAGGGGTATGAAGGGTCTTGAGCTCAAAGCAGAGGGGTCTCTCCTGTTGACACCTAAAGGGCTGGTGGTAGATTTAAGCATCTGAGGCAGAAACTTTGAGACCCTCTTGGAGTCAGATCGTTCCATAAATCTCAGAATCAACAGGTTTTCATTCATGGCATATGGAAACCTCAGCTGGGATGCAGGTAAGTTGAAGGAGCACTTCCTTTGCTGCTCAGTAAAGGCAAGAGACTAGAACCAACTTCAGTCGTGGGCTCCAGACCTGCCATGTCACTCTTGTGACTGGGGTCCAGGTGACCGTGCATAAGGGCTTTGCTTCCTGGCCTCTCTGTCTCCATCAAAGTCAGGAGGAGGGTGGGTCCACGTCCCTGTGGAGAGCTCCAGCTTTAAGAGTTCAGTGGTTCCAAAACTTTTGGATATTGTTTAATGGGTAAAGAGTTACTGCTTTGCAAGATACAAAAAAAAAGTCTGAAGATAGATGGTGCTTATGGTTGCACAACAACGTGAATGGACTTAATGCCACTAACTGTGCGCGAAACAGTGGTTAAGATGGTAAATTCTGTATTAATGTATTTTTCCAAAATTAAATAAATATCTTTTGACAAATGTACAGTCTCAGAAACTCTGGGACTTGTCCTGGGTATTTGCATTTTAAAGTCAGCAGTGACTTTCAAAGTCAGATTGGTTTATCTGTAAACAGGTGATAGTGAAGGCAGCCCAACCTTGTGAATATATCGAGCACCACTGAATTATGCCTCAGTAGAAAAAAAAAGACTTGCAAAGACCCTGAGGAACAATAACAATAATCAAAATAAAAGCTCTTTTTTTTACCACTGTGCAGAATGGGTTATCTCCCCTTTTTTAGGTTTTCTAACCAGGCAGTAGACAAAAATGCTCTTTTTGCTACCAAATCATATGTGCTTTAGAAGATATCCAGTGATTCTTATAGCCCCCTGGTAGGGGCAGTTTCCTATGGGCCCAGCTGTGTTTCTTCTAGATCTTCTGAGATCTGTGCAGAGGCAGCAGACATTATAAAAAGGGATCTTTGGCATCAGACAGCCCTGGGGGTTGAGCCGGGGGCAGAAGTATGAGAGTTCATAGGCCCTGTACGCATGTTGGGTTTTGTTCTGTTTGCAGTGGGAAGATGTCCGAGGGTTTAAGCATGGTCTGATATGATTTATCTGCACCATGAGAGAGGACTATGAGTGCGCAGGGTGAAAGTTAGCGGGAGACCTGGAAGGATGGTGGCAGGGAGATGGAGGGAAGGAGCTGGGTTTGGAGACCCATCCCTAAGGAAGGGTGCAGGAAATAGACTCTTAAAGGAGGTCAACTGAAGCTGTGAGCTGGAGGCCGGCATGTGGAGACCCTTGTGGGTATCAAGGGGCTGGAAGGGTGGGAGGGGCATGTGACCCTGCTGCTGGTCACCATCCAAGAGATGCACGCTTACAAGTCTTCATCTTAATTCAAGCTCTCCTGGGACTCTGATACTTACTTCCTCGAGGGTGTTATCTCCCTGACCATGTGGCCTTTCCCTCTAATAGAAGTCTCTCTGCTGACGTAATCATTAAAGCCCATTTCTTTGGGCTGGTTTTCCCAGGTGTGGACAGATTGCTGAGCATATCCGTCCTGGTGGGAGGCAGATTAGGGCTTAGTATTTTGTATCATTTTTCTAATGCTTTTTTAGCAAGTTGTATTAATTGTACCGTGAAATGCTCAAATGCACAAACCTTTAGATTGGCCAGCACAGCCCCACCGACACGGTGTACCCAGTGTAGTGGTGTCTCCTTGTCACCAGAGGTATTACGGTGTGTCTCTGGGCAGCTGAGGAAGGGATCCCACGTTGGGAGGGAGTGGAGAGGTGGCCATAAAACCTTACATCTACTTGATGGTAAGTAGGGTTCTTTCCAAGCATCACCAACCCCTTTCCATTACCCTCTCCCAAAATGTTTTTGCTCTGGAAGGGATCTTAGAGTTGCCACCCACTCCTGTTTCAAGGGTTGGGGGTGGAGGGACAAAGCCTAGGATTAGAAAGACCTGACTACCTCCCCCTGTGGCTGAGCTGAGATAAGAGCCTGGGGTCTTTCCAGGTCCTGGGACAGGGTTCTCACTGATTCACCTCTCTGTGATTTCAAAGGGTGTATTTTTAGCTCCTTCCGTTAGGTATCAAAGCATTTGACTCTGGATTTCTGGTGGGGGAAGGCCGTGCTAGCGGGGTCCAGGCAGCAGGCGTGGCAGGGGGGAGAGCAGAAAGGAGCTATTTAGGTGTCCTTGGGGAAGTATAGGCAAAACAAAAAACACGTTTGTGGGTATTGACCCAAAGAAAACAAAAACACTAGCTCGAAAAGATACATGCACCCCTAGGTTTATTGCAGCATTACATCCAATAGCCGAGCTAATGGAAGCAACCTACGTGTCCATTAATAGGTGAATGAATAACGAAGGTGTGGTGTACTGTTCAAAGGAAACCTTGCCATTGGTGACAACTTGGACGGACCTAGAGGGTATAGTGCTAAGGGAAATAAACCAGGCAGAGAAAGACAAATACCATATGATTTCACTTACATGTGGAATCTAACAAACAAAACAAATGAGCAAAGAGTAGCCTAGAAACAGACTCAGAAATACAGAAAACTGGTGGTTGCCAGAGATGGGGGGAAGTGGGGTGCAAAATAGGTGAAGGGGATTAAGAAGTACAAACTTCCAATCATAAAATAAGTAAGTCATGGGCATGAAAGGTACAACACGGGAAATACAGTCAGTAATATTTTAAGAACTTGGCATGGTGACAGGTGGTGACTATGTTTGCGTTGAGAATTTTGTAATATATATAATTGTCCAATCACTATGTTGTACACCTGAATCTATCATAAAATGTCAGCTATTCTTCAATTTAAAAATAAAGGAAAATTAAAATTAAAAAATGCATTTTATTTTGAAAATTTAAGGGTAATTGCTTGCAAAATAAATTTGGTACTAAGTTAACCCCTTTCATTGACTTGGCCATCTTCCTGGATTCATGACCTATTTACAACTAATATTAGTTACCATTTATTGAGTACTTAACTATATGCTGAGGGCTATGCTAAACCCATTTCCATATGTCATTTATCCTGAAATGGCCATAACGAGGTGGGTGCCGTTATTACCCCAGTTTCACAGATGAAGCAGCTCAGCCTTGGCGTGAGTGAAGAACTTGCCTGAGGCCCCCCAGCTGGGATGTCAGCGCAGCAGCCTGCCCTTTCCCACTCTGGCTGCCCTTCTATCCAGTTTCACCCTGGAAGCCACCGTGATCTTTTGTAAATGTGCCCTGCAGGATGGTACTGTCAAGCCAAGTGTGAGAAGCTGACAGGAGATGGGATGGCTTGCGGTTAGGGGTACCAGGTCACGGACTGTCCCAGCTTAGTGTCAGGACACCAAAACACCCCGGAGCGTCCGGCGAACCTCAGCAGCCATCTGGTTGCGAGTAACAGGCCACTGGGCGTCAGAGCCGGTGCTCCTGGCCACTTGCTCTTCTTCCTCTTCTGTCCCAGGTTGGGAGAACAGAGGGCCACGGAGCTGGGGTGGCAGCAGCTGTAAGGGCTTGTGCACCAGAAAGCTCGTGGGAGCAGGCGCAGCAGGAGAGACACCAGCTGGGCCGCCCAGACGGCTGGACGTTCCTGCCTCGCGGGCTGAGGTGGGGGTTGCCAGGCATGCCAGTCCCTTCTAGGGCTGTCTTCCCTACGCTCTGTTCCCCATGGCTCCAGACCTGAACGCCTGTGCTTGTGTTTCCTTTCTAGGCTGATAAGAAGGACCCCCAAGGCAATGGGACCGTGGCTGGGTTTGAACTGCTCCTTCAGAAGCAACTAAAGGGCAAACAGATGCAGAAGGAAATGTCAGAATTCATCCGGGAGAGGTGAGGCCCTGCTCCTCCTGACTCCCGGGACTGGTGACAGTCCCCACCTTGGCGCCATAGCCCGAGCTAAGGGAGCAGCGGGAGGGAGCTTTGCACACCCGGTACTGGGCTTGGTTAGCACCCCGAGGAGCATAAGACCAGAGTCTCACACTTGTGGTTCTTGGGACAAATCTGACCAGCAGATGTATTGTTTTGGCCTATGTAATGTTTTAAAATATTTGAACCAACATTTTTTTTTAATTGGTGGATTTTACATTAAAATCTGGATATCTAGCATCTCTTAAGAAAGCAGAAAGTCTGGCAAGAGTGGCTCTGCTTCTCTCTAGCACAACTGGCCGGATCTGAGTACAGCTGCCCCTAAGAGGGAGTCTGTGTCTCCGGTTTGCCGCAGTCTCCACCACTCCCTACTGTGCCCCACACACCCACACAGGCTGCTGGGCTCCTTGACTGTCCCTTGTCATAACAGAAAAAGAGAATGTTACCTTTCAGTTGATCTCTGAACTAAAACTGCCTCCTAGGCCTGGGCCTGCAGAAACCCCCTACCCTCTCATCCCTACCTTCAGGGAGCTCAGTCTAAGGGGAGAGTCAGATGAGGCCATTTTGATAAGTGTAGGAATTAAGATTGTAATTTGTCTAACAAATGGTTTGCTTGAACAGAGATGAGGAAGCAATAAATTCAACCTGATGGAAATAGGAAAAGCTACAAAGAAGTTCGTTTTCTGTCTCCCCCTCTTAACAGGGTCCCTCCAAGTTCTGAGACCCTGTTAACCACACACTCAGATACCCACACACCTGCACACACACACACACACACACACAACTTTCCATCTGGAGTCCCTGGAAACTACTGGAATGAAATATTTATATTAAAAGGTAATATTTTAAAAATAACTTCTTAAATTATAACACCAATAATCCAGTATAATTCCTGGGCATTTTAAAGTGCCTCTTTTCCCTAGGAGGCCTATTTTCTATTTTTGTAATAAAATTGTTTTATGACCCATTAAACTGTTAGGATTGAGAGATTGCCTAGCTCAGGGGCAAGATAGTATAAAACAGGTGAATAGGAAAACGGCTGGAAAGCCAAAATTTGAACACATGTAGGGTTTATACATTCATAAAAATGTCATGTTGGGAAAGAAATGGAAATCCGCCATTGGTCTTCCTTGACAAATGCAGACTCTTGCAACTTTCTTGGGATTGCGTGGGGAGGGCCTTTCAGAGCTGGCAGGGAGAGAGCAGAGGAGGGCACGTGCTGGGAGGGGCAGATGGCTGGTGGGTTGCAGCGGACGGAGGCGGTGCTGGCCTGGCTCTGGACGCCATGCTCAGGGAGCAGGTAGGCCTCAGGCCTGGTGCCCACAGTGGTCACTGAGGAGCCTTTGCAAGTTTGGAGCTAGGGGTGTGATGGGTTAGATCTGCTGCTGAGGGATGTGTGGGCCACCTGCTGCAGGCTGTCTGTGTCCTCTCCGGGATGGCCGGGCCAAAGGCAGACAGGAAGATGAGGCAGGAGATAGACCTGGTGGACCTAGAGATGGCAGAGGCAGCAGCGAGAGAAGGAAGAAGATGGAGGGTCTCTCACTGACAAATTGTGAAGCAGCTGTGCAGCCATGGACTTGGTCTCACCGCCCTTTGCACATCACTGCACCTGCTGGATGTCAGGTTCTGAGCAGCCGGGAGGCAAACGCTGCAGCCCAGGAGTGTGTCTCTGGGGCCTTTCCTTTTGCCGAGTGGTGGACCGGGGCCCTGCAGGGCTCCAGCCCTCGTAAGCATAGCCCCTCCGTCTCCCACGTAGCCCAGAGGACCGCTTAGGCAGTGAGCAGTACACATTTAGCGTGGTGTGCCAGATAACACAGATCACTCCCCAGAGAGTTGCCTTGAAAGTGTGTCAAGGGCCTGCCTGCTGGGAATGAAATCCAAGGCAGCTTCCTTGTCGGGGGAAATGGAATCAGCATGGCTCTGGGCACTGCCTGGTTTCCGTGGAATCCTTGTGCCACGCAGGCTTGGTGGTTAGGAGGGTGCCCTGCAGGCTTGATGGTTAGGGGGCTGGGAAACTGTAGGGAGAGGCTCTATTCCTGCTTCCAAGAGGCCCATGCCACCTTGGGGGGTCCAAAGCCAGAGCTCTGGGGCTGGGCAGGAGAGGCGGACAGCACTGGGCATCCCAGGCGCCCATCACGGGTCACGTCCATTCATCTGAGGGTGTCCCATGTGTCCAGCCCCGTGGTAGGAGCTGTGCCAGATGGCACCACACCTTCACAGCCTCGAGGGGTCGGGGCTGGGGGTGGTAGTAACCTATTTGGCAGATAAGGAGATGGAGATTCAGACAATTTTGTTCACTCATTCTTTTCACAAATACTTACAAAGCACCTACTGTGTGCTGGGAGGACAGACAAGAGGCACATACTCTCAGAGCCTATGGCCTAGTGGTTCCCTTACATGGTGAAGAGGCAGCAGGGCTGCAGGTCTCGCTCTGACAGCTGACCTGTGGATTTTCTCCCTTTGCAGGATTAAGATTGAAGAAGAATATGCGAAGAACTTAGCTAAGCTCTCTCAGAACTCTTTGGCTGCCCAGGAGGAGGGGTGAGTGGGGAGGGCTGTGATGGGGGTGGGGCGGAGGGACGCTCAGGAAGGGAGGTCCCTTTTCTCCGGTCACTGATCAGTTGGATGGGGAAGGCTCCGTTTGCCTGGCTCAGGGGTGGCACTTCCACACTGTCTTCTCTTTGGTGACCACAGGCCTCTCCTGCTGGAGAATGTCAGGACTCCCTTTGTCTGGTCCCCTGGTAGCTGGGCACCAGCTCCCAGATGCCCACCCCCAGCTCCTCTTTGTCCGAGGGCGGGCCAGTGGGAAGCTGGGTGTGAGCAGATTCCGCCCCTGGCCCTTGTCTAGAATTCTCTCCTGCAGGTCTGAGGCCCAGGTTCTCCTCCCCCTCCAGCTATGACAGTCCAGCCCTCCTTGGGTGGGACCTGGGCTAAGGGAGGCTCAGCGGCCCCTCTCAGCCACAGAAGGGTTGCAGTGGGAGGAAAACTATATACTTTCTCTGCTCATCTGTTAACAGAGTTTCAGCCAGCCACGGGGAGTGTGAAATGGTGTCCTCTGGACAGCTGCATGCCAGTGGCCCCCGGACACCTAGACATAGCGTTACCATGTGACCCAGCAATTCCACTCCTAAGTTTATACCCCCCAAAATTGAAAGCAAATACCAAACAAATACATATACACGTGTGTTCATGGCAGCATGTTTCACAGTAGCCATAAGTGGGAAAAGCAGCTAGCTAGCGGATAAACAAATTGTGGCATGTCTGCGTTGGGCATAGAGATATACACGATGGAATATTATTCAGCCATTAAAAGGAATGCTAATATGTGGGTGAACCCCCCGAAAACATACTGCATGAAAGAAGCCAGACACCCATTGATAAGAAACATCTAGAATAGGCAAATCCATAGAGACAGAATGAAGATGGGTGGTTGCCAGGGGTTGGGGAAAAAGGGGAATGGGGAGTAACTGCTAATGGGTATGGGGTTTCCTTTTGGGGTGTGCATTCATCTGCTTGGGCTGCTGTAACAGAATCCCATAGACCAGGGGGCTTAAACATTTAATTTCTCAATTTTGGGGCTCCGATGTCGAAGATCAAGGTGCCAGCAGTGCTGGTGTCTTTGAGAGTGCTTCCCTTACCCTGCAGGTGGCCTGCCCTTGGTGAGGACAAAGGTGTCTCTTCTTATAAGGACATTAATCCTTTCGGATGCGGCCTCCACCCCTCTGGCCTCATTTAACCTAATTACTTGCTAAGAGGCCCCATCTCCAAGTAACAGCCACCCTGGGACACTGGGGATTGGGGCTTCAACGCAGGAACTTGGGTGGGGAGAGGGGCACAAGCGTTCAGTCCATAATAGGGCGACTTAAATGTTTTGGAAGCAGATAAAGGTGGTGGCCGCACAGCACGGTACATGTACTAAATGTCACTGGATGGTTCTCTTTAATGGTTAATTTTATATTATGTGAATTTCACCCCAATAATAAGAACAAACAAAGACTCAGGAAATTATTGAGCTGAAAGGTCCCCCTTTGTCTAGTCCGACCTCCTGCTACGAGGGGAAGAGAGCCCTGAGGAAGGAAGACATTCTGGCGTGGGGTGGTTATGGCTGCGGGTGTCAGAGGGCTGTGATGTTAACCGCGTCCAAATCTGCCTGCATGGCTTGACTCCTTCAGGGGATGGGGCTTTGCCAGCCAGTGTGGCTTTGATTAAGGCCTCCGCATGGACTCGCTGTGCAGCCAAGAGGCCGCCTCCAAGTGGTTCTCCCTGACCCGGTGAGCCACAGGGCAGCCCTGTAGGGCCAGTGTCTCTTCCACGGGCATAAGTGGCCCCCGTCTGCCCCCAAGCTCCAGGCCTGAGACAGGGCAGGAAGGGGACCCATGGGGGAGTCACCCCTCTGGGCCGGGAAGGGGGCTTTCCTCAGCCTCGCCATGCCCTGTAATTGCCGTACTCCTCCGGGGTCTTCCGGCCTCCACCTCCTCAGCCTGGACTGCTTCCAAGGACACTGTCCTGCCAGCAGGCACAGCGTACGCTCCCAACTGCACAGGTCAGGCCCAGCCCACTGCTGTGCACACATGAACCCACAGACACGGGCAACCCGACACGCTCACGTACGTGCATCGGCATTACCCACCTACCTCGCTGGTGCGAACACGCGTACCCCATCACCACTGCACACACGCACTAGCCCCATGCACACCGCCTTCCAGTGGGCACCTCTAGGGTGGTGGTGGTGGACAGCAGACCCCCTACTCACGACATGCAGCAATGCTGTTTTGCGTTGACACACAGCTTTGGAAGTAGCCTGGGCCACCTTGAAGCTTTCAGTGTCAGCGTGGGAGCCTAGAAATTTGGGGCATCTAGGAAGATGGGGGTATTCGAGCTGTGCAGAGTGTCTACATTACATTCCAAAGGGTCTTTGCACCCTGGCAACCAAACAGGGCCAGGCTTTTCAGCCTCCCTTTGGTGGTGCTCTCGTGTGGGGAGGAGATGGGATGTTGGTCTTTCCTGGTTGGTAGTTGTCAGTGATACGCACTTTGATTCGGCTGTAGACTGGAAGAGAAATGTATCTTAGGTTGTATTTTTTTCATTAGCCTCTTATCAGATGAAAAGTCCCTCTCCAAGTGAGATAATTTCTCAGTTGCTTTTAAATAGGGAAGTGGTTGCAAGGGGCCTGGACTGTTGGGCAGTGGGGAGGTATGCACGGGGGCTGTGTTAGCGGACAGGCCTGTCTGGATGTTTGCAGTGACGCCCTCCCACCTGTGAATGCCCAGCGTGGAGGCGGGGCCAAGGATGTTGTCCTCAGCATGGAAGTGTACTGCCTCCTGTCCCCCCCAGTGGCCCTCAGATGACATTCTCAGGCCACCACAGTGGCCACTGGGCCCATTACTGACCATGCAGTCGGCTCTTGGTAGACTTACAAACTCTCGGCTCTCGGTAGACTTACAAACCTTCCGGGCTCCTGGGTTACTGTTTGTACCTCCGGCAGGCTCCTGTGTAGCTCAGCTGCAGGGACAGACTTCTTTCTGTCACCATTAGTCAAGTGTCCACTCCTTCTAGGACTGGTTCTGTAAGCTTCTGTACAGTGTCAGCGTTTGCTTTGGTCCTGTGATCCATCTTAGGTCATCTGTGTGTATGGCTGAGGTCAGACTCAAGATCCTATTTCCCCACGGATATCCATTTGTCTCCACGCTGTTTGTTGAAAAGACCTTCCACTCCCTGTTGAGACGCTGGCACCTTGGCTGTGCATGTCTCCTGCATCTGTGTGTGTCTGTTTCTGAAACTGGTGCCCTGTTCCTCTATCTGTGTGACCACCCGGACAGCTTCCACCCCTCCTTTCCCCACCCTGGACCCCCAGAGTTGTCCTAGAACAGCTTCCAGGGGCTCAGGCCCTGCCGGCCAGGGCAGACATCCACAGCTTGGACTGGCCTGTTTCTCACTCCAGTTCTTCCCTGGTGGGCTCCCCGGCCAGGATCTCTCGAGGGGACCTCTCTCTGCGGCTGGACTGCTAGATAAGATCAGTCGGTCATTTCCCAGAAACACCCACCTCGGCCTGAGCCAGCGCTGCAACCAGCCAGGCCTGGACTGCGATCAGAGGGATCCATTCTATTCTGTTGGGCAATTCTCAGCGGCCTGCTGCTCCGCTCGAAACCCGGAAGCCTTGTAGCATGCTGTCATTTAATCAGCTTTTGCCACTCAAGTTAAATGAATTCTCTGGGGGGAAGTGGCCTTTTGATGAAATTAAGTCAGCTGAGCATTCGGCTGGGTTTTCTGGCTGAGTGGAGAGGTCTCGAGCCGTGGATGCAGGGATATTTGGAAGGCCAGCAAGGTTTCAAGAGTGCCTAATAATGGAGGTTGTAGCATAGGGACCTGCATTGAGAAGTCTCCGGGACTTCAGGAGATTGCTTCTATTTGAAACCTGTCTTTGGCGTGGAAAAGTGATTTATTTCTCTAAGTAATGGCTTAGAGGACTCTGCCATTCTCCTGTAAGGTCAGCACCAGCCCCACAGTCCAGAAGCAGCAGAGAGCCGTGCTCTGAGGATGGCAGTGGGGAGCCTTCTGTGCTCTGTGGGCATCCCTCACCGGTCCCTAGACCCAGGTGGTCCATCTTCATCCCTCTCGGCAGTCAGGCTGTGGACGGGGTTGGCCTGCAAACAGGGCTGTGTGGGACCTTCTGTTTGAAAAGGGTTTCTTCCTGAAAAGGCACCTGTTCTATCCTTCCTTGATTTACCAGCGGGCATTTGCACCCCTCATCAGCAGACTGGGGCGAGACAGTGGGAAGGCGTGGGGACGGCTGTGGGCCAGGGATCAAGCCCCCCCCTGTGGCTGCACCCCACCTTCCTCTCACATCTCCCCAGTTCCCTGGGTTTCCAGATATTTCCCAAGACTGCCTGCTACCGTCTGTTCCCTCAGCCGTAGAGGTCCTCAGCTCAGTTTGGGATGCTGTGGCTGGTCCCATATTTTGAAATACGCCACTCTCCGTTGGTGTTGTTCCCGGCCTCAGCCTCTACCACAACCTCGGGTGTTACATGCTTCCCCAAGACTCGGGGTAGAGACCCCCCATCCTGCCTCAAGGAGGTCTGTGGCCCCTGACCCAAGACTGGGGCGGCTTTCTGCGGGTCTGACAGTCTTCTTGTGTTGCAGCTCCCTGGGAGAAGCGTGGGCCCAGGTAAAGAAGAGCCTTGCAGACGAGGCAGAAGTTCACCTCAAGTTCTCCGCCAAGGTAACCCCTCCCTGTGGCCCCTCTAGGTTGGTCTCACAGGGCGGTGCTGCCAGACTTTGGGCAACCATCTCTGCAGTCTGTATCACTGGCCAATTTCCCTGGTGTAAAGGTCAAGAGTCTGGGAAGCCCTCCCCAAAAGTGGCAGTGTTCCCACCATACGAAACGTCAGTCCCCATAAACACCCATCAAGAGCGTGGATGATAGTAAAATGCAGTTGGGGAGTGATAAGTGCTGAGCATTCACCATCTTTGTGTTCAATGTCATTTGTTCATTTTAAGTTTAGATCATTAAATTTTTAATACTAGCCGTCTTTAATAACCAGCTCACAAACTTCCTACAAATTTATCATCTGTCCGTGGTGAGCCAGTGTGACCTGACTCAGCAGACCTCTGTTGGGGGCGGGTGGACACCCCTCAGCCCCTCAGGTGAGCCCCTGAATGGTGACTCTCCCGCTAGCCTTGGGGGGTTTTCAAGGGAACATACTGGCATTTTCTCCTCCTTCTTGGCGTCAGGAGAGACGGGACTAGGTCAAAGGGAGAATGTTTTGGGTTTTGTTCTGTTTGCTCTTACACGATTTCAGACTAGGCACCTAAGCCTTCTTTCATTTGGTTCTAAAGACTGTGGCGCCGTGACCTTGAGGACGGGATGTTTCTGTCCTGTCCGCCCTCCCTGGGTCCTCAGGGTGCTAGCTAGCGTGCAGTGCATGCTCAGTAAATATCTCCTGAAGGAAGGAAGAGTGGGGCCCTCGGCCCAGCTGCTGCTGACTCCGCCGCCCCATCTTTTCAGGCCTACTTTCTCTCAAGGTTTCTGCATGTTTACAAAGGACCCTCTGTTCGCCACTCTGTGCCTCATACCTCCAAATTCCATCTGTCTCTCAGCTGCTTTTCAGAGGAGAAATAAAGCAGGGGTCTAAGTGAATTCATGTTACAGTGGGCGCGACTGGCAGGGTGACTCACCGGCGGGCTTGCCTTTTAAAGGAATAGACCCTCGAGAGGGGCACCATTCCCGGTGACCTTGGCCCCTGGAGTCCATGCCCTTCTCTCTGCCCTCTCGCCACAGTCAGGCGCGGCAGCCCAGGAAGGCACTCAGACAAAGCGCTTAAACTATCTGAGCCCATTTTTTAAACTGGGGAGGGATACGCTACGTCCTTTGCTCCTTGAAGGTGGCCACCCCCAAAGATGGCTGCCCTTTCCTCTCTCTTTCCTAGTGCTTTCCCCACAGCGACTGCAGTTCTGGGCTTTGGGGTCGCCATGGGACATGCACTGGTGGAGAACAGGAATCTGGCTGTGTGCCCAGGTCCTCCCACCCCACCCCAGGATGGTTCTCTGCACACAGAGGGCAGGGTGAATGGCTCAGGTGGCCGAGACCCATGAAGGAGCTTTAGAAAGAGCTGGGGTAGGAGGGAAACAGAGCCGTTACGAGCTTCCCACTTCTAAAGCACCTCGAGAGTGGGTGACGCCAGATGTGTGGGACCCAGAGAATTCCTGGGCTAGCAGTGGCTCACTGACCTCATACACAAAACACTTCATAAGAAAATTGCCGCTCAAGCACTGGGAGAGAAGGGAGCTTCTCTTCTGCCTTGCATACAAAGCAGCAAGTTATTTTTAAGCTGCAGCTCCTGGGTAGTGTTCCCTCCGGCCTCCCTCCTCCCGTCCTAGCCCCTAGCAGCTCCTTTCTTTGTGGTGGCAGAAACTTCCTTGACTGGTGGGACGGCTGGGAAGCTGCCTTTGTGGTGGGCGGGGTGGGAGCCAGGTCTGCAAGCCTCTGAAAGACCACTGCTGGGTCCCCAGGAATCCCGGTGGCATTTACTCCCATCAGCAGAACCCCGATTCTTGATTGTTTCCCGAGTTCTCGAGAGCTGACGGAATGTTCTCCTGTGTCTTTTTAGTACTACTACTGACACCAGTAATTCTAGCCACCAGATGTGGGGGTTTTTCCCACACCGACCAATTCTCCGACACCAGCTGGGTGTCCTGCAGGTCAACTCAATTCTGACACTAAGCACCTACGTCTGATCCCGCGGGTTACAGGCTCGGTCCCACAAGACCGCTCCCACTTCAGATGCCAGTTACGAGTAGTAGGTCCCCAGGTCACCCACACTTCTGTCTGACTTGGCTACAAATAAGGGGTTCCCAAAACAGCCTCCTCAGATTTAATGATTTGCTAAAATAGCTCCTAGGACTCAGGGAAACACATATTTAGGTTTACCAGTTTATTCTATCCTAAAGGATCTAATAAAGGGCCCAGGTGACCCGCCAGATGAAGAGGTATTCAAAGTGAGGTCCAGACTGTCTTGAGCATAGGTGCTTCTGTCCCTATGGAATTAAGGTGGCACACCACCCTCCTGGTACCTGGATGTCTTCACCAACCTGGAAGCTCTCTGAACCCCCTAGTTTAGGGATTTTTTATGGAGTCTCCACCACTTCAGCATGATTGATCATTAACTCAATCTCCAGGCCCTCTCTCTTCCCCAGAGGTTGGGGTGGAGGGGTGGGGCTGAAAGTCCCAAGCTTCTAATCATGGCCTGATCTTTCTGGTGACCAGCCCCCATCCTGGAACGATGCCGGCATCCACCAAGAGTTGCCTCATTAGAACAAAAGAGGCTCCTATCACCCAGGAAATGCCAAAGGATGAGGAGCTGTGTCAGGAACCAGGGTCAAAGACTGAATATTGTAACAGAGATCCTCCTAGCCTCCCTGTCACTTAGGAAGAGGTTTGGGGCTCTCTGGCCAGGAGCCGGGGACAAAGACCAGAACACATATTGTTTATTGTGCCACAGTGATGTGCGTGTTCTAGATGGTTATGCGAGGATGTAGCTCCTCTCCCGTGGGCTTATCAACCACCATGCCGGACAGCATCTCCATCTCACAAACAAGCAGAGGCAGAGAAGGTACATTGCAGCCCCTGGTCACACAGCCAGGAGGCCTCAGCTGCTGAGGAAGCAAAGGGGGCAGGGCTGAGCGAGCCGTAGGCCTGACCCCCAGACCTTTCCTCGGGCCCCAGTGGCATCGGCAGCCCAGAGCCCCATGTGCAGGACCGCTCCGCCCTCTGTCGGTCTGTCTGGGGTCGTGCAGGCTGGCCCTCCAGCTGCTCAGGATGTTTTTGGTGAGGGGCTTAGGAAGCAGGGCTGACTTCACCATTCAGCTGGTGGGAGGCTTAAGAAGAATGTTCACACCAAACACATTTTTCCAGAGCTTCTGTCTCCAGCCTGTCAGTCAGTGGTGGTGACCTCAGGCAATTGTAGTAGCTGCCCAGGGGTGGTGTGGCTATTCCTTGAAAGGAAAGGGGCTCCAGGGATTTATTCATCTGCCATGGATAATAATGGCCTCATATGTGCAAAACCCATTTTACTGTCTGCTTCAAAAGGGCCATTGAAATTCCACTCTGAATGTTCTGTGTCGGGGGTAAGAGCTCTTTAAGAAATGCAATTTTGTTATGGCAATCTTTCAGGCTTTGCTAGTCTACTAGCTCAAGCCATTGTTAATATCCACAGGCTGCCTAAGAGAAAAGATTGCTCTGTACAAAGGAAGTTATACCTAGCTCCAGCCGAGGAAGGGAAAATAGAAAAATTCCTTCTGATGAGAGAAAATCTGATCGTACCATAGAAGTGATACATTCAGTGAGAAGACTTTAGGGGAACAGTGAGAGTCAGGAGACATGAGTTTTATGTCAGTGTTATCACTAACAAGCTGTGTGACCTTGGGCAAGTCACTTAGCATCTCTGGGCTTACAAAGAGTTTGGACCAGATCAGCGACTTGAAACGTACTGGACTGCGACCCACAGTAGTATGTTTTACATGGCCATGCCGAACACACAGATGTCTACATACAGATAGGCACATACATAGCCAGAACAAATGTTTCATGGAATAGGGCTTGTCCTCCCACCTAAAATGTGCTTGGATGTTTTCCATGCATGTCTGGTTTATCCTCACCAAAAAGCTGGTCCTGACCCACTCAATTAATTTCACAAGTCTTGGCAACCTACCCTTTGAAAAACCCTGAACCAGACAGTCTGTGAAATCCCTTCCAACCGCAGATTTCCCTTATCCCCTGCTGATGTGCGAGATGGAGAAGCGGAGGCCAGGAGGACCGGAGTTTGAAAAGGCGGGTGGAATGGCCCTCGTCGCCTGGCCTGTCTGAGCCGGGCCGGCTCAAGGGTCCGCAAGGACAAACTTCCGGGAAGGCCTTCTGCCTCCTGTTAAATGAAGATGTGTACGGATTAAGAATGAGTGTTAAAGAAAAAACCCAGCCAATTTCTTAAAGAAAAAAATTAGTCTTTTTAAAATACTTAAAGTATAGAGGGAGAATCCACGGGTCTTCATCTCCGGGATTCAATCACCTCGGACAGCTGATAGCTTTGTGTTTCTGCAACGTCATTTGCAATTTAGGGAAATTTGGTGTCTTGGCAGGTGTGTGGGCCCTTCCTCAGACCACCAAACCTGGAGCTGGTGCCCAGGAATCCTGAATGTTGAAAAGCCCCTCCAAGCAAGGCTGCTCCCAGGAACCTTGAAATCTGGAAACCACCTTACTTTCTAGGCCCTCAGAAAGAGACCCCAGAGTAAATGAGTCAACAGGCTGAGTTAGACCTCCTGGACCCCAGTCAGGAGCAAGCAACTCATTCTCAGCAAACACCCAGCCTCTGGGGGAAATGGGTTTGCGTGTTCTCAGCCGCTCGCGAGTTTGTAGCATCTCAGGGCTGCCACCAGATGGGGGTGTTTCCCCAGACAAGGAGCCTGCTAGGGCTTCAAAGAGTAATAGGAGTCATTTACAACTAATACCAGTGGGAGACGGGCGTCTGGATGGTGGTTAGTCTTTGAAGATCATGCAGCAAGTCTGTGCCTTGTCACCAGGCATTGGGCCTTGAGGGTTTTGTTACTCTCCCAGGTGGTGAAGGGGTACCCACCCCACGCCAGCTCTGGCTGGGTGCTGTGGACACAGCTGTAGCCAAGCCAGTGGGGCCTCGGCTGTCCTGGAGCTCACAGTCGTGTGTAATTGGCCATTTAGAACTAGGAACACCTAAGTCCTCGAGCTCTCCAAAGGAAAACATAACATAGCAAGAGTCTGGTAGGGAGGAAGAGGGGAGAAATCATAGAGTTGGGAGGTCATCTGCCAGGGACGTTAGCTGTGCTTCCCGGAGGCGCTTCCGGAACTTCCTGGAGGCAGAGGGACCCTGGGAGGCTGAGTCAGGGTGGGAGTGGGTCCCTGCGAACCTGTCATCTGGCCTCTAGTCTGTTCCCTGACTTTGACCAGAGCAAGTCCACATTGATCTGTTTGGTCAGTTTTCTTAACAAATGTTATCTCATGGTCATGCTAAAAAAAAATGAAAAGTTCTCCTTCAAAAGGGAGTGGAAAGTGAATGAGAGAAAGAATAAATAAGAAGGAAAAAGCTTGAAAACCTGCTGTGACCCAGCTCCTCTCAGAGCACACAGTACATTCTCTGGCCCTTGGGGTTTGGTCGCTTCCCTCTAGTGGGAGGAAAGCGTGCCTGTCTCCATGCAGACCAGCAAGGTGACAAAACTCTCCCTGGGCCAAGCTCAGGAAAGGGGCCCTGGGAGTTTCCCCCGGATCTCGGGTAGCTCCCACCAGGGGTTCAAGCTTTGGACCATGTCCAGTCCAGATGTGTCCTGCCTCAGCACCTGGCATAGAGCAGGTGTTCAGTAAATAGAACTGACCTGAGCTCACGTAGTTAAATGGCACCTGTACAGCAGTCACTGTGTGAGATGATGGCTTGGTTTCTGTGCCCAGAAATCTCCCAGTTTGGAAAGTAAGAGACACAGACCCCTGAGCAGAGCCCTACAAGAAGCTGTGGGAGCTCAGAGGAGGGAGGAGGCAGCCAAGGAGGGCCTCAGAAAGCCCCACATGCCAACCTGGCCACTGTTGGTGTGAGCACGGGGGCCTAGCCAGCTAAGGGGGCTTCCTAAACAGAGGCCTGATGAGCCACTGGCCTCTAACCTTCCTGTCGGCCAGGCCAGGCCACTGCCCCAGACCCCATCCTCGCCCCCTCCCTCCCCCACTTGCAGCTGGGGGCCCAGGGGCCTGAGTGTGTCCCCGTCCCTCCCCTTCACAGCTTCACAGCGAGGTGGAGAAGCCCCTGATGAACTTCCGTGAGAACTTCAAGAAAGACATGAAAAAGTGTGACCACCACATTGCTGACCTCCGCAAGCAGCTGGCCAGCCGCTATGCCGCAGTGGAGAAGGTGCGGGCCCAGGAGGGGGCCGGCTGGAACCAGCAGGGGCTCTGCCGTCAGGCAGAGATCCTTGTCCCCGCGTGGTGGGATCCAGAGTGGGGGGGGGGGGGCAGTGCAAGCCTCGTGCCAAAGGGCGGGTAGGAGCTGCTTCCCCTGGGTGCCACGACCACGGCCTGGAGGGCCAGAGGGAGCGGGAGAGGCTGCACCTGCCAAGGGGGAGAGAGTGGGGCTCCACTGGGCAGGGAGACAAGGTGCCCCTGCTCTTCTGTGGGATGCTGAGCCTGAAGGCGCAGCCAGTCCACACGTGGCCCTTCTGTCTGGGCCTCACTTGGCAGATTCCCTCCTGACCGAATCATTCCCTTCCCGGGGGCCTGACCTCTGTGGGCCGCGGGAGCTGCTGATTTCCAACCCTGGAGGGAAGAGGGCTCTCCCCAGCGGGCTGACTCCAGGGCTCTGGCAGACATGCAGCAAAAGGGGGGCAGGTATTGCTGCAGGCACCGTAGGCCCTGCCAGCTGCCACCACCGAAGGACCCCTCCTGCCCCAGAATGCGGTGGCTGGCACTGCCATCCGCTGAGCACTGCTGGGAGGTGACCGGAGAGCCTGTGATTTTAGCCTGGGTCCCTAGTATGTGTTCGTGGTCCGAGAGGCTTCCTGCGAGGCCGAGTCAGAGACGAGGTAAAGCGTCTGCACGGTCACCAGCGGCTGGGGGAGGCTCGTCTAGCAGCTTGGCCTCTCAGAACGGCCGTGGCGTCGTCCACAGGACCAGGGAAAAGAAAGGACTCCTCCCAGCAAAGGGGAGGCCGGGCCCTGGGACCACGGGGTCCTTCTGGCTCCGAGCCCCGGGAACAGGTCTCTGGTGTTGCTGGACCGCAGGCCCGGAAAGCCCTCACGGAGCGACAGAGAGACCTGGAGGTGAAGACCCAGCAGCTGGAGATCAAGCTGAGCAACAAGACGGAGGAAGACATCAAGAAGGCCCGGCGGAAGTCCACGCAGGCCGGTGAGTGTGGGGCCGTCCTCCGCCTGCCTCCCGCCGTCCTCCCTGGGTGCCGAAAGGAGAGGGCAGGGGGCCGGGGGACAGCGGGCCCAGGGGTGAGGCTGGTGGGTGGGGCCGTGCTCCTTGCAGCCCGTGGCGGGGGACCGGGTTCCTCGCTTTGTTCCCAGAGGTCTCTTCTCTTGCCTAAGCCCTGGATCTCTGACCACGACCTGGACAAACGCGTCCACCCCCTCAGAACTCAGGGGTCCTATCCGTGGGTGGAGCCCACCCGAGAAATGCAAACGCACCCGCCCGCCCATGCCCGTTCCGCCTCCCCAGGGAGTGATATGGAAGGCTCACCTTTAGTAACGGGTTCCCGCCGCCCTGGGGCAGAGGCCCACCTGTTGTTGAATGAAATAACCGGATTTCAGATGCTCTCCGAGACTCCCCGGACAGTTGGTTTCTGTTTCCACCTAGTGGTAAAAACTAGCCAGTGCTCGAGGAACGGGGAGGACCACTTAGAAGCCGTAAAAAAACGTACTAAATACTTCTTTTAAAAGCCAGAGTTTCAGTGCATGCACAGACAATGCGTTTTGCTTTCTGGGATTGAAATGTGTGCTGGAGGGTTAGGGCTTGGGTCAGATGGTCTCTAGGTCCTTTTTGCCTCAACTTCTGGTGAGTCTGGTACAATTAATTCATTATAGAATCAAGCAGCCTGAAACATTCTGAAACATGGTGGTATAGAAATAAGTCAATAATAAAATAATGTAACATAACATTTGATGTGAAGATCTTATAGTGCACAGTCACTGGATCCAGAAATAGAAGACATACATAACGGGATTGGGAAGGGAAACCCAGGAGGGGGAGAAGCATATTTAAATGAGTTGGGTTCATTAAATTAAGAAATAAAATCATATTGCAAAACAGTATGGCTGCTTGACAAAATATTTTTATCAACACGTAAGAATATAAAATCTTATGCACCAGATATAATCAACCATCAAACACTTCCTAGTGTTTTAATTTTTTAAAATGTTTTTAATGTTTACATTTAAATTTATTCTTACTAACTCATATTATACTCTGTTCTGAACTCATGTTTAATTGATGAATCTTTGTTCAGATTCAAAACAAAAGATCTCTCTGTTCCATCACCTGTACATTTATTTACCCGTTTGAATGAATTCACGGTATACGAATTCATTTTCAAGGATTGAATAGTGTCCTTGTGTATAATTGTATCCAAATGATTCCATCATTCCCTTAACTGATTTTTGTAAGACTTTCAGATCATTGCGGTGTTTGCCAAGCCTGCAATGCTGTTATTGTAAATGCGTCTGCGTGTAGGTGAGACTAAATCCGCATACAGAGAGAATGTAGATGTGGAATTTGTGGGTCAAAAGTTTGTATTTATTTTGGGGGAATAGTTCTAGATTGTTTCCAGAGAGGTATACCCACAAAAACATCTCTGGACGCCTACTTCCTAAATTCCTGTCAGCATCGTGTTATCAAATTTTGACATCATAGCCATTTGGTGAAGAATACTCTTTTACTTATTAACTTTTTACTTTTAATACTACATGTTATTGCTGAAGAACACTATTTCGTTGTTAATTGAATTTACATTTCCCATTGAGTGAAGTTGGACATTTTAAAAATGGACTTATAAATCATCTGTGACTTTTTTCCTATGAACTGAGTAGCTCATATCCTGTCCCCATTGTCAAGTGGCTGGTCTCATTCTTATTGATTGATTGCTATGGATTATGTCTATGTTAGGAAATTAACCTTTTGTCATTTGAATTGCAGGTATTTTTCCCAGGTTGTCATTTATCTGTTTTTGTTGTTTGTCTTTTCCTCCTTTTTTTTTTTTTTTTTTGGGGGGGGTGGGGGCACTTTATTTCTTGTTTTTTTTTGTTTTTGGGGGGGGTTTTGTATAAGTATTTGCCGTTATGAGTTCTAGATTTGATGACTGACGTAGGAGGGCCTTCCATTCTTCAAGATTATTTTTTAATTACTTTTTTTCCCCTTACTCTTTTTGGCTTCAGGTTTTTTAAAAAAAACAGGTATTTGATCCACCAGACATTTATTTCTGCTCACATCCCTGTTTTTAACCATATTCTTCAAGGTCAGATTTGCAGCATTTTCATTTATCTCACGTTCTAGATGTTTTGCAATTTGTGTTTTGGTCTCACCTTTGAGATAAATTTAAAAGAAAATATGTAAATTTTTACCCACTAACGCTGTGTTACCGTAGTTTCTAGTCTTGCTATTTGCTTCCCGTTATATTGCATGGCCATCAGGTAATATGGTCTCTTATGCCACGGTCAGGAATTACTCTGTGAAGACAGGGGCTGGTCCTTGGACCTAACTCTGAAAAACACTGCTTTTTTAAAGCCCTTTCTGTGCACCCGACGCCAGGCTACGTGCCTTAGAGCATTCTCTTCTCCACAGTCCTCCTGTAGGGAGGTATTTTCATGTCCTTTCATGAGCGGATACAAGTAGTACAACAAGGTGGAGACGAACAGCACAAGGGGCCTTCCCGAGGCTACAGTCAGGCAGTGCCGTGGCCCAGAAATTCCATCTTCTCTTATTCCAAAGTCTGTGCTTGTCACCACTTTGTCGGACAGTCTGTCACCCAGAAAATGCCAGCTTTGCTTTTCTTCTGCACCCTTACCTTTCCCTCCTCCAACTTTGCCAAGGCTGCAGGAAGGAAAGACACTGGGGTCCTCAGGGACTTGACTTCATTTTGTCACCCTCATCATCACCACCGTAGCTCATATTAATACCGGGCCGACTCTGTACCAGCATCCATTCCGAGCGCATTGTGCATTCTGGCTAATTTAATCTTCACCACGACTCTGTGAAAGTACCATTATTATCTCCATTTTACAGCTGAGGAAACTGAGGCACAGGCAGGTTCATCGACTTGTCCAAGATCTCGCAGCTAGTAATCAACAGAGCTGGTGTGACAGCTCAGCTATCCTGGTTCCAGTATCCATGTCCCTTAACTCCTACTGATCAGAGGGTCTGATTTCAAACCCCTGGGCTGCGTAGAAAGAGGCATGCCCCCCTTTACTTACTCTATTTCCTGATGTTGCAGAAGTTCCCAATGCTGGTTCTCAACATCAGGATTGACAAACAGGGCTTTGGAAGTTTTCTTTATTTTACCAAATATACATTACAGTGGTCCAGCAGTGCCCCTCCCCACCCCTGCCTACTCCCCTCCTTCCCCCTTGGTAACCGCTAGTCACTTCTCAGTGTCTATGAGTCTAATGCTATTTTGTTCCTTCCATTTTGCTTTGCGGGAATTTTCATATTGCACGTTCACAGGGTGACAGGCTGACCCGTCCTTGGTCAGGCACAGGCTCATGGTGGGAATGCATTTGCAGAAAGGCATCCACTTTCTTCCCTCCAGTTCAGTCCTTTTCTGGACCAATGGCCCAGTCCTTTGAGTTGGCCCGAGAGCTACATGAACACGGCCCTTGATTCGGGTTGTGCCACTCACGGCTCGTCTCCCAGCTCGTGGTGCGTGGCGCGGTTCACTGGAGGGGAGATTGAACTCGGCCCTGGGTCATGTGGACATATCTGTCACTTTCATTTTGGAGTACACGTGAGCATGGGTGACGTTTTCATAGGAATAACTTTGAATCTGCCCAAATTACTAGAGCAGATTGGGTTGGCTCAGGGGTTCTTCCCTTCATGGGCCAGGGCCGTGACGCCTTCCTCCCTCTAGAACCCTGTGATCAGGAAGCCACATGCAGACCAAGCTGTGTGCTCGCATGGTGCTTCTCTGACTGTGATGTGCATGTAGAGAACCTGAGGATTTTGTGGAAATGTAGTTTCTGTTTCAGTGGGTCTCGGGTATGTGCCAGGATAGCAAGCTGCCAGGGTCTACTGGCACTTCTGGGCCTGGAACTATTTTGTGTAACAAGGTTCTCAGGCAGGAGCTGGTATGCTCAGTAATGTTTCATTATTTTACAGTTTGTTTTCTTTCTAATTACAAAGTGTTTCAAGTGTACATATGATTACAGGAAATACATTAGCCATCAAGCCTGCACGGTTTGCTTCACATCTCTTTTGTGAAATAAAATGCTACTGAAGGAGCTCAGTTCCCTCCCACCCTTCTCTGTTTCCCAATAGAACCCCTCTCCTGGGGTGGTGGGTAGCCCTCCAGGGCATGTTTTTATACCATTACTGCATGTGAGTGAGTCATAAACTATCAGACACATTCCTCTGTGTTTCAGAATGATACCCTGGCATGCGCATGCGCGCACACACACACACACACACACACACACACACAGAATTTGCAGATGTCTCTCCTTAACTCTAACTAGCACAGGTCACTTGTGACATATTTTAAAGAAGGATTCTCAATGTGAAATGAAGCTGCCACCTTTAGAGAGGGAAATGTTTCTTGGACTCGTGATAGGGTTGGGTGGGGGGTCCTAGGAATAACACCCCCGACATGCACACAGGCTGAGGACCCCCATTCTTGAATTCCTAGTGTCCAGGGGCAAGGTCAGGTGGACACTCTGAGGCTGGTCTCCTGGGACTAGGCCCCTTCCCATTGCTCCGTTCCCCCCCCTCCACTTTCCAGTGGCCTCCATGACTCCAGGGAGAGGGGAGGGCATGACTGTGGGGCACGGGGGGAGAGAGCAGCCGTGGGAAGGACTGGGCAGAGTGTGATGGCGGCTGGTGGCTTTTTCCAGGAGATGATCTCATGCGCTGTGTGGACCTCTACAACCAGGCCCAGTCCAAGTGGTTTGAAGAGATGGTAACCACAACACTGGTAAGCGACGAGAGATGTGTGAGCATGTCAGTGCAGGGCCCAGGGCTCAGGACGAGAGATGTGTGAGCATGCCAGTGCAGGGCCCGGGGCTC
>JAQQAC010004778.1:12198203-12228127 GCA_029783875.1 Phataginus tricuspis | reverse complement strand
CCTGGGGCTCAGGACACCTGGGTGGATGCCGGCAGGCATGCAGTTGACAGGGCAGAGGTCGCTGTAGGGATGGTCATTTGGCTCACCCTGGTATGGGGGCGAAGATCTCAACTCGGGGCCCCATCTGTGTGTATTCAAATCCTTGCTGTGGCTCTTCCTAGCGAACCTGGGCACGGTTGAGTCTCGCTCTGTCCCCTGAGGGGTCAGTGTCCACTGGGGATGCCCCAACCGAATGCATAGTCATGCCTTTAGGGCAAATAGCCAGGTTATAGGAAGTGTGACCCTCCCCACTTCACCCCCAGGAGAGCTGCTGGTCAGAGATCAGGGGATTCTTACAAGGCCCATAAATGGACAAGGTTAGGGCAGCTGTGCAGGAGTAATGGGGGGCTGACCACAGGGCCTGGGAACAGGCATCAGACCCCTTTTCTTGCCTTCCTGAGTATTTCTTATGAAAGGGCAGCATCTCCTCAGTCAGCACCTGCTGGGCTGGACAGTGAAGTATGGTTGGCACTTGGGCCACTGGGCCAGATGAGAAAGGAGGCATCCTGCCAGGTGCTTCTCACATTGTCCCACCGCCCGAAGCCACCCTCATCCACCCGGCACAGGACTGACCTTCTGCCGGTGTCTTCCCCAGGTGTCAGCCCCCCAGAGCAGATTAGAGGCCTCCTCCAGGGACAGTGACCTAGTTTTTCTCCTGGTTAATCTCCTTATTAAGCGCCCTGCTTCCTCACACCCCCTACCCCCCAGTTAAGCACCTGGGCCATGACCTAGTTGTGCACAAAATAGCAGACTGATCCCCTACGTTCCAAAGATGTGGAACCATCTAGAAACCAAAGGACAAACTCTCCCCTCTCTTCCCTTTGACAATGGCCACCCCTCTCCCAGCACCCCTTCCTCCCCCCTCTCAGGCTTTCTGTGTCGGAGCCACAGAAGCGCAGCCTGTGTCCCACTTCTCCGCCCCAGTGGGGAACGGCTGGCTGCACTGGTGCAGAATCACAGTGAAAAGCACAACAGACCACGGCTCAGACCCTGCTTCTCTCATAATCCCATCGCTTTAGCAAGTGCTTTACCTCTCTAGGTGTATTCCTTTGGAAAATGCGGGTAAGAACAGAACTTACCTCTTAAATGTATTATGAGGACAGTGAAGTATGTATATAAAGCTCTTAGTTACCTCTGGCAGAGCAGGATTCAGGAACTAGCAGCTGCTGTGTCATCATCAGCCTGACCTTCACCCCTAGGTACTGGCTGGGTGAGTTCAGCCCCAGGGTCAGGTGGGAGCAGCTCTAAGCAGGCGTGTAGGGTGGTCTGGGGCCTGCGTCGTGGCAAGGTCCCCAAGCTGAGGGGACGTGCTCTGAGATCTCCGCTCTCTTCCTCTTGGGCAGGAGCTGGAGCGGCTGGAGGTGGAGAGGGTGGAGATGATCCGGCAACACCTGTGCCAGTACACGCAGCTGCGGCACGAGACGGACATGTTCAACCAAAGTGTGAGCTCCCCACCCCCAGGCAGAGGCCAGCAGGGCCCCGGGGGCACCCGGGCCGGAGGGGGGCCCCCTGGCAGTGTGCTGTGGCTGCTACAAGTGAATGTGTCCTGAAGGTGGCAGTGGGCAGGTGCCAGGCCTTGGGGGACCCCTTGGGGTGGACCCGCAGGTTGTCCTGGACGCCCACAGAAATGCATCCCAGTGCCGGAAGTAGAGATGTGCGTGAACTGTTGCCCTGAGGAGAAAGAGCCTATGGCAGTTAAAGCAGCCGAAGCCCTTACCACCTTCCCTGGCAAATATCTTACCAAAGGAAAAAAGACCTAGAAATATCCAAAGCATCTAAAGCTGAAGTTCCGTTAGACCTTTTCTTGGGTGTTAAACGTGGGGACAAAAGGAGGAAGTCACAGACCTGGAGCCTTTGGGGCCACCCTGCCTCAGCCCTGAGGTCTGGGGGCGAGAGTTCCGGGCTCCTTGCTCTCACTGCCTCTGCGTGTCTGTCCCTCGCGGGGCCTCCCCCAGGACCCCACACCCCTCAGGAGAGGCTGCTCTGACTGGCCCAACGGCAGCAAGCACCCTGCCTCAGTGGCCGTCTCTGACTGTGTCCTCCCCCCTCTGTCCCTTGCAGACAGTCGAACCTGTGGACCAACTGCTTCGGAAAGTGGACCCAGCCAAAGACAGGGAGCTGTGGGTCAGAGAGCACAAGACGGGCAACATCCGCCCTGTGGACATGGAGATCTAGATGGGCACGTGTGCCCAGGGGTCCTGCTGAGGACGGGCTGGGGGTCCCGGGGAGAGGAAGTGGCGGCTCCCGCCGTGATGCCGAGTGGAGCTGTCCTCACCCCCGCTCTCCTGGTCCGCTGAGCTGGTGATTCCAGAAGGGCAGCCTGCACGGCCCTCTGGGAGCTCCCCAGTGTTCCCGACTAGGAACGCAGGTCCGCAGCCCTGCCCATGTCTCTGAGGCCGAAGCCCCCAACTCCTGCGCTGTACTTGCCATAATGAGAACAGACTGAGGCCCGAACTCTGTGGTCCCTGCTGAGCACCACAGGGGTCACCTGCCCCCGGGAGCCAGCCGTGTCACACGCTTGTGCCCCTGGAAACCCACAGCCCTTCCTTTAGCTGCCCCCTTGTCTGCAGGGCTCCGAGGGTCAGGGGAAGGAGGTTTCTGTCTGCCAGCCAATGTCAGGATCAGAGTCGTGGAGAAAAGGCAGTCTTCTGCTCAACAGCCTGCACCCAGAATCCTTTGCAGTCCTCCCTCTTTCTTTTTCCCGTTGCATTCTGGGAGCCCGCGTTCTGGCCCTTCTCTGCTCCTTTGCATCATCGGGTATCTTGGGAGGAAGGCCTGTCTTCCCAGACTGACCCTGCCTGGGGAGGTCAGGATGGAACTACCTCATTCAGCAAATTAGCCCCGAGTCGGAGCATGGAATTGTGTTACCTATTCGATCAGGCATCCTCTGTAACGTCTCCTCTCTGGACACCCCGGTCCACCCAACCCTCTGCTGCTTCCTCCCACCTCCGGCCCCTACCAGGCTCTTAATGGGGCTGGGTCAGTCCCCTGTGGGAGACAGGTGGGGGCAAGTCTTTGTCATTCCCCTAAATGGCCCCACCTGCTGTTGTGCGTGGGGGGGTTGGGACCACTCTGTGTGGCGCTGTCTCACTGGCGGGCACTGTACAGGCAGCGTCCCGCCGCCTTGGCCACTCAGCAACTTCGGCTCGTTCCAGAGCCCTGCGCGGAGCCTGCCTGGTGCTGGGGCCACCTTCTCCTTTCCCCTCCTCGCCACTCCTAGGGAGGCCTGGCCTGAGTGTGACTTGGGAAGCGTTTAGCCCTACCCCTGAGTCCTCATTCGTCACTTTCTCCCTTCATACAACCAGAGCAGACACGTTCTCCACCGTTGTTAAATCTTGAGGATCAGCTCTAGGAGACTGAAGAAGAAAAGGGCCCCGAAGGAGTTCATACAGCTCGTAAGGGGCAGATTCTAGCTGGAACCCACACCCTGAGAACCCATCTTTCTTAGTTAATCTTTCCCATTGATTACTTTGGGTTTATGGGACTCGTATGTCTCCCACAAGGGCATAATTCTGAGAGTACAACCACTGGTCTTTCTCTCATGCTGGGAACTGATCATTAATCCTGAACCTTTTGACACCTCTTTTGCCAAGTCAGAATGGCTGACATAGTTTATAGTAGAAAAATGCTGAATATTCTAAAGCCAACCAAACTTTGTCACTTTTCTTACTGAATCGCCCCAACCAAAAAGGTCAGCGTGAAGGCCACCGGGATGGATCTGTCCCTGGCCTGGGGAACCAATCCTTCTGGATCTAGGGTTGGGCCGTGACACCAGCTACCGATTTTAGGGTATTACTTCTTGGTTTCTGTGTTAAAAATGGGCACTTGCAGTAGTTGCTTTGGGGCTTTAGTAAACTAACTTGTGGACGATTTTCACACATTGAGAACCAACAGCCTTGTTACCAGCGCAGATATCTTGAGTGGGATACGGCTCGTGGACTCTGTTCTCTCCCTCCCATCTGAGGATTCCAGCCGCCTGTTCCTCCCTGGGACAGAGGGAGCTCTCTTGCCTCTTGCGGACTAGCCCAAGTTGGACCAGTGTGAACAAGTCTATTTTCTGAAGTCATTCTTACCCCCTCAGCCCTTCACCTCAGTCTCATCAACCCCTTCACATACTTTTCTCTTCCTTTATTCATTCATCAAGCATTTAGCTAAGGCCGAGCAATGTGCTAAGATCTGGGAACAAGATGAGGCCCTGTCATCAGGGAAGCCCACGGTCTCTTACTTTGTGTAGAATTATTTTTCTGCCAGGGGTCTTGCAGGTCGGTAACCTTGGTGTTCACCTGCAGGTACTCTGCAGGACTTACGTTTTCAGAGATACTGTGTGTCGTGCTGATGTACTTTCATTCATTCACTCATTCGTTTGCTTATTCAGCAGGTACGTGGGATAAGCCAGGCATATGTAGCTGCATATGAGACAGGCAATCTCCCCGGGCCCCAGTCTTCTCCATGTAGACAGGGATGTTTAGACCTTCCTGGAGAGCGAGGATATTGCACCCCTTGCACATGTCACCCACGGGGACCCTGTAATTACAATTTAAACGGCCTTGTGGCATTTACCCACTGGATGGAAGGTAAGACAGCAAGAGTTTAATCACCTGATCGCTAGACCCTCACAGCCCGCATCCAACTCTATTTTTAGAGAGTTCTTTTATTTTAAATAACTCTCCTTGCTTTATAAAGAGGAGGAGTGAAGCCCAAGGGTGCCAGGGAGTGCTGTGAAGGGGGCACAGTGAATGGGGAGCAGGGCTGGAGTTAAAGAATCCAGGCCCCCTGTTCTTACTAATGGCTCCCCTTCTTACTAATGGTGAAATCGAGATAAAGATGAATATCTAAAAGTGCACTTCAGATCTTCCCTCGACCCAGGTCGTGTTTTGTTTTGTTTTTTTCTTCAGATTTTGGTGTTTGTAAGAGAATTTGGCTGGATTTTCTTAGAGTGAGGCTAGGTGATTCTTGAGCACATGCAGTGGCTCTGTTCCTGAGAACATGGGAGCCCTTCCCACCAGCTGCCTCTACCTGGAAGACATGGGTGCACTTAATTTTGTGTGTGAAAACCCGATTTTTTGAAATATCACCTCTAAGATGAATAGTGTTCGTAGTGGGTTGGTAGCCATGACGACTTACTCCTCTCCATTTTTTTTTTTGATTGCTTTTCATCAGCTTTGCAAAGCAGTGGCCATCTGAGCCATAGGGAGAGCTGTCCTGAGGTTCTGCTGTGGCCGCCTCGAGCCTCGTGACAACGTCCACCCAGTGCCTGTTGGCCGGGGGAGGATTTCTGCAGGGGGAGGCACTTCTCATCAGGGCTGGTTGATGACTGAAGCCAGCAGACCCAGTGCCCACCTTCATGAACCAGGGGTTTGTTTCTATTCCCTTTGTGAAAACCAATCAATTATTAGATTAGTGGATGGGTGCATAAAAATCTTGGCTGAGCCCAAGTCCCTTCTTGGAAAGGCCATAAAATTCAAAGTACATAAAAGACCTTGGCTTATTTAAGTGCTTTTACTTCCAGCTGTGAGGAGCCTTGACAAGGAGTGTTTAAACAGGATTCTGCAAACCTGCTGGTTATTATGTAGGTATGGAAAGCTCTTCCCGAATGTTAAATGGGGCACCCTTCACAGCATGCTTACTTGGCACACCATCCAATTCCCATAATCCTTCCCACCTCTACAAGATGATTGTCTTTCCCCAACTCCAGGTTTATTGAGGTATTTGACATACAGTACTGGGGGTTATCGACAAACAGTAAAATTCACCCTTTGAAGTATATGGCTCAGTGAATTTTGAGGAACATGTAACCACCAAAGTCAACATAATATTTCCATCTCTCCAGAACATTCCCTCAGGCTCCACTGTAGTCAATCCACTCCTCCCATCCCCAGCCCCTGGCAACCACTGATTATTGTTTGTTCTCTGCCCCCACTGTTTTTGCCTTTTCCAGAATGTCATATAAATGGGGTCACAACGGTGTAGTCTTTGAGTCTGGCTTCTCTCAGCTTGCTGCTTTTGAGTGTTACATGTGTCAGGAGTCAGTCCCTAGCATTGCCAAGAAGAGCCCCATTGCATGGGTGTATCCCTCCGCTTCCCTGCTTTTAAAGTGAGCTGTTTGCTCCAGAAGTTCCTGACCCAGGGTCGTTAGCTTTTTTGCACAGCTTTTTCCAGCCTGCTGCTGCTTTCGGCTCCCAAGCTGCCGCCTCCAAATGCCAGCTGTACCCAGAGTGGGTCTTGGGCTCACACTTGCCTTTTTTGGTTAGAGTTTTGGCAATGCAGAGCGCTGCCGGGGATTGTGGGGAGGGACAGATGGGGTCTCAGTTGCCTTCCACTTCTGCGCCCTGATGCCTGAAGCTTGCATCTGACCAGCAGGTCACTGCCTCCTGGGGGCCTTCACTCAGTGTGGAAGGGCTTTGGCATTTATTGAACGTTAGTGGGTGTGGAAGGTGGGTGGGTCTAGTGTGGATGAGAAAGCAGGGGGCTGGCCATGGGCTCATTACAGTCCTTTCTTGGTTCTCTGCTGCTTCATCTGCAAACTGAAGGTATTTGTTCTAGGCGGTCGCTTGGGCCTCCTCCAGCTACTTACTCCATTTCCTCCCCACCTCATTTCCAGTTCTGTGCCCTGTGCACATGGTCATGCCTATCCGGGTCCCATCAGCACAGTTGGGCATGGTATAGTCTGATATCCTCAGGAGAGAGATACCCTGGTACTTCTCTGCCTAGATGCAAAGGGAGCTAATACTAAGAGTCTCATGAGCTGTGCTGTGGAGAGGAGGTAGTTCCTCCCAGGACCCCTAAAGCAAGCGTAAAGGTTGTTATCCTTTGGGTCTTGTCCACCGATCTTTGAAGTCCACTTCCAAGGATCCCGGATAGGCGTGGCATCAGAGCTGCCTCCATTGCTGGCGCCTGGCTCAGCTGGCAGTCACACCAAGCCTGGCCTCTCCCTGCCTGCGTCCCTCTGCAGGGGGCTGGTGGTAGCAGAGAGAGGACCAACCTCATGCAGGGCAGGCTGGGCATGATCCCGAGGCAAGGACCACGTGTTGATCATGCTCTGCTCAGTGACAGGGGAGCCCTGGAAGGCAGCTAAGTACCTCTCCAGGTGGGCCTGATGCAGGCGCACGTCTGCAGTATCTCACACCACCAGGGTGACTCTGGGCTGGGTTTTCCCAGGAAGGACTCTGTGTCCCCACCCCCCATGGAAGTGTTATTTCTGTAGGGCCTTTGCTGAAGGGGGCAAATGAGGGGCAAAAAAATGAGAGACCCAACTCCTGTCGCAGCAGGTTTGGGTTAGAAGATGGGCAACAGAAACCAGTATTCCGTGTTCCCTAACCCTTGGTTCTGGGGTGTGGCCTTTGCTGGGAGGTGCCTCGGAGGGAGAGGGGTTGTGATGACCTTTGGGATTTTTCCATGCACTGTTCAGGGGGCACTGACCCTTTCTGCTTGAGGGGAACTCCTAGTGGGACCGCAGTGGTGGAATGCAAGGGGTCCGGGCCCATGGGCGCTCTAATGGGGGCAGAGAGGGAAAGCGTTCCAGGGCAAGAGCACTGGTCTGGCCCCGCTCTGCTGTCTCATTTGTCCCATAACCTTAAGTTGTCCCAAACCCTCCCGGGACCCCTGTGTACTCCCCTGTCAAGTGGAGACGTGCCCCTTCCAGCATCACATACAGTAGACTGGTTTTCAGGAGCTGTGGCATCCATGCAGCCCTGTGGACCCGGGGACAGACATTCAAAGGGACACCAGCTACCCTTGGGGATGCATCTCTTTGCATCTCTTTCCTTCCCTTAGGAAGGAGATGGCCGTGGGGGGGGGGGGCAGCCCCTTCACAGACATGAGCACATCAGCAAACCCTATGGAAGTGGAATTTTCTAACAATAAACTTGCTTATTTGGTCTGTTTTCTGTAACTTTTGCTAAATACTTTATACATTTTTAATGTTAAAGAGCTGTGTCTCCTGCCAGCATTCCTCATCCCGGTATGAATGTGTTTACTCTACATTGTATATCCTTCCATCCTCTGGCTGCCTAGATCAGTAAATAAAATTGATGTATTATAATTTATAAGTAACACTGTTGAAACTGATCCCTCTGGGGGCTGTAATCTGCCCTTCCCCACCCCCCTGTAATAGCGTTTGTGTGTATTAATGCTGAAGAATTAAATGTTTAAAGGGTTTAAATTTTGAAGGCGTTTGCTATATATAATTGTTCTGCATTATTATAAAGCGTTTTCAGGAAGTTAAATGCTGTCATTTTTTACTTTGGCTGTGTGTACACTTGAGATGCTTAGATTCATCCCATGTAAAATAAACTGTCCAGAGACACTGGGTCCCACTGGGTGACCCTCCTTCCTGGAAGGCTGCCACATTCTCCTTTGTACAAATGGTCTCAGCATTCCTCCCAGGCTCCCAGAATTGGTGATAATTTTCCTCCTGATGACTTAGCAGAGGGACAAAGGGCACCTGGCCATTGACTTCCAGATGGGCACATGTTGCTGGACCTACAAACTTGACCTTGGCCCCAGTCCCCTCCCCTGGTGACTTGCATCCCTGTGAACAGAAGGGACTCCTGGTTATTGTTTCTTTCCTCGTTTGTTCATCTACCCATTCATTCATTCTTTCCTGCAAGCATGCAATAATTGCTGAGCACCTACTATATGCCAGACACCCCTCTGGGTGCCGGGGACACACCTGTACATGAAAGAATGCTGCCCTCATGGAGCTAACTTTCTAGCAGAGACAGACAAAAACAATAGACATACAAAATTACAGCATGGGTGTAGGTGTTAAGTGTTACGGAGGAAGAAAAGTGGGGCAAGCTGAGGGGGATCGGTAGTTTCAGGGGTGAGGGTGGGTAAGTTGGGATCTTAAGGTGCTTGGGTGGCCTCATCTAGAAGGTGGCCTTTGCTCAAAGACACAGAGACCTGGGAGGGAGTCTGGCAGGTACCTGGTGGAAGAACATTCCAGGCAGAAGAGGCAGTGTTTAAAGACCTGGGGGGGTGCCTACGTGTCTGAGGCCAGTGTGACAGGAGCAGAGGGATGGTGGGAAGGGGCAGCTTCTGCAGGGCTTGGCCCGTGATCGAGGGCCTTTGACTTTTACTCAGGTGGGTTTGAGCCAAGAAGCCTGACTTCACTGCTGTACGCCTAGGGGATACGGGCAGAAGCAGACGGACGGGGAAGCTGAACAGGGCTGGGCGGGGGATGGCGGTGCGTGCAGGCGTTGGTCACCATGGAGGCAGGAGAATGGTCATGTTCTGGAGGAACTTTGAAGGGAGGACCACCATGATACCTTGACAGCTTGGAGCGGGCTGTGACCGAGAGGTGCTGAAGACAGTGCCAAGGATTTCAGTCCAAGCAACCAAGAGGATAGAATGCTATTCCCAGCAGTGGGACTTGGCTAAGTGGCAAAGCCAGAGGAAAGCCCTACTCTGCCAGGCTGCCGGTTCAGGGCTCTTTTCCCTACATCACAACTGCCTCCTTTGGCTGGGAGGCTTGAGCCCAGGG
Organism: Phataginus tricuspis; assembly: GCA_029783875.1. Classification (NCBI taxonomy): domain Eukaryota; kingdom Metazoa; phylum Chordata; class Mammalia; order Pholidota; family Manidae; genus Phataginus; species Phataginus tricuspis. The sequence goes on along the minus strand of JAQQAC010004778.1, from coordinate 12,218,604 downwards.
GGCAAGAAGCTTCGTTTCCGCAGGTGAGCAGCTGGGGTTGCCATGACAATGGGAGAAGCCGGAGAAGGGCGGTCTCTCGCATGCTCTGCCTCCCACCACCCTCCCCCAACCCCTTTCCTCTCACTGCAGACTTGGGTCCAGGCCGGGGGAGCAAGGGTCCGCTTGTCCTTCATCTCACACACCGCAGGGGGAGGTGGAGGAGCGGGCTGAGGGCTGGGGGGCTGGGCCCTGGCTAACAGGCAGAAAGAGCGCCTGGCCTGGGGTGCGACAGGCCCAGCCTCTGGGAAGAGCCTGCTTCAAGGCAAGGCCAGGAGGGGGCGACACAAACTGGGAGTTGGGGACTGGAGACTGAGCCTTCCCCCCAGCCGTCTCTTTGGGGTTCCCAGAGAGTTTACAGCCCCAGCTCAGACTTAACAAATCCCCTCACAACACACCATCTCCAACAACTTGTTTGGCTGAGGAATATAAACTCTCCCTCTGATAGAAGATGTTTATGCAGGTTTTCAAACAAGCCTGCAGGTCATGACCCTTTCCTCAACAGCGTCAACACAGCCGCCCGCGTCCTTCCGCTGCTGGGCCCCTCCTGGGCAAGGCGGCCTGAGGCATGTGGACAGGGCCAGGCTGCTTCCCACCTGGTCCCAGCTCCGCCCTCCTTGCCTGCTGCCACGGCAGCTCCCACCTGCGCCTGGGCCTCTTGTCCCCTCTGCTCAGGCCTCCTGGAGAAAGGATGCGGTTGTCATAGAGTGAAAAGGGCCCTGAATGGGGAGCCTGGCAGACCTGGGCTTGCCTCCTGGCTTTGCCGGTCAGCAGCCGAGTGACCCAGGCAGGTGACATGCCTTTTGGAGATGGGTTTCTTCTCTGTAACATCAGCCTCGCCTCCTGTGCGGCCTCGGTGTGGAAGCAACAGGGAGCCTCTGGCCTCGTTTTGTGTCTGCTTGCTTGTTTTTTAGTTCCGTGGCTGTCCTATTTCTGACTGCTCTGGAGAACAAGTGCCTTGCTACAGGATAGGGAAAGTCTAGAAAAAGAGAAAGTGCTCCTCTAAAGAAATAATATGTTTTCACAAACTGATGGGAAAAAATAAGTACACATACATATCTAACATTCAGGCCCCCTGATGGTTCTTGTTTGTGGAGTTGAAGAATGAACTTAGCAAACAGTCAAGGTAGGAAAGCCAGGGAGACTTTTATTGAGATTCAGTGAGAGGACAGACAGAGCTCCCGGCTCACGCCAGGAGGGGACAAGAGAGCCCGGGGTGGTGCGCTGTCTAGGGGGGTTTATAGGCAGATGAGGATTTTTCGAGAACGTGAAAAAAGCTTAGGGGTGAGGACTTATTAAGCGGCCCTAGAATATTTACAAGTAACTTGATACAAGTAACCTCCTGCTGTTGATTTCTCCCCGAGATACCAGCATCTTGGTCTGGGGGCATATGAAACAAGGCCACCTGCTCAGCCTGACCCCAAGGGGGGTTGAGGCATTGTTTGCTAAAGAGTAAGTTAAGTGCAATCTTATCTTTAAGGTGGAATCTTTCTTGCCTTTTATTATATTGTTTATAGCTGGGTCTGCATGCTAACTTAGTTGCCCAGTTTGCAAAACCACTCCATCAGATCTGAAAGAGGGAAGACAGCACATAGGCCTGGGCCTTTAGCATGCTAAAGTGACTCTTACACATGATTACAAATGATTAGCATAATAAAAACATGTGCTACTCCTCTTTGTCTGGGGAACATTAACTGATCTCACTGAAGAATGACCCTAGAGCTTAATGTTTAACACAGTTTTGGTAGGGGGTTTCCTTGTATGTAGTTACATTGCTCTGACTGCAAATATCCTGCCTTGCTTTTTCCAGAGGCCCTCACCCTACTCTGACTACACCCACGGTCCCTGTCTCACTGAGAAACACCCTGGAACCACAGCAGGTAGGGTGGTTCAGCACATAGGTGACTGAACTTCTCAGTCTTTCCTAAGTAACATCTGGGGAAGTGGCTTACTCCCACCAGTGGGGTCCTGCCAGTATCCTGTTATGAAACAGGGTGCAAACCCCAGTTCACCTGCCTAGAGGTTGTGGGGTTTATTCTTCATAGTTACAAGCCCTGGGCAAAGAGGAGACATCTCTCCCAGACAATTTGGCAATTTGGGGGTTCCAGGCATGTTGCCCTCGTAACTGAGCTGACTGCTGGGACGTGAAGACTTCCCTTGTAGTGTGTCTTATCTTCTCTCATCCACTCACACACTCAGGAAGCATGTATTATTATTGTCTGCTAGCTCCAGACACCAGACCTGGCTGCAAACTGACAACCCGCAGGCTTAAACTGAGCTACAGGTCATGTCTTTTTGACCCATGCCACGATTTTGAAAACTTTGCATGAACTCTCCAAGCTTAAATGCTTGAAAATTGCATCTAAAAATCTGATTTTTGCATTTTTCTTGAGTAATGGGAAAATCTAGTACCCTTGGACCGTAATCTCACATAACCACATTCAAATGGAGTTGAACATTGGCAGCCCCTTCCGTGCATGACACAGGCCTTCCCACCCCCTCGTGCCTCCTTGTTCTATCTGCTTTACTCACTCCACTTGCTGGCCCCTGGAGGCAGTTTAGACCCTATTGTAGATGACCAACAACAAGCTAACAAGTATTTAACACTTACTAGGTGCCGGGCTCTAAGTGCGCTGCACAGGGTAACTCATTTCAGCCTCAAAATGGTGAGGAGGTGAACACTTTTATTATACCAATTCATTCGACAAATATTCAGCGAGGGCCTGAATTTGCCAGACACCATTCTGGCTGCGGAGATGCAGCCCAGAACACAACAGAAAAATTCTCTGCCTGCACGAAGCTTTCATTCCGACAATACTCAGGCACAGATAGCACACAGAATAAATAAACAGTAAGTCAGGAGGTGGGGGCAAGGGAGACAAATAAGGCAGGATAAAGAGTCTGGGGCCTGCTGATGGTTTGGGGAGGGTGTGCTCTTGGTAATAGAGGGGTCGGAAGAGTCCTTGCCCAGAAGGTGACATTTAAGGAAACCCGTGAAGGAAGGGATTAGGAGAAAACCATTTTAGGAAGAAAGAGGTTTAGAAATGTGCCTGGGGTCACACAGCTGGCAGATTGCAAAGCTGGGATTTGAACTCCAGGCTGGCTCCTGTGCTATAGGGCTCTATGCCATCCCTGCCCCCAAGGCCCTTAGAGTTAGAGCAAAGACAGGCGGCCACATGGTTGCGCTTAGAGAACTAGGGTTGCAGTGGGGTGGGAGTATGGATGAGGGGCAGTGGGGAAGGCCTGGGCCGGAGGCTGGCTTCTGCTCTGAAGGTTCTCACCTCTTGAAGGCTGAGATGGATTGACCACTTGCTGTTAGCTCTTTATCCTAATCTCAGGGGGGTTCTGGGAGCTTGCCCCCGCCCCAAGCTCCTGGCCCCTCCCCCAAGTGCCGGGGTGAACCAGCCACAAATCCTAATCCGCCAGCATCTCAGCCTACCTTCTCCAGCCGCACCAACCCCTGCAGGCAGCCAAGAGACCACCCCGCTCCCAACCGGTTGCAACTGCCCGACCGGGCCCGCGCCGCCTCACCCATGGGGAACAGCAAAAGTGGGGCCCTGTCCAAGGAGATCCTGGAGGAACTGCAGCTGAGTACCAAGTTCACGGAGGAAGAGCTGTGTGCCTGGTACCAGACCTTCCTGAAAGAATGCCCCAGCGGGCGCATCACGTGGCAGCAGTTCCAGAGCATCTACGCCAAGTTCTTCCCCGACGCCGACCCCCAGGCCTATGCCCAGCACGTGTTCCGCAGCTTTGATGCCAACAGCGATGGGTCCCTGGACTTCCAGGAGTACGTCATCGCCCTGCACATGACCACCACGGGCAAGACCGACCAGAAGCTGGAGTGGGCCTTCTCCCTCTACGACGTGGATGGCAACGGGACCATCAGCAAGAACGAAGTGCTGGAGATTGTCACGGTCAGTCTCAACTTTCTCTGCATGGGCCTGGTATCCCCCGGGAGCACAGGGGGCCGCAGCTGGGGACAGGGCTGGAGGGAGGGGTGGGGATCCAGCCTCTGTAACTCGGTGGCTCTGAAAGCGTGATGGGGGGGCGGTGCCTCCGAAATAGACATTAATAGAAGGCTGGGTGCTTTTTCTGTTTCATTTTCCCCCTAAAGAAGAATCTAGGTATTTCACATTAGTTACTTATTTGGTTTCCTTCCCTCCTTCCTTCTTTCCTTCCCACCTTCCTTTCTTTCTTTAAAATGTCCTTCCAAACCTTCAACAGTACATATTCAGATCCGTCCGTAATTAACCTTAAACGCACATGTTTCAAATAGACAGTAGCAAGAGGCCAAAGTCGGGGGACGTGAAATTTGAGTCCTGGTCTTGTCTTCATAACATGGAACAGGTGACTTCACCCTGCCGGCCTCGGCTTTCTAGACTTAACCACGTGTTCTAGACCTAACCACGGGGTCCTTGGGCTCCCTAAGGCCCATCCTCTCTGCCCACACGGGCCCGGCATCAGATCATTTGTTGTGAAGATTTTAGGTGTCTTGAAAGTAGTTTTATTTACTCTATAAGTAACTCATGACATTTAGAAATCTGTGCAAAAGAAAATGAAAATTGCCCTTAATTCCATCATCCAGAGAAAAATGCCATCAACGTATTGGTATATACCTTTCCAGAATTTTATTTATATATTTAAGAATAATTTTAGAACTATAACATATTCATATGTGATTTTTATCATACTTCTTTCAGTACTATTTGATAATGAATGTTTTCCATATCAGAATATGTCCTTCAAAACCATTTTTAATACCTGTTTAGAATTCCATTGTATGGAGAAATGCCATAAAGTTATTTAACCATTCCTATATTTTTGGAGAATTAGGATGTTTCTATCTTTTTGCTATTGTTTCATTTGTATTTCCCTTCACTTAGTATCTTTTCACTTGATCTTTTTTTTAATTCTTCTACCCATGCCACTTGCTTTATTTCTCTAATTCCATCCCTGTTAAGAGGATCAATGTTTTTCATATTTTATATAACTTTGAAGCATTTGAAACCTGCTTTCATCTGTATAATTTTCCCACCCTTAATAAAATAGCCAAGCATCCAGCTTGTGGTCAGGGGACTCTGCTTGGACCTCCCGTTCAGGGCAGGGGTATGTGGAAACCTCCCTGGCATCTGGACACCACCTGCAGAGCGAGCCGCCCTGGACTGGCGGGGGACCTGGGACGGGGACCACGTCCTCAGAACTACCTACAGGATACCAGGCCCAGCAGAGAGAGGCCTTTACAAGCTGGTGCTTCTTGAGGAAAAGGAGGAGGAAGGGCAGGAGAGGAAGAAAGGGAAAGAGGAAGGAAGGGAGGGGAGGAGAGGGGAGGGAAACAGAGGGGAGGGCAGACCCATGGCTGAGGCTGTGCAAGGTGGTGCCAAGTCCCTGCTGTTCACAAGGTCACTGGTCTGGGAGTCAGAGCAGGTTCTAGTCGCAGCCGCCCTGCCAACTAGCTGTATGGCCTTGTAAGACGGTATGACCTCCCAGGGCCCAGGGTGGGGATCCACGGTTCTTTCTCAGTTTTTAACCTGACAGTCTGTCCTTTGTGTGGGAAACAAATAGCCAGGGAGCCAGTCACTCCCAGGCTTTAGCTGTCAGGTCTTCACACGGTTCCCGTGGCTCAGCACAGAGAGAGGCCTTCAGGAGCTACTTGCCCTCGAGTTGCTGGTGACCTCCGGGCTCGGAGTGTGGCCAGCCGAGGCCGCTGCCTCTAGCTGCTGGGTTTAATTTCCTTGCTCCTCTTGTTACAGCATATGAGCTGGAAAGGGACTTCTTGAAGCTGTTGACCTTCCCTCCAGGCATCACTGCCCCTTCCTGACTGAGCTCCCGGTGTCTCCAAGTTGCCCTCCTAGCCACCTACACATCTGCCCGCACCCCGAGCCTGTCCGACACCCGGGTGTCCAGTCCACTCTGCCCAGCCAGCCCTGGGTGACTGAGCTGATGGGACCCTGGGAACCTGGAGCTGCAAGACCACCTTGTTCCTTTGCCCGAACACAGGTTGGGAGGCGCTTTCTGCTTGGCCACACATGGCAGATCGAGCTCCTTTATTAGTGAGAGGAGGATCCTTGACCTAAGGCTAAACCTTTCCCTGGACCCCTCCCAGAGTGGAAGGGCAATGAGGGGCTTCCTGCGCCCTGGGGAGGCCTTAGGAAAGTCCCTGTTGATGGCCCACTCTCCCTTCCCAGCCCCAGGAATGCTCTCTGCGGCACGCCAGGAGATGAATGAAGTGGTGCAAGTATGGAAGTTCTAGAACTAAACTGCCTGGATTAGAATGTCCACTCTTCTGCTTCCAGCTGGATGACTTTTAACAAGTTAGTTATCTCAGTTTCCTCATTCATGAAACGGAGCCAGTAAGACCCACCGCATGAGGTCGTTGCGAAGGTCACATGTAAAAATGCTTAGACAAGTGTCACGTGTTAACCGCTCAACAGATACTGCCGCTGTTCCCATAAGGCAACCCAGATGGGCAGCCAAGGTGCCATGTGGGCCCAGAAGCAGCCCTGTTTGCTGTCCCAAAACTCCGGGACTGTAGGGTTCTAGTAGCGGATCCTGAACTTCAACTTCGGGGCTGCTGTGGGGTTATCCTCAGAAAGCTTTTTATTTTCTATTTTCATTTCTTTATAAAATAAAAGTAACACATCTACATCATTAGGAAAGGCCTTTGTTCCTCCCCCATGTTCCCTGTCCCTCCTGAGGATCTCAGCAATACAAACGCCCTGGGCCCCAGTCCCAGGAACTTGGATTCAGCGGGGCAGGCCAGGGCCTGGGCATCTGCACGTTAACCTCTGTCCTCAAGGCTGCCTGGTCAGCGGTGTGGGTTTCCCCAGGGTTGCGAGCCCCTATGGCTCCTTCTGATGAACTCTTCCTCTGGCTTTGGTGCAGGCTATTTTCAAAATGATCAATCCTGAGGACGCGAAGCACCTACCAGATGATGAAAACACCCCGGAGAAACGAACTGAGAAGATCTGGGTATTCTTTGGAAAAAAGGATGATGGTGAATTCCCTCTTCATAGCCTTGATTCTAGTCACAGGCTGTTTCCCAGAGACCCAACAAGACTCATCCTTCCGAGCCCAGCACCCAGGCAGCACAGGGTACTCATCCCATCACATACTGCAGGCTGTTCGTAGGGCCTTTGGCGGGGTGAGAATGGGCCGCAGGGCCCAGCTCTGCCACCCACTGCACCAGACCCCACACTGCTGATGGGCTGATGGGAAAGAGTGCCTCAGCCTCATTGCTTATAAAACTCACCGCTGCCTCAGCTTCTGGGGTCGGGAGGTGGGGGGTGGAGAAGGGAAACTCTAAACTGAGGGCTTTTGAAGAAAAACATCTTTTGCTGTAAGGGTTAGCCCCCACGGAAAGAATAGCAAAAAGTAGAGGCAATAGCTCCCTCGCAGTTTGTGTGCAAATGGGAGTTTACAGGGATTGCAAACCATTTTCTTTTTCAGCAAAGTGCCCATTTTAAAGATACTTTGGTTTGTTTTATTTGCTTTAAAAAATACATTCTGCAAAGTTAGGACAGGGCAGACTTTAGCTTAGTGTCCGCCTGAATTAGCGTCACGTCCAAGTAAGTGCCATCTCAGTTTGCATGGTTTTACTTCATGAAGTTTGGCCTCCCCGAGAAGCACCGGCAGATGGGGATTAGATTTAAATTAGATTGAAAGAGATATATTGACAGCCAGGCCCAGGAGGGGCCATGGAGAGGGATCCAGAGAAGGCTGGGAAAGCGTGGGGCTACAAAGCAGATCAGCCCCTGTGGGCAGAGACACAAGGAAGGTCAGGTCAGAAGAGTCTCAGACCGCAAAGCCATTCTCAGAACGTTCTGGCAAAGCCTGTGGGGCCTCTTCAAGCCCCCTCCTTCCAGGAGCCGGCCTCTCGTGGTACCTTGCCCAGCCCGGTCTTTGTCTGGGAGCAGCCGCTGGGGAGCGTGTTCTTCACTGAGAGCAGCGATGGGGTCCGGAACTGAGCCGCTTGCTGCGTGCTGGTGTCTGAAGGATGCAGTAGGGGAGCTGGGGTCGGGCAGGGGCTGTGACCTCACATGGCCATGGGGGCGGTAGTGATGGAAGTGGGAAAAGTAGACAGTAACCCTGCTGAGGGCAGGGCCTGGCTATGAGTGGAGAGTGAACGTCTGGTCTGATGACTGCCAGTTAACTGTTGCCTCATGGGAATACGGAGCCCATTTACCTCCTCATCTGATTTTTTAAAAAGAGAAGCCAGCAATTGAGATTTAAAAAATCTGAGGTGTCTCAGCTGATGAAATACTGCATGGCGCAAACACACCTGAGGGGCCAGGGTCGGCCCATTTGTGAACTCTGTGATGTCTGACCAGGGCCCAGGGGACATTATATAGGGGCAGGCGGAGATGACCCTGGTCTTACTAATCTGCAGTTCAGAAAGAAAGCTGAGAGGCAGCGAGGTCATTGGCACTGGGCCTGAACTAGCGTGAGGAAAGGGGGGGCCAAGGCGCATTCAAGGAGGCACTCGTGCTCGGGCGCCAGCCCCGTGCTCGCGCGGCCCTGAAAGGGAGTGCCGGCTGCAATGTCGCAGAGTAGGCGCCACGCCTGCCTCACCCTGGTCCCGGCCCGACATCACCTCGCCTCCTCTCCTTCGAGAGCCTTCCTCTCCTCCTCTGCATGGATCCTGGCTGCTTCTGATGCCTCCCTGTGGCACCCCACCTCTCTGGCTATTTAACCCCTTCGTGATGCCTGCCATGTGTTGAGTGCCCTTTCTACTCCCTGCCGACCTAAACACTGAGCCACGGGCATGGCACAGAAGGCAGTGGTGGCAGAGGGCCAACGTGCTACTTCTCCCAGGTGACGTGTGTGTTTTCACACAGGCCCTTGGGAGACAAGGATCGACTGTTGATGGTGGAATTTTCAAGCTCTCTGTGAGGCTGATAGGGCAGTGGGGACTTTAAACCCAAATTTCACCACTCAGACCTGCTCAGGGTACCAGCCTGGAGCCTGACCCAGGAAGGATTCAGAATGCCCCAGAGGCCCAGAACATAAGCCAGTGGAAATCCAATTCAGTCCAGCCACGCTTTGCTGAGCATCTACTACATGCAGGCACTGCGCGCATAACCATGAGCAGAAAGGCCAGTGGGCCCTCATGCTCAGGAGCACGTGTCTCATTCTAGAGTTTTTAAACATGAGACTGTCTTCCCCATCAGACCAAGAGTTTCCTGGGGCCAGAACTTCATCTCACTCCCTTCTGTGCCATGCCCCGCCCTCTGGCCCTTGCAAAGACCTGAGCCCCAGGCGCTGCGGCTCTGGCACAAAGGAAAGGCTCAGAACTGTGCATTTAACCAGAGGGAACAGAATACAAGAGTCGGGGGCAAGGCTCTCTTTTGGTCCCAAATGGGGAGGTAGATCAGGGTGTAGGTGTGCATGGGGAAGGATTGTTAGCGGAGAGTCATGGGGCCGCCCCTGTACTGGGTGACGGGCAGGGAGACCGCTCCACAGCGAGGCCCTCCCCGGCTCCTCATTGGACCCCTCACTTTTCACTCCTTGCTCTCTGTGCAGACGCTGTTCCCTGCTTCTCAACTGAGATTCTGTTTGCTTCGCTCAGTCCCGCAAAAGTGCCCCCTGAACTTGAGACCTAGGGTGATATTAAAAGTATTTATTAACCAGCAAGACAAAGACATCAACCAATCTGAAGAGGCACACAGCACCAAAATACATCCTGGCAGTGCCAGCCATTGAACCACTTCTGCTGGTTCACAGGGAGGTCCAGAGGTCCTGGGGAGGAGTTGGGTATGGGGGGTACCCTCGGGAGCACAGAGACTCAGTATTGCCATAATGGATACATTCGTACTGGGCATGTTGGCCAATGTCAGTCCTGCTGCAATTTGAGACAGCTAATAGTGTCTGACAGCTAATAATTACTTGACTGTAATATTTTTTACCCATGCACAGATAAACTTACAGAGGAAGAGTTCATCGAGGGGACCCTGGCCAATAAGGAAATTCTGCGACTGATCCAATTTGAGCCTCAAAAAGTGAAGGAAGGGTTAAAGGAAAAGAAACCGTGAGACCAACTGCTCAGCCCTCCTCCCTCCCCTCACCATGCACACAAACACAGTCATGCACGTGCATGCGCTCACACACACCTGGGGCCAAGAGAGGGGCCTCTGAACCCACAGCAGGCTCCCTGCCCAACAGCACTCCCCCAGTTCCTTCTTCCCTGCCCTTAGACTCCCTCCCATCATGCCTGCCTCCCTGCCCCTGCCCACAGCCCCCGCCCCCACGGTAATCCCAGGATTAGGTGGCAGGAGTCTGGAACAGCCTGTGCACGCTTACCCCCGTGTAAGCTCCTTTGTGGAGTGCTGGATAAGCAGGTTCCAATAAATGCAACAGGAGCTGGGCACCCAGCTGGCTAGTCATTCTTGAACTGGAAAAGGAAATGATTTCTGACGGCTCAGCCTCAAAGACAGGAACGTATTGCCGTTGTGGAGTGATGCTGGTGGGCACTGGGCTGTGGTGGTGAAGGAGACAGGCCCTGCTCTCGAGGAGCTCAAGGTGCAGGGGGGACTATAGACCTTGAAGAAGCCGTTACAAATGGTGAGGTTGCCGTGGAGATGTGCAAACACTAAGAGAAGATATAACAGGAGGGGCTGAGTGGTCCAGAAGATCAGGAAAGGAGCTCCTGCTGGAGAGACGGGACAGCTCTGGAGATATTTAGGAGATAGACACCACCTGACTGGCTGTAGGGGGAGGAAGAAGGAGCAAGGATGGCAGTCAGGGTTATGGCTTGGGTGCTGGGTGAAAAGTGATGCCATTTACTGAGATGAGAAACCCAGAAGAGTTGCTGGTTTCAGGCAATAACGACAACTTCAGTTTTGATAAGGTGAGAGGTGAAGACAGATATCCCTGAGACCTCTCACTGTAGAGACAAGGAAAGGGAGGCCCAGAGACAGCAAGCAGCTTTCCCAGGGTCAGCCAGCTCGTGAGTGGAGGCCAGGCCAGGGTTGCCCACTGGCCTACACCACCTTATCAGAGCTCCAGGGCCTGGGACTCCACCAGTCAGTTCTCAAGGTCATTTGTTGTTTTCATTGTTTGGAAGTCCCATTTAATCTCCAGTCTTAAGTCCCAGAATGAGGTTATAAAAATATATAGAGGTCCTGGATGCTTGACTGACTGCATGCAACCCCTGAGGCAAGGGAATCTCCATTTGCTGGTTTTGGGGTGATCCTCCCTCCCCAGCTCCAATTACAGCCATGGCATAATCTCCCCCATCAGAAAGTACCGCTCTTTGTGGAGGGTAAACTTGAAAGCAATCATAACCCTTAGGTGTGGAGCACTTCCTATGAGCCAGTCAGCCTGGTAGGTGCCTGGTACTATTGGACTGAGTGAGGTGTTATTATCCCCATGGTATGGATGGGGACACTGAGACCATGAAGTGAGAGTAGGATTTGGTACTTAAACCAGAGTCCCTTTGATTACACCAGGCTGTCTCCATAGTTTGACCAGGACATGGCAAGACAGAGAACTGTGGGACTGCACAGCATGGGAGCTGGGAGGGGGTGGGGAGCTACACAGCATCCGGTCTAGTGGTTCTGGGAGGAGGACTTACTATTAGAATCACCTGTCCAAGACTCCCCTCCAGTATCAGAAATAGTGGGTCACCCAAGTCCAGCTCGGGGGAGAAGAAGGACCTTGGGTCCAGCACCAAAGGGCTCAGAGCCTCACTCCAGCGCTCTGTCTACCACTTCACACACCGCCCTCTGTGAGGGAACCTGGCTGGCTGGGGTGTGAGGTTGGCGATCTTCACTTCTCTCTGGGATCAAGGCATCCATGTCACTCGAGTCTAAAAGGGTGGAGATATCAAGCTGCCACTGGATCTTCTGCTGGCCAGTGGAAAACCCAAGAGTGAGAACCTAATCGGCACATCTCCTGTGAGCTCGGGGTGGCAGGGCCACTTGGGTTGCGGTCCTGTATATAGGGCAGTCTCTGGGGAGGATGCTGAGAGCACCTGGAAGCAGTATAAAGTCCAACTTGACTGAAGCGAAGGGAAGGAGGTAGAGGTGGTAATGAACTGTGCCAACAAGACACTTCCAGACACAAGGGACAGAAGATGCAGCACAAATGGTTGTGATCCACACAGGAACTTACTGACTCATATAACTGAAATTCTAGGAGTAGTACTAGCTTTAGGTCTGGCTTAATCCAGAGGCTCCAACAATGTCCCAGGGCTCTTCCTCCATCTCCTGGCTCTGCTCTCTGCTGTGCTGGCTCTGTTCTCAGGCAGGCTATTCCCCCTATGCTAGCAAGATGGCCTCCAGCAGATGCAGGCTTGCTTCTTCATGGTTCAAATTTCAGCAAAAAAGAAAAAATGCCTTTCTGCCGAGAGTCCCACACAAAGCCCCAAGACTGTCTCTCATTGGCTCTGGTTGGTCGTATATCCACCCCTGACCCAAAATCTGGAGCCAGGAGGATGTCATGTTTGGATTGGTCAAGGAGATTTTCATTCTCATCCTTGGGGCTAAGGATGGAGTCAGGACAACTCAGACTTCATGGGAGATGTATAGTTTCCAAGAGAAAAATTTGGGTGCTCTTAGTGTAAGAGAGGTGAATTGTAAAAACAGATGTCCACTAAAGAGATTTTGGGTAAGTCAGTTCATGAATTTCTGCTTCTTCGTGTACTTGTAAACTCAAGAGCAGAAATGGGTCTCATCAAGAACAATAATCCAAATGGTTTCACAGGATCCCATCCTCCCGAGTGCCCCTTGGGTGTTTCTTAGCATCCCTAAGAAGTGTCCCCAACAGATTCACCAGAAGGACCTCTAGTGCCAGGTGCCATTGCTGCCAGGCTTCAGATTCCATCACAGTCAAGGCTACAGTGCTCCTTACATACCCGAGCTGTGTGCTGGGCCTCTGGTAAGCCTTCTTGGTTAGAGTTTGTTAGAGGAGACCCATGAGGAGTAGCATGTGTCATGGAAACAGTTCTTACCATTGTCTCTTAGAAACAGCTCTTTTAGATTTTGTCTGCAGCTTCTTTGCTCACCAGAGTCAGACACTGTCCATGAAGCCAGATGGGGACAGACGCCATGCTGCCCTCTCCACCTCCATTTTTGTCCCTTGGAATTCACAAAAATTTAGCAGATGAGCTTAGATAGCTCTGGGTCTCAGTTGAGGACCTAGATGGGGATGCCCACCTTTTGAAAAGAAACAAAACAAGACAAAACAAAACGGGACAAACCATACCTAAATTGATTTTCCCTTAGAGTTTTGAGAACCAGTTAAGGCTTTTCTTATGTAAGAATGTCTAAGCTCTACATGCTACACAAATGGAAGACCTGGTCATTTGGACTTCAGCAAGGTGTTGTCTATTTCCAGGGGAAGGTTCACCTGGAAGCCTTGTCCAGTGTTCTCAACCTTGGCCACACATTAAAACCAGTCAGGTGGATCTGACACCAAAAGCACAGGCAACAAAAGAAAAAAATAGATAAATTGGACTTCATCAAAATTAAAATTTTGTACATTAAGGGACACTATCAATAGAGTGAAAAGACAATCCACAGAACGCAAGAAAATATTTGTGAATTGCATGTCTAATAAGGGATTAATATCAGCATATATAAAGAACTCCTACAACTCAACAACAGCAAAAACCAAACAACCTGATTTAAACACAGGCAAAGGTCTTAAATAGATACCTCTCCAGAGAAGATATACAAAAGGTCAATAATTACATGGAAAGATGCTCAACATGATTGGTCATTAAGGAAATGCAAATTAAAACTGCAACAGCTACCACTTCACACCCATTAGGAGTGCAACTGTCGTACAGACAGAAAATAACTTTTGGCTCAGATGTGGATAAACTGAAATTCTTGTGCATTGCTGGAATATAAAAAAGTTTGGTAGTTTCTCAAAATGTTAAACAGAATTACCAGATGATCCAGCAATTCCACTCTAGGTATCTACCCAAAATAATTAAAAACAGGGACTTGCAGATCTTTGAACACCCATGTTTATAACAGCATTTTTCACACAGCTAAAATGTGGAAGCAACCCATGTGTCACTCAACAGATGAATGCATTTTTAAAAAGTAGCATATTTATATACTGGAATATTAACCTGCCATAAAAAGGAATGCAATTTTAGTACATGCTACTAAGTGGATGAACCTTCAGGATATTATGTTAAATGAAGTAAGCCAGTCACAAAAAGACAAATACCGTGTGATTCCACTTATATGAGGTCCCTAGAGTGGTCAAGTTCAGAGATAGAAAGTAAAACGGTGGTTGCCAGGGCCTGGGGGAGAACAGAGATTCAGTTGGGGAAGATGAAAGAGTTCTGGAGATGGATGGTGGTGATGTTGCACAACAATGTAATGCACGTCATACCACTGAGCTGTACACGCAAAAATGGTTAAGATGGTAAACTTCATCTTATGTATATTCTACTACACACACACACACACACACACACACACACACATCTCTCAGGAATTTCTAAAAATACTGATGTCCAGGCCCACTCGGACTGACTCAGTCGGAATCTCTGGGTCAGACCCAGCCATCAGGGTTCTAGAAAGTTTCCTAGGGGATTGTGACGCCAGGATTGAGACCCCGTAGGCCGGACCTTCAAGCCAACAAGCAAAGCAAATGATCTAGGGGGTGGTCTAGAAAAACACCTGCCTTCCACGCTTTTGACCTCTGACCTCTGCTTCTGTCCCCTCTGCCCCCTTCTCTTGGTCTCTGAGACAATGAACCGCCCAGGTCCCAGGGTTTAACACCACAGCCCCTTTTTCCACTTCTGGTCAGGAACAGTGCACCGGATTCTCGGGGGGTGTGAGACACCTTCAGCTCCAAGGAGAAACAAATGTAAAAGAATTAACAAAATACAAATCACATTAAATAAATTTGTTCTTTTAATCATTCGCAGGACAAAAGCAAGGAGTAAGTGTGTGCCACCCCATCTGTGGAGTGAGGGTTGGGGTCACATATTTACAAACGCTTTGCAAAGACAAAGTTCCTTCTCCTCTCAATGGCCAGGTCCCGGATTACTAACCCTGCCAGCCGCTGATGCTTCCAAGACATTTCTGTCTCCTCTCATTTGATGAATGTGTACCAAACACTTGCTAAGAACCAGCTGCGCTCGTAAGAACTGGGAAAACACCATGGCCCCAGCTTCCTAGGAGCCAATAGGCTGATGAGAGAAAGGCAGGGACATTTGCAGAAAGGAAAAGTTGGAAGGACATATTTTAATGATTGAACTATGTATAATCTGGACACAAAAAAAGAAACCTTTGCTGCGTTACACCCTTGCCAAATGCCTTTGCTTCGGTCTCCCTGTTGTAAAGCAGAGCTGGGACTGGAGTGAGGGCAAGATGGGCCCTTGCCTCGGGTGCAAAATTTAAGAGGGGGTGGTGGTGGCAAAAAATTCAGTAATCAAGATAAATAACACTTGGGTGCAATCATTGAAAAATAAAAATCAACGTTAAAAAGTCATGATGAGCAAAATATCAAAACTTTAAATACAGTCAGGATCGGACCCTGCGTTTGCATGAAGCTGGCCTCACTTGCCTGATGCTAGTCTCTCCCCTGTTGCAAAGTATCCTTGACACATATCCCACCCACATACACATGCATTTCACACACTAGACAGGTGACACTCCTGGGTATTAACACCCTGTTTCCACAGACTGTCTCTCCTTTGATTGTCCTTCAGCCTCTTGCCTTATAGTGTCACTAAGTCTGACCCCAAAGGCCTGGGCCTTCCTCAGCCTCCAGCAACACCCTCCACTCAGGGTCTAGAGCATGAAAAACCTCGAGATAGACTTCATGTCAGAGTGGGCATGGTGCACGGGGCGAGAAATGACTCTGCACCCCCAACATCCCCTCCTCCCCGCTCCCCTCTCTCGGGGGTCCCCAGGGAGCGGAACCAGAGTGGTGGCCCCGGCCTAGATCTCACTCTCCTCGAGAATCTCCTCCATGGTGTGGGCCAGGGTGAAGTCTCCCTCGCTGCTCTCAGACAGGCTGCTGCCCCGGGGCCAGTCTGCATGACCCCGGTGCAGCCGGGCGCCCAGCTTCTCCAGGCCCTGTCCTGGCGGGTGCAGGAGCTGCCCACTGCCAGGTGGGGGCCGCAGCCTCCGCAGTGCCCTGGCCCTGTCTCCCTTGGAGAGCTTCTTGGGACATTTCCCCAGGAACCAGAAGTTCTTCTCCACGACCCAGGCTCTGCAGCCCGAGTGGTGGGCTAGCAAGAAGCGGACCCAGTGCTTCTGCAGCTCAGCCTTCACCTGCCAGGTGAGAAGAGGCAGAATTACTCCCTTGGAGTCAATTTAGACTCCTTAGAGTCTCCTTAGACACAAAAATTTGAGATACAGTGCTCAGGAAAGAACTGCGTCAAGGTGGCATTTGAGACCCACCTGACATATAAGGAGCCCCCACGTGAAGATACAGAAGCAGCGGCAAGCAATATGGAAGGGGGGCTGCTGTAAAGAAGCTTACATTTTAGTAGGAGAAATTAATATTTAAAACTTGGGATGGGGAAGGAGAGAATGACAAGGGGTTGGAAGTACTGGCACCTCCTCAAGTCAGGAGACCGCTGTTCTGGTCTCCACCCCTCCCCCTTGAAGCCTCTTTCCGGGGGAGCGGACAGCTGCATGGAGCTATGCAATAATATTAATGATAAAAATCATCATACTTACTAGGGTTTGGGCCTTTGGCATGACCTCAGCATGCCCAGGCAACACTATAAGGTAAGGACAGTTATTATTCCCATTATATAGATGAGGAAAGTGAGGCTCAAAGAGCTACAGTGCTCTCACTCAGAGCTCCTAAGTGGTGGAGTCTTGGCTTGAGTCCATAGTGTTGGGACTCCAAAGGTCAAGCTTGTTCCCTCCATCACACTTTAACACTCCCCGCATGTCTCCCTCAGAGCCGGGGCTGGGTTCTGAGCTGCTTGACACTCACCTCAACACCTTTTCCCTTGATCTAAAGCTGCCTCCTGCTCTCTCCACTGGATGCTCTCAGTCCAAGTTCATCCCCACACAGGCTGGGTGCTGTACTTTCCCCCATGGCACCATCAGATAAATAGAAATGCCAGCCCCAGCCTCACAGAGAGCTGGGATGACAGCACGGAAAACATACCTCTCCATTGGCGAAGCAGTACTGCAGGGCCACGAGAAATCCCTGGAACGAAAAGAAGAGGTGGAATGAAATTCAACTCAGTAGGTGACGTGTATGTCTGGGAGTTACTTGGGAAGTCCAAGGCCAGGTGCCCAGAAGAGGCAGCTAACTACATTGCTCGCCCTGACTAGAGTTAGACATGCTGTCTACATGAACTTGGATTTCTATGGCGTCTTTTCTTACCTTGACACCCATCACCCATATCAGCCTAGGTGTTTGCTTGGGTGCTCATAGGCCAGTGATGATTAAATCCCAAAGACTGTCATCCATTCCATTTCAAGGCCACTGTCCCATTTCTGTTGGTCCATAGCAGACAATGGCTAATATTTTTTTGCCTGGCTTTCAGCCTTTCCTTTTGGAAACTGACCCTCCCTTACTCCCTGGGCTTCTGACAGGGCTGTCAGTCCTGTGGTCCCCATGTTCTAGGATGGCCATCACTACAATAATCAGCCCAAATGGGGATGTGGCCCACACGAGGCCAACCCAAGTTCTTTTCCCTGGGAAAAGAGGGAGAGTTGCCTCTCTTCCCTGTGTTTGCCACTGCTAAAGTCAAAGCAAGCCTGGAGATACTCATGGGCATCTTCCCAGCTATGTGGAGAGAGCCCAGCTGACAGTGACACCAACATTCAGAAAAGCAGAGGCTGGAGACGGTGAGGGACAGATTTCTGATGATATTGTTCGAGTGCCTGGATCCAGCTATACCTGATCCTGAGATTTTCATTTATGTGAGATAGTAAACACCCCTTCCTCTTGTCAGAAGATTTCTTTTGAAAAGACATACCCTTTCCCACCTATGCTTTGTCATCACACTTAGATTAAAATAAAATCTTTGAACCTCAGGAGGCACTAAGGTGATCTGGGCTCTGTGTCTATATGGCCAACATCATCTTGTGCCATGTTTCCCCTCGGCCGCTCTGTCCTAGCCACAGGGGCCTTCTGGCTTCCTCCAGCATCTCAAGCTGATGGACCAGGTCAATAAAGATTTATCATCTCACGTATGTCCAGTGGGCCAAGAATCTGGCAGTGGCTTAACTGGATATCTCGACTCAGGGTCAACCTTCAGATGTTGACCGGAACGGCGGTCACCTGAAGGTTTGACTTGCTCCCAAGATGGCTCATATGCCTGGCAAGTTGGTGCTCGTTGGTCGGAGGCCTCCATCTCCCTCCACAGGGCTGCTTGAATGTCCTCATGACATGGCAGCTGGCTGTCTCCAGAGCAGGTAAGGTGGAAGCCACAGCCCCTTTTATGGCCTGGCCTCAAAAGCCACACATCACATGCCCACCATACCTTAATAGTCACACAGGTCAACCCCATTTGGTGGGACTCCACAAGGCCATGAATACAGGAGGTGAAGATCCCTTGGGGGCCATGTTGGAGCCTGGCTACCACACCCCACTTCTTCCCCAGGTCCCTCATTCTCTGTTTTCTGGACCATTCTTCCCCCAAATCTCTGCCTAACTGGCTTCTTGAAATTCAGGTGTTGGCTCAAACATAAAAAAGAGAAGTCTTTTCTGATCGCTCAATTTTCATGGCCACTCCAGTCCCTGTCAGTTATTGATTTTGTATTCTTCACACCACCAAGTATCATGTTGTTATTTATTTGTCAACTTGACTATTATCTGTTCTTCCCCTCCCAGCAAGACCAGCATCTTTATTTAGTCTTTTCACTGCCAGATCCCCAGCACCTGAAACAAATGCTCGGCGCATAATAGTTCAGTGATGTTTGTTGAATGAGTAAGTGAATGAATGAGTTGGGTTCCTGTCACGACTAAGAGAGTCCTGCTTGTGCAGTGTCAGACCATTTACAAATTAGGCCAGCACAGTTTTCTTTCTCTTCTCTTCCTAGTTTTTAGAATTGTGAACACAAGGATCCCAAGGAAAACAACAGGCCACCTTTATATTTGCATTTCCATTTACAAAGCATCTGTGTTGGGAAAGTTTCAATACAGGACAGTCTCTCAATGTTGGAAGCCTTTTCTGGATTTGCTGATTAACTGCCAGAGGTCTGGAATCAAAGATGATTTAGTTAATGTTTCTTTCCATTGTTTTCCGGACTCCTGTGTTTCTTGGTTTGTTAAATAGCCACGTGTGGTAACCTGCATGCCATGCCTCTCCTTGTGATACGAGGCTCTGCAGGACTTGGGCTGTATGCCTGGATATATGGGAGCTGCATATGTGTGTGGGACCCAAGTACCTGAGTGGTTATGGGAAGAATCTCATTAAATGCCAGGACTGACAAGGAAAGGGCACGCTTCCACCTAAAGAGTGAAGGTCACAATGCAGGCTCTCTCATCTCTCTTGATGACATCTGTCTTACCCCCTGGTGCTGGTAGGTAAGGGGAAGGAGAAAGGAGAAGGAATTATAAAATGAATTATGAAATTTCAATTATGAAATTAAAAAGGAATTATAAAATGTTACCCTCAGGGAAGGTTGTTATGCCCTTCCTTACGAAGCCAGAGAGCTCCATGCTGGTTATTGTGACTTCACAAGTCACAAGTTTGGGTTCCACCAGTGTGGAATTTTCCTTCTCTCATGCACCGTTTATTCCATGGCTGTGGCTTCTAAAGGAGGGCAGGGTGGTACCGTTCATCATTCTCACACATGCAGCCTCAGTAGGGGTCCGCAGCGGCCCTGTGCTGCTGGCGGCACAGGCGATATTTGTCTCTGGGCATATATTAGAAAGGGTAACTTTTAGCATGCCAGAATTCTCACAAACGAGTTGGCTGAAATAGGATTCCACCTTCCAGACATGTCTCGCTTCTTCAGGTTCCTGATTCACTGTGTCAGGAACATCCTGGAGTCTGGTTGACTCTCATTCTAAAAAAGCAAGTGTGAAGGGAGCGGTCCCGCAGAACACACAGCTCTTACTTCATACATCACCACCACTTGGCTGTCTCTCTAAAGATCACCTGAGAGCAGCATCTTGATAGCTGGTGAAACTCTCTAAGCAATAAGCCCTTGGAAGAATAAAAGACCCACCAAAGCAGCAGGAAAAGGACAATGTTAGGTCTACGCCGATTCTGGCTGACTCACTAAGATATGGCTCACCAAACGCGTGCCCGCATGCCTGCCCTCCGGTGTGTTCACCTCTGCCAACGCACAAGCCCCTGAGTGTGTTTTCTGACTCAGTCAGAGAGCCACTCTGATTCCTTACATTCCTCAGCAGTACCTAGGGTTGAGTGTACCTCTAGGACTAAATGACCCAGTGTTGCAGTCTCACCTCTAGGACT
>JAQQAC010004778.1:12186333-12198193 GCA_029783875.1 Phataginus tricuspis | reverse complement strand
ACCTCTAGGACTAAATGACCCAGTGTTGCAGTCTCACCTCTAGGACTAAATGACCCAGTGTTGCAGTCTCCACAGAGGCCCCAGGGACCCCCACCCGCCACACACTGTAGGCATATGCTAATCTTCCCATCAAGAGGTGGGCCTTAGTTTCCCTCCCCTTGAATCTGGGATGGTCTTACGACTCCTTCTACCAGTACAGTGTGGTAGAAATAACATCCTGGCACTCCCAAGCCTATGCCTTAAGAGGGTGGGAAGTTTCTGCTTCCTTCTTCTTAAAACATCTGCTTTTGGGATGCTCTGAGAGTCCAGCTGTCAAGCTGTGGGTACATGGAGAGGCCACGGGAGGAGAACCGAGGCTCCGTAATTGACAGCTGCATTTGGGCTCCCAGCAAAGCGGATGTCAATGTCTAGCAATGTAAATGAGCCATCTTGGATATTCCAGCCCAGTCAAGCCTTCAGATGTTTGCAGCGCCATTAAAAAATTACATGTATCAAAAGGGTCACCCTGCTGAGCATAGATAGCCCAGCTCGTAGAATCATTAAAGATAATAATAATATGGTTACTGCTTTAGACCATGAAGTTTTACGGTAGTTTGTTACCACCAATAGGTTGACCAAACATGTCCCCTGCCTGAGGAGTCTGGTAGGCTGGGATTCTTACTCAGAAATCTGACCCATGTGGTTCTGCAGGAGTTGAGTATGGCCTCTGGCAGGCATTGGGTGTCTGAGATCAGCTGATCCAGGGTTCATATGACTGATCAAGCCCCCAGGGGAGAAAAGACCACCAAATACGACGGACATAACAGCTGTAGCTTTTTGTTTTGTTGTTTTCTAGTTTGGATCCCTTTTTATGAAGAAAATTAAGACCGAACAACACAGGAAACCCAGATTACTAAACCTCAGCCTTTGAAATCCCCCAGAAGATTAAATAAATCAAGCATGGTTTCCTAATGAAAGAAGTCACCAATGGGTCCTCTGTCTCAGTTCAAAGCCACATGCAGTTCAGCTCTAACCAAAAGAAAAAAGACCTGTTGTCCAG
Organism: Phataginus tricuspis; assembly: GCA_029783875.1. Taxonomy (NCBI): domain Eukaryota; kingdom Metazoa; phylum Chordata; class Mammalia; order Pholidota; family Manidae; genus Phataginus; species Phataginus tricuspis. The sequence continues at coordinate 12,197,154 of JAQQAC010004778.1, read as the reverse complement.
CTGCCCAGGCCGTACCTCCGGGCCTGGCTTTTGGTGGTGTGCAGTGGGCAGGTACATTCTCTCCATTCTGCCCACAGAATCTCAGCCCCTGACCCAGTGGCTTTGAGACTGGTATAGGGAACGTGGTGTCTTCCGGTTCTGACCCCGAGAGGCACTAAGGCATAACGGCAACAAGCAAGGCCTTAACGTCCACATTCAAATTTCATTTCTGCCACTTATTATCATAGGTAACTTCTCCTCTGAGCCTCAGATCTTTCATCTTGAACACTGTATAATAATTTCTCCTTACAGTGATAATGTGAGGATTCAATGAGATTGAAAGTGCTTTGGGGTAAACAGATACTTTCTGGTGTACCAGTTTAATTCCTCTACCAGCATTCTTACTATAGTTTTTGAGTTATTTTCTTAGTGTTTGTTCCAGGTATTACACCAGGCATCTTGACATATCATGATATATTTCATATTAATGCTAACTTAATTCTGGCAAAATATAGAAATTTTCCTCCAGTATAGCTCCATTTCCTCCTTCCTCTTTTGTGCTATTATTGTCAGACTATATTAGGCCTTTATATAGTACAATTTATAAAAATAATAGTTTATTATTAAATATGGTTAGACTTCATAGAAACATGAAAAAAAAAGTATGAAAACCCTTTCCCTAAAATATTACCTTCAAGTGATAGGAAATGCTAAGATACTTTATCAGGATTCACTTTGTTAAAATATTAGACTCCCTAATCATTTTTCTACTTTTAATGTGGTAGTGCATTTTATAGAACAATACTCAGCCATGAGAAGTATTTATTGAAACTGTCTTAATACCCTGGAAAATAAATATTGGTAGGAGTATAACATAAGCAACCATTTAAATTTGTTTAAAAAATTTCAAACTTATACATAGGAAAAATGATTAGAAAGAAATAGACAAAAACGTGTATAGTGGTCATATAATGATTAGGACCGTGAATATTTTGTTTCCTTCTTTCTGTCTGTGTCATTTATATTATATTTAAGCATTTCTTTCTATACTTTATTTTTTAAGATCATAGGAAATTTTGCAGCCCAAAGGAAAAGTGAAACTCATGGGAAAAATAATATGTAATGACAGGATATCACTTCATATGCACAGTTAACCTAAGTTAGAATATCATTCATTGTATTTCATCCTGCCTTAGTGTAGCACTAAAGAGAAATGTTACCCCATCCCTTCCTAACATTCTCCTGCAAATCTCTTGCATTCTTCTCCATTTCTTCTGTCTTGTTTAATTGTAGAACTGAAGTGAATCAGTGATACTGGACTTACGTATATTACCAGTTTGAAATTCCTAAAAGAGCAGTTAGCCACTTACAGAAAATAAGATTGATGTAGTTCATTTTCCATTGTTGAATACTGGCTTTAGGAGAGATCATTTGGTTAAAAAAATACAGTTTATAATAATTTTTTATAACCACAGTCTTTAAAATCAGCTGAGAAGAAAAAAGATACATTTATGTCTTTCATATTTACCTATGTTACCCTTTCTAATGCATTTTATTTCTTCACGTGGATTTGAGTTACCAGCTATTATCATTTTCTTCCAGCCTGAGGGACTTCTTTTGACATATTTTGTAAGAAGGCTTTGCTAGCAATAAATTCTCTCAGTCTTTATCTGGACATGTCTTTATTTCACCTTCATCTTGAAACATAGTTTTGCTGGATATACAATCTGGTTATTTTTCCTTTCAGCATACTGATGATGTCATATCACTGCATGTGGCCTCCACTGTTTCTGGTTAGAGTCAGGTGTAAATTGTATTTTTGGTCCCTGTATGTAATAAGTCATTTTTCTCTTGTTATTTTCAAGATTTTTCTCTTTGAGTTTGGATATAATGTTTCTAGGTGGAAAGTTTTGTTTTATTTTATTTGGGGTTCATTGAACTTCCTGGATACATTGATTAAATGTTTTTCACCAAATGTGGCAAGTTGTCAACCATTATTTCTCCAAGTGAATTTTCTGCCTCTTTCTATTTCTCGTCTTCTGGGAGTCCCAGATGTGTACACTGGTATGCTTAATGACATTCCACAGGCTTCTGAAGCTCTATTATCTTTCTACCTTCTTCATTCTTCATATTCTTTTTCTGTTTCTCAGACTTGATTGCAATTTACCTTATCTTCAAGTTCACTGACTCTCTTATATGTCACCTAAATTTGAGAGTGAGCCTCTCTGCTAAAGTTTTCATTTCAGTTATTGCAGTTTTCAGCTCCAGAAATTTTCCATTTGGCCCTTATTTTATAATTTTTCTCTTTGTATTGAGATTCTCTAGTTGATGACTCATTGTCATCATACTTTCCTTTAATTCTTTAAATGTTGTTTCCTTTAATCCCTTGAACATACTTACATATCTTCTTTGAAGTCTTTGTATGCTAAATCCAACATCTGGACCCCTCAGAGAGTTTCTATTGACTGCTTTTTCCTCTGAGTATAGGTCACACTTTTCGGTTTCTTTGCATGTTTCATGATTTTTTGTTCAAACCTGGACATTTTAGATAATATATTACAGCAGCTCGGGGATCCAACTCCATCCTCTCCAACTCCTGGCATGGTTGCTATTGTTTGTTTAGTATCTTGTTCATATTACTAGTTCTGTGGAATCTTTCTCCCTATGGTGTACAGCGGCTGATGTCTGTACTCGTTTAAATTTTTTAGTTTTTCTGCTTAAGTCTGATCTCCTTTACCTGTTTATAAAAGCTTGGTGATCAGCTAGTGGGTGGTCAAAGTTGTTCTCAAACTCCTTGAGCCAGTAAGGCTTCCACACCATTTACCAATGGATCTGTGTGTGGCTTGGGAACACATTCAAAGTTCACACAGCTTACAGGTCTTCTCTGGCTTTTACTTGCCACCTCCCATGCCTCCTCTGTATGTGTGCAGGAACTCATGTTCAGCCGGTGACGTGTGGATAACCTTTCTGGTCTCTCCTCAGAGTTTATGCCATTTTGTACATTTGCGTAAGCTTCCAATCCACCAGAGAAATGTGGGAGCTTATCAAGGCCCATGATGGCTGTCTCACCCCTCAAATATCCCTGTTAAATTTCTGACTAGCTCACCAGTCTGTTTCTTGCCTCAACTAGGACCACAACCTCGGGCTGCAACCCTGTCCTCCGCCACTAAGACCACTGCTATATCTGACAATGCCCAGGGGTGTGGGCTTTTTCTGCTCTCTGATCTATATCACATCAGCCCCCTTCTTCAGTGAAGCTGCTAGTTTTCACTAAAATTTCCTCACTGTTAGAGAAGGGGTTAGAGGACAAGAGCAGCCCCCTGCACAAACAACACAGACTCCCACTGTTCTTACTCAAGTTTAGTAGTTTTTCTTGAATGAACACTTCCCACTGTTTTGCATGCCTTTGGTCGGTTTCCAGGGTCCTGAAATGATTGCTACTGACAATTTTGTCCCATCTTATTGTTGTTTTTTTGGGAGAGGATTGGCCAAGCTCCTCTTTCCTACATTCTAGAAGTTCTGCCCCTATCCTAGCATTTTAAGATTACTAATTCCAAGATTACGACTATATGGGACCTTTACTGTGTCCACACTTTTGTGGCAGTCTTTTGCATTAGTGGCCTTTGCTATTGTGCCATACCCCTCAGCATTCATGCCTTTATGCAGGCTCCTCCCCTTCAATCCTTCAATCATTTGTCTTAAATGTTCGAATGCAGCAGAGGTATCACTGTAAAAGTTCCAGGCCTGGGCATTTAGAAGGCCTGGCGGCTCCTGCTTTCTTGCTCTTGGGAGCCCTGAACGGCCACGTTAAGAGGTTCAGTCACCCTGCTAGAGAGACCAGGCAGTACGTGAGAGGCCCTAAGACTGTACAGAACTTAGAAATGTGTGGTTGACAATAAGAAATAAAGCCCCTCAAATAGATATAGGACCCAAGTAAAACCACTCCAGCAGCTCCAGCCATTCAAGCCTTCCCAGCTCAGGCACCAGACACGTGAGAGGAGAAGCCAGCTTGGAAATTCCAGCCGACATCACATGGAGCAGAGATAAGCCATCCTTACTATGTCTTACCTCAATTTCTGACCCCCAGAATAATGAGAACTAATAAAAATTATTGTTGTTTTAAGCTACTGAGTAATGGATTTAAGCCATGGATTGCTAAGATACCTAGGTAAATTAACCTCAGCTGGTTTCCTGTTTCTAGTTTCAGCTTCTACACATTTGTCAGTGTTCAAGTACCGCCTGATCTTGACTCACCGGTCCCTGCCCAAGTTGTGGTGTTTTCTGAGTAAGTCACCTGAAGCATAGACAGTGTTCATTAGGTACAGTGCTCTGCAGGGAACCCAGCAAAAACAGGCGCTTAATAAAAGGCTTCTTGTTGACACTCACAGTTAATACGATTGTGAGTCACGCCGATTATTGCAGCCCAGGAAACAGATCACTTTTCCCTTCTTAGTCATCATGCCAAGCTGGCAGGATCAAGGCAACGCTCTTGTCTCCGCACCCTTCTAATGCCAAAGGCCCCACCGATGAAGCCTGCCTGTCCTAGCGCTCTGTTTCCACCTGTGGGCTCTCAATTCGGAGCCGGCTCGGATCAAGTGCCCTGGGTTTTCTCCAAGGTCAAGGCACCCTGGTTCAGGCGCCTACTTACATGGAAGGAGCTCAGAGTCAACTGAATGAAGAGTCGTATAATTCTTGTAAACCCTTCAACTTGATCGTCAGTGATGAAAGAGAAGAGAATCTCATGAACACCCAATAAAGGAATGAGGACCAGCGTTGATTTTGCCAATCTACAAATGACAAGCAAATAATTGTCAGGAGGGCCACATGGGAACAGGCAACATTTCCTGCTCTTCTCTGCATGCCTTTGTTGTAGCTCTTATCATATTGGTAAAGAGTTGATTTTCTGGTTTGTCTCCTTGGCTACACACTGAATGCCTTCAGGGACAGTGTGGTCTTGTTTACCGACGCATTCCTACACCTGCCTTACGGCAGATAATCAGAAAGCGAGTAGAATGAATGAATGAATTCTCCCCTACAGATCATGATACACCTGCAGATCTTAACATTTTGTCTAGCGGGTAGATTTCTATGCATGTAGTTGTCACCCTGGGACACTACACCCGGACTAGGACTGACAAATTTCCTATTATCTGACTGGCAGGTGCCTCTACTTCTTTCGCTGCTCAGGACACTGAATGAAAGTGCTTTACTGAGCCTGAGAAGGGAAAGAGAATGACTTGCCCAGGGTCACACAGACCCCAAGTGGCATATCCAGGCCTGGAAGTGGGGATTCCGACTTCACACTCAGGACACTCCATACTCCATGCAGGGCTTCACCATCAGCCCTCATCCTGCTCCTCAACCCTGGTGACGGCAGCGGCTCTGGGAAATGAGAAACTTACCCTCCTCAGAATAAGCGTGGTGTGGAGGCTCGCTCCTGGATGCACTCTACACAAACGTTCCTTTGTACGCCCACGTGCAAAGTGCACAGCTGGGGACCAAACATTCCTTACCCTGTACTGGTGGTTCCCAAACATGGCTAACTATTAAAATTCCTTACAGGGCTTAAAAAACATACACACACACACACACACACACACTGGGCTCCAGTGTAGACCTCCTGAAGCAAAACTTCTGGAGGTTGGGCCCTGGGAATGTGGATTTTGAAGAGACTTCCTATAGAATTCTGATAAGCAGCCACATTTGGGAATGACTGCTTTTTACTATTGAGCTACTTTTTGATTTAAAACTAACTACATCAGCAAAGGTGACTCAGAGTCAGGGCACCCACAAAGCTATTGTCTTAGACACATTGGAAAAAAAGGCCTTAATTGTAATGATTTTTTTAGCCCAAGTCACTTGCCTTAAAGGGCCAGACTAGGAGAAGCTTTCCCTCCACAAACCCCCTTTCACGGGGCCAGAATGCCCTCACCGTTGGCAAAAGCCCTACGTGATCCTGTGACGCCTTTTTCAGAGGGACCCCCTGACACCCTTGTCTTAGGAGATAGACACACTAATGCAACTCACTCCCCTCTGCCCAGAACATTAGCCAGAACAACCAGAAGGGGTCAAAACAATCTTGGACTATTGGATACTGACCTCAGGCCACTCACCTGTATTTATAATCTCTGAAGCACATTTGATGGGCTTTGAGCTTAGAAATGAGAAGCTTGAGAATTTTAAGGAAGATGAAGAAATTTACCTTGAAAAAAAAATCAGATATGGGTAAGTAAGTGATGGTCTCCATGTGGCTATGAGGATCAGGGTCACCCTAGGCCTGGCCATCAGCGTCTTGTCCATAAACCAGCGGGCAATTTGCAGTCAGCCAGTCAGGTAGGAAGCGCTCATGGTAACGCCCACTCTTCCTAAGGCCATCTCATCTGAAAGTCTGGAAAGGATCTTGAAAAGTCTTAGTTTATTCTTCTGCCTCAGGGAGACCCACCTCTATAGCCATCAGAGACAGTCAGATGGACATTTACATTATTATTATTAACTATCATTTGTTGAGTACTTACCATGCCAGGCATTGGGCTAAATGTTTTATTTTATTTAATTCTTACAACCACCCTCTGAGGAAGCCACACTGTTTTTGTGCCATGATATTAATGAAAACACAGAGGCACAGAGGAGATTCAGTACAGTTCCCAACACTGCATAGCTGGTAAGTGTCTGAGCCAGCAATTAAATATGGCTCTGATTATACCTTTCCAGTCACTTAAACAGAATGCCACACTGCCCCCTTCTGCAAGAACTCTAGCTCTATCGGTATCTAACTTGAGGTCCTGTTTCTGCCATGGAATTTACTGGAAAGCACACGTTCTCTGCTCTCTAGATTGTTTTCCACAGCTGTCACGGTCTGGGAAAATTCAGCCCTTCGTTGTCAGCTTTGGTAGAAAATTTAAAATATTTTAAGTCTTTTATAATAAAGTCTGCAAATTCTTGGACACCCTCTCTTCAAAAGGCAGAGCCTAATTTCCCCTTCCCTCTGGAATGTGAGCTGGGTTTAGTTATTTGCTCCTAATGAAAAGAATATGGTGTAAGTGATGCTCTGTGACTTCTGAGGCTAGGTCCCCAAAAGGATGGCTTCTACTTAGTTCCTCTATCCCCCTCTTTTTCTTTTTCTTTTTCTCTCTCTCTTTCAGATTGCTTACTCTGGGGCAAGTCAACTGCCATGTTGCGAGGACACTCAAGCAGCCTGTGCAGAGAGCGACTTGGAGGAACTGAGTCCTCTTACCAACAACCAGCCCCACTTGCCAGCTGTGTGTGTAAGCCCCTGAAAAGCTGATGCTCCAACCCCGTTAAGCCCTCAGACGGCTGCAGCCGTGGCCAACACTTTGAGGATCACGTGCCTCCTGGAGAAGTAGCAAGGCACGTGGCTTAGCGTGGGTAGCACTTGGAGAACGAGAACGAGGTTTGTGAGAAGTGAGACTAGAGAGAGAGGGCCCGTTCCTATATGGCCTTTCATGGTCGCACTAAGGAGTCTGGGTTTTCTTCTGAAAGTCATGAAAAGCCAGGGATGAATTTTAAACAGGCAAGTGACCTGGTCAGATGTGCATCTCTGCATTTCAGAAAGATCAGTCTAGCAGCACTGTGGAGAATGGATTGGATAAAGGCAAGGCTGGAGGAGGGGAGACACTCCCCTCTAGAAGGCAGTCTCAGAGTTCCCAGAGGAAGGTAACAGGTGAACCAAAACAACAGCCCTGGTGCATCAGCGATGGAGAGGAAGAGATGGATTCAAAGTTATTCAGGTGTCTGAGTCAAATGACCTTTGCTATCAGTTGGATGTGAGGTCAAAGATGACCCCAAAGTTTCTCGGTAGATCTCAGTTACGTGGCAGTGACACTCACCAAGAGAGTGACCACGTGGAGCAGGAAGAGCATTGGAGGGAGAAGCGGAAGGAGTCCAGTAATTCTGGACACAAGAGATGCCCCAAGGCTGTGATATATTTGTATCTGGACCTCAGCAGAAAGGTCCCAGCCTGGGCACAGAGCCACTGGGGTAGGCGAGACTGTTCGGGGAGGCTGTGTAGACTGGGAGAAAAACAGGGTTAAGAGAATCAACCTGCCATGAAAGGAAAGGTGGAGGAAGTGGAGACCGCAAAGGAGACTGAGAAAGTAGCTGTGACTGTTGGAGTGAACCACAAGAAAGTGGTACCCTGCCAGCTCACAATGGGAAGCATTTTAGAGGGTTTAAATGCTTTGTGGAATTTAAGCAAACTAAGACTGCATTTAGCAACAAGGAGCTCCTTAAGAGAAGCTGCAGTTCACCAGGTGTAAACACAAGCTAGATTGCAATGCTTTGTTTCGTGAATGAGGTGTGAAGAGAGAGGCAGCCAGTGTAGACTGCGTTTAAGAGGCTTGGCTGTGAAGGGAAGCTGAATGGCACAACAGTAGTTGACAAGGGATGCAACACGAGATAACGCCTCCCTACTTTTATGTGCAGGGCTGGGAGAGGTTTTTGGTTGTAGTTGTTTTTAAATGGAAAAGACTTAAGAATGCCTCTCTGTAATGGAGAAGATGCTGACAGGGGACGCGATCAAGTGATTATGGAATAAAGTCTCTATACCCATTGAGCCAGCGTAAAACTAATGTCCTTGTCGAGAAACAAAACCCTTTAACTACACATTGAAACACGCGCTGCAGAAACCAACCTGTACCTGTTATGACTCCTTATGGACCTCAGGAGAATCAATGCTGAAAGCTAAGATGTTAGAGTCTCAGGCAAGAGGCTATTTATCCAATCCACAAACCAGCAAGAACGATAGAGCTTCCCAGCCAAAAAATATTTAGTAACAGAACACTTTAATACAAACTGAATGTAACCAAGTAATTTATCCCTTTTAATGGGAGATATCTGTTTTTCATCACCAAGAGAAAACGTTGTGTCCTTGGCTTAGTGATTTGTTGAACTCAGGCATTTTTCTTACAAAGTAAGCTTAGCAGGGGAAAGGCACGTATTTCAGCAAATTAATTTCAATTAGACTGTTTCCTAGGAAATGAAGAGTTGTAATGCGGAGCATGCTGATTTGCTGTGTTTTGTGTCTTCCAGAGACCAGACACAAGAAAATGGACATCAACCAACGGGCCATATGAGGAAGCACTTCTTTACTGCCATGGAATGAAACACCAGCCTGGCTGACCATGGAGCTTCCATTCATCTGGGCATCTCAGAAGACAAGAGTCAGCAGTTACATTTCATTTGTGCATAAGCAGGAAAGGGGCTGAATGAGGAAAATTTTCAATAACCCAGCCGACTCCTCTTGGATTCTGTGACCAAAAGGGGTGTACTTAGGACCCTAAACAACTAAGGCTCCCTTTCAAGTCCTAGACAGTACAGAATGCATTGTCAGATGTAACATTCTTGGTCACGCTTCTTTGGTACCTCAACTCCTGGGCTCAGACCTGGACCTGCAGGCTGGCAGAGGTGATGGTTGGCATGGCGGGGGCTCAGAGGTAGGCTTCATCTACCCCTAAACTCTTTCACCTGCCCCCAGCCCCTCCTCCTGTGGCCTGTGGTGTGGACAAAAAGGCCTGCCATCAGAGCTACTCCTTGGGTTAAAAATACTTCATCCCCTCAGCCCTGCATAAGGGCACAAATCACACAGAGGGTAAAGAGCAACTGAGAGAGGAGAAGGGGAGCCCTCCCTCTATCTCTCATTCATTCGTTTGTTCATCTGCATAACAATGAAGAATCCAATAAATGCCTGTGGTGTGACTTTCACCATAGAAAGCAGAAGATGAGATGTAGCAAAGGTATGTTTTGATGGGGTAGCAAAGTACTGGGCATGGAGAGATTACCACTCTGAAGAGGAGGCAATATGGGTGTGAGGAGATGTCTTGGGAAACCCAGAGTGACAGAAAGCCCCTGGGTTCCTGCGGAAGCAGAGGACCTAAAAAGGGACAAGGTCAGTGAAGACTAATTTGACCAATTTCTCAGCTTCCCCAAGTCCTGAGGTTGTCTGAGAAGATTCGATAAGAGTGAATGAAGGCATTTGACCTAATAATTTCATAAAAGTCAGTAGATGGTTCACTCAGTTCATTGGCTCAAAAAGGTCATTCAGCTGAATGTTCAGTCTGGCTGGTTTTTTAACTCTGGGAATTAGGGTAGGGACAGAACACTTGCATAGTGTATTTATTTTGTAAGGTTATCCTAGAAAGGCTGGACGAATCAAGGCTTTATGGATTTTCTAGTGAGAGCAGAGGAGACTTGCTTCAGTATGGCTCTCTTCCAAGTGTACACTCAAAGGTAACAGGTTAATCTAAGCAGCGGAGTCTTATATCCTGAAGGAAATGCGAATTCTCCAACTTCTGAGTTTGGTGAAAGAACCACAGAGTGTATGGAGTCTTTAGGGTGTCACATAAATCTAGAGAATCAAAGAGCAGCAGATGCACTCAGCTGATATGTCTGGGAATCTGGCATGATGTACATTCACATCCACCCAGATGCTTATTAGCAAATGCAGACTCAGGCTGGGCAGTAGTAGGGGAAGGTCACCAATGATAACGAGGGACACTCACCAGGAAGTCTGGGATAGGAGACTCTCCTTGGTCCCACTGCTTTGTTCACTGACACAGTGGGCTTTTCCCAGAAGCTTCTGCTCCATGTTCCAGAAAATAGGTGCCACCCTCAAGTTGGCCAAGATGAAAGAAGATTGTGAAGTACCCTGAAATGCCAAATGCTACCAGCAAGATCTTAATGATTATGTTACCTTTTTTCCCCATTTTTTAAAATTATTTTTATTTTGGTATCATTAATGTATGATCACTTGAACAACATTATGGTTACTAGACCCCCTATTATCAAGTCCTCCCCACATACCCCATTACAGTCACTGTCCATCAG
>JAQQAC010004778.1:12141667-12185933 GCA_029783875.1 Phataginus tricuspis | reverse complement strand
CCAACATTTGTTGTTGTTTGTGTTTTGGATGGTGGCCATCCTTACTGGTGTGAGGAGATATCTCATTGTGGTTTTAGTTTCCATTTCTCTGATGATTAGCGATGTGGAGCATCTTTTCATGTGTCTGTTGGCCATCTGAATTTCTTCTCTGAAGAAGTGTCTGTTCAGATCCTCTGCCCATTTTTTAATTGGCTTAATTGCTTTTTGTTTGTTGAGGTACATGAGCTCTTTCTGTTTTGGATGTCAACCCCTTATCAGATACGTCATTTATGAATATATTCTCCCATACTGTAGGATGTCTTTTTGTTCTACTGATGGTGTCCTTTGCTGTTCAGAAGCTTTTCAGCTTGATATAGTCCCACTTGTTCATTTTTGCTTTTGTTTCCCTTGCCCAGGGGGATATGTTCATGAAGAAGTCGCTCATGTTTATGTCCAAGAGATTTTGGCCTATGTTTTTTTCTAAGAGTTTTATGGTTTCATGACTTACATTCAGGTCTTTGATCCACCTTGAGTTTACCTTTGTGTATGGGGTTAGACAGTAGTCCAGTTTCATTCTCTTACATGTAGCTGCCCAGTTTTTCCAACACCAGCTGCTGAAGAGGCTGTCATCTCCCCATTGTATATCCAAGGCTCCTTTATCAAATACTAATTGACTGTAGGTGTTTGGGTTAATGTTTGAATTTTCTATTCTGTTCCACTGGCCTGTGGGTTTTGTTCCTGGGTTTTGTCCCTGTGGGGCCTGTTTTTGTGCCAATACCAAATTGTCTTGATTACTGTGGCTTTGTAGTAGAGCTTGAAGTCAGGGAGCATAATTCCCCGTTTGATTCCTCCTTCTCAGGATTGCTTTGGCTATTCAGGGTCTTTTGTGGTTCCATATGAATTTTAGAATTATTTGTTCCAGTTCATTGAAGAAAGCTGTTGGTAGTTTGATAGGGATTGCATTGAATCTGTAGATTGCTTTAGGTAGTATAGCCATTTTGACAATATTTATTCTTCCTAGCCAAGAGCATGGGATGCATTTCCATTTGTTAGTGTCCTCTTTAATTTCTCTTAGGAGTGTCTTGTAGTTTTCAGAGTACAGGTCTTTCACTTCCTTCGTTAGGTTTTTTCCTAGGTATTTTATTCTTTTTGATGCAATTGTGAATGGAATTGTTTTTCTGATTTCTCTTTCTGTTGGTTCATCGTTAGTGTATAGGAATGCAACAGATTTCTGTGTGTTAATTTTGTATCCTGCAACTTTGCTGAATTCAGATATTAGTTCTAGTAGTTTTGGAGTGGAGTCTTTAGGTTTTTTATGTACAATATCATGTCATCTGCAAATAGTGACAGTTTGACTTCTTCTTTAGCAACCTGGATGCCTTTTATTTCTTTGTTTTGTCTGATTGCCATGGCTAGGACCTCCAGGACTATGTTGAATAACAGTGGAGAGGTGGGCATCCCTGTCTTGTTCCCGATCTTAGATGAAAAGCTTTCACCTTCTTGCTGTTAAGTATGATGTTGGTTGTGGGTTTGTCATATATGGCCTTTAATATGTTGAGGTACTTGCCATCTATACCCATTTTGTTAAGAGGTTTTATCATGAATGGATGTTGAATTTTGTCAAATGCTTTTCCAGCATGTATGGAGATGATCATGTGGTTTTTGTTCTTCTTTTTGTTGATGTGGTGGATGATGTTGATGGATTTTTGAATATTGTACCATCCTTGCATCCCTGGGATGAATCCCACTTGATCATGATGGATGATCTTTTTGATGTATTTTTGAATTCGGTTTGCTAATATTTTGTTGACTGCTTTTGCGTCTATGTTCATCAGGGATATTGGTCCATAATTTTCTTTTTTGGTGAGGTCTTTGCCTGGTTTTGGTATTAGAGTAATGCTGGTTTCACAGAATGAGTTTGGAAGTATTCCTTCCTCCTCTATTTTTTGGAAAACTTTAAGGAGAATGGGTGTTATTTCTTCTCTATATGTCGGGTAGAATTCAGTGGTGAATCCATCTGGCCTGGGGGTTTTGTTCTTGGGTAGTTTTTTGATTACCGATTCAATTTCGTTGCTGGTAATTGGTCTGTTTAGATTTTCTGTTTCTTCCTTGGTAAGTCTTGGAAGGTTGTATTTTTCTAAGAAGTTGTCCATTTCTTCTAGGTTTTGCAGTTTGTTAGCATATAGATTTTCATTGTATTCTCTAATAATTCTTTGTATTTCTGTGGGGTCTGTCGTGATTTTTCCTTTCTCATTTTTGATTCTGTTTATGTGTGTAGATTCTCTTTTTCTCTTAATAAGTCTGACTAGGGGGTTATCTATTTTGTTTATTTTTTCAAAGAACCAGCTCTTGGCTTCACTGATTTTTTTCTATTGTTTTATTCTTCTCAACTTTATTTCTTCTCGGATCTTTATTATGTCCCTCCTTCTGGTGACTTTGGGCCTCATTTATCCTTCTTTTTCCAATTTCAATAATTGTGACTTTAGACTATTCATTTAGGACTGTTCTTCCTTCTTTAAATAGGCCTGGATTGCAATATACTTTCCTCTTAGAACTGTTAGAACCGCCTTCGCTGCGTCCCACAGAAGTTGGGGCTTTGTGCTGTTGTTGTTATTTGTCTCCATATATTGTTTGATCTCTGTTTTAATTTGGTCATTGATCCATTGATTATTTAGGAGCATGTTGTTTAGCTTCCATGTGTTCGTAAGCCTTTTTGTTTTCTTTGTACAATTTATTTCTAGTTTTATACCTTTGTGATCTGAGAAGTTGGTTGGTAGAATTTTAGTATTTTTGAATTTACTGAGGTTCTTTTTGTGGGCTAGTATGTGGTTTATTCTGGAAAATGTTACATGTGCACTTGAGAAGAATGTGTATCCTGCTGCTTTTGGGTGCAGAGTTCTGTAGATATCTGTTAGGTCCATCTGTTCTAGTGTATTGTTCAGTGCCTCTGTGTCTTTACTTATTCTCTGTCTGGTTGATCTGCCCTTTGGAGTGAGTGGTGTGTTGAAGTCTCCTAAAATGAATGCATTGCTGTCTATTTCCTCCTTTAATTCTGTCAGTATTTGTTTCACAAATGTCAGCGCTGTTGTGTTGGGTGCATATATATTTATAATGGTTATATCTTCTTGTTGGACTGACCCCTTTATCATTATGTAATGCCCTTCTTTATCTCTTGCTACTTTTTTTGTTTGGAAGTCTATTTTGTCTGATACAAGTACTGCAACACCTGCTTTTTTCTCCTTGTTGTTTGCATGAAATATATTTTTCCATCCCTTCACTTTGAGTCTGTGTATGTGTTTGCGTTTGAAGTGAGTCTCTTGTAAGCAGCATATAGATGGGTCTTTCTTTTTTATCCATTCTATTACTCTGTGTCTTTTGATTGGCATATTCAGTCCATTTACATTTAGGGTGACTATTGATAGATATGTACTTATTGCCATTGCTGGCTTTAGATTCGTGGTTGCCAAAGGTTCAAGGGTAGCTTCTGTACTATCTAACAGTATAACTTAACTCTCTTGTTAAGCTATTATAAACACAGTCTGATGATTCTTTATTTCCCTCCCTTCTTATTCTTCCTCCTCCATTCTTTATATGTTAGGTGTTTTATTCTGTACTCTTTTGCATTTCCTTTGACTGTTTTTGTGGGTAGTTGATTTTATTTGTGCCTTTAGTTGGTATTGTGCCTTTAGTTGGTATTTCTTTGTTATGATTTTATTTTCTCTGGTAACATCTCTTAGCCTTCAGAGTGCTTCCATCTAGAGAAGTCCCTTTAAAATATCCTGTAGAGGTGGTTTGTGGAAGGCAAATTCCCTCAACTTTCGCTTGTCTGGGAATTGTTTAATCCCTCCCTCAAATGTAATTGATAATCATGCTGGATACAGTATTCTTGGTTCAAGGCCCTTCTGTTTCATTGCATTAAATATATCATGCCATTCTCTTCTGGCCTGTGAGGTTTCTGTTGAGAAGTCTGATGATAGCCTGATGGGTTTTTCTTTGTAGGTGATCTTTTTTTGTCTCTCTGGCTGCCTCTAATACTCTGTCCTTGTCTTTGATCTTTTCTATTTTCATTATTACATGTCTTGGTGTTGTCTTCCTTCAGTCCCTTGTGTTGGGAGATCTGTGGGCTTCCATGGTCTGAGAAACTATTTCCTTTCCCAGCTTGGGGAAGTTTTCCTCAATTATGTCTTCCAAGACACTTTCTATCCCCTTTTCTCTCTCTTCTTTTTCTGGTACTCCTATATTGTGAATATTGTTCCATTTGGATTGGTCACACAGTTCTCTTAATATTCTTTCATTCCTAGAGATCCTTATATCTCTCTCTGCCTCAGCTTCTCTGTATTCCTGTTCTCTGATTTCTATTCCATTAACAGTCTCTTGCACTTCATCCAGTCTTCTCTTAAGCCCATCAATTGATTGTTTCATTTCTGTAATGTCCCTCCTGACTTCATCCCTTAGCTCTTGCGTATTTCTCTGTAGGTACTTTAGCATGGTTATGACTTTTATTCTGAAGTCTTTTTCAGGAACATTGGTTCAATCTATCCCACCAGGGCCTCTCTCTGGAGTTGTCTGGGTGATTTTTGACTGGACCAGATTCTTCTGTCTTTTCATGGCAACAGAAGTGGTCTCAGGCAGGTGACATGTGTGTCAGCTGGGAGAACAAAGTCCCTTCCCGCTTGTTGTTCTCCTTGCCCTTCTCAGGGGCCTCAGCTCTTTTCCAGCACACCAGGAGGCAGTCTCTGGGATAACACCTTGAGCTGCCATGGGCAGGGCCACCCTCAGACTAGCCTAGAGCACTGCGGGGGGTTGCAGCCACTCCGGGTGTGTTCTGCTGCAAGTCTGGCGCCCTTCACACCTTCCAGACCTTGCTCTGGCTTCCGCAGTCTGTGCCGGTTACCTGCACACTGGGAGGCAGTGTCTGGGATAATCCCCTGAGCTGCCATGGGCAGGGCCACCCTCAGGCTAGCCTAGAGCACTGCGGGGGGTTGCAGCCATGCCAGGTGTGTTCTGCAGCAAGTCTGGCATGCCTTCGTGCCTTCTAGACCTTGCTCTGGCTTCTGCGTCCCTTCCAGGTTAGCTGCGCACCCACCAGGAGGAGATTCTGTGTGGTTGCTGTGGGCGGGGCTGTTCTCCCACTGATCTGCAGCTGTGGCAGATCCACTGGTCCGTTTACAGCGCTGGCTGGGGGGAACGAATGTTAGGCTGCTTATCGCCGTGAGGGGCTTCGGCAGGGCTGCTTTACCCAGCAGCCAGTTAGGGGGCCCAAAATTCCTCAAGATTCCCAGCCTGCTGGGCTGAGTGCACTGGGATGATTTTGTTCAGCTGTTGGGCCCTTGTCTCTTTAAGACTTTTAAAAAAGCGCCTGCTTTTCTTTTGTCCCAGGGGAGCCGGCTGTGGGGACCCACTCACAGTCTGTCTCAGATCCTGCCCTTCCATTTCTCTAATCTCCAGTACACCATGCAATGTGTGTCTGTGCTCCTGGTGCAGATCACCAGGGCTGGTTATTTAGCGGGCCTGTGCTTCACTCCCTCCCCACTCTGACTCTTTTCCTCCTGCCAGTGAGCTGGGGTAGGGGGAGTGTTCGGGTCCTCCCAGGTTGCGGCTTTATATCTTACCCACTTTGTGAGGCGCTGAGTTCTCGCAGATGTAGATGTAGCCTGGCTGTTGTACTGTATCTTCTGGTCTCTCTTTTAGGAATAGTTGTATTTGTTGTATTTTCACAAATATATATGGTTTTGGGAGGAGATTTCTGCCGCCCTGCTCACGCTGCCATCTTGGGCCCCTCCTATGTTATTTTTTAACACTTCAGTTTAACTAGAAAATATGTGGATCAGGAAATTCTTTTTTGGAACACAATAAAGATTTGCTTTGTTGCTCAGGAAACAATCTAGT
Organism: Phataginus tricuspis; assembly: GCA_029783875.1. Classification (NCBI taxonomy): domain Eukaryota; kingdom Metazoa; phylum Chordata; class Mammalia; order Pholidota; family Manidae; genus Phataginus; species Phataginus tricuspis. The sequence goes on along the minus strand of JAQQAC010004778.1, from coordinate 12,180,065 downwards.
GCTGCTGTGGGGGAGTTCTGCTCCATGTATTCACTCAGGACCCAGGCTCTTTCCGTGTGCAGCTCAAGGAATTCTAGGGTTCTCTCTACTCAGGTCAGTGCAAAACTGTAATGTGTGGTCTTAGACCAAACATGAGGGCGGATATTGGCTCAGTCATGCTCTGATGAGCCTCAAAATAATAACTATTAGATTCTGAATTCCCTGAGGGCAGAAATTCTGGTGACATTCACCTTTTTGCCCCTGAAAGAAATTACCACTAAGCCAAGCACAGAGTAAGTCCTCATTAAATGTTAAATGAAGGTACAATAGGGGGATTGAGCGTGGTTCCAGTCCAGTCCTGAGGAAGCCCAACATGGCAGAAATTCTGTTTCCATCAATCTGGGGTCAAGTCCAACCTGAGTTTTTTTTTTTCTTTTAAACCTTGACATTTGTTCTACTATGCAGCCAATGTCCAGCACAGGGCCCCTCCACATCAGCACAGCTGACGTTTGGGGCAGGATGATTCTGTGTGGTGGGGGCCGTGCTGTGCACTGTAGGGCATTTAAGTAGCATTCCTGGCCTCTACCCATTAGATAGAGGTAGTACCCCCACCTCTACCCCAGTTGGGACAGTTAAACATGGCTCTAGACATGGCCAAATGTCCCCAGGGAGCAGAATCACCCTCAGTTGAGAACTACTGGTCTAGTCCAACTTTGACTTTACAGATGAGGAAACAGGCTCAGAGAGGTTGGCTCACTTGTCTCTAGGGCACACAAGTTAGTTAGGAAACCCAGGTTCCTAACTCTCGGATGGACTCCATCTACGTCACTGCATGGCCTTTCTGTTTCATTTCCTCTCTGGTAGGACACATAAGCCCCACTTTCCTGAGAGCCTGAAACCAGTGCACAAAACCATAGAATCCTATGTCTGGACAGGTTGAGAAGGCACTGGGTTCAGCTCCCTAAGCTTCAGGACAGAGTCTCCTTCTGGCAAAAGCCTTTCTCTGTGGTCTGTGTCAGTGTTCTTCCAGCTCATATTCAGATGCTCATCCTTGTGATTCAGGGGAATTTTCATCATTTCTATTCAAGCCCATTTCCTTTTGTCTAGACCCCAAAGATACAGACAATGATAGTTCAGCAATTCCTCTGTGAGGCCTTCATAAACCTGAGGATGATTGTGAACTTGTCCTTCCAGTCATGCCATTTGACTTGGCTTAATTTGCAGGATAGAGAGATTAATAAAAACTCGGTTTCCAAGAAGGGGCTATCAAATGGGCACTCCAGGCAGAGAAACAATGTGGGCAATGGCATGGGAGGAGAAAACCTTAGGGACACATTTGGGGAGCTGTGGGTTTCTCCATATATAGAGAGTATGGGGTATTTGTGGTTGGGTGGGTAGGCAAGGAATGACAATACTTATCACACTTGGGAGTTTGGAACCAAGCCCAAGGGCAATAGTGAGCCATTAAAAAATCACATGTAGAGAAGAGATATAATCAAACTTTCCTCAAGAAAGACAACTCTGGCTATAAAAAAGAGGTTGGATAGCTGGGAGCAAGAATGAAAAGGGAGACCAAATAGAAGACTTTTGCAGAAGTCTGCAAAAGAAATCCCAGGAGACTGAAGAGGAATGGTGACAATGAAATAAGTAGGCAGCTTGGAGAGATCTTTAGAGAAAGGACTGACAAGACTTGAAGTCTGAGAAGACGGTACAAGGAGAAGAGGATAGAGGCTAGGAAGGCACCCAGGCTTCCTGCTTGGGGGGCCGGCAGGTGGATGGTGGTGGTGTCATTTGCTGGTGGGGTGAGCAGGAGGGTGGGAGGTTGGATAGGAGGGTGAGGAGCCAGTGAGTGACCCTGGCCATTTCTGTGTAACTGGACACAACTGGAGTTAGAAGCAAGAGCATGTAAATGTCATTTTATTCAAGATGAGAAGATAGAGCACATTCTCTTGTCCTGGTAGGGGAGAATGTGGCTTCAGGAAGCAGGAAGCACCAGGGGAAGCTAGCACACAGGTCAGCCAGCCATTGGCAGACAAGTAGGAAGGTCCAGAGACATGCTTCCAGCCCTGGCCGTCCATCTGAATCACTTGGGAGCTTATAAAACTACAACTGCGTGGGCTCCACCTCCAGAATTTCTGATGTAGTCCTCCGGGGTATGAGCCACCATGATGCTCTAATGCACGTCCAGCTTTGAGAACCACTGGTGTGTGGGCAACAGCTTTGCAGACTTTAATGTACACCCCAAACCTGGGCATCTTGTTGCCATGCAGATTCTGATTAAGCAGGTCTGGGCGGGGCCTGGGAACCTGAGTTTCTAACAAGCGCTCAGGTGACCACATTTTGAGCAGCGAGTGAGGGTGTAGCAAAGTGCTTTTCAACCCTGGCTGCACATGAGACTCCCTAGGACACGTCTGTGATCAATAAAACACAAATCTCTGCATGTGAGACCCAAGGAGAATTTTCGAAGACACCTAGGTGGTTCTAAGAGCAACCAAGATTGAGGACTACTGACGTAACCCCCTGAAGACTGCAGGATAAACTCTAGGGGTCCGGCTGGGCCAAGCCTGAACTCCACCCTAGGGGGCACCTGCTGGCACCTGCTGGCCTCCTTCTGGCCTTATTCTGCCCTTCCAGTGCCTGGGAGTGCAGGTCACAAGCGTTGGCTGAGTAAGTTTAGGCAGGACCCACCATATGCTCGGCTGGCCACCAGGATGAATATGACATGGGGCTTATGGCAGCAGCAGACAGGTTTGGGACAAACAGTTGCAATAAAACATTGCTGGGGCTGTATCAGAAGTCTGTATAGGATCTTGGAAGAACACAGAGGAGGACATGACCATTTCTACTTGGTTCAGGTACAACAGTCAGGTGGATAAGATGGCAGAGGAGGGGGTCTCAAACCTGAGGAAGGTCTGAAGCTGGGGACTAATAAGGGAAAAGCCTGCAGCAGTCGCTACTCCAGGCACGTGGGATGGAGGCAATAAGCATTTGGGGACAGCCACACGGTGCTGTGGTTATAAGCATTGGTATCACCCAATCAGGCCCTTTGGGCTGAGATCCAGGGTCCCCCACTTACTGGCTGTGACTTTAGACAGGCAACTTCTCATCTTCTCAGTGCCCTCACCAATAAAATAAACATCATAACAGTGTCTACGTCATAGGTTTTTTGGGGATTAAATGAGTTAATATACGCGAAGCATTTACAGTGGTGCTGGTATGTAGAAGGTGCTCGGTAAATGTCACGGGGCAGTAGTGCGGGTGCCAGGCAGGACGTGGGTGCTGGGGCCACAGCTGGGCAGTGTGGCTGGTGAGGACAGGCTGTGGCACAGTGAAAGTGGGTGGATGTGGGGCAGAGCTCACCCCGTGGCCTTGGGACGTGTGTGGTCAGATGTCACTGAGCAGTCACTCTCAGCTGTGCGAGGAAAGGCCGGAGGGGACGTAACAGGCAGCGTGTGGGCCACCAAGGTTTGGGTGGAGAGCTGCCTTCTGTTATTGACAAACATTGACGTTCTTTGAAAAACAAGGTTTGTTCTTTCATGAAACCACAAACACCAGCTTATTTACACAAAATGGCAAAAACAAACCACCTGGCAACCCGGAGGGGAAGAGGGCGGGCAGAGCGCAGAGCATAGCACCTAGTTTGCTAACTCCCCATCCTTTCCCATAAGCTTCTTGGGCAGATTTCAGCTCACACACTACCATCTAAAGGAGCCTGATGACTCTGGGTCTATCAGATGCTCCCCAGCCCCAAAATTCTGGACCACAAAGAATGAAGGTCCTTCCTCCTCAAGGTCTCAGAGTAGCATCATGTCCCAACTCTAACCTCATCACAGCTTTGGGTTAATGCTGACTGGATGTATTCCTCCTCTAAAAGCAGCTTCCTTAGTCTCCCCTTTCTCCTGCTAATAGCATTAAAATCCAAGCCAACACCTTCAGTACCCCCAGGCTTGCCCGTCGGTGAACATGCCTGCATCCCCAGGGCCCTGTAAGCATTGCAGCCACTCACCAGCGGGCCACTGTACTGATTGCAGGTTTCTATATGTACTCAAGGACCCCGAGAGATGAGAGTGTGTAGTGCAGCCCTGATTTTATAGGTCCTGAACCAGAACAAGGAGAAATTTCTAACCTGTTCCTTCTTATTCAGCAGACCCTACTCACGGCTCAGCATCTCCTTCTCAAGGATCTGGCCCAGGCACGTCCTGAGCCAGAGAATTTGGTGGGGGGGCTGGGGAGAGGCAGCCAGGTTCTCCACAGCTGCTGAGCTCAGAGAGGAAAAAGCATGGGTGGGACAGTCCTTACCAGCACATAAAGCAACATGGGTCCTCGGATGACCCACCAGACCTTCTTATTCCTGTTGGTTACCCAGCACCTACGGCAAAGAGCAGGCGACAGAAGACTTAAGACCAAGATGAGGTTGAATGCAAAAGCCTCACGCCCTTCGGGAGAAGGATGTTCCCACTCAAGACTTACTTTCTATCCATCATTCTCCTGAGGGCTGGGAGAGGAGAAGAGAGAACGACAACCCTCTCCTAGTGGCATGGCACTACTGACTTTTCTTACCAGTGCAGCATTCTTCAATGCTAACAGCGTGGTGCGCATCCTTCCGCACTTTTCTCCGTGTTCATACAAATTTAAATTCTTAGTTACACAGGGGACGTTTTGGCCGTAGTTATTTGGAGGAAAAAGTGGGATCGTGGGATGTACATTATTCAGTAACAGGCTTAACAAAGTGCTGTCCATACTTAGTCCCTAGAGAAGCCAAAAGTTACACAACCAACTTGTTTTATCAGTCGTCTCACGATATTGCACAATACAGGTATGTCACAATTTGTCCATGGACTCCCACACTGACAGATGTGTTTTGTTTGGTGGTTTTATTGTTGCTTTTTAATTGAGATATAATCGACACATTATATTAGTTTCAGGTGTCCAGCATAATTCACCATATATGTATATTGTCAATGATCAGCACAGTAAGTCTAATTAACATATGTTGTTACCGCACATGATTACAAATAATTTTTCTTGTGATGAGAACTTTAAGATTTACTCTCTTAGCAACTTTCAGACATGCAGTGTAGTATTCTTAACTCACCATAAACTTATTCCATGGGAATAATATCCCCAGAATTTTTTTATTTTATAACTGGAAGCTTGTATCTTCACCCATTCCAATTTGTCTTTTTCTCCCCACTGTGAGTATCGATGCAATAACCATTCTTGTATCTATATCCTTATGTACCTAGGGTCACTGCTAACCTATGCAGCCAATTTTTGTGCTCATCTGTGTTAATTTTGTGCTAATTTGCACGGGTAACTAAGTTAGTAAACTAATTCCTCTAAGAAGATCTTTCATTATTTTATCAACATTCCTCAGCATATTCTAGATGGCCAAAATGGAAGGGGGTGGATGTTCTCTTTGGGAAAATGGTAGATATCCTTGTATTGGGGCATATCTGGGAATTATTGGCTCATGCAAGTGTAAAAACAGTTGAATTACCCACCCTGTGTTTTCCAGCTGTGTGCGGGCAATACTCCAGGGTATAACAAATAGCAGCGGGAAGACTGAGGAGAAAACAGGAAAATGCAGTTAGAAGCCAGTGGGCTAAACTTGCCTGCCTCCCACCTCAGCCTGATGGGACAAACACAGCTGGTTAAAACTTACAGAAGCCCCAACATCATACACTCTGGTCTGTGAGGGCTGGAGAGACCTAGGGTGACACAGGGCCCAGCCATTGTTTTGCTGTCACACAAACCAGGAAGCAGAGAGGAGAATGGATTTGCCACATCTCAAGGCAGTTTAGAATAAATCCAAAGACATTAACCAGAATCTCCTGAGTCACAGGCCAATGTAATTTCCTCTGAATCCTGCAGCCTCAAATTCTCCAAGAGTTTGTGGCAACGGGGGTTGCAGACCCCATCTTGAAGATTTCATTGGCATTATAGACTGAATGTTTGCGTCCCCCTCCCCCAAATTCATATGTTGAAGCTCTACCCACTATGTGATGATATTTGGAGATGGGACCTTTGGAGGCACTAGGTTTGGAAGAGGCGGTGGGGAGTGAGTAGGGGTGTGGAGAGGATCATCATGGTGGGATTAGTGCTCTTTCAAGAAGAAGCCAGAGAGACCTGCTTTCTCTCTCTCAAACGGGGGAGGCTACAGCTAGAGGGCAGCTGTCTGCAAGCCAGGAAGAGGCTTCGCCAGGACTTCACCATCCTGGCACCCTGATCTCAAACTTTCCAGCCTCTGTACCTGTGAGAAATTAATGTCTGTTGTTAAAGCCACTTAGCTAATGGTATTTTGTTATGGCAACCCTAGCAGACCAGTACCGTTGGGGACAGGGTAGGAGTAATGTCATCCGACTCTACCAAAAGCCATCTCAACTTTTGAACATGTTCCTTGGGTCTACAGCACTTGTGCATACGCTGTATCTCTCTGCCCCCCTCTCTCTCTCACACACACACCCTTCTCTTCAGAGCCTCTTGTCACTGAGGAATTATCTGTCCCGGAGCCCTCCCTCCAGCTGGGTCTCTAATGCTGACCAAAGGCTCTATAGGACTCCCACATTAAGACAGGTCCCAGGAGAAGAGGCTGGGGGTTCAGGCCACTCACCCCAACCCACCAGCAGGTATCTGGGCCACAGCCGCCTCTCAGAAAGCACTGTGGGCTCCAGCAGTGTGTGGAGGTATAAGCCTTCAACTAGCAGCCATGAGTAATTGGCACCCACGAAGTAGTGCAGCAGAACCTGGGCTGAGCGGCAGGAGGTGGATATCTGCAGACGACAGAGCACCTGAGGGTGAGCCTAGGCTTTCTCAGCATCTGGACCCCAAGTGGGTGGACAGGGCCTCCCCACATACAACCGCCTCCCTCTTTACTCTCCTCTCTCCCTAACCCTTGCTGACCATCTCAGAGAGGTTGGCAGCAATATGAAAATGAGAAGGAGGGCTTCTCGCAGGTCAAATCCCAGTCTCTTCCTTGACATTCTAGGCATTTTTAGACAAGCAGAAACAGAGAATTCATCATCAGCAACTTCCTTAAAGGAAACTAAAGGGTATGTTCTCCAATCTCAGTTTAATTAAGTGAGGAATCAATAACTAAGATCTCTGGGCCCAAGTGGCTTTATTGGTGGAATCTACCAAACATTAAAGGAAGAAATAAAACCCATCTTAAATCAACTCTTCCAGAGAATAGAGAAAGAAGGAACAAGTGATTTGTCTTAAGAGGTCAGCATAAACTCTATCTCAAAACTTGGCAAAGGCATTACAAGAAAACTACTCATGAATGTAGATAAGGAAATGCAAAACAGAACGCAGTATTAACAAATGGAATTCAGCAATATAGGAGAAAGAATGATACATCTGAACCTAGTTGGCTTTATTCCAGGAATGCAAGGTTGGTTTAACAGCTTATTGTATTCATTATTGATAGAATAAGGGAAAACTACCTCATCAGATGCAGACATCAATATGGAAAAGCTCTGCTGCTTTCAAATAATAATAGTAAAAAGGGTGGATCTGGTTCAACTCTTTTGTTTACAGATGAAGAGGTTTCCCACCCAAGGGCTTTTACCACAGCCCCACAGTGAACCCCTCTGCTGCTGATTCCTTTACCTGCTCCACTATGGGAGGTTGTTATTTAAGTCAAATGGCATTTCTCTAACCAGAAACCTCTGACACCCCTTTATCTCCCTCTTCCCCTTTCCCATCTTCCTGCCCTCTGATTTCCAGTACTGATCCAGCAGGTAGGAGGCCAGTGGTGAGGAGGGGCATACCTCTGACACATAGGACATCCACTCTTTCTCATTGTTAGGCCTCTTGGAGTAAGAGTTGTAGAAGATGACATCCTTTACCAGCACGGCCAGGGCTCTCAGGATGAAAGACGCAAACAAGTTCATGTGGATGTAGTTGCGTGTGCAGTGGAGTTTTCTGTGCAAAGAGAAAACTGAATGCCTTCCCTCAGGAAAAAATGACTCAGACCAACAGGCATGTGCCTGAAACACCTGCATGTCTATCACTAAAGGGCAGAGGTTCACACTATAGACTCCAGAGCTGAAGGGCGGGGTCATGAGATCTTACTTCTCTGTGCCTCATTTTCCTCATCTGTGAAATGGGAATAATGACAGCTAGCACCTATAGAAGATGTTCAATATGCCAGCCTGTGTTCCAAGGCATTTACATGTCCTATGGGTATCCTTATTCTTTATAGTCACTGGAGGAGTAGGTACTGAATATTGTCCTGATTATACAAATGGGGAAATTGAGGCATAAAGGTTAAGTCACCTGTCCAAAATCTTAGAGCACGAGTGGCAGAGCTGAGATTCAGACCCAGAAACTCTGAGGCCAAAGCGTAGGGGCTTTCCAAGGCTCTGCCACCTGTGAGAGCATGAACTCTTACCTCAAAGTGTTGCAGCATTCAATCGGTTAATGGGTGATCTGCTCACTGAGTACCTGACACATAATAAGTGCCCAGAAAATGTCAGCTCTCATCACCTCTTCCTCGCCTACCTGGAGCCTCCTGCAGCCTCTTTCTTGTATTGGCTGATGTACAGATGCATCCTTGGACTCTCCAACCGAAAGGACCCTTTTCCATCACTGTGCCCTGCCTGTGTCCCTATGCAGCACACACCTGCCTTGCTTTAGAGCTATTGTTACTTTTTTAATATCCAAAAAGGATTGAGGCAGGTCCTTGTGTTTTATGATTTATGCTTCCTTTTCCCTAACGAGACTGGGGAGCTCCCCAAGGGCAGGGACTGGGTCTTGCTTCTTCCAGCAACTGAGGCAAAATGGACATGATGTGGTAGACCGAGACTCAGCTGAAGTTACTTCTTTCAGGACCAGGCAATTCTTTTCCCCTGGCTTGGTTCTGGGACTTTGGGAAGGTGGGTCAGGGACGGCAGTGGGTACAGGCCCTGGAAGCCTCCCATTGTTCAAGGATTGCTTTCCCAGTGGGGCAGGTGGTCATGATGCTGCCCCGGGAGCCATAGGACATCCTGGGGTTGAAGGGGCAGATGGGGCCAGGCCTAGGGCTAGCCGAGTCCAGGCGGGGAACTGTTCTGGAACTATCCACGTCTCAAGGGTCTCCATTCAGGTCTCCTGCACCTGTGTCAAATGCTCACTCTGCTAAGTTATACTCAGTTACGTTCTGAATGGGCTGAGACCGAGAGACCACTTTGAAGGCTCCCTGGAAGGTCCATAAATCTCTCACTTGGCTGATTTATAAAACCTGATTTAGTTGTAAAATGCACTCAAGCTTTGGATTCTGAAAGACAGTATAAAGGAATGGAATGCTCAGGCCCTGGGCTGCCTGCTTGTGATTCTGGCTCATCACTCACCAGCTGTGTGATCTTGGGCAAGTCATTTGATCTCTCCATATTTCAGTGGACTCATTTATAAAATGGAGGTAATAATAATGCTAATCTCCTAGCATTACATTTCATCTTAATTCTGATTAGAGATTTAAATGACTTAATGCATGTAATGTGCTTTGAACAGTGCCTGGCTGAGGAAGCACTCAAGTGTTTGAGAGCTAATTGGAATCTGAGGGCCCTGGATTAAATCCCGATCTACCACTCACCGATTTGCTTTGGGGAAGTTTCTTAATCTCTTCTATAAAAGTAACGCCTCTGAGAGAGTTGTGGTGAGAATGGGTTGTGGTAGCAATGGCATGATTAGAAATTTACAGCAGAGCTGGGCACACAGAGGTTATCTAACCCACAGGAGACTAAAGCAGAGCTAAAAGCCCCAGATTCCAGCTCTTGCTCTGCTTTGTGACGTGGGACGACTCAGCGCCTCTCACTGGACCCTGACCTCTTTCCCCTTGACCTGAAAAGTGGGATGTGTGGTCTGGAGACTCTCAGACCCCTTCTAGCTTTGGTGAGCCATGACATCATCCAAGCCAGGCTTCTCCTGCCTTCTAGAGGCAGCCAATGAGCAAACTCCAGGGTACCCGCCTGAACACGTGCTGGCAGAAATTCCACTTACCGAAGAAACAAGAGGAGAGTGAGGGCCAGGAGGAGGGAGACAATGGAGAGAGAGTACCCCACGGTGTACAGGAGCTGCAAGGCCGACAGCAAGGCATGGTGCTCCACCTAAACACAGAGGAAGAGCAGATATGACTCCCAAGCCTATGGTCCCCAGCCCCCAGCTCCATGCCCAGGACCACCAGGGGCCTAGACATGCACTCTCTCCTCGTTGACACCCAAGTAGGGTAGCTTAGACGGCTCTCTGGCACATCTCAGAGGCCAAAGGAGCTTGATGAGTGAAAAGCCCACAGTGAGTGTCACCCACATGGCTCGGTCCCACAGCCCAGCTTTCATGTACCAAGAGTCACAGTATTAAAGAAGAACTGTGCCCAGGACAAGAGGGTACCTTGGGAATGTGGACAGGTTCCTTGTCCCTGAGCATGTTGTCCCCAGAGTAGAGAGGTCCCTCTGTCTGGGAAATGGGGTCAGGTGTCCATCTGAATGTCTCCCCTCCTAAAATAACTTTTCATAGATGACTTTTTAGACAAAGACCCAATAAAATACTGGAATATTTTCTCAGAGCTCCAGAACAGCCCGATGGTGAACATAGGGTAATTTATTGGAAATTCTGTATTATTAAGTGTAGTTTTCCAACAGAATCCCACCTTCTTACTCAATCCATCACACATATCACTGTGAAGGTTCTCTTTCTAAATAAATTTTTGTACAAGAACCCACAGTAAATACTCGTATATGCTAAATTATATTTTAAACTTCTCTGCATATCTCTTTTATCAGCTTTATTGAATTATAAGTGGTGTACAATAAACTGCACATATTTGAAGTATGAACCTTCATGAATTTGGACAACACTATATCTGTGATTTTATCAACACATTCAAGATAATGAATGTTTCCATCACCTCCCAGAAGTTTCCTTGTGACCCTTTAGAATACATTTCTGCTCCCTGCCAACTCACATCCAGGCAAACACTGGTCTGTTTTCTGTCATTAGAGATTAGTTTGCATTTTCTAAAATGTTATATAAATTGAATCTTATGATGTGTACTCTTTTGTTGTCAGGCTTATTTCACTCAGAATAATTATTTTGAGATTCATCCATGTCCTAGCACGTATCAATAGTTCCTTCCTTTTTATTGCTGAGTAGTATTCCATTGCGAATATATCACGATTTATCCACTCACCTATTGATGGACATTTGGATTGTTTTCAGAGCTGGCTTTCACAAATGAAGTTGCTATGAAAATTTCTGTAGAAGTTTTTATGTGGACATAGTTTTTTCTCTCTCTAAGATAAATATCTAGAAATAGAATGGTGGGGTAGTGGAGTATATACTTTAATTTCTTAAGAAACTGCCAAACTATTGTTGAGTTGTACCAGCTGACATTCCCACCAGCAGTGTATGAGATTTCCAGTTGCTCTAGATTCTACTAACACTTCATACACTAAATCTTTCAGCCATTCTAATGGGTGTGTAGTAGTATCTTATTGTGGTTTTAATTTGTACTTCTCTAAAGACTAATCATGGTGAGAATCATTTTATGGGCTTATTTTCCATCTGTACATCTTACTTGGTAAAGCATCTGTTCAAATATTTGGCCATCTTTTAAATTCAATTGTTTATCTTAATTTTGAATTGTAGATGTTCTTTGATATTAATAGATAAACATCTCCTCTCAGATACTTGTTTTGCAAGCATTTTCTCCCATTCAGTGGCTTGCCTTTTTATTTTTTTGACAAAGTCTTTGGAAGAGCAGAATTTGTTTATTTTGAAAAACTCCAATTTATCAACTTTTTCTTTTATAGTTTGTGCTTTTTGTGCCCTATTTTTAAAATCTTTGCGTAACCCAAGGATCTTAATATTTTCAACTATGTTTTTTTCTTAGAAGCTTAATAGACTGAGCTCTTACATTTAGATCTATGATCCATTTCTAGTAAATTTTTTTATTATGGTGTGGATCAAGGATTGAAGTTCAGTTTTTTTTTTACATCCAATTGTTCAGTAAGCTTGATCTTTCCCCATTGAATAGCTTTGACACTTTTGTCAAAAATCAATAGCCTTTATATGTGTGGGTCTGTTTCTGGACTTCATATTCTGTTCCATTAGTCTGTGTATTTATCTTGATGCCAATGCTTCACTGTCTTGATTACGATGGATTTACAGCAAGTCTTGAAATAGGTTGGCCTTCTATCTTTGTTCTTTTTCAAGGTTGTTTTGGTTATTCTAGGTCTTTTTCATTTCCATATACATTTTAGAAGCAACTTATCAATTTCTACAGGAATTCTGCTGGGATTTTGATTGGGATTGCATTGAAACTATGGGTCAGTTTAGAGTCCACAAACACAGTATATCCTTCCATTTACATTTTCTTTAGTTTCTGTCCACAATTCTTTGTGGTTTTCAGTATACAGGTCCTGCTCATCTTTTGTCAAATTTATTCCCATGTGTTTCATATTTTTAATGCGTTTTTATTAAATGATAATTTTTAATTTCAATTTTCAATTGCTTATTATTAGAATATAGAAATGCAATTAATTTTTATACATTTGTCTTATCCTGCAAACTTGTTAAACTCACTTATTAGTATCACTAGACTTTTGTGTAAATTCTTTGGGATTTCTTATAGATGATCACGTTGTTTGTGAATAATAACGTTTTTACTTGTTCGTTTCCAAACTTGTTTTTTTATTTCTTTTTATTGCCTTATTGCTCTGGCTAGGACCTTCAGTACAATGTTGAATAGAAGTGGAGAGTGGACTTATTACCTTGCTAAAGATTTTAGGGGAAAGCATTCACTTTTTAACGAATTAGTATGATGTTAGCTGCAAACCTTTAAAAGATAGTCTTTTACAGTAATCTCCTGTGGCTGCTGTAACAAATTACCATGAATTTGATGGCTTAAAACAACATGAATTATTGTCTCACAGTTCTGGAGTTCAGAAGTCCAAAATCAGTGTCACTGGTTAAATTTCTATCTAGAATTATTTTCTATGGACCCCATCAAGATCTCTAAAATCCTGTCAGGTCTCTAACTGCCCTTGTTAGTCTCTCTTGCCCTTGAAACAAAATCTATCATTCTAAGACCAGCACAAACCTAGCTCTTGCAAAAAGTCTTCCCTGAATGCCAGTCTGCATATTGTCAATTCTGAACCTCTAAAGCACTTGTGGTCTGTTTCACAAATTAGGGCGTTAATTATATTATTCACTAACATGTTGATTTCTGTTGTCTGGTCTTTCTAGATTGGCTATAAATATCTTGAAAGCAGAGACGTGTTCAGTGTTAGTGCACACAAAGTGGTGTGATTTCTTTAAACTGATGTTTCAAGCAGCATTATCTAGACCATAGGGAGTCATTTTAACATCATTTATTGGAGACAGCACACCATCATGTTTAATTAAATAACCTAATAATCTGTTTCTGAATTATTATTTTTAAAAACATGTCTGTGTTTTATGCTTTCTAGAAACAAATCAGGGGAAATGCTCATTTTTCAATTATCTATGTCTTAGTTTGGGTCTCAATAAAAGATTCTCAGACAAGGACTAGAATGAAAATAGTTTACATGGAACCGTCCTCATCAGTAAGGGAAGGAGAAATCAGACAGGAAAAGTAAAGGGCGCAGTATCAAGACAGTCACCACCAAGTGACTGGAACTTGATCCCATTGGGGAAATTCTGGAATCCTCAACGTTAACCACCCCAAGACCAATGGAGCTGGGATATTTATGTACTAACTCCTGCCAGTCATTGTTTGAGGGCTACTCCTGGGGGGCATTATTCCCTGGTACTTCTGGCCAGCCTTTCAGCAACAAAGTGGGCTCTAGAACCAGACAACCAGAAAAGAAAGGCACATTCCTGTTGTAATAAGCTGGACAGTTGTTAGGGCAAGGGGAAACAGAGGAACACCAGTAACAACTAGTGCAGTTGGTGTATTTGCACTCCTTTAGAGGAGTTTCTCAAACTGGCCTCTACATTTAGGGCTCTACCAAAACCTGGCTACTTCCCTAGGGCCCCAGAACACCCAGAAAATCTCCAGCTCACTCTCAGTGACAACAAGTGAACCTTACGCCACTTAGACAACTTTATGAAGAACTTCATAGTCAATGTTTAATATGCACTCAAACTGAGGAAACAGGTATTCTCATACATGGAGGGCAGGCAAATGGTACAATCCTTGGGGAGGGGAATTTGGCAATTTGGCACCAAAATTACATATGCATCTGCCTTTAATTCAGCAGTTCCATTTCTAGCACTCTTCCAAAAGATATACCACCACAAATATAAACTAACATACACATACAAGGTTATTCAAGTTGCCACCTTTAGTAATAAAGGTTTGAAAATAACCCAAAAGGCCATAGAAGAGTGGCTTAATAAACTGTAGTAGATATACGTGGTAGAGTACTATGTGGCCGTGAATGAAACAAGGAGAGAAATGTTTCTAGGAACTGATGTAATTTCCAGGACAAGTTCAGTGAAAAAAGTATGATGTAGCATAGGGTACCTGGTATACTGCCTTTTGTGTAAGGAAACTGGGGAAATGACATGTTTATATATGTGCTCAGTTTTGCAAGAAAACCCCCACATAAGATGTATGTTATAATTTGACAAAAAGTAAGAAAAAGAGCAAAAAGTTTCACTGGAAAATAATAAAAATAGTTATCTATGGGGGTAGGTAGAAACAGGGTAGAGCTAGTGATAAAAACAAGATTTCTCCGAGTATACTTTTTTACAGTCTTGACTTTCGAAACCTGCCAATATTTTATTTATTAAAAAATAAAAGTAAAGGGAGAAGAATGAAAAAGGCAAACCCTTAGTACTAATAGAAACAAGTGACTAAAACTACATGTCCAATTAATAACATGACCACATAGAGAAATAATGATTTTAAATAATTATGAACACAGTACTCTGAACATAGGGTATAGTCTAAGGACAAAAAGAGCTGAGAAGAAATCTGTAACTTTGCCAAACAGGTGTATATTTTTAGTGGCAATTTAAAATTTTAAGGTTGAAACTATTTTACTTGTATGGTAGGAAAAGGTAAATAAATGATTATGATAATGTTATTAGGAAGCAAATTTTTCACTGGGAAAAGACAAAGATATATAATACAGAGTAAAAGAAGATAAGCAAAAATCCTAAATGTTAAATTTGAATCAAAATTATCAATATGAAGTCTTAACTTAAAAAATATATATTTTTAAGTCTGTACACTGAAAGGTCCCGGACCTAGTCGTAAGTGGCAGTGAGAACACCTAGCATTTAGATCTTGGTTTTGAGACCATTCCTCCACTTAAAGAACCCAGGACTCTTTGAAGGAATAGATGATTTGGTCCTGGAATGAGAAAAATATAAGATGTGCTTGGACCATTTTCTTGTGCCAGAAAATAAGGAAGTACTCAAAGACTGATGGGATTATAGCAAAAGGACACGGGAGCTAGTTTGAAGGGATTTCATTAGCTGATTCTAGAAAATATTGAGCATCAAAAAGAATAATAAGTGTAAGTGCACAAAATAATCTGTGAATCCATAGTGATACTCAAAATAGGAGGGAAAGGGGAGGAGGTCTTCTTTTCAGAAGAACACCAACTAGTAAATGAGATGGAATAATAAAGCTTGAATCAATTCAAGCAAGCATCCTCAATGAGTTTAAAACACTGATGAAGGTTGGTTAGAGAGCAAGGTAAACACATGGTACCAAAGTATCACCCCACCCTCAACCAACCAAATAAAAAAGGGCAGTGTACCTTTACTGTGGAGAGACCTGGCTGGCGCTACCTTGACCGAGTGAGCAAACGTCACATCATTACAGTGCCACACCTGATGCTTTCGTCTCCTGAAGTGATGCTACGGGATGCATACAACCCCTGCGAGGATTAGTTTGAATCATACCAAGCCTCTAATTCTAACTTCCAGCTTATGGGAAACACAGATGGAAGCCCACATTTAATGACAACACGAGGGAACAGTCAAACAGATTCAGACTGTGTGACATTCTACAAGTTCTTCTGATCTCTTCAAAAAGTCAGTATCAGGGGAGGAGGAGGGGACTGCTTTTTGTTAGAAGATAGTTCAGTGATATGAAACTAAATGCAATATCTAGGTTAGATCCTGGTCCAGGGAAAAAATGCTATAAAAATTGGGGAGATTTGAATATGGATGAAACATTAGCTGATATGATGAAATTACTGTTAGTTTTATTTAGTTGAAATAATGGTATTGTACTTATGTGGAATAATGCCCTTAATCTCAGGGAGTCCTTAGTGGTGAAATCTCACGAACTCTGCAAATTGTTTTCAAATATTTCAGAAGAAGAAACAGAGAGAAAGCAAATGTGGCAAAATGTTAATACATTTTTAATCTAGTGGATCTATGAGTGCTTATTATTCTTTTGACTTTTCTCCATGTTGGGATATTTCAAAATAAAATGTTGGGGGGGGAAGATATATATTATATATAGTTGATACATAATTGATTACATATTGAAAATTAAACTATATCATTAAAATTGCATATATCAAAATTATATTCATATATGTCAATGAAATTCTCTATTTGAGACTAGAAAGCACTTTTTTAAGGGCAAAGAAAACAGCTTAAAATAAGGTAAGATATTTCAATTTATTTCAATAGTACTAGACACAAGTCTATACCAGGAAATCTAAACATACTTGTTAATGCTTATGCACACACAGGCACACACACACATGTGCACACACATACACATACACAATCTCCTTTAAAAGTACCCTTTAATGTGCATAAGGACCCCCAGCGTGTAGTCAGTTGGAAGAACATAACATACTGCATTTGCCAAAACCCTAAAGGGCGAAGATTTACTAACACTAACCTTTTTTGGGCAGTATTTCAACCCTCTATTAGAAACACAGGTAAACATGGCCAAAAGTTGTTGTTAATTTTTTAAGTATTTGAATTGAATTCTTGGAACCATGGCCATTTGCAGACGGAAGGAGGCAATGCTCTTGTCCTCGTTTTTCTAAAGAGAGAAATCTTTACTTCCCATCTTGGAAAGGGCAGTTTCCAAATCTTGTTTTGCCATCCCCGTCCGCGGATTTGGGTCCCTGCAGACCCGAGCCCAGAGGAAGCAGCAGGCTCCTCACTCCTGCAGTGAACTCTGCGCTGACACCTCAGTTCCCAGGCTGGGCTGCACTTGGAATCTCCCTGGCAACTTTAGCCCCAGTATTGATGCCTGGGCCCCACCCCAGACCCACTGACTCCCACTGTGAAAAATCCATTCAGCATATATTAAGTGCCCAGTGTATGTAAAGCCCTTTGTGCACCCCCTCTTAGGCCAAGGGTGGCTGGCATTCCGATATAACCGTGACTTTGGCATTGTTTTCAATCAGTTTAGTCCAGGAGGGGAGATGAGAAATACTTAGAATTTGCCTAATTCGGGGCATGCAATTATCCTGAGCTGGGGGCCTTGACAAAAGTCAGACAAATTCTTGAGATAAACTGAATCCGAGCCAACCACACATATCGTTTTAATACCTTTATGAGGAGTGACCTGTCACATGGTAAAACTGTATAAGGAACACAGAACTCTGTCACTTCAACTCAAGTAATAGAGTTTAAAAAAGGTTTAGAAAGAATCCCAACCTGGGGATGTAGAGAATCCAACAAAGGCTCTTTGTGCCTGATGGGAAGGTATGATACACTCAGGAGACGCAAGGACATGCCAACTCGCAGAGGCCCTGACGGAGGGAGCTACGACCCCAATGGTCAAACACACAGCACAACTGAAGGAACTTTCTGAAGAACACCCATGTTCCCAACACCTACATCCTACCATCCACACTTTACAGGTGTCCTCACATATCTGTCCTTCTATCCATCCCTCACATAGAGGTTTTCAAAATTATTTGCACCATCTTTATGTAACTGGTATTACCATTAAAGGATATAACAGATTACCAAATGAGTATTACTATTGTGATTCCAATAGGACGTATGTCAATAAGTATTTGACTTGAAGTTTAAACAGATTTCATAAAAATAGTTTTGACTTATTCAAGAAAATTTGAGTCACCAGAGAAGCTCGATGCATTCAGTGAACTAGAATTACTTAAGAATTAAAGAGGATTTGCTTGTTCCAATGAACATTGAAGATAGGTAAAATATTTAAAGTATTTAATATCTTAAATGTATTAATACAGCTTAAAATGTAAAAGGGCATTGAAACACTAGTTTGTAAGTGGCACCAAAAATTAATAGAAGGTCACCTTGAAAATATTAAAATTTACCGGAAATATATATATACATATATATAACTTTATATATAAATATATGTTTTATGTATACAATATATTTTATGTATTTAATATATTTGCCTATTTTATATATAAATTTTATGTACAGGTGTATATACATATACACATGTAACAGAAAGCTAGTTTATTTATTTTTGAAAATCAAATGAAATACTATATATTTAAAAAATAAACCCAAGTAGCTGCTGTGGAAAAGCCACCCCCCAGACACCCAAGTTGACACTGACAAGCCAACTATGATCATGGCCCTAGGGGTGGACCCGAAGAGGCCCGGGGAGGGAGAGCGTTTTGTTTGTCGGTGACCAAGGAAGACATTCTGAGGACAAGAAATGCAATCATCGTAACTATCTAACTATCGAGGGCCTGAGGTGCCAGGACATGAATGAATCACTCACATCCAGGGTTCGAGGTTTGCCCTGCTCAAGCCTCACCAGCAGCCTGTGCACCACTGGCATCATCAACCCGTTTCCTGAATGTTTGCAGAGATGTGGCTTAAGGCACGCAGATAGTGTTTCTCGGACTAACGTCCTTACTTCCCCCTACCCACCGTGCTTTATTAAAATATCTTCAGCATTCAATGGGAAAGTGTTAAAATGACTTCAGAATACTAAGGAATTTCAAAATCCAATTAAATTATGAAAGAAATCAGCCATAACTTGCGGGGGGGCGGGGAGAAGGGGTACGGTTTGCAGCCTCACGTTAGGGCAGAGAATTAGGGAGTGAAGCACCTAGAGCCCAGGAGAGACAGAGGGTGAGGACTACATCCCCGTCTCACAAAGGGCATTTCAGAGCCTCGGGGACCCAAGCCAGTCACCTGAGATCTTTGTTGCCCTTGGCTCTCCCCTCTCTCTGGCCCCAGCACCTCCTCGGTTAGCCGTAAATCCAGCCTCCCTCTTCTTTCCACCCCTGCTGGCACGCTCTCCATATCTGGGTAGAGGCACTGCAAGGGCTCCTGCCTGTTCCCCCTGCCCCCGCCTCCAGCCTGGCCCCATTTGGGACCCTCTCTCCACCTTCTGATGTGACCCTTTCAAAGCCTACTGACAATACCCACCTCCCTATTTGGCTGTGCAAACTCCCAGGTCTTCAGATCTCCACCTTGTCCCTATGCCCCCTGAGGCTCAAGGCTCCTTGAAGGCAGCGTCTATGTCTTACTCACTGTTTACCCCAGTGCTTAGAGCAAAAAAATCTAACACATAGTAGGTGCTTCACAGCCTGTCTGATTATGAAAGAAACCAAAATGCGGCTCTGGATACCTGTCTGCTTTCCAAACACCTTTTCCTCTGTTCCTGCCGCCTCTTACATGTCACTCTGAAGGAAGGTGGGTGGGATTCGTACAAACTGGAGGTCTTTGGGGAGAAGAGCAAGCGCCCGACCAGAAAAAGGAGAGAGCTGTGCCAGAGGGGATGCAAAATAGGACCCTGGAAAGAAGATGCGTCGAGAGAAGTCTGAGGTATAGATTTGTTTGTTTGTCTGACAAACATTTGCTGAGCAGCTGCGATGATTTACAGTCCAGTTATGAGGCTGGGTCCTGGTGACAGGGCAGTCACTCTGACTTACGGTGTGCTGACTAGGGGCCAGGCTCTCTCTGGCAAATTGTATGTCTATGTACTCTCTAAATCCTCACGGTGATCACATGCAATCCATATGACCAGGGGATGGATGGGGAACCACAGGCCCAGAAAGGTGAGGGGTCTGTGTATGAAGAGCTAGGAAGCAGACAATCTGGATGTGAAGTCAGGCTGCCGGGTCTCAGCCCTGAGCTTGTAACCCCAGTGCTGGGTGTGTGTTCCCTCGAGACACACAAGTCCCTTCACTGAGGCTTCATTCGAATGAGGGGGCTGGCAAAGCACAGGCTAACACACGCAGTGTCAGAATGACAGGCGCTGTGAAGAATCTAAGTAGGGATGGCAGGAGGGTTGGCAGAAGTTTCCCTGGAGACCATTCTGGATGGGTGGCTATGGAAGGCTTTGTTTTGGAAGAGACATTGAACTGCAGCCTGAATGATAAGGAGGAGAAGCTGCAGAAGCGCTGGAAAGGTGTTTCAGGAAGAGGGAACAGCAAGTGCAAAGGTTAGCATCACTGCTGGAAGGCTGACTGCCCTTGGGGTTCACCTGTCACCCTAGCAGTAGAAGAAATTCAGCGGCTGGCACAGGGCTTGCTGTTTCATATGACTGTGGAACTTTCCCCGGTGAGTCTGGAGCAGACAAGCTGGGAGAAGGCTCTTTGTGTGACCCCTAAAGCTGACTGGCTTCAGGGGCATCCAGACAGAGGTCATTTGGGGCCCTGAGCATTTTATCACTGAGCCAAGCAGACTCACGTTTTGTTTGAAGCTGTGGTTCTCAGAGCATTCGGAGTCATCCTGCCAAATATCTGTGGAGTTCTCCAGCGTCTGCCAAGTGCCCTGGGCCAAGCAGTGTCTGTAGGCCTTTCCTGAGTTCTCTAAAAGTAAACACAGCTCGGGAGAAGGTCAGAACACACAGCCGGCGCCCCGAGCACGTGGTAAGGCCCCAGTCCCCACTGCAAAGCTGTGGAAAATCCCAGGGAAAAGGCATTTTCACTTCCTTTTGCGGGGCTCATTAGCATCCCTACTGTTTATTTGGGATGGAAAGAAAAACACGGAAGCCTCTATATTTCATAACAAACTATGATCCACTAATGTCTGCTGTGTTTACCCAAAGTCTCAGGAGCTAGAACAGTCCCTGGTGACTCAGAGATGGGCTACCATGCTAAGGTGCAGCCCAGCTGGGAGACGCAGGCCTGGGGTGTCCTGACTTGCTCAGTGGGGCATCTCTTCCTCATGAAGAAGAGAAAGTGGTGGACGAAGCCTGCTCTTCCACCTGCAAGCTTTGTGTCCTTGGGTGGGCCGCACCCAACCTCTAAGCCTTCTGGTTTCTTCTTCGGGAGCTGGGCACAATAATGCTATCAAATCTCTGCAGTTTGGAGAAGTATAATGTGTGTGAGTTTGGGGGGGGCAAGTGACAGACAAAGTGCCCTGCCACGATCATGGCTATTGTGACATGGTCACATCTATTATTCCAAGAGCCCTTCCCCAAATGGATCCGCTCCCACCTGGATGATCAGCCACTGGACTTGCAGATGAGAAACGGAAATTTGTTGGAACTTCCAACTCCCAACCCTGCACGTAGTAGGCCAACAATAACTTTGCTGCATTTGATTGACGGACACCCACATCGTCCTTCCATCTGCTTGAAAGCTTTGTTAGGGTGTCCAACTGACATCTCAAGCAACACGCCCTATACCAGACTCTTCATCATCCCCTCACACCTGCTCTACCCACGTGTATTCTCACCTCAGCTGGTGGCAAACCCATCTTCCCAGTCCTTTGTCCCCAGACCTTGGAGTCATGCCTTTTTTCTTTCTGTATCTCAGACTTTCCATCTGGTATCCATCAGCTATCCTGTCTTCTCTATCTTCCAATAAATCCAGAATCTGAGTGCTGCTTTTTGCCTCTTGCTACCACCCTGACTGGACCCCCCATTACCTCTCCCCCGGATCACCGCAGACACCCCCAGTACTCTATAGTTAACCCGGGAGTCTGAGCGGGCCGAGTGAAATGTTAATCACATCATGTCATGCCTCTCTCAAAATCTTCCACAGGCCTTCTGAAAACAAGCAAGAGTCCTATGACCTCCCCCGAAGCCCTATAAATGCTGGCCCCAACCCCCGCTGACCCAGACCCCTATTGCTTCTCTTTGCCTTTTACTCCAGCCACAGTGGTCTCCTTGCTTTATGTGGAACACACCAGACGTGCTCCCCAAATAGCACACAGTTTTCACTGGTCTCCTTCCCTGCTGAGCACTCTTCCCTTATTGGCTAGATCCTTCACGTCCTTTACATTTTCACTGAAGCATCACCTTGTCATGAAGCCCTCCCTGACCATCCACGTTACAATGCTAACCCCTCTCCCCACTGCAGTCCCAGTGTCTCCCTCCCCCACCCACTCTATCTTTTTTAAAACACATCACATACAAACATAGTCTCTACTATACTTATTTGTGATGTTTCTTGATTATTTCCTTTCTCTGCTGCTAGAATATGAGCCCCACAAGGAGAGGGTTTTATTCTGTTCTGGTCACTGATGTATCCCAGGCACTTAAAACAATGCCCGGCACATGGTAGGTGCTCCGTGAGTATTTGTTGAATGAGCGAATGCTAGTAATGTCACCTGACACTTGCGTTCTCCAGGCCAGCCATAACGCTGTGTGCTGGGCCCACAAGACGGAGGAGCATGGCCGCAAGCCAGGCAGGGGGGGGAGACTTGCAAACAGAAGTGCCACAAGGTGTAAATGCTGAGGACGACTCAGGTGCATAAGAGGCCTCAGAAAGCAGGGGCCGATGTCCTCACGGGGAGTAGTCTGAGGAAGTTTCTAGAAGAATGAACATTTTGAGCTGAGAATTAAAGCTGGGCTTCTAGATAGGAAAGTGCGGGAGGAAGTTTGAGGCACCGTGGCGGGAAGTGTGAGCCCAGGCCCTGGGTGGCAATAGCTGGGCAGGTGTAGAACCTGGGAGTTGTCGCTTGACTGGAGCAGATGGGGGAGAACATGCTGGAGAGGTCGGAGGGGCCAGGTGACAGGAGGTCTTGTCCACCACTGAGAGGTGGTGGTGGTGGGGCTAACGAAATCTAAGGTGCACTTTAGAAAGCGTCGTGGAGGTGGCTGGAAGGGGCTCAACTGAGGCGGGGCCGGGGAGGAGCCGGGGTGGGGATGGGCAGCAGGGGTGAGTGTGGTTGGGCCACTTGCCCGTCCTCTCTGTCCCTCAATGCTCACTTCGTGTGATGACAAGTCTTGACCGTCCCACCTCCAGTATTTTCTTTCCTCTTCCCTCTTCTTCTAGCCTCTTGCTTCTTCCTGAACCCACAACTCATCACCTCTTTTTCTGGACACTGAGGTAGCTTCCAAAATCGTCTCCCCACCCCACCGCCATTCCTCAATCCAACAGCCACAGGCTAGCCACGCCATCTCCCTAAACCACAAATCTTACTCTGTCCCTGTGCCTCCGTGCCTCCACGCAGTCGTCCTCTCCAGAGGTAAGTTTTAAACCCTTTGCGTAACACACAATTTCCGCACAATCAGGAAACCTGTCTTCACGTCACACACCCCCATTGCACGCCCTAATGCTCATTCCTGCAACAGCCACAAGCATTCTTCCCTACCATCTCCTCTCTAAACTCTCTGTTGGCCCCACATTCTCGTTACAGCAGGGACCCATTTGGATTCTAAGGTTTAATACACAAGATGTTGAGTGAAAGAGTAACTTCCTACCTTTTGTGAATCCTACTCCCTTTAGTACACTCTGGAAACCCAGAACCCTCACTCCTGACTCACAGTTCTTTAAGCCTTTAACTCAACTTCTTTGTAAGTTTAGATACTTGACTACTTTTTCTGTTGAAGTGGAATGGATTTGTGCTTTTAGCTCTTGGGAGGGAACAGGCAGACGGTGGGGCTGGGTGGTAGTGTCTGCTTCGTATGCCCTTGAGGGACCCTTGTGCACATTTGGAGCCTTAGAGACCAGAAGGAATCCAAAGGGCTTGACCTTGGGCTCAGCCTCAATTCCCAGTTATGAGACACCCACTGTGTGCTGACTCTGTGCCTGCTTTCTTGTTCATTCCTCAACTTAACCTTAAAAGTTGTCTATTATTCACTTCACATTACAGACAAGAAAACCACAGCTCAGAGGGCTCTGGGAACTTGCCCAAAATCTCGTGTGTAAAATAGAGGGATGGGCTCAAGCCTTGCTACACCCAGGGCTCTTTGTACCTCACTGAGCTGGCACCCCAGGGGCTGCTTGCCTGAGTCATCCAGATCCTTTCTGAGCAGCAAACTTCCTAGCATCTTCCCTTCCACCTTCTCTTAAACCTCATGTCCTCATGCCTCCTGGATTGGTTCCACTGGATTTCATCAAAGGACACTTCCATATAATATGTCACTAGGTCTCCCATCCAGAAAAGCACCTTCCTGCAAAAGTCTGTGCCAGAGGCCTCAAAACATGGGCACCAAATTTTAACTGATGTGATGATTTATTGGGCCGAAAGGAAATACAAAATATCACCATCTCCCCTTCTCAAAAACCCGTTCTCACTTTGTTTTAACTGGAACTTTGCAACTACTTATGTCTCTTGAGAATAGTTTTACCTGTTTCTTAGCTGGTTTCTGGTCAAAGGCAGAAGGGTTCTAACCAGTCACTGTGGCCCTCCCCTTCCAGAATAAAGCAAATGAGAGGTGGGGCTGCCGGAGAAGGTCGGGTGGGCTGTTACACTGGAGTCCTAAATAACAGTCACTTCCTTTAAGCAGGATCAGGAATGGCTAAATTCTCCAACCACGTTCATGGGGCTTAGAAACACCTGTTCCAAGAGCACCTCCCTCCAAAGCTACTGCGGGGTAGTCTTGACACCCTTCCTCCCCATCTGACAAGCCAAAAGTTGTGGATGTGAGCTTCCCAACCTTTCCCCCCATGACAACCCTCACTGCAGCAAATTCTGTGGTACCCGGGCTTAGACTCTGTAATTTTTTTTATTAAGGTATCATTGATATACACTCTTACGAAGGTTTCACATGAAAAACATTGTGGTTACTACATTCACCCATATTGTCAAGTCCCCCCCCATACCCCATTGAAGTCACTGTCCACCAGTATAGTAAGATGCTACAGTGGACTATGTAATCTTGCAAGAAAAGAGGACTATTATATTCATGAAACACCCAGGCACAGGAGAGTTCCAAGAAGACAAGAGGAGACGCAGAGAGAGAACAGAAGCTATATTCCTGACAGCTTAGAAGGAGACCTGTGGGAGAAGAGGACAGGAGGAAAGCATGGTTGGAGCGAGCTCTCTACCCAGGAGGGACTAGTCTTTAACGAAACTGTCAGAAAATGGTAAAATAAGACTTATTACCTTCACTCCACCAAGGTAAGTATGAAGGGCAAGGAACGGAGACGTTTCCTGGGAAGGAATGAGGCCAGCACACATACTGATCAAAGGTCCCGTTACAAAATATGCCTGCAGAGAGAATGGGGTCCCAGTAAGCAGCAGTGCTGGTGCACCAAGTCCTCTGCTGGAGCGGGGGGACCCAGGAGCCCAACGCCCACCTTCCCGGCCCAGGAAGCCTGTGAAGCCCACGCAGGGACCAGCACGGGAGCCCCATGCTCCAGACGGGTGCAGGATGAGGAACGCTTTGGGGAGGACAGGAAGGCTTCATCAGCCCCAAGCACTGTGGCTTCGTCTGCCCCATCTGACCTTTGGCAGCAATCCACCGGTTCTGTCACTGCGCACGTCACGCCGACGTTGGTTTATTTCACACGAACTGAACTCTCACAGAAGTTCAGGGTCAGGAGGACCCTTGGAGTTTCAGCAGTGCCTTATCTTCCACAATGAACTAAATTACTGTCAAACCTTCACCAGTGAGAGCCTGGAACACCCTTCCTGTGAAAGGTGCCGAAGGACCAGCAGACAGGAGGCCATCTGCCGCCCTGAGGTTCCTGGTCCCATGGATGAGACACAGCACGATCGGGCCACACCTCTCCATCTGAAGACTGACCCAATGATCATTATGAAATATTCAGACCATCGCAAACTCAGGGGATGATTTACACCCCGGAAGGTGGCAATAAGAAGCTATAAACATAAGACAGCCTTATGAAGGGGCTTCAGGCTGGGTCCCAAATGCCCATATTGCAAGTGTCTCATTCCTAGGAACCAGGCATCATTTCCCTTGCTTTCTTCTCCTTATTAGGGCTGGAGCTCAGGGCCGCTTGGGGTGAACCACCAAACGCAGATGTGCTAGGTTATGAGCTGGCCCGGGGTGCCTCATGGATCTGACCACCAAGTGTCAGCACCGGGTCTGTGTGAGGTGGCGCTCACCTGTCTGACCCGCTCATAGCATGGCTCCCGATAAAGAGGACCTGCCCTACTTTGACTCAGAAAGCAGTGTTCCCTGTAGTGGGGGGTTGGTTCTTATAATGGATATCAAGCTTTGATTGACACCTGTCCAGGATGAAGGAATATTTAGAGGGAGAGGGTTATGGCTTGAAGGCTGGGACTGCCTTCGGGTCAGGAAAAGGAAGACAGAGTGTGTGATATCCTGTCAACCTCCGGGCCACTGAATGAAATGATCCTGAAGAAACTTGGAGGACAAGGAGGGGCCGGCTTGCATCCACAGTCTCCAGTCTCAGAGGCAATGGGCCAAGTATCCTTATTTAAAAAAAAAAAGAATCTAGATGCGTGCAAAGAGTCAGCATGTAAACAGGAGAGGCCACAGACTGACCAAACTATTAACATATTTGCTAGAATGCTCTAAGTTTAGCGGAGACCCAGACAAGCGTTAGGACTGAGATTCAGTTCATACCTGGGAGACTGAGGACCCCCACCCACCCACCCAGCAGAGACCCAGGGCAATCTCATGTCGCTCGTGTCCTGTGACCAGGCACCGAGTGCGTGTGAGGGAAGGCTTTTATCAGAGATGGGCCCACCCATGCACATCCCGTCTCACACACTCTTTTACAGTGAGAGAAAGGGGCCTATCTCTCCTTGCCTTGAACCTGGATAGGCCTTTGTAACTTCCTGGCCCAAATGAACATGGAACAAGTGGCTTCTGAGGCTTGTCATAAAAGGCAACATAGCCTCTGGGCAGGCTTGCCCAGGGATCCCAGCGGCCATGCTGGCAGGAAGCCCAGGCCATGCAGAGAGGCCACGTGGAAGGGTTCTGGCCGAAAGCCCCAGCTCAGTTCTCAGCTTAGAGCCAACAGCAGCCCACAGATGTAGGGGTGAAGGGGCCTTCCGATGAGGCCAGCTCCCAGCCTTTGAGTTTTCCAGCTAAATTCCAGACATTGCAGAGCAAAAACAAGCCATCCCTAATGTGCCCTGTCTGAATTACTGATCCGCAGAAGCTGGGAGAATTAAAAATGATTGTTATTGTTGTTTTAAGCCTCTAAGCTTTGGAGCTTTTTGGTCACATAGCCATAGATAGCCAACACACATGTGCTTACCAGAAGCTTCCTTGAGTAAATCTCTCAGACACTTCTCCTTGTACTGAGACCACTTCTGAGTTGTCTCCTCAAGAAGAGATCCTGTAACCTGAGCAGAAACAACCACGGTGACGCCAGTTAGCTGCAAACACAGAGGTGGCCTCGTATTTGTCTTACACCGTCGTTCTCTCAAACCTTCCCACAGAAGGGCCTGTTAATGGCCTGCACCGAGAAACAGACTTTCTTCGGCATCATGTGTTCTACCTTGAAGATACACACAAATTTTACATTCACTCCCTAATCTAATCATACTGGTTTTAATACAAATACAAAAATTGCTTTTTCAAAATCTTCAAGTGAGGTCAACAGTTCAAGAGGACACGGTATGTTCATCCCGAAGTCGCATGCCCTTACACTACGTGGACCCCACAAAGAGAAGCACCGTATGAGAAGAGGCTCAGCGATGTATCAGAGAAGAGCTGGGTGTGGGGTCATAGGCACTGAGGAGAAGGGTTACTAGCTTGAGACGTCAGTGACAGGGGTGGTCAAGGATGACCAGGGGTTGTTAGGCTTGAGCTGAACCTGAGAATCAAGTTGGACACTACCACCTTCATTCCTGTCGCACACTCATTTTTGTGTGGTACTTGCTTTTTATTATAGCAACTGCAGAAAACCCAGCTTTGCAAAGATACGACACCGCCAGAAGGAACGAAGCACGATCTAATGTTGGAACCATGAATTACCCTGAGATAGTACTTTGCACACCGTCTGGCACACGTCATGTGTCCCTCTGCTTCCCTCGAGAAGTTAAAACATCTTACACACCGCTGTGAACTCACAGCAGTGCCTTGGGGCACCTGAGTGCACAATTTGGGAACCATGGGATTAGACATCAAACCATGATGATGAAATAACTGGCATGTATCTGTTTCAGCTTCCAATGAGTTGTAAGTCTCCCTTAATACTGTCTCTCTCTGAGTTATAGCACAAGAGGCAAGAGGAAGCTTATTAACATGTTGTTTAAGGAAATAAACATCCTAACGAGACCATAACTGACTCTATATTATTTTTGCAAATTCAGCAGGTAAGTTGGTAACCAAATCATAAGCTTTCAGAATCCTCCAAGTCACCAAAGACTCTGTCTTGGATAAAGTACTGTTTCTGCCCGTAGGGACCTCACCGAAATGGGCTAATGAAGGGCCAATAAGATCCATCACATATGTGAGCTGTCCCTGGACTTATATTATCCTACCCCCTCCTTCTTTTTTGCCATAACTAATGGCCGGGGCCAAAAACAGAATGAAAAATCTAAGAAGCACTGGATTTGGTCAGTCCAGGGGAGCCAAACGCAGACGGTCTCCTCAGGTACTTGTCCTGAAGACGCCAAAACACAAGAGGGAAGTCCAAGCGCAGTCACAGGCGGATACAAACGAAGCTCTGGGGAAAAGGGGATCCGCGAGGGGAGGCTTTCTAACTGGAAATGTTTTTATTCCTCTTTCCCTCGCACAGACAACCAGCAGCAGGGACCAACCCGGCTGAGAAGGGATTAAGGAAGGGTGGGGGAAAGCCTTCTGTTGATTTGCTTTAAATAAATCTACTATTCTTTGTTAGAGAAGAAATATAGTTCTCTGTAAATAAAATAAAAAGTATACATAAGCAAAAGGAGGAGATGGTGGAATAATAATCTTATTACTCAGAAATCCCATCTCTTTTCAGAGTCTTCTGTCTGTACACATACACACTTTTTCTTTCTTTTTCTCTTTTTTTATCTTAACCAAAAAGGAAATCATATTGTTTTGTAGCCTTCTTTCATGTATATATGTGAATATATATCCATTTCAAGAACTATTCTTCTAAAACACCATTTTGACAGCTACCTAATGTTCTGTGAATGAATGTGATATAATTTATTTATTAAATCCTCTAGCCTTGGAGGATATTATGCTCGGTGAAATAAGCCAGGAGGAGAAAGACAAGTGCCAAATGATTTCCCTCATTTGTGGAGTATAACAACGAAGCAAAACTGAAGGAACAAAACAGCAGCAGACTCAGAGACTCCAAGAAGGACTAGTGGTTACCAAAGGGGAGGGGTGTGGGAGGGCAGGTGGGGAGGGTGGGAGAAGGGGATTGAGGGGTATTATGTTTAGCACACATGGTGTGGGGATCACGGGGAAACAGTGTAGCACAGAGAAGGCAAATAGTGAATCTGTGGCATCTTCCTACACTGATGGACAGTAACTGCGATGGGGTGTGGGTGGGGACTTGATAATATGGGTAAATGTAGTCACCACGTTGTTTTTTCATGTGAAACCTTCATAAGAGTGTATATCAATAATACCTTAATAAAAAAAAATATATATATATATATATAAATCCTCTAGCCTTGAACATCTATGTTGTTTTAGATGTTTGCTAATTTAAATGATGTTGTGATGAAAATATTCAGTTAAACCTTTGAGCACATTTTTATTTTCTCAGGAGGAATTCTTCGAGCTGGAATTTCTGGTTCATAAAAGTATACACTTTTTAAAAGGGTTTTGATAATGTACTGCCCAACCATCCTTGCCAAAATTTAAAAAATTTTAAATATGCACCTTTTTATACTCCTGTCAGCAGTATGTGAATTCTGCTGCAAATTCACCTCTCAAAGAGCCTTGAGAGAGTCTGTGTTTTTTGATACCAAAGCCACTGTTAATTAACTTAAATGAGCATGGGTAGGGGGTGGGGAGGATAGCACTATTTCCCTGTTTGAATTTGGAAACTAAACTATCCCTGAGAATTTCTCATTAAGTGAATTTTATGAAAGACTTCCTGCCAGAAAGCACGCCACGGTCATTTGTATTCCATGCAGGGAAAGCATCTAAGAGCAAAATTCATCATGAAAGTCTATGCAAAGCCTTGTAATATAAACAGCTGGAGAAAGAATATGGGTTTTAAGATGGGGAACCAGGAGAAGCGTCATCAGGGTTAAAGACATGCACAGGAGGTCAGAGAGAGCAAAAGGGTTCTGAAAACAGGTTCTGGGTCAGAGGTTGGGGGGGACAGTGCGCATTATTGACTGTGAACGTGCCAGAGCGAAGGGCAAGGTGTGGCTCTGTCCACTTCCTGAGCGGGTCTGAGACACTGCAGATTTTGTAGTTGTGACATCTAAATATTCACATGTCAACGGCTTCCAAGGAATGCTAAGGAAAAGGAACTCAGGACTCCAAATAGCCTGGGTAGATACAATGGCTCCACTGCTCAAGAGCTATACGACCTCAGGCGATCATTCAACTCCTGAGAATTTCCCCTCCTGTAAAATGGGTTCGGCAATGTTTTCCCAGAACCGAGAGAAACCGAAAGGGGTTGAAGATGACGAGCCAACAGAAGGGTCGCCAGGATTATAGACACACACGTGAGGATAGACAGAGCAAAGGGCTTCTGAACACAGGTGGTTCTGGGTGGCAGCGGGGGGAGGGATGGTGCTAACAGGCACATTAGTAAGTCTGAACGTGCCAGAGTGAAGGCCTGAAGCAAGATGAGTAAATGCAGTGCCGCAGCAAGGCTTGGCCCCTACAGGCCGTCACTACATGGTTGTGGGCAGGTGAACAGGACCAGACGATGAGCTGAATGTATTCGGAGACACTCAGAAAACTGGAGCAAGGTGAGAGCCCTGTATCAACCCTCCCGACAACAACTGTCCTCCCCTGACCGATTCAGTCCTGGGGCAGGTGGCGGTTCAGGGCCAGCTGCCCCTAAGGAATGTTCTGGTCACTCATTGAGAGGTGGCCACCTTGGCAAGAATTCCATGAAACCACTGATTGCGCTCACCTCTGCGGTCGGTGAGGGCTTCATGAGTTCCACCCATGAAGCCCCGCTCAGGGAGAATTTGGATGCAAAGAATTTCGTAGGGGTTTTCTGCCTGTCTAGTCCCGGCTTAGCACCAAGGAAAGGCTGAGAAGGTGAACAAAATGAGCTCCGGCCCCACAGCGTCCCTTCTCTGCGGGCAGGAGGGGTTTAGCATTCGGAGGCTGCAAACAGGGATTAACTCAGCCCACGGACCAAGGGAAGAAGAGAACCATTCCTCAAGGCACTTCCTTTACTCAGATGAGTGGAAATGGGGTTCCTTCACATCGTGGTCCAGAACAAAAATGGAACCTTGAGAAAAGAAGGGCAAAGGTCTAATTCTCCTGGATAAGATTAAAACAAACTACCAGAATGCCCACCTAAAAATGATAGTTACGTACATTATAACACATCGTGTGGACTATAAATATCATGTCGTGGAGCTACATTTACTGACAAAGAAAAATGTGGCTCCACCTCCCCAAGACTCAGTTCCTCATCTATAAAATGGGAATTAACAGGAGACCCTCCTTCACAGGTTAGCAGAGGGCAGGAAATGAGATAATATAAGGGAGGCTCCTGACACCAGACCCAGCGCATCGCAAGTGTTCAATAAAAATGTTAGCTTGTGTTAGTGCATTTTGTTAAGAAAAAAGAAGGTGCCGAGATAATATTCATAGTAGATCTTAGATTTGTTTTAGAAAACTATACGTAAATAAATGGTAGAAAAATGTCTGGAAGTAGACACCCCAAATGGTGAACATACGTGATCTCTAGGTGCTGGGGTTGTAGTGTTCTGTAGTTTGTACTTATGTTTCTGTAGGTTTTATGTTTGTTTCTTAAACAATAAGCTTTCTATATTTTCATAATAAGAGGAAAGGAAGGGAGGGGGGAAGGAAGGTAGGAAGCAACGGGGAAAGAAGGAAAGAAAAAGAAAAATGAAACACTATCCATACCACCTAAATCCTCAAACCTGAGTGAATGGTAAGAGCAGATAGGGAGTTAGACGCACAAGGTCCAGTGCTACTTACAGAGCTCACAGCGACCCAGGAAAATGCTTGTGATATGATGTAAAGGGGGAGCCAGGTTACAAAATGTTTTAGGCATCGTAATGTTAACTGTTTAACAAAATGCCTAGAAAAGGGATTTGAGGAAAACATGCCAAAATATTAACAGTGATTACCTCTGAACACGAGAGTTAATGGTTGATCATTATTGTCTTAATACTGTTTTGTTTTCCAAACCGTGCAGAACTGATACAATAGCAAATATAATAGCAATAACAATACTAAGAACAATAAACTGCTCTTACTTGCTTGATGGAAACCAGCAGCAGCAGGGCATGGAAGGGCCTCGCGGGGGTCCAGAGGGAATGCTTGCTGTGGGAGGGGAGAGGCCAGGCGCCCCGGGCAGCAGGGGTGCCCCTGGGCAGCATGTGGACTCCAGGCAGAGGCCCCCCCATCCTCCTCCCGGGCGCTGCCCTGCTCGATGTCGGCCTCATCTCCCTCGCTGCACGTTCACAAGTGCGGGCACATCTCTCCGACGGTCCAAGATGTACCACGGGCGGCCTTCTCTTGCATTCCTCCGTGTACAGCGAGGGAATGTTTGCACGGTTCTCTCCACGCCGCTCAGAGAGTGTCTGAGCCAGTCTAGAGCAGTCTACTGCATCTCCACAGTTTCTCATCAACAGTGGCTCGTCCCCCGCCCCGGCCCCCCCAAAGGCAAGAAGATTTTTCCCAGACCTCCCTCAAGTCAGCTGTGCTCCCTGGAACTTCCTCGGCAAAGGCCGCCAAGGAGAAAAAGCGAGGCGGTCAGTGGGTTCCACCCATGAAGCCCCGCTCAGCGCACACAGCCAGGGTGGGGCAGGCTCAGGTTGGAGCCGCCGAGGAACACCTGGCCGGACAGGAAGGGCCTCAAGCCAGTTCTGAGGTGGGCGTCTTCATGACAGGGGACGTTTCTAAACAAGGCATTAAGCTTGTCCAAGCCAGGCTGAGCCCAGCCACAGAGGCAGGGCCTCCTCTGGGCCCTGTTTATACCAAGACTTCAAGAGAGACAGTTGCCTGGCCCAAGAGGGAACAGCTCCCGACCCCAGGGCCTGAAGCAAAGCTCTAACCAGCGACTCAAGTTCCGTCTACACAAGAGCAAAACGACATGCTGATGTCAAATGCTCCTCTTGATTGCCCACTTCGAGCAAATGTCGTTCTGTCCACCTGGCTGATCCTTTTTTGGAGTCCCTGATCCATCACTGGCTAACTAGCCTATTTTCTCACCACACTTCACATTTATTAAACCTGGCACCCAATGTCCTATTTCATTCATCTTCACAATAACCTTGTGAGGGTGTCCCCACTGTCATCTGGGAACTGAGGTTCAGAGAGGTTACGTTGCTTGCCTAAGGCCACACAGCAAGTAAATGGCAGAGCCAGGGTCCCCAGGTCTTCTGACCAGAATGGTCTACCTGGTAAGGTGCCCTCTCTTACCCTAACTCTCTAGATGAGATCCTTTCTCTAGGGAGCTCCTCACTGTGCCTTGGAAAGGCTCCACATGGCCTTTCTCTCCCTACCTCTCCTGGTCCAGCTCCCAAATTCCCCTTCTAAGTCTTCCCACCTCTGGAGCCCAGGCGCAGGGGGAAGATGTCCCGACTGGTTGAAATGCAGGTCGGTTAAAGATAAGAAGACCATATTTTCATTTCGGTTTTTTTTTCCCCATTCAAGTTGAACCACAGGAGCTCATCTTGGTTAACTTATCTGAGTGAATTCTGAAGAGTTAGGCAAAAACAGGTGAGCACCATCTAATAGAAATCCTTGGAAAAACCCCGTGTGGCAAGATTTTAAACCTTAGCGGAAAAACGCTCATCATGAACAAAGACCCTCGAATTGTACTCTTACAACAAAGTCTCCTCTGTACTCGGTGCGGTTGTCTCTTTGGGACAACAGAGACTAGGACGAAGTGACAGAGGGAATGATGGGCTGCGATCCTTTTGAGATGCTGTAAAACTATTCTGTGACTGCTCGCTACAGATTATCTTCCAAAGTGCATGCTGGCCAAGGACATGCCTGCTTGGTAAGATTATTCTATCCAATCTCTTCGAACTTTTTCTCAGAAACATCCTTTTTCTGGAGGGACACAGCTTCCCTGTCTGTCGGGCGGGTGCCATCTAGTGATGAAACACGGTAACTCCTCTTCCCACCAGACGGGCGGCAGAACCTGAGAGGCGCGCGGAGCGCGGGCTGACGGCACAGGGCACAGGGCCTCGGCTTCACCGGCAGGCGGGGTACAGGCAGACCCCGGCGGCAGTGCCCTGTTCTCCCACCCGCCCAGGCTGGCGGATTCTTGGTCATATCTGGGGGGTCCTCCTGGAATCTCTCCGCTGCCCTGTGGAATCTTGTTACTCCTCTCACGGCTTCATCAGAGCCTTCTGCCCAAGAATCAGCTGAGGGGTCCTCAGCGTCACCACCCCTGCAGTGCCCCCTGGCGAGGGTATGGGTGGTGGTGTCGAGGGCTCGGCCTGCCAGCGTTTGAGGGCTCAGGATGGGGCTGAAGTCTGCAGCACGTGGGGTGCGCACTGCCCTCCCCTGTTCTGCAAGGACGTAGTCCCTCGAGCAGGGTGCCTGTACCTTGAGTCTCGGAGTCCCTGGACCAGGGAGTTGTCCTTGGCAGTCCCTTTCCTGCAGGGCCATGGGAAGACCAGACTGTGCGAGCCTTGGATGCCCCATTTCTGGAACCCAACCCTGAAGACTCTGATCAGTGCAAAAGGCAAGGGTGGGGCCGTCTCACCCACACACACCCCCAAACCACCCCAGTCTTCAGTCAAAAATCAACGCCCTCCTCAATTGCCAAAAGGCGGAAGCAGCCCAAGTGCCCTTTGGCAGAGGAATGGATAGACAGGAGGCAGCATGTCCAATCTTATTCAGCCTTAAAAAGGAAGGGAATTCTGACACCTGGTGAGTAAAATAAGCCCAGCCAACAAAGGACAGATACTGTATGATTCCATTTATAGGAGGAACCTGTCAAATTCATAGACAGAAGATGGAATGGTGGCTGCCAGTGGCTGCGGGCAGGGAGAACGGGGACTTGTTTAATGGGAACAGAGCTTCAGTTTTGCAAAATGAAAAGAGTTCTGGAGATGGCTGCACAACAATGTGAACGCACTGAACTTTACAGTTAAAGGGATTAACATGACAAATTTTAGCTTATGTATATTTACCCCAACTAAAGAAAGACAAAAGCAGAAAGCCACCATCCTCCCGCTCTTCTACCCCCTGGGGAGGACTGAAGGACCAGCACTGTGAGGGAACCATCCCAGCTCCTGCCTTCCCAGGGGGTCTTCTCAGTCCATGGGTGCTCGCGTGGATGCCATGGGCTTGTACCCGGATTCCCCGGGGGATGAGAATGAGGACTACAAAGACGTCAGGTGGAGGGCTGAGGAGGGCTGGGCACCATGGCCAGGTGGGGAGTGGGGGGAGGGCCTCACTACACATCCCGACGCTGCACACCTCCTTCAACCACGGACAGAGCCAGGCGGCAGCGGGCGCCGACCCTCCTCCCCACCTGCCTCGCCCTCACCTTCTCCCTCCCACTGTGGGCAGCCACAGGTGTGAGGAGACCCGGAGGGTGGCACAGTCGCTGTGCCAGGACCATCTCGGGGGCCTGCATGGTATCCAGCTCAGCAGGGATGGCGGTGGTAGCAGGGGGACAACGGGAGCCAGGCTGTCCAGGACATCCGGGGGACGGGGGGATGACAAGTTCATCCAGTGCAGGTTCCACGTGGGGCTCAGTCCCGCAAGGAGAGCCTCAGCTGCGCAGGTGAGCACAGCCCCCAGGTTCGGGGGGTGACAGGTGCAGGCCGGGGGCCACGAGCGGGAGCTGTGGAGTCAGACTGCCTGTGTTCACATCCCAGCTCTGCCCCTGACTGCCTGTGTTCCCTCGAGGAAGTCTCCTGGCCTCTCTGGCCTCGGTTTTCTCACTTATAAAATAGGATCTCTAGCAGTATTCACCTCCTGGAGTTACTATAAAGATTAAATGGCTGGGTTCTCATAAGGCACTTGTAACAGTGTCTGATGCACTGTTTGCAGTCATTAGCTCTCACCATTTGCTAGTGCCATCCAGACCCTGGAGAGGCAAAAGTGGCTCCACTCCACTCTGAACCACAACACTGCACTGTTAAGGGATCTTGGAACAATAGGTTCTCTTAGAACCTTTTTTTATCATCATCGGTGGGAAGGGGACCATTTTATGGAGCATGTACCAGAAATAAAACCCTTAACAAGCTAGACCTTTACCTCAGGCAATCCTCGAAAGCAGCATGCTGCATTCAGAGTAAATCCTATTTCCTCAGCTCCCAAATGAGGAAACTGAGGTTGATCACACAGCTAATAAGGTGACTCCGGTTCTCACTCTATTACTCAGTCCTGGCTCAGCAGCATCTTCAGGACTCTTGAGGATTTGGCCGAGTGGTGAGGGAAATGAGGGAGAAGAGGGAAGGGAAGGGCTAGTATTTGGAACACACGTTTCAGAAGAGTGTTTTGACGTCCAAGGGAACTGAGGAGGGAGGAACTGGACTCCTTAGCGTCAGGAAGCCTGGCTGCAAACCTGAGCCCACACTCGGGGCCAGGATGCTCTCGCCCTCCTGCTGGGAAAGCTCACCCCTCCAGGTGGAAAGGAGAGCGAGCGCCCTCTTCCCAGCCCCGTTTCTCTCCTGACCTCAGGCTTACTACATGGAGTTTCTTATGCAGCTTTTCTTTTCCTGTTCTCGTAGCATTCATTGTGTATTCCTGAGGTCTAAGTAAGAGGCAAGAGGACGCAATCTTCTGAGGTGTTGCCTGCCCCTCTGCATCCCTGCCCCAGTGGTGGCCACGAAGGGGCAGTGCTCAGCCTTACCCTCCCACGTGTCCAGGTCATGCCCAGGGCCTTTGCACCAGAACACAAGGCAGAGGAGAAGAGGAAGCCTTGTGGAGAGCCGGAAGTGAGATCACGGGGTATGAGATCAGCTGGAAGTGACAACACCGAAAGTGACATCATTGTGGGCAGCTCACAGGAATTGAACCTGTGCATATAAGCAGTGCTCTGAAATAAAACTGCGTCACCTGTCTACCACTAGCGGTCAGTGAACCTTCTGACCTCCGCTTTGGTTTCTGTGTCTTTCTTGCTATCTCTGTGTTTTCTTCATCTCTCCACCGACTCCTCTCAGGCTCAGCTGGTCTGCGTAGCTGGTCTCCGCAGGTGGCACCCGAACAGGGACCGGAGAACGGAGTGACGGGGACCTGAAGAACATCAGGTTCTGCAGAGCTCGACTCCCCAGGCAACCGGTGAGTCAGGTGAGGAGACTTCCTGAGGGGCAGACGCATCAAAACACAAGGTACAGCAATAATATAGTCCAGAGGGAGGTTCGGGAGCAATAGAGTCAGGAATAAAACTTGGAACAATCGGGGTCAAAGGGCTGTCCAGATCAGAGGACCATAAAAATTTGCTTATATGCTTAAAGGTATAAACAGGGACAGTGTGGGTCAAAGGACCGAGAAATTTTTGTACACATGCTTAAAGCTATGCTTCGTGCTCGTGGTAGCAGAGTGCACAGCCAGCAGCTAGAAGCTTTTCTTGCCTTTGCGCAGGAAACCTGCCCCTGGTTCCCTGACGAGGGAACCATAAACGAGCAGATTTGGCAAAAAGTGGGGTTACAGCTTAAACAGCGCCTCACCCTTCATGGGCCTCCGGACTTTCCTGTGGAAACATTTGCTTTGTGGAATTCAGTGACGCAAAGTTTGGATCCATCCCCCGTGGTTACCCGTTTGGCTGATAGACTTCCAGAGGGAGGCTCTGTAGTCGAGCAATTGAAACAAACATTCACCAGCTATGATTGGCTAACGCCACAGCGCCCGTGGACTGTGAGCCGTTACCTCCCAAATATGAACAAGACAATGAGCTACCACCACCACCTCCTGAATATGACCAAAAGTTGTTAACAGGGGTACAGCCGTGTGAGGAGCTCCCTGGGAAGAGGCAACATGGCGTCCAGTATGGCGACCATGGCGTCCATGGCAACGAGGAAGACTTACATCGTGAGCAGGAGGAGTTTGACTCCTCAGAGGCCGAGATGGAAGGAGAGGACGACACAAAATCCTCTAACACCTTGACACCTCCTTCCAACACTGGATGTGTTTTGACTGCTTTTCAAAAACTGAAAGTGTCTTCCCCTAAAATCCTGCAATTATCGCTCTGTCCTAATCAGCCTTGGAGCCGTAAACTGCAAGCAGGGAACCCCTCCGCACCTTCGTGCCCTCCTAGTAATCAGTCTAACTGGGAACATTCCATTCCTGTTATCATCAGAGCGACTCCCA
>JAQQAC010004778.1:12112863-12131667 GCA_029783875.1 Phataginus tricuspis | reverse complement strand
GCCATATCTGAGAGAGGTTTCCTGCCCCCATGGCTGCTTCTCTGCCCACGCTCAGCTCAGATGGAGACCCAGGTAGTAGTAGACAGAGACCTGATCAACAGCAGCTGTAGGGAAGGGCTGCGTTAGAATACCTTCTATTTGCTGTACTCTTTATTATATCTCTTACCACTTCAGCTTCTTAATAAAGAAAAAAGGAGATGTGGAGGGCTGGAAATTAGATCACCGGGGGTGAGGTCAGCCGGAAGTAACAACACCAAAAGTGACATCATTGTGGGACAGGTCACAGTAAATGACCCTGTGTATATAAGCAGTGCTCTGAAATAAAACTGCATCACTTGTCCACCACCGGCGGTCAGTGACCCTCCTGATCCCAACTTTGGTTTCTGTGTCTTTCTTGCTATCTCTGTGTTTTCTTAATCTCCCCACCCACTCCTCTCAGGCTCGGCTGGTTTGCAGAGCTGGTCTCCGCAAAGCCTCTTTACAGAAGAAGTAACTCCCACGGCTCTTCGGTGGCAGCTGAGGCAGCTTCTCCGGCAACACAAGGCCGCAGTCACTCTAGGATAAGGAACCCAGCAAGACAATGTTTCCTAGAAAGGAAAAGCCTAATTGGAGAAAATCAGAAGCATTACTGTTTGTAATGTCAGGGGAGGTGGGGCCATAGCAGAACCTGAAGTTGAGGACAAGAGTTAGAAAATGAGACGCTGCTCTCCAGTGACCAGGGTTCTCCGTGGGCTGGGCTTGAGGAGTGGGTGGGACTGGACACCTCACTTCCTAAATGATGACAAAGCTGGGAGCTTCAGGGAGGCCCGGAAACAGCTGCAAACCATCTACCTGCCTGTGGCCTGTGCCTCCCATATTCACACAAACTGTGCAGATAGGTGACATGAACTGTCGCCAAGATTTCTGATGAAAATTGTTACCCAGGTGGGAGAAGGGGGTCCTTTTCAACTTAAAACGGCCCAAAAGCACAGTGAAGGCCGTGTGAGGATCCTTCAGGCTCCTTCCTCTAAAGAGCAGGAGTCTCCTTGGCACTTTTGCCAACCCATGGGATGCTTACACACACACACACCACCTTCGCAAGGATCACACCACTGACAGGTTCTTTATATATTGTCAGGACCCATGCTGAAGCCCACGGAGGGCCGATGCTCTCAATGATTTATGGACAAAGCCAAGTGGAAATTAAGAGTGTTTCTTGACCCTTTTCTGATTTATGTGCATTTTATATACTTGATGTTAAGCCAGAAACAGACTTTAGCAAGGGCCTCCCTGGGTTTTCTCAAACATTACCCCACAGAGATATCTTCTGGGATGTTCTTCATAAAAATAAATAAAAAGAGTTTCGATAGTCAAATTTGGAAAATGTTGCCTATTACATTTTCTTCTTGGAAATTCACGATGCACATCAGCTTATTAAAATCTCTGAGATTGTTATAAATAAAGGAACCTGTTTACCATTACATTTCCCAGGGTTTCCAAAGATTAGCTGGCCATAGGGAAAAAAAATGTCTGTTTGGAATAAGGATTAATATTCTGTTAAACTAGAGTTGGGTGGAACACTCTTTGGAAAAGCCTGATCCAGAACAACAGACACATTTTACAGATGGAAAAACTGAGTTCTAGAGGAAGAAATGCCCCACTGAAGATTGTAGAGCTAGATACTGATGGGCCTGGATGTGAAACTCAAATTTCTTAACACTTACACCAGACTTTCCCTATTACCCTACAGTGCCCAAAACTGAACTGAAGGCCGATCATCTTCCCATTGTCAATGAAAACGTTTGTGTCCATCAATTTAAAGAAACCTCTGCTCACATTTTCATGCATTTTCTAATATAAAAGGTCTAGGTAAACCAGGGTCTCTACACATTGTTATCACTTTATTAAGAAGGAGGAAAGGAGGACACCTTCCCCAGAGCACCTTTTTTTCCCCCAGAGAAACATCACCTTCATGGGCCACAAGATGCTTCTAAAGCAAAAAGTTTAGAAATAAAATTTTTCTAAATAATTAAAATAACAGCCAACACGTAAAAGAATAAAACAACAGATGAACAGCAGAGGTCGTCCACAAATGCCTGCCAGAGCTGGTAACAAAGGCAGGGGAGCGGGGCTAGTCGAGAATGCCAATGACCTTGAAACCTCATGCTCAGGTGAAGAGGGCAGCCTTCTACTCAGCTCAGCTTTACGGTCATGTGGGCTTCTGAGCTCAGTGTGGTCAGATGCTCTGATTTTGCAAGGGAAGTAAGATATCTGGATTTCCAAGTGAAATTTCCCAATGTTAAAGTATCTTGAAAACATTGCCTAGGCCCAAGAAAGCCTGCTACAGCTGACAGTAGGCTGGGGACCCCCACTGGAGATGACTCCACACACACGTCTGCTATTTAGTTTAATTTATCATGAGTGACTAAGAGATGGGGGCATGAGAAAAAGCAGCTTTGCAATGGCGGGTGAATGGGAGAGGACCCAGACAATGCTTTAGAGAGCGGCTCAGGGGTGAGAGGGAGGTGAAGAGACCCAGCAGCAAGGACTCCAGCCTGGGGAGGATGCTCCTTGCCTTGAGCAAGCCTAGGAAAGAGGCCTCCATGTGTCCGTCCTGCAGCTCCATTGTTCCCTGAGGCCTCGCTGGATATTTCCCCTCTGAATCAGCTCCTATCTGTGATGGTAAAAGATGGCCTTCCAGGGGACCCCCGACCTCAAGTGCTATTTTAGGACATTGTCTGCACACGCCACCTTGACTGCCTCTGCACTCGCTTCCTAATGCCTAGAGTGCCCTTGAGGGAGAGAGCACCTTGGATTCCACGCTCCGAAATGACAATTTCACATGACAAATCCTGGATGAGGCGGTGCTTAGACAAAATGCTTTTTCCTTTAGGTAGTCCAATCAGTCAATAAATGTGCCGATTTCTTATTCTAAGCTGTTCTGCTAAACCCAGGAAGCTCGAAGGCGGAGGGCACTGGGCACCCCTGGAGGGTGGAGAACAAGCAGGCGGGGGCTCCAGAGTCCAGCACAGAGCCCTGGGACACCGTTTTCCAGGCTGGCTCACTGCACCACTTGGCAGGAGCTATCTACCACTTGCCTCTCTGGCTTCATAGGATTTGTAAAGATTTTTCCTTTTAATCCTTCTGGCCTTATTCAAAAGGAGCACCATTTCCGAGGATTCATATTAATCAAGAGGTCACTGTGGCCTGGCTTTTTTCACCCAGGCTAAACTCACCCTTCTAAGCTATTGTGAATTCTCTTGATCTCCTTGGCTAGCCTTCACTTTCTTTTCTCCTTGCCCCTGACGATGTACCTTGCCTTCTTTTTATTCCTGTGGGAAAAGGCAGCCCTCTTCAGAAGACAAGATAGGCCTTTCGTCCTCCATGTATTATGTATGGAGGTGGTGATGTAGAAAAAGCTACTGGGTCTCAGGTGGGAAAACCCAGTTTCAACTCCTGACTGAACTGGCCTCCGAATCTGTAAAATGTGAGTGTTTGTACTTGTCCCTGTCAATAATTAAACACACACAAAAGCGTATGGCAAGTTCGCAGCATACTTCCACAGCTTCCTCACTGGAGAAATTTTTTATTCCCATTTTGCAGATGGAAGAAAGCGAGGTGGCTCCGAGTGGTCAGGAAACTTCCTATGATTACTGACGGTGGCAGAACGAGGCCTTTGGGATTTAAATGCTCCATTCTGTCCATGATATCCATCTGCTGCTCTCACAGCTGGCCTGACTCAGACATTGTAGCGAGGATCTTAGGAGATGATGTGAAAAATCAACAGCTCTTTGAGGGGGCTAAGTGTGAGGGTGGAGATTCCTGGGTAAATGACCTCTTTCTACCTCTTTGGTAGAACTGGGAGAACTCGGACAAATTTTTGCTGCTGTGACCATAATACTACTGTGGCTGCCAAATCACAGCCAGTCAGGAAAAATGTCCAATTGCATCAACCCAGGGGTGATGTTATAAAAAGGCTGAAGAGGCCACTGCCACTAAACACTAGCAGCCAGGTCTCTGAGTCTGTCCTCCTCCTCCAGGCAGCTTGTTGCGGACGGTCACGTGACAGACGAATCCCTGCGCACATTTGAGTCAGAACGTTATCCCAGCAGGGCGCCTCAACAAGTAGTTGTATCATAAAACCAACCTTTGTTTCTCCTTCCTATAGCCTAGCAGAGGGGCAATGCAGAGATGTGAAGGAGTGAGGCCCCAGGGCACTTGGGTCGTATGAAGACAAGCATGGCACATCATGAAGTTTACGGCCTTTAGCCGTGTGCACCTGTTCTTATGTGTGGGCCTTCCCACGCGAACTGGAGGAGGTAGAAGGTGAATGATGGCATGTGCTATGGAAATAGAAAGATGGGCTCAGTGTTGGTAGGTCACG
This sequence comes from Phataginus tricuspis, assembly GCA_029783875.1. Taxonomy (NCBI): domain Eukaryota; kingdom Metazoa; phylum Chordata; class Mammalia; order Pholidota; family Manidae; genus Phataginus; species Phataginus tricuspis. Next base: position 12,127,304 of record JAQQAC010004778.1, on the reverse strand, counting down.
TTGACAGAGAGAGGACATAGAAGAAGAGGTATTTAGTCTTGATGCTGGAGGAAGAGAGAACATTGTAAGTTCTTGAATAGGAATCCCACCTGGAATTTTTTCTCCTATAAAAGAAAAATGTTTTCTGAGTTCTAAAGATGCTCCCCCAAGCTTACCTCTGTCCCTGAAAAGTTCCAGAAAAGGTAGGTGACAAGATCCTTGATTTAGGGAACTTACAGTCTAGGAACAAATAATGATTTATGCTAATCGTATGCAGACTTAAGGCCCAATAGAACTCGTTTCATTCCAACAAAATTTAAGTGTATGTTAACAGAAACTTTCCTATATATTACCTCATTTTTTTATTTTGAAAAACATGTATTTTTTTCCTATTTTTTAAATTGAAGTATAGTTGATAAACAATATTTTATTGGTTTCTGGTATACAATAGAGTGATTTAAAAATTATATACATCACCAAATGCTTTCCACAATCTATTATCTCATTTGATCTTCAAAGCAAAGCTAATGTGGGGACTACTGAGTTTCTTAGAAACAAGAAAGCCATTCCTTTGAAGGATCAACGATCTATGCCCCACCTTGCTCTGCTTTAGTTCCCACCAGCCCACACTGGGATCTCACATCCCAGGCATCTTTGCATCCCCTGCACCCTCTCTATGGCCACTGGACTGCTTCACGTCAGTGATGCTGGGGGACAGCATTGGGAAGCTCCCTGTGCGCTTGAGTCCTAATGCTGAAACTGCCTCTACCTGTTGTCTCATACCAGTCATCTACCTGCACAGGTCCTTGGAGCCACACCTCTACGCTGTTCAGGGAAGAAACAGGTGATTCCCAGGCTCCTCCTACTTTATGGTCTATAATTCTATTTGGAGCTGAAGTGGTAATGGAGAGTGGGGCACCCACCTGGGACAGGACCCATGAGGGTGAATTGCTATGGTCCCAGTCTTCCATCTGTCACCCCCAAGCCAAAGGTTGGTTACATTATACACCAAGTGCATACTTGTGGACTCAGCTCTTTCATGGGAACTACTAATCTAGGTAGCAACACATGTTTTCCCAGCCCATGGGTGCAACATGACAGATGATATTCACAGGTAAGTATGGAATCAGCCTGGTGGTGGGGCCTGCCACTAGGGGCACACACAGTAACTCCCCCATTCCCTTTCACACTCCAGAAAGCAGGATGGAATGCAAGTAGCTGGGTCACTTAGTCACAGATACTAAGTGCTGCTCTAATTCATTTAAAAAAACTTCTCATAAACTTTGTTGCTTTCCCTCTAATCAGAAACAAGTTGAGACTCGTTTCATAATGGATGCTCTTTGGGAAGTTGAGAATCACTCGTCTAAGTTTTCATTATCAGTCTGGATGGGCTGGTTTATGCTGCAACAACAAACAACCCCAAATCCCAGTGGTTTAAATTGGCAAATTCATTTCTAGCTCATTCTACATGTACTTTTTAAATGGCTTCTCCCTGTAGTCATTTAAAGACCCAGGCTGTTGGAGGCTGCCTGCAGACATGAGCTTCTTCGATCACAGGGCAAGGGTGTGAGTACTGGGTGGACAATACATTGGTTACTAAAGCTTCTGACCAGAAGTGACCCACCTCACTTTAGCTCCCAATTCATTGGCCAAAGAAAGTCATATGGCCAAGCCTGGATTCACCAGGGCAGAACTGAGTCATGGTCCTGCAGGTGGCACCACATGTCTGTGCACAATAAAACAGTCTGTCACACCCACCAATCTTTAAAAAATGACCCTGGATACACTTACATGGCTAGAAACACAATTTACCCCTAATTGCTAAGGTTATTCCTATTTATGAATATATTCTCTTTATCTCCTAGGTGAAAAGTGTAGGAGTTTTGAGAGTATAATACCAGCTGAAGGATAAGGTGAATACCTTATTCATGTTCTAGCCTCACAGTTTGGGTTATTTCATTGTTTTCATTGGAGTGGGGGGAAAGATGAGAGAGAGTTATTTATGGTTTTTCCATGAAGTCAAGTCCTAAATCTAGAACCACTGACTCACTACCTGTGCCCTGTGGTCAGTGGTGCTGGAAAATGTTAAACAACCATTTAATATTTGGTGGTGGGATGGGGTGGGGAGGACCTGATGGGTAATGTTCACTGATTTCCACAGTGTAAATACTCCCACCACAGCCAATTTCAAGCCACCCATGTGAGGTGAATGGGTAGAGATGGACACCACCATCTACAGGACTTTTCCTTCTCTATAAGACTGATCAAATTTATAACTGCTTTCTTTGTATCTGTTTTATTAGATGGAATATAAGTTTTGTTGAGGCATGGATCACATCTGTTTCATTCATTGCTGCATCCTCAGAACCTAACTTGCCTCGTAGGAGGCCTTTTACAAATATTAGTTTCCATTCCTGCCCCCTGTATTCATTCCCATCTACATCCAACACAGTTCCATGAAGCTGCTGGTGAGATCCCATTCAGAGGGTAAACAACTGGCTCGCACAGAAATGAATAAGGTTTTGGTATCTCTAACCAGGGCTCTTAAACTCTTGGACTCCTTTGCTCCCTGTTTAAGCTTGTCCATCTTCTTCTTTAGAACGATAAAGATAATGTCTTCTGGTGGAATCAAAACAACACAATAATTTTCGAATGGGGAAAAGGGACCCTTCATATCTCTCATGTCCTCACATCAGAGCTGTGCTTAGCTTTTCCCCCTCCCAACTACAAACTCCTCCTTCAAGGCATGGGAAGCCTTCTTTCATTGCCAGCTTTCCAAGATGCAACAGAGGTATCAGGGTTTTTCCCCCCATAGTGTTTATTTTTTGTTTTAGAAGTGAACTAAAGCAAAGGTTTGAACATTGTAGTACTTCTGAATTCTAAATGCCCAGCATCTCTGTCATCATACGTTTTGCAGGTGTCTTGTGGCTGTCCATCGGGGCTGAGATCCTGAATATACTTCTGAGGTTGACAAAGGCCATCCTCCTGGGCTCCAGAGTGAGTTACCATAGCTCTGGGTTCCACTGGCTCAAGGTGGATGCCTATGTAGCTATCCTTATGGTGCGGTGCTTGCAGGTACTTCCCAACGGCATCATTAGATCTGGCAAATTCCCCACAGCCTGCCCCAGAGGGACTGACAAAGCGTCAGGCTAGGCATCCTCACTGCCAAAGCACAGGCTGGCTCTTTCAGCAGGACAGCTGGTCCACTGGAGAAGTCGCTGAATTAATCCCATTGGAGGGAGGCCATGACACTTTGGGTGATTGATGAAAAGAAAGGAGAGAGAGACACAGGGATGGAAAAGAAAATTTATTCTTGTGTCTTTATCACAACCCTGGGAACCTCTGAGAACAAAAATTGACTAATTTAGTACAGTAGTGAAGCATGAATCTGTAGAGAATCCTGCCTGCACCCACATCTCTGCCTTTTAATGGCTGTGTGACCTTGCACAAGTTACTTGACTTTTCCAACCTAGCTATCTTCAAAAAGCTATGGTGATGATTAAATAAGAATCCACCTTGTATATAGTAAGCATGCAATAAATGGTAGCTTGTTAAAAATCATTATCCAAGTTTGGTGTAAATATCTCCTAAGAATAAAGAACTTTTTTCTTTTTTTGGTCTTATTCCTGTGTTCTCCAAGCAACTTATAGAGCAACTTGGTTTGGTCTCCTAAGTGGGCCTTGCCATCAAGAAAAGACTCCTGAACCAATGATTTCCTTCATTTCTTTAACTTGATACATAAAAAAAACTCTGTTAAGTGAATAGTGCATTAATCGTATTGGTAGATCACTTCTGCACTTGATAAGTGAAATGCATCTTCCTCAAGTATTATCATCAGTGAATAGGATGCTAAAATCCAATTTCTGGATCTTCACTGCAAATAGGCCAGACCGTGGACTCTTAGAGACTCCTCCCCAGGTCCCAGCATCCTTCAAGGTCCCCCAAGGTCATGAGTAGGCCTCTTTCAGGATATCTATTCAATTCCACCTGTGAGTAAGCTGCCAGCTAGAATGTTTAAGGATTTATAAGGACAGATACATCATAAGGACTTTAGACATCCTCATCAGTATATAAATAATTTCCCCCACCAATTAAAACTAATTTCTATTTGGATCACTGAAGCTGATCCCTAACTGGCCACTTGCCTGCCATACATTTACTAAATTAAAACATACATGTAATTGGTGTCCTTGAAAAGGAAAGACAAAACAAATGAAACACCTTATATTTAAAAGTGAAATTCAATAAACCTTTCTTGAACAAAAGACCAGAATCCATATATACAAAGATCCTTCCAAGTACCTGGAAACATTGACATAGTACATTCAAATCCTAGACATATCCTATGAAAACCGTAAGTCCTCTGAGTGTCCAGGCAAAAAGATCAAGTCACTTACAAAGGGAAGAAAATTACATTGGGAACTGATTTCAGTTCCCCTTGATCACTGCCATGAGTCCAGTGCAGCCAGAACATACTCAGATTTTCCTGTCAAGTCTCCCACTTTTTAAGTGTTAGCCAACAACCCACATTAAAAAGACTAACATGACAGAACACTATGAAGTATGGCTTCTGGCCAAATATAGCTCAAGGACCCATCGTTGTGCTGGGAAAGAGAGGATGCAACATTGGTGCCTCTGAACATAGGGACACAGACAGGGGCATGATAAAACGGAAGGGGGTTGTGGGAGGAATGACATGGCAAAGGGACGCATACCACTATGTGGATTCAGGACTCTATGAAATAAGTAATTATGTGAAACACTAAGTCTTCTTGGGAAGGCTCAAGGAGGACACCATTGGGCTCCTTGAAAGGTAGAGAGAAACTGCATTTCTACCTGCAGCTCACAAAGCTTTCCTTGTGCAGGGCTCCTAGGCATGGTGGCCCACATGATGTACACAACCATTTTTCAAATCACTATGAATCTTGGACCAGAAGACTGGAGGCCTCAGACATGGAACTATGTCTAGTCATACTGCTGAGTCACTGGCAGTGGTGCTCAGCCTCTGATGGACACAGCTTTTGTAGGACTACCAACCTTGATCATAGCTCTGTTACCTGCTAATCTTGTGACTTTGGATTAATTTCTTCACCTTTCTGTAACCTGACTTCTTCCTACCTCTCTCAAATGTTTTTATGAGCATTTGAAGAGATTATGTTTATGAACTTCTTGGCACACAGTAAAGTCCACAAGAAAGGGGTATATTGATATTATCACATTCTTATACACAGCTTAGGGGGAAAAGTCCTGAGCTATAACTCCTAATACATACTTCAATGATGGGACATCCAGCCCATTTCTATTGGAAAAACAAGGCCATGATATAGAAGTTCAGTCTCTAAGAGAATGACTGAGCCATGTCATACAAGAACACAGGGTTCTCTTTGATATAGACCTGCACAGCATAATTGCCTCTTTAAAAAATACATATGTACACCTATGTGTATATGTATACATATATATAGATCAAACATCTGTGGATATATACACACACACACACACATATACACTTGACTTACATTTTCATTCTGTATAACAACCTCTTATGTTACTTTCCTATTTGTAAAATAAATAACACATTCATGGCTCACTTCCCCATCCTACTATTCTAGAGTCTGGTGAATATGTCTGTGATACTGTTATTCATAAGCTTCATGATTTATTGGATTTTCACCTCTTCTTAGTCTTTGTCTTCCCAGTCTGAAGAAGTTACACAGTTGGTGTACAAATACTCCTTCAACCCATTTGTCACCTTAGTTGGCTCCCTCTGAATAGGTGCCATTGGTTCTGAGATGATGTCACCAGCACTGCACACTCCAAGCCTTCCAATATCTTCCTGCTCCACTTGGGCTGACTGCTCTCCGGGCCTGCCACAGAGCTGTCAACATGATACTTCACTTGGCCACTCCCTTGTCCTAGAGAGCTGTTTCCTAGGTCCCATGCCATTATCTTGCTTAGTTTACATTCACATTTTGTGGGAACACATCCCCCAGTAGCTTCCTAAGGAAAGGTTCAATGAGAGACAAATTATTTCATTTCTTGCATATCTGGAAATGTACTTGTTCAAAGCTCCATATTTGGTTGATAGTTTGGCAGGGTATAGAAATCTGTCAAAAATCATTTTCCTTTAGCATTTTGAAGATGTGGCTCTGATTCCTTCTAGAATTTATTGTTTCTGTCAAGAGCCCAATAGTATTCCAACTCATGTGCCACTATAGGTGACCTGTTGTTTCTACTCTTTACTATCAGTGTTCTGAAATATCATGAAAGCATACCTTGGACGGGATCTTCATTCATTCACATTCATTCTTCTTTCTTGTGCTTGGTGGGCCCTCCAATCTGAATATTCATGTCCTAGAATTCTGGTATCTTGGGGAACTTTTTTGTATTATTTCTTTGATTATTTTTATTCCTCAGTTTTCTGTTCTCTTTTTAGAGAACACCTGTTAGTTAAATATTGGATCTCTTGTATTAATCATCTAGATGTCATTGTGTCCGTTATCTTTTCTATCTCTTTCTCATCTTGTAATACTTTCTTAAAATTTTCCTCTATTTGATTTCTAACCTTTCTATTGAATTCTTATTTTGTATCTTATTTGAATATCCAAGAAGTCTTCTTGTTTTCTAGTTGTTCTTTCTTCATATATCCTGATCTTGCTTTACTGATGCGATATCATCTCTCTCTAAAGATATTCATCAAAATTAATCAAAAATTAATCAAAAAATTTTTCTTTTTGTTGCTGTTTTCTTCTGTTCCTGGGTTATCTCTTTCCTTTAGATTCCACTTTTCCCCCCCTGTTTGTTGTTGGGCCTTTCTCCTAGGTGTTAGTATCCTTCATTGTCAGGTCATATTTAAGGATGATTTGGAAACTCTGGAGTAGGGTTGGAACTTATCTACTGGTAGGCTTTTTTGTAGGTGACTGGATGTGGAACCATCTATTTTACCTGGGAATTTCACCCCATTAAAACATATCAAACTTCAGTTTGTAGAGGTTCTTTTCTCAGCAAACACTTTTCTGGGTTCTGTGGAAGATGAAAGGTGTAGACCATCATGTCGGAATGCAATAGGCAATGCAGAGACCAGGAATATAAAAATAACAATGTCCAATGCCAGTGTTCTGGGTTAGAGTCAACTACCACAATAACAGAAATAATACTTATATGTGAGCAGATACAATGCTGAGTACTTCCCACACATTATCTCATTAAATTGCTCATAACACCCTGTGTGCACACTCACTATTATTCCAGTTTTGCAGATGAGGAAACTGATACAGAAAGAGGTGAAGCCACCAGCTTTAGGTCACACAGGTAATAAGAGGTGCTCCAGTGTGAACTCAGCACAATGAATCTAGAATCTGTTCTCTTAACTATTGGGCTACAACACACTGGCTGGTCTCTGAGACTTGTGATTCAAATTCCAGGCTCAAATTGACTAGAACCAGGAGTTGGTTTTTCACCAGACTGACCACCAGCAGGAATCAAGTCCAGGAGTCATAGCTCTAACCTTTTCCTAACTGTGCCTTTTGTTAACAGCCTTCTGTAGGGTTCTTTCGCTTTCTGCATGACTGTGTCAGTCATTGCCATGAACAGATACACAGCAGCCCTCCTTAAATTCGCAGAGAAGCAGAGGGTACAGAAGGGCAGTCAGCATTCTCACCACAGCTTCCTGGAACCGGAGGCTTTGGAAAGTGTTTGGGAAACAGAAGCTGCTTCCATCCCTGCTGGGCATGCCCTCATGAGTATATGTGAGCACCTGCCACCAGGTGTCAAGGTGTCCATGTACTAGCCAGTGCTTGTGGCTGCCTTATCTGCACAGGCAGGTAAGTCAGGCACAAATGTCCACAATGAACATCTCTGGGGTGGGTTTCAGAAGATTGTGGTCCAGGACTGTTGGATGATTCCACCCACCATCTCACCCTTCACTAAACACATTTGGCTTCAGCCTCTGATTCCTGTTAAAATGCCAGCATCTTTAAATGGAACTCTTATAGAAGATATCACATTGACACTCTAGTATAAATGAGCATCTCAAGCTTTCCCCGAAGTGAATTTAATAAGGATAACAAAAAAAGGGTGGGGGAGCATGTGAACAATAGGGTTAAGAATAGTTGAAGAAAGGGGAAACCAAGAATTTTAACTGCAAAGTGTGTAAAATGTGTTGCCCATACAGGTTTGTTGACAGAAGTCCAGAAATTTTTTTCCTTAATCGACACACACAAGCTGATATGTGTGATGACTATCCCATACTTCCCCTTTTATTTTAATCAAGAAGACATGAGTTTAAAAATCAGTTTTGTAATACTTTAAAAATATTTTTTCTTGAAAGATTCCTAACATCTACCTATAGTAAAATTATTTTGGAAGGATAATCATGTGATAAAACAGATGAGATCAATCAAATGGAATGACATCTTATCACAGTTAAGTGGAACAAATGCTGGAGTTGTTGTGCTTAAATTAAATCATCAGGCATTTTTGCTTCTAAAAATAAACATTGCCAAATATGAAAATCTGGTTAGAAGTGTGGTGTGCTGCATATTTCCTCATGCTTGATAGATATGTAATTTAGGTTTACGGGAAAAATGGGCTGCCAAGTTCTAACAACCCTAAATATGTCCTGGCTTGGATTCATTTTTAAGAAAATGTATTTATGTGATTGGCGAACACATCAATTCTGAAACAAACCTGTTTCAAATGAACTCACTTAATCTGCTTTGCTGAACTGTAACATTTTTCTGTCATAGAATAAGGGAAAACCCAGCTAACTTTTGCATGTTTAGGGCTCTAATCAAATACCTGCCTGACAAAGGATGATCCATGGAGTTTTGTGTTTTGTTGACCCAACCATATTTGAAGAGATATAAAATGGATTTTTGCTGCTGGGCCATTTGCACAGCTAGAGCAGAAGGGTTTGTGCCTGATGGCCCCGCCCTCCACTGGGAGCATGTTATTTTATGTGATCCACTACCCTTGTGTATCCATGTAGGTAGATCCTGCGTCATTATCACAATACTGAGTCAGAGTCTGGTCCTGGAGAGAAGGAAACTCACTGGAAATGTTCACAAAGAGACACTCGCTTGGTTCTCCTCTCTCTCTCTCAAAAAACAAAGAAACAAAAATACCAGATCTGAAAGAATGAATCTGAAAGTGCCAAGGAAGAAATTAATTTTCTGGAGCCACATGTGAGAAACTGACATTGTCGGCTGGCACAGGTGGTGCCCAGAGAAAGAAGCCAGTGGTCAATTAGATGTTGGGGCAGGACCCAAGGCAATTGGTCCCTGAGGCTCGAGTCTAAACCTATTGTTTGCTACATCCTCTGAGCTCCCAAGGCACTTTGCTTGTTTTAAAATATTTTAAATGCCGATTGTGTTAAAGTATAATGTACATAGAGAAAAGTACACAAACCCTAAGTGTACAGCTTAATGAATTTTCAGACAATGAATGTAGCCATATAACTTCTACCGAGTCTAAGATCATGCCACTCACCACACAACACACCAATAAGTCAAGAGACAGGGTGGTGGGGCAAGGAAAGCGACTTGATTCAGAAAGCCAGCAGGCCGAGAAGATGGTAGACTAATGTCCTAAAGCCCCATCTTAACTCAGGGTTGACTGCAAGCCTCTTTTATTCTAGGGAAAAGGGGATCAGGAGAGAGAGCCGGTTAGGAGGTGACTAAAGGATGCAGACATCTGGGTGCCAATGAGCGTCCGAGGAGACCTGGGAAACACCAGGTCCTGGGTTAGGGGATTCTCACTGTGACCTAGGTCTAGTCAGTGTTCCTTAAACTCTCTGAAAAGGCAATCATTATATTCACACATATTTCCCTATCTCTTGGAGGAGGCAAGCTTTGGGTAAGGAGCTATTTGTAGCTATCTCAATCTGTAAGCAAAATTCCTAGGGATGATCAACAAGCCTGTGTACAGAGCTGCAGGGCTGAGCAGAAGCCCGTTTCCCTTTTTTCCCTGTTGGTTCAAAGGTTAAGGCAGCAAGAGACAAATACAATATGAAGGTGGAGATGCCAACTTTTTCAGTTGGTTACATAACTACCACCCAAATCAAGAAACAGAACCAAGGTGTCTCATTTCCATCTATCTTTTCTATAAGACAAACCCAGGTGAATTTTAATTCCTCAGTAGATTGAAACAATCTCTTTATATATCTGCTCCCCTCTTACAGATTGCAAATTATTTCTCTATGACAAGAAGTCTTCCCTGTGCTGCAGAACAATGATTGGCAAAACACACACACACACACACACACACACACACAGATGCAGACATACAGGTATCTGTATGTCTGCATCTATGAGTGTGTATATATAGAGTACCTACCAAGTATTGTTTTTCCTGAGGGTTTCAGCCCCTGACTGGTTCACTATGGATTTGGTGAGACTGAGAAATGACAATGGAACATTCTTTGGGTAAAAGGGTTTACTTCCTGGCTCTATTCTCATGGGAGTGGTTTGAGCACTAGAATCATATCTGCATCCAGCAGTCGGCAGGTCTGTAATCCACCTGTCTCTGCCTCCACCCAGCGCCCTGGGTGGAGCTCTTTATATAGTGACTCAGTCAATACTAGCTTATTGCCTATGGGTGTAGAAGCATTAGCCTAGCAGTAGGCCAAGTAAATCATCAAGTAGTTTAGGGTCAGGTGAGGATCCTGGCCATTGGAACTTCCATTTTCCCCAGATATATACTGTATCAAATAGACTTTTTTTTTAAGCATTTTGTATGAAGTAATATAGCGTGCAATTGAGAGCACGGACTCTGGAGCCAGATTGCCTAAATGTAAATCCTAATGCCTTACCTTGACCTTGGGCAAATCATTTGTCTCTCTGTGCCTCAGTTTTCTCATCTGTAAATGAGAAATAACCCTACCTCTCTAAAGGGTTGTGAGGACTGTGTTAGATGTGAGAAGGACAATACTGGGCACTTGGTAAATACAATGAAAGGATTAACTGCTAGGATCTGCCATGTGCAAAGCACTGCCTCAGGTCCATGGTTACATAAAGAAACAAGGGAGAGTCTGAACCCCTGCCAGTGAGTTGGGGAGACAATGGGGAAATCTCAGTGACTGTGTCCAAGAGAAAGCCAGTTCTCTGGCAATCAAATGAGTGCCGATTCCTCCAGCCTGGAAATTGTCTATCCCCAGTTAACCGTTCAGTTAATTTTATCAGGTGTCTACAATGTTCCAGGCATCATGCCATTTCTCCTAGAAGTAAGGGGTCAAACTTCTTCCTTTTCTGGTATTAGCAAAATGCCTGTTTGGGGTCAGTCATTTCAGAACCAGTCCATATCTACTGTCTAATTCTTATACCAACAGACAAAACAGTTTCCAGGGTGTCAGTTGTTCTGAATGACAAACTCATCTTGAAACAAAACCAGCAATGGCCCTCAGTGATATTCCCCAACCAGGCTTGGGGAACTCAGGAGGCAGGGGGTCCATGTCTACCTTACGAGGTGGGTGGCAAAGAAGGGTGTTAGTTGACTGGGGTGTTTGAGCAAGAACAAGGCTGTCCCCAGATGAAGAACTGGGAAAGCATCGGTCAGAACCCCGTGAGCCTAAACTCACTCAATGGGCTTGGATCGTCGTCATGGAATTGGCAGCTTAGCTGCATTTCCCTCATCAGACGAATGCCCCTGGGGAGTCATATCTGGGTAGCCTGGGCTGAGAGGGGCTTCTCTGAAGACCTGAAGAAGGTTAGTAAGCCTACTTTGCTTGTGTAAACGTTTTTCACTCATTAAGCACCTAAGAGATGTATGTGTATGTGAAGGGCTGTGTGAGTGTCATGGAAACACAAGCGTGACTGAGTATGTACTCCTGCCCTCAAAGGCCCAACAGGGAAGACAGCCAAGGTGGAAGGTTAAAGGATATTTCTATCACTTGGATGGCTGATGGACAATACTATTCACTCTTGTGGAGTCAACGATGCTGCGTCAGAGACAGGCTAGCAAGTGGGGCATGAAACATGAGCGGGCTTGGAGTCACATGAAGCAGGTGAGCGGCGTCTTGTGTGCAGCGGAAACAGGGAAGAAAGAGGACAGCAATTTGAAAATAGGAGAACTCAGGAGGTTTGCCTCCCATGGATGTCAGACACAATCCATCTGTTTCTCTCTTTCTCCGTTTGATTATTTTATTTTTTCTTTTCAATTTAGGAAGTATATCAATATATATAAAGTAGTGTGACAGACAGTGCATGTGCCCTACCCACCAACCAGATGAACAGAAGTAAGTGCTTTGTCAGAGTTGCCACAGATCTCACTTTTTCAAAAAGAAGAGAAAAGAAATAAAATGTGAGAGAGAACCGGTGCCTCCCGCACCTCCTCCCATCCTTGCTCTTGCCCAAGAAGGAGCCGCCACCCAGGAGTCACTCCTTTGCACTCTGGCCCGTATACTGCACGCAGGTGGATCCAGTCCACATGGGAAAGGCTTCATGGCTGTACATTTTATATGAGTGGCACCATCTTATATTGGGATTGTCTCTTCAAAAGAGGTCAGCCTGTTTTTTTCCCCAATTTTTTTTACTGTGGTAAAATACACACAACAAGCTCTGGGGACCTTGTAGGCTGGTGGCTCTGAGCATCTTTCAGACCCGGGGAGACCGTCACCCAAACACGAAGGCATGGAGGAGATTGTGCCTCCCAAGGTGAAGGAGTAGGGAGCCTGGGTGGATCCCTGACCACCTTGCAGGGCTGGCTCATTACAGAACCATTGGCAGTAAGTCCAAAGGAGAATAGAAACCTTATGACAATCTTCACGCAGACGTTCCTGTCAGTGTCACCCAGGACTCCACATTTTTAAAGTCAGGGTCACTTCTCAGACCTTATCTTCCTTGACCCATCATCAGCACTGGACACAGTCACCTCCCCCTTCAAACACTGTCTTTATATGACCCCTGGGACACTACCACCTGGCCACACCTTTCCTGTCTCTTTGCCGATTCCTCTTCAAGTCTCCAACCTCTAAATGTTGCAGCACAGTCCTCAAATATTCTGCTGCCCACACTCATCTCTTAGGTGACCTCATCCCATTGAAGGTCTGGAAGTACCGCCTACTATGAAAATCCCAAATGTATAACCCAAGCCTAAATCTGTCCCCTGAACATACCTCCAGCCAATCAAAGCCATCATCATTGCTTACCTGGATCACTATTGCAAAAGTCTCCACTGGCCTCCCTACTTCCATCTACAACCTTTCACTATGTAGGGTTCATGAAAGTCTAATCATGCCTTTTCTCTCCTCAGAACCCTTCAAGGATTACTTTCTCCTTTAGTATAAAAGCCTAGGTTCTGACTGTGTCCGCAAGGTACAGAGGCCCTCCACCACCTCTCTAACCTCATTTATTACTCATCGCACCCCTGCCAGTCTGCTCCAGTGCACTCGCCTCCCTGCTGGCCAGTGAGAACGTCAAGCTCACTCTGCCTCAGGGCCTTTGCACGCTGCCAGAGGCTTTGTCTGGAACTTATGTCCCTCCCACATATCCCCTTCACTTCCTCTGGGCAGCCACTCAGGCATCAGTTTTTCACCAGGACTTTCTCTGATGACCCTCCATAAAATGAGAGTGACTTATTCTCAGTTTGCCTCCTCCCCTCTCTTGTGACAGACACTTGGGATGCGGCACCCAGGTTCCTCTTCAGTGAGGGACTTGCTGCCCCAGCTGCCCGCAGTGCAGTCAGCAGAAGGCCAGCTGTCAGCCCCTTCAGGGATTGCCTCAGTTAGAGACATGGCCCCAAGCATGCAGAGAAAGCACCAGGACATTGCATTACATTCTGCTCTAATATTTCATGTCCCACTTCCAATTGGTTCATTCTGCAACAGAATCCATTCTGGCAAGCAGTTTTTCTATGCTTTTAATTCCCAACCAGAAAGAGAAAACCAGATGGCTTGCAGCCATGCTAGTCTGAGCTAACTGCAGGCTGCCTGATATGAGGCTCACAAGAACTGAAGGGGAGGATGTTTGTACTGCAAAATCCCAGGTCCTGATCCCTAACACCCAGCCCTAAAATGAAGAGGAAACCCCTAATCATCAGGCGAGCCAGAGCGCTTAAAAAGGCCTGGCAAGAACTCTGAAATCTGACCCGGCCAGCATGTGTCCCTGAATATCATAATAGACACTATATTTATCCTGAAAAGCCCTTTAGAGCACTGAGAGCTATAAATAGTCATTAGGGCCCAAGCAAGTGGCCTTAACACATGGATTTCCTTCAAAAAATGCAGACCCGTTTTAATTAAATTTGTGATTAACCTTTGGGAGGGCAGGCCCCTGGCTTCCGTTTGCTTCTGGAGACACCGTGAGTAATTTCCTATTCATTGGGCATTTGGGGATTAGCACACCCTCAGGTGTTCAGCTGGGCAGCAGCTCCCTGGCAAGGACGCTCTGGGCTCCGTGCGTGAGGGAATGCCCCTTGCGGTCTTGGGCCTCCCCTGGCCCCTTGTCTCTTTGCAAAGCTGATTCCTT
>JAQQAC010004778.1:12082394-12112853 GCA_029783875.1 Phataginus tricuspis | reverse complement strand
TCTTGGGCCTCCCCTGGCCCCTTGTCTCTTTGCAAAGCTGATTCCTTGCTATCATTTTCCCTCAGACCAAGATGGGAGTCACAGCCGTGCTCATGCTGCCCCTGCTGCTCCTGGGCCTCAGCGGCCTTCTCTTCATTTACCAAGAGGTGTCCAGGCTGTGGTCAAAGTCAGCCGTGCAGAACAAAGTGGTGGTGATCACCGATGCCATCTCGGGACTGGGCAAGGGTAAGCTGGCTTTGCCCCCACTTGTGCAGACCCGAGAGGCGGGAGGGGCCCAGGGCTGTGTTCTTCCCTCGCGTCTGTCACTACCCAGCAAGTGTCTTCTCTTTGGGAGGCTGCAGTTTCCTTTCCTGAGAAATGAGGGCATTGGAACATCTGGGCTTGCAAACGCACAGCCTCTGCGCCGCCGCTGATCTGCTGGGGTGATCTGTTTGCCTTCCTGGGGTTTCCAGGAATCCTGAAACGCACAGCCCGCAGCTGGGGCGGGGTCCTAATAAGCCCAGATGTGGGAGCTGGGTTCAGTTCCTGGCTGCACCACTTACTAGCTGGTGTCAGCACTTGCTGGCTTTGGGTTTCTCATCTGTAATGCAAGGATATTAGTTGTCTCTGCTTCATAAGGTTGTTGTGAGGATCAAGTGAAAGAATAGACGGAAAGCACTTGGAACCACTCAAGTGTTAGTGACGGTACAATGATGAGCAAATTAAGGCAGAGCATGCACCCTCCAGCACAACACACAGCCCACTGATCCCTATTTATTATACTTAGCCCGATTCTCTCAGCCCTATCACCTCCTGTCGTGAAAGCATTTATGCTTGAAACCCGTGAGGTAGATGGTCTCAGAGAGCCCTTCTGCTGGTGGCATCTGTGACATGAGAGGTGGTAAGTGTCCTTAGGCCTGTAAGATTCTGCTCTATCATTCGTAGCAATGGTAGTGCAGCCCCATATCTTATATGGCTGTGCTGTAATTCTTGCTGTTGTTTTACTTTTAATCAAACATAGAAGCCACACAGCCAAACATTCATAAGGTCACCCAACGAGTGTCCACTACATCCTGGGCACTGAGACGTGCCCTGGGGGGGCTGGGTGCCACCTCCCGGTGCTGCCCTCATGAGAACATTTGTGACCTCCTGTCTGGGAATTCTCTTGGGCATCCCAGTGGGAGCCAACCTGTGCGCTTTGAGGATGGGGTTAATTCAGTGGGTGACTAGCTCAGGTTCACTGTGTAAGGTGAGGCAGATAAACGAGGTTCTCTGTGCAGCACTAGCTGGGTCCCAGAAGCAGTTCCCAGGGAGGACATCCCGCAGCATGAGACTCAGTGCTCGGAAGGGAGGGGGCCCAAACGGCAGCTTCCACAGGAACAAGCTAAGACACACCCATTTGTCAATCAGACCAGAAAGAAGACCACAGGGAGTAACTGCTGTCCTGGGGAAATGGAGCAGAAACATCCAGCCAGAGACACCCAGAGCCCATCTTTGGGGAAACCTATTCTTCTAATCGAACATGCTTATCTCGCATCAGGCTGGCTGCTAACATGAGAGCCTTTCCTTCCCTGGGAAGCTTTCCCTGCCACCTTAACGGTTCCTTCTCTTGGATGGGGCCTGAGGAGCTGGCTCTGGGGCTCCTCGTATGAACACACCACTGCGAGGGCATGTCTCACACTCTCTGGGTCTGTGTGTTCTCAGCTGGCCTGCTAGACACAGGCTCCTCTATGGTGGTGCCTATATTTCACTTGCTCCGGTGTCCCCGGCACTGAGCTCAAAGCCTGGCATACAGTAAGCACACAAAGATGCTTATTTCATAAATAGTCTAACAGTGACCGTCTGATGAAGGAAGGCACTCATTTGGATAAGTGTTGTATACTTGATCCATTGATTTCTAGCTGGATTCTAATATGATCAGAGCACACACACTGTATTATTTCAATTCTTTTAAATTTACTGAGGTGTTTTTAATGGCCCAGGATGTGGACTCTCTTGCTGAACAATCCACGGGGGCTTGAAAAGAAGGTGCATTTCCGCTGTTGTTGGGTAGAATGTCCTACAAATGTCCATGAGGGCCTGTTGGTGGGAGAGGGGGGTCATTATTCTGTATCCTCCCTGAGTTTCAGTCTGACTGGCTGGCACCACTGTTCCATCTGTTGTCAGGAGATGCGTATTTGTTTCAGTAGTCTTTTTTTTTTAAGTTGCGTCCAGTTATAGCCACCCGCTGTATGTAAGTCAGGTGCCCAGAAATACACCTCAGGGACAAAATGGCATCTTCAGAGTAACGGGGTCTAGTCTCTGTCTTGCCTAATGTCAGTGTTCTTCTGCACTGTATCTTATAAACCCACCCTGGGAAGAAATGCAAAGCAGAAAAAAATAAAGTCCAGCTATGCAGAAGTAACTTGAGAAGCTGGACATGAGTGACCTTAAATAAATGCCCGGCCAGAACATGCTGCTGACCACAGCGATTCCAGGTTCCAGCTGCACCATTTCTGGGGTCCCAGGCAGGGCAAAAGTGAGGGCCCTGCATGGATGGGCCTGGCTCTGTGCAGCCTGTAGCTGCACCCTGGTCCCACGGAAACTGTCTGAACCTAGTGGGGTAGCATGGGACAGCAGTGAGGAGCCCAGCGCCAAGCTATTTACTAGGGAAATAAGACAAAGATCAGGACCTCTATCTTTGCCCAAAGCCCACGCAAGTCAGCCAAGTTGGGAAATGGGTCACCTCGGGCCCACTGTGTCTGCAGTGAGAGTGACTCTCACAGTGCTTGACCATTGCACGTGAACTGCTTTAGAGGGCACAGAGGCCTGCCTGGGCTTCATCACCTCTAGACGCAGTTTTTCACCTTTACATGTTTCTGAAATCAAGCCGATTGTCGGTCAATCAACAGCATCTTACAATAACGCACAGGCATTTCACCATCTCTGAAATCGGTAAGCACCTAACACTCTGACGACATCTTAGACTTGGGGAAACAAGGAAGGAAGGGCTCAATTTTTGTTTGCTGCGTAAAGAAGAAAAAGTCTGGTACCAACATTCTTGGCACAAGATAAATGCTGTGCTGAGCTGAGCTGATAGACAATGAAAATATGAATCCCTGAGTCTAGTGCCTGGCGTTCACAGAAAGGGCGTCTTTGGGAGTGAGCCCTCAGGTCTGCTGTGGCGGAGCAGTGATGCACCGCTGGGCTCGCCCGGGAAATGCAGGTGTGAGCCGAGAAGAGGGGTAATAGAGTGATGGTAAATACACTCCCAGCTGCCTCTCCCAAGGAGGTCAAGGCCCCAGACCCCTCTGCCCCAGGATCTCAGCTAGTGTATGTGCCTGTCTGTCAATTAAAAATCCTGTTACATGTGCATATGCACAGTTTAACTTCCAATTACACACACACACACACACACACACACACACACACACACACACACAGAGTTAAGTGTTACAGCATTGTATTAGACACTGTTTTGAATTCTTTTTAAACTTACTATATTGTGAACTTCTTCCCATGTCAGTAGATCCATTTCTGCAACATCATTTTTAAAGTGTTCAAAATATTCAATATATAGATTTACCACCATTCACTTAATCAAACTCCTATAATATTGGACATTTATAATCATCTCCAACTCTTTGCTATTATAACAGTATAGAGATAAACAATATTATAACTATGTCCATACAGACATTCTTAATTATCTCCTTAAGATGAATGTCCATAAATGAAATAACTGGGTCAAAGTCCATACTTGTAAGGACACTGTCAAATTTTTGTTCCTGAAGATCATGGCAATTTACTCTACCACCAGTAGTGAATGTGTGACTATTACCAATTTTGTTTTTGATTATCTGAGAGATTAAAATTAGTGTCATGTTTTAAGCTGCATTTCTTTATTATTGGCATTGACCTTCTGTATGTTAGCTCCTTGCTCACATTGCTTACTGATATCCTATTATTTATTAGGGTCTTTATCTTATTTTCTTATTGATTATAAGAGTTCTTTGAGGATCAAATAAATTAACCCTTTTCTGATATATGTATCATAAACAGTTCCCTCAATTTATCTTGCTCTTAATTTTATATATTTTTCTGCTCTAAAGAAGGTATTTTTAGGGAAAAAAATCTAGAAGTCATTTCTGTTAGGATTTCTTCTTTCAGTCTCATGCTTAAAAGATCTTTCCCCAAAGCAAGGTTTTGTATTCACCAACTTTTTTCTGTTTTTACATGTAACTATTAAACATTTTGGTATATTGCCTCTTGATTTTTTTCTTTTCTTCACAAAAAATTACCCACTAGTCCAAAAAAATACTGTTTAAATAATATATTCTTTTCTGACTGATTCAACAAGCTACCTTATCATATACTAAATTCTTATAAATACTTGGCTCTATTTTTAATCAGTATATGTATTTATACTTGAACCACTAACAATCTGCTTCAATTTCTGTAGCTGTATAATGTATTTTAATAACTGATAAGTTAGTCTGTCCCCATTACAGTCTATCAAAATGTTATTTGTTTTTTTTGCATATGTATTATTCCAAATTAAGTTTGGGAATCTTTCTGTCACTTTCTAAGACATGTTGGGATCTTGATTTACTGCATCAAATTCACTGGGAGATGGATTGACATCTTTATTGAATTTTGCCATCCAGAATCATCAGGAATAGCCTCTTTCCCAGTAAAACATCTGTGGTCAGAGAAATTGTCCATTCTCTGTGGTCCTAAGACTTCAAGGTGACATTGTTAACACTATTTTTTCTTGACTCAGGTTTCCCTCCATCGACAGAAGTGACCGCAGCTTCCTCCCCACAGCTGTGTCATTCTCACCCATCACCCGTTTCTAGATCTCTCTGAGACCTCCCCTCTCTCAGCCCTTTACTTTCTTTCTCTTGCAGCCCCTCCTCCTTCATTCCTGCTCCTAACTGGCTTAGACTGCAGAGCCCAGCACCCTAATCTCACTCTCCCTCCAATGCCACAAGACTTAAAAAAAATTGCCCTGGATGCTGAATTTGGTTTCTGGAAATAGCCAAAAATAATTCAGAACTAAGTCTGGTATTCTCTCTACCCCTACCAGGTTTTTGAGCCTTGCAGAAGAAAATCACACAACCCTAAAAACACTTTAAGCCACTGCATTCAGGATATCCAGCCCCCAGTGGGCACCCAATGCTGTCTAGCTCTCCTTTGGCATCCGGTCAGTTCATGCCCATGACTGCTTGGTATAAAATGGGACCGTAATAGGTAACCCCCCACCATCCCACCCCCGTCGATAGTAAGTGGTGATGGTGCCCTCCCCAGATCCCTGTGCCTGGCCAGTTTGTCCACCCCCAAGGTGCTGTGAGTGCTGGCGACATTGCTCACAGACTTGCCCTCTGCCAGGGGATGCTGCCTGGCCCAGGAGTTACAGCCCAAACAGGAAGGCAGCACATACCCAATGACGATGATACAGGTATAAAAACACCTGAGCCTCATGCATCCAGGTGGCACAGCTCTGCAGTTGGGCTCACACTCCAGAGCCTTCCTTGGATCCAGCCAAGGATAGACTGTGCCTGAGGCCACACCCTTGCCTGGCACCTACCCTGTGGCCTTACTCCCCGACAGACTTTTTAGTGAAGAGCAGTCCCTCAGTAAATCCTGGCCGTCTGGATCTCTGTATCTGCTTCTGCTTCTAGGGAATCCAGCCTAAGACTAACTCATAGAGTCATTGTGGGAATTAATGAGTTAATATATGTAAATCTATTTCAGCAGCCCCTAGAACAAGGAAGTTCTAAAAACACATTAGCTTTTACTGTTCTTAAATATCAGTATTATTGCTACACAAGAATGCTATTTGTCTACCAGTCATTGCCCAGCTGAGAAAGCCCTGTATTGGGTGAGTCGGGAGTAGGTCCAAAATAACGTTAACTGCACAGAGGCAGGTTTACTTTTAAATAAAAAGAACCCTGGCTGGACTTTTTTCCACAGAGAAAGCATGAAGGAAATAGATGACATTTGGTCTGAAAAACACATGGTGATGATGGTCTCTAATATCTTTATGTTGAGAAATATTTAGGGCTTGGTCCTGGGGGGCAAGATGGACAGGGTCATCTTTCTGTCCATTTTAAGGAAGAACGTCCTACCATCAGAATTATCCATTGGCAGAGGGCTGCTTTGCCCCATATGAGCTCCCCAGCCATGCTAAGGCTGAACATGAGGAAAAACTTCAGTGTTGGGAGGAGGAGGAATGAAATGACTCCCAAAAGACCTCATGGCCCTAAGACTTCTTAATTGAATTCTTAAGAGAGAGGGGCTCACCATCAGTGGCTCTAACCACACAGTACACCCTGCCCTCTTTCCTTCTTCCCCACAGAGTGTGCTCGGGTGTTCCACACGGGTGGGGCGAGGCTGGTGCTGTGCGGGAAGGACTGGGAGAGGCTCGAGATCCTGTATGATGCATTGATGAGCGTGGCTGACCCCAGCAAGGTAAGGCCTTCTGGCAGTCAGCTGGGGGGACTCTTGGGTACTCTTAGGCCTCATTAGTTGTTAAAGAGCAGCTCTTTGAGCAAGTTGGAGAAACTTGGTGATTGCTTTGGGGGAATATAAGGCAACGGTATCACTAATCTTGACACAGGCATTTGTGCCAGTTGTAAGGATTGATTTTTTCTGAGCATTCACCATGCCAAAAATTTGTTCTCTAGCCAATGACCCTCCCCACCCACTACTCAGAGGATTCAGAAGATAGGGTATGTCACAGTATAGGCTCTGATAATAAACACAGATGGCTGATTTAAAAAGTAGTAATACCTTCAAATGTTATTTCCTTCAAAGGAATCAGAGAAATGAAGTCCCCTTCTAAGAAGTCACCTGGGAGGTGAACACTTACTTCAATGCAACCGCTAGTTTTCAAAGCATTTCTGGGGCATTGTTTAGGGAATTGCCCTCAGAGCTCTCTTCAGAACTTAAAAAACAAAACAACAATAAAAACCTTTGCCCTTGATGTTGAATTTGGTTTTGGGAAATAGCCAAAACTAATTCAGAACCAAGTCTGGTATTTGAGGAAATGGAGGAAACAGGATAGCACTGCATTCTCCAAGGTATGTGTCTCGGGATGTTATTAGGTATTGAGTAAAAACAAGGTTCTGAGGTCAACTATGTGGGAAATTCTCAGTAAAGTGAAGCTTGTCTGGATGGTTTCTTTACCATAGGCCTTTTCAGAGCCTTTGATACACTAATGTACACTGAGTATCTCCAAGAAGAACACATAACAGTCTGTGTTTCCCAAACAAATTTGACTAGAGAATCCTCTTTTCAGGACTAGTGTTTGTCAAACATTGGAATTGCATTTACTATATGATATCACCAATTTTCAATCTGTTCCCACTTCTAGACCATTATAGTCTTGATGACAGCAAGCGTCTAGAGCTGAACGCAATGCCTGTTGCATAACCGGTGCCCCAAAAATACTGTGTTGAGTATATGATTTTGGTCAAAAACAGAACATGGCTACAAAGTACTGTGATGGATTCTCTTGAGGCTTATAAGCTAATTTGGAAAGCAATTTCCAAAAAGCTCATGGAAGCTGTAAGTGCTGACATCATCCCTGGAATCGGTGCACAGCCTCCACTGTGAAGGGCAATACTCATTTGGATATATCAGTTCTGGCCCCTTGGCCAAAAGTTCAGACTTATTAGTGCACGTTTGCATGTCTGGATTATTGTCACTGCTGATAACCAAGAATGGGATCTCTGCCAATTTCCTTTCTCCCCTAGTCATCTCTGTGTCTTCCTCATCATTTTTGGGGTAGTCATTCCATGTGCTCTGAATTTCAAAAGGGGTGGCTGTTAGACTGAGGGGCCCCTAAGGTCTGTGAGAAGGAGGTATTTGCACACATGCCTTGACTCTCTCATTGGCTTAGCAGACATTTACCCCGAAGTTGGTTCTCTTGGACTTCTCAGACATCAGCTGTGTTCAGGATGTGGCCAAAGAGGTCCTGGACTGTTACGGCTGTGTGGACATCCTTATCAACAATGCGAGCATGAAGGTGAAGGGGCCTGCCCATAAGATTTCTCTGGAGCTTGACAAAAAGATCATGGACGCCAATTACTTTGGGCCCATCACATTGACCAAAGGTCTCGTGAGTTTAACCTTCCTGTGAATTTCTGGGCCACTGACTGCTAGAACGGGTTCTGTTACACAGCCAGATGGTCATCCAGTTCTGGGTAGAGACTCCAGCCCTGATGAGAAAATCTCTTCCTATTTGGTGCATGCTTTCAGCATTCTGACTGATGAAAGATAAGGGATTTTGAAAGTATATTACTAGTGTATTCCAAACTCCCTCTCTGTGAATCCCTTTCCCCACCCTCTTCTTACTCACAGCCATGGCTACCCCTCCACTCCCATTCCACATCCTTGGAGCATCCTTTGCATATATTTTGATAGATCAACTTTGCAGTTGATCTTCCCCCAACCATGAGAGTTGATTAAAGCAGCATTCCTTCAGAAATGAAAAAGAAAAAGCTTTATCCTCAAACCACAAGAGACCCAGCACATTGTTGATCCCTTTGTAGAAATACGGAAGGCAGGACGATGTTCCCTTTAAAGGGTGACATGGTAGTTCCTATGTGGAGATTTCTCATCACCAAGTTCAAATGCAGGTCTGAAGCTGGGGGGCTGGGACTGGAGATGATATGGAATAGCAAAAGTTGAAGCACTGCTCCCCAAAAAGGTTTTTCAATTCAGAACCCCAAGAGTGAGAATATAAGCATGGGTAATTTCTACATTTAGGGAGTGGGTGCCCTTGTTGAGGCTGAGAAAGCATAATCTTAGAGTTGCCTTCTGTACAGCCAGAGTCTCCATGATAACAAGATTCTGAGTACTAGGAGGCATGAAGGGGAAGACTATTGGGGGCAGAAAGATGACTTCCCAGAGGTTGTAAAATAGTGTCGCAGAGATAACAGTTTCCTCCTGCAGGTACCTGGGGATACAGCAAGCAGGCCAGCAGAGGTGTGTCATTCAGTCCACCTCTTGAGAGTTCAGGCTCACTGGCACCAAAACGAAGGCTGCAGAAAGCCAGGGGGAGAGGCCAGGACTGGCTTCTCTTCCTGGCTGATCCTCGAACTTGCTAGGACACCTGGGTCTCATCACTAGCTCTGAGTGTCAGTTTACCCATGTCTTAACATGCAGGGGCTGGATTTAACTGACCATTTGAAAATTTGTTTGTTTTTTGCCATATCCCTATTCCATCTGTACACTTATTTACTTCATATCACTCTCTAAATATCCTCATTTTTAATGAATTCATTTTAGGAGGAAATCTTTACAATACTACCATAAATTAAAAGCCCCTTTCCCTCTCAATAAATAGAAGAAAACCTGAGAACAAAGTAATAAGTTCTCTGAAGACAGAAGGCTGAAGTCTTTACTCTTTGTTAAAAGATTCACATGTGCACAAGAGGTGGTAAACACACAGAACCCACATGAAACCTCCTCCCAGAGGTGATGGGAGAACTGAAAGGGATTACCTTTCTCACTATGGAAAGCTGTGTCCCTTCATGCACATGGGTGGGTCATTTAAAATCACCCAGCAGTTCACCAGTTGAGCCCAGCCCACTCTTAGGGAACACGGGATAAATGGTGGCTGGGGTTCATGCCCCCTATAATCTACTTACAGGGAGGAAGACGAGCCCCACATGATGAAGGGGTCTGGGGATGGAGTCTGCGGGCTGCCACCTGACTCGATATCAGATTTGTAACCATGACTCATTGTCCTGTTTTCCAGTCCTGCTTCCCAACATGATCTCCCGGAGGACAGGCCAAATCGTGTTAGTGAATAACATCCAAGGGAAGTTTGGAATCCCATTCCGTACAGCTTGTAAGTTGCTAAGACAATAGTGTTTCATCTCATCTTATGTGTCTCATAAGACAAGAGATGTTTTATCTAGGAAGAAGCATACGGTTACATGGGGGATGAGGTCCAGAGATGAAATGATCTAGTGGTTTTTCTTTCATTTCTGCAGTTCTTATTTTGAGCACCTCTGGCATGCAGGTGACTGGGAGATGCTGAGAAGTAAGAGATAAGGTCCTGACCTCCAGATGCTCACATCCCACAGGTAGTCAGGACATGCCCTGCTGAACGTGAGCAGTGCCAGCCGAAGGTCCCACTCCTGACATGGGGGCACAGCCCCAGCTTGAATGTCCCTTCCTCCATAAAGGACAGGAAAGATTACAACCAGGAAAGAAAAGATGCATGCACATCATAAAAGAGGGATGGAGGGGTTCTGAGGAAGAAAGAAGGAGAATAGGGAAGAGGCAGAATTCCAGGAGAGATGAGGGAGAGAATTCCAAAGGTGAGCATCCTTCAACAAGCCCGAGGAGGAAAGGGACTTCTCTGTGTGTGTTCGTGGGATCCAACTGGGAGAATTCTGGAGACATTCCCACCTCCCGGGAGGTAGGCTCTTGGAGGGTGGAGACTGTGCCTTATATACTTCTTTGTGGCCCACAGTACCCCACACAAAATAGGAGCTCAGTAAATGTCTGATAGGTGGAAGGGTGAGAGGGAAGGAGGGAGGAATGAAAAATGGCTTGGTCCCGTCTCGGTCTGTGTGAGTTGCCATAACAAAATACCATAGACCAGGGGGCTTAAACAGCAGAATTTATCTTCTCACAGCTCTGGAGGCTGGAAGTCCAAGATTAAGGTGTCAGCAGGATTGATTTCTCCTGAGGCCTTGTTCCTTGGCTTGCAAACAGCCTTTTCCCAGTGTCCTCATGTGGTCTTCCCTCTGTGCAGCTCTTTCCGTGTCCAAATTTCCTCTTCTTATAAGGACACCAGTCAGTTTGGATGAGAGCCCACCCTCGTGACCTCATTTTAAATTAACCACCCCTTTAAAGGTCCTTATTTCCAAATACAGTCACATTCTGAGATACTGGGGTTAGGACTTTAACATATGAACTTTTGGGGGGGGGCAAAATTAACTCCCAAGTATCCCCTAATAGTGTTTACTTTCCTTTTCCCATTTGCACTGTTAGCTTAAGCCTAAGGGGCTGTGAGGCTCTGCTGTACAAATGAAGGACTTTATTACTCTGTGTAGCACTGTCAATAGGATGGCTGGATCCGCAGGGACCACTGTTCCACACTGTCACTCAGGGAAGCTAGAGTCATGCCAAGTCATTGCCTTGGCATCATTTTCCATGTGGTCAGAACCCATACCCACCCCATCTGGGCTCTGGCTGGCAAGAACAGGGCAGAGGGCATCAGGGAAGTGCCCAATGTCTAAAGCCCTAGGCCAGAAGTTAGTACATATCACCTGCTCACAGCTTGTTGATGACAAGTCAGTCATTGGCTTCCACTTAGCTGCAAGGGATGCTGGAAGCACAGTCTACCTGTGGGCCCTGGAGGGAGAGAAGAATGGAGCTTGGTCCACACATGGCAGTCTGCTGTCCCTCACTTCCCTCTCTTCCCCAGTCTGTTTATGAAGCTCACCACTCTTCCTGCCATGTGCATGCATCTTATTTCTCCAGGTGTGTTATCTCCAGGAGTTGGATTACTTGTCACTTTCCTTGCTCTGTGCCTTCATTCATTCAACAAGCAGCAATCAAATGTCTAAAGCCACGTTCTGGGGACAGACAGCAGTGACAGGGTATGCCACAGCACGGGCCTACAACAGGCCCTCTGGTCACCAACCAACATGGGGCCATTGCAATGGTTTCCTTGGAGAGCTTCTGAAAAGGGTGGGGAATTCTAACAAGGCTCTCTCCACCTGTTCAGCCATGTGTAGTCTGGCTTCTCTGCCACTGAGGAATCAAGAGGTGCAGGGTTTCTCACACACATTAGTACTGCAGAGAGGCCAACCCGTGCTGGCCCCAGATTTTCTTCTTCCCCCAGGTTTAGTTTCTGGGGGTCTGCCTGGGAGTGACTGGGTCACCTGACTGCATGGGTGGGTCTCCTTTCACACCCCAAAGAAATGTAGCCTCCCTTGCTGCCACAGCACCATTTAGGTGAGGAAGTGGGGGGCCCTGCGTTCAGACCAGACACACAGGCTTAGAGGTGGGCTCGCACCTCTCCCAGCACTAACCACACCTCGTGGGAGTTCCTGCTGCACTATGGGCTCCGCAAGGGCTGTGCTACCCTGACCACCCACCCCCCACGTCTGCAGCACCCTGCCCAGAGCAGAGGCTTCACTGTTGAATGATTGAAGGAACTGACAAGTTGGTATATGAATGAACAAGCTGATAACTCTTTTTGTGTGGTAATAGCTGTTTTGACATATAATTCACATACCATACAATTCACCCATTTAAAGTGTACAGTGAAATGGCTTTTAGTATATTCACAGAGCTGTGCATCCATCACAACAGTCAACTACAGAACACTTCCACTACCCCAAAAGAAAACACTGCACCCCTTAGCCATCACTCTCCCATCATGTCTACCTCCCCTAGTCTTAGGCAACCACTAATCTACATTGTCTCTATGGATTTGCCTATTCTGGACATTTCATGTAAGTAGAATCATACAATATATGGTCCTTTATTCCCAGCTTCTTTCACTGTCACAATGTGTTCAAGGTTCATCCATGTTGTAGCATGTATCAGAGCTTCACTCTTTTTGATGGCTGAATAGTACTCCACTGCGTGCATAGAACACATTTCTTCACCTGTTCATCAGCTGATGGACATTTGGGTTTTTTCCACTTGGGGCTATTATGAATAATGCTGCTATGAAGATTCATGTACAAGTTTCTGTGTGGACCTATATTTTCATTTCTCTTGGGTATATGTACCTAAGAATGGAACTGTTGGGTCACGTGGTGACTCTATATTTGAGTAATGGCCAGCTGTGCTGTTTTACATTCCCACCCATGAGGCATGAGGTTCCAGTTTCTCCACTCCTTGCCAACTCTTGTTATTATCCATCTTTTTTATTCTAGCCACCCCAGTGGTTTGAAATGGTCTTTCATTGTTTGATATGTACAGTCCTGATGGTGATAACCCTTTTCAGTCAGGCGGGGTTGGGGTCACTGTGAACCAGATGGGAGTCCTGACAGAGCACAGGAGACAGGAGGCCTGGATTCCAGCCACTTTCTGGCTCTACAACCTGGGGCTGTTCACATAACCTCTGAGCGTCTTTTACTTCATTATTCATAAAATGGGGCTAATAGCCTCTCTGTCTCTCTTCACTACAATAGATTCAGTTAAGAAGACAGAATCTCACACAGGTGCAGAGAAGATCAAATGAGATAATGTATATAAACCAAGACAATATATATAAACTGATATTGTATGAACCAAGGCAGTGCAACCTGGGAAGCCCAGCTGGGTTTGGTTTGCCAGGCATGCTGGCAATCTCTGTTTAATTAGCTATTTGGTATGGTGTTATTGTGATTTTTATTAAGAAATACATATTTGGTCTTTATCCCATTTCTGGCATGGGGCTCCTAAAACCTTTGGAATTTCCTAAGTGATGAGAACCATCAAAGCGTCTTTCATCTGTTAATGAGGTGACTTTAGGACCTTATCTAAGGATGGAGCTGGACACTAGGGGAACCAACCATGTGATTAGAAGGTTGGAACTCTCAGCCCCACCCCCTTAACCTTGAAGGAGGGGAGAGGAGCTGGAGGTTGAATCAGTTCCAAAGGTCAATGATGTAATTAATCTTGCTAATATAATGAAGCCCCCATAAAAAACCAAGGGAGGGGCTTTGGAGAGCTCTGGGTTGGTAAGCACATGCAGGGGCTGGGAGCGGGGCATGCATGGAGAGGACAGGGAGCTCTGTGGCTTCCCCACACCTTCCCCTGTGCAGCTCTGCCATCTGGCTTCCATCTGAGTTATGTCTTTTTATAATAAACCAGTGATCTAGTAGGTAAAGTGTTTCTCTGAGTTTTCTGAGCCGCTCTAGCAAATACATTAGACCTAAGGAGGGGGTCACTGGACCTCGATCTATAGGTGGTTGGTCAGAAGCACAGGTAACACCCTGGACTTGTGATTGTCCTGAATTTGGGGAAGAGGCAGTCTTGTGGGAGCCAAGCAGACAGAGCGTGTGCTTTCCCAGGCGCCATGACGCGGCCTCTGGGCCTGCTTCTCTCCTGGCTCCTCGTGTGGTCCTCCAATGACAGCTTTACTTTGGGCTCCTGCTGAAACCTGGAGGGATCATGAAAGTACTGACTACTTCTCAGAGGGTTTCCCCTGGCCCACTCTGCATGACACGCTTCCCATGTATCAGCTTGTTCAGTCCTTACCTTGTACTATGCTCATCTTATGGGTAAGGCATCTGGGCGTGCGGCACCTGCATTCTTAGGCCTGGGGGTAGTTTCCAAGGGCAGCTATACATGTGGGGGACAGGCATCCGGCTCCTCACTAGCACTGGGTGTGGTGTGTGGTGTGGTGGCAGAGACCACAAAGTGCCCACCCACAGCTTCTCAAGTCCTCCAACTGACACCCCTGAAATGGGAAATTAGGGTTCACCATACCCCAGAAGTGGATCTGACTTCCCAAAGCTTTAAGGAATGCCCATTCTGTTTGGAATCCCTGGATCAATTCCTGTTTACCCAACCCACACGCTCCTCTATTCAAGTGAATTTGGTGAATAGCTTACACGGACAGGATCTCAGGAAGTGAGAGTGGGGGTTCTGTGCTCTGTGCTCACCATGCCACCAGCTGGCCCCAGGACCTTGGAGAAATCACTTGGGTCCTAGCCTTCCTGGGAAGGAAGGGGAACACTTGCTTGTGCCACGTATTTTACATGCATTTTCTCATTTGATCTTCACAACAACTTGACAAAGCTGAGATTATCCCCATTTTAAAGTTAAGAAAACCGAGCCTCAGAAAGGTAAAGTGACTTGCCTAAGGTCACACAGTGGGCAAGTAGCTCACCGGGATTCCATCCAGCTCCACCTCTGCCCACGGCTTCCCGAGGGCTCTGTGTCCTCACCTGCGCAGTGATGTCTGGCCGGTGACTCAGGAGGCCTCCTCCCACTGAGCTTGTAGGAATGCCAAGTAGGCCTCCTTTCTCTTCTGCTCCTACCCGGGAGCAGGGCTCGCCCGGCCACGCCCACTGGCTGCTTTCTCTTCCAGATGCTGCCTCCAAGCATGCCGCGCTCGGCTTCTTTGACTGCCTGCGTGCTGAAGTGGAGGAATACGATGTTGTCGTCAGCACTGTGAGCCCGACTTTCATCCGGTCATACCATGTTTACCCAGGCCAAGGAAACTGGGAGGCCTCCATTTGGAAATGTGAGCTTTCAGAGGGAAGCCAGAGGTCCAGGGGCCTGGGAGGGCTCTGGAGCGCCTCTGGGGGGTCTGGGACAGCCTGGTTTCACTGGGCCAGGAGGTGTTCCTGAAGCATGTGACTGGTGGCTGTGGGGCCCCTGAACCTGGTTAATAGCAGGGAGAGGCCCCCAAATTTCAGTCCTGAGGCACCAGGTAGAGAGAATCCCAACCTGCAACCAGCAGACCAAGGCCCAGCTGGGCTCATTCGCTCACAGGCTCTGTGACCATGGCCAAGTGACTGCTTGTCTCTGGGCCAGGTGGAATAGCTAGGATTGGACCTTTTAGAAGGTTCCCTATAGAGGGCAGCACAGAGAGGAGATTGCTCACATTTGAAGCTTGCCTTTGTTACCTATTAAAGGTTCCCCCTCAGTTTCCCCTTTAGAAAATGAGGGAAGATGGTAATACCATCCTTGGAAAGGCATTGGGAGGACTGAAGGTTCTGGCTCATAGAGGGTTGGAAGAGCAACCAGCACATACTGAGTGCTCTGTAAATGCCTTTATTATCACTGTTCCAGAATGCTCCAACGTGAGAGTTGCTACACCCTGCCCAAGGCTTTGTCCACATCTGGGTATCAAGATGGATCACGATGTGGGCAAGTGGTTCTGGGAGGTTCCTGACAAGCAGCTCTTCACAGCAATTGTAAACAGCAGCCCCTTAATTCATCTGGAACCTTCTTATTGTCTAAGCTCTTTCTCATCCCTTCTACAGCTCATTGCCCCCCTACCAAGTCAGTAAGGCAGGAAACTACACCCACTTTGCAGATGGAGAACCTGAGGTGCAGGGGGGCTAAGCGTGTCCCCCAGAGCCTCAGGCCAGTGGACAGCAGAGCTGGTCTGGAGCCCACGACTCCTGGCGTGGCACACACTCCCCTATCTCAGGGCACACAGCAGGCTCGCTCTGATGAGGTTATAACCACCATCCCCCCTTGGGGGCTTTTCAGTTTTTTTCAGGAAGCTAACTTACGGGGTTCACCCTGTGGACGTAGCGGAGGAGGTGATGCGCACTGTGAGACGGAAGAAGCAAGAGGTCTTCATGGCCAACCCCGTCCCCAAGGCCGCTGTGTACATCCGCACCTTCTTCCCAGAGTTTTTTTTCGCCGTGGTGGCCTGTGGGGTGAAGGAGAAACTCAGTGTCCCAGAGGAGAGTTAACTGCAGGAGGCCACGTGGGCCACCTCGATGGGAATAAAGGCTTTCCTGGCAGGTGCTGGATCTTCCTTCCTCTCCCCTGGTGACCCCACACAAGCCATCCCCTAACCTGTCCTCTCCCTGAGGGATATGCTCACCATCCCAATGAGGATGGCCTGGAGCCCAAGTGTCTCCCACTTGACAGTCTCAGGACACATTTCCAGAAGGTTCTCCACTCCACAGGGTAACAACTGAGCAGAACAACAGGAACCCTGATGGGTCCAGCTGTTATACACATGCACATGCGTGCACACACACACACACACACACACACATACCATGCCATCCACCTGCTCAGAAACCACTCAGAAAACACCTCCACTTAATACAAGGGAGACCTGCCCACCTCAGCCTCCAGTAGCAGAAGCAGGACTTGGCAACCCTTTAGGGCAGCAGCTGCCAAACAGAAGTTCCTGTGATGGCGGAAATATTCTATAATCTGCATTGTCCAGGATGGCAGCCACTAGCCACATGTAGCAGCTGAGTGCTTGAAATGTGGCCTGTGCAACTGAGAAACTGAGTTTTAAATTTTGTTTGATCTGAATTAACTTGAAGTTAAATAGCCGCATGTGGCTAGTGGCTCCCAGGTTGACAGCGGAAGAGCTGCGATGTTCATCCTGCAGCAAATGAGGATCAGCCCCTTCCCTGAATTTAACTGATGTGAACAGGGGCTCAGGCACAGCTGTTTCTAAAATCTCTTAGTTGATTCTAAGGTGTCATGAACCTTGAGAACCTCTGCTCTGGAGCATCTTCCTCATTCCAGCCTTTCGTACATTCTCAGAGCAAAAGTCATGTAAAACTGCCATGCTCATTATTGGTGGGTGTTTCTCTGAGTTCAGTTTTCTTACACAAAACAGTTAATGATTTTTGGGATCTTGGAAAGTACAGGGTACATTTTTTGCCCTAATATTAAAGCTACTGATTCAAACTTTTTGAATATTAATAAATGACTGGGGGCTCAAATTTCTCCCCTGAACTCCAGCCATTTACAAAATTAACATATATATGGTACACATAAGCAATGCATAAACCATAACTTAAAAAGCAAATGCTGAGGATGACATGGTTGCCAGAGCCCAGCCTAACAAATTTGTAAGTGTATTATACAGAATTCTCGAGCATGGAACAGTGTTCTTCAGATCTCTAGAGCTAATTCATCTCGCTTCAGGCCTATTGGTTAACAACTCCCTGTTTCCCCCTCCCCCAGCCTCTGGTAACCACCATTCCACTCTTCCATCCAATGAACATAACTATTTTAGATACTTCACATGAGAAAATTATATTCTTGCTTCTTGGTACTGATACAGGGATTAAACATTGATGGTTATTAAGTACAAGTGAAGCTACTGTAAGAGCAAAGGAGGGCTCTTGCAAAAAGGGCTCCAGGAATACACACAGAAGGCAGTAGGTAGGGATGGTGGCTGATCATATGTGGCAACTTGGCTGTGCCACTGGGTGCCCATCTATTTTTTCAAAAGTTATTCTGGGTGTTCCTGTGGCTGTTTTGGGGTGAGAGTTACATTTAAATCAGTAGAATCTGAGTGAAGCAGACTGTCCTCCACAATGTGGGTGAGCCTTGTCCAGTCAGCTGAAGGCCTAAATAGAACAAAAGGCTGACCTCTCCTGAACCAGCAGATGGTCTTCAGAACTTCTTCTGCCACACCAGCTCTTCCTGGCTCAACAGCAGATACTTTTGAACTCAATCTGCAACTCTTCCCTGAGCCTCCAGCCTGTCAGCCGCTGAGCCTCCCCAACTATGTGAGCCAATTCCTTAAAATAAATCTCCCTGTATAAATATGTACACATACATACATACATACACATACATATATATGCACACATACAAATCCTATTGGCTCTGTTTGCTGGAGAACTATCTGTAAGCCAAAGAGCTCTGTTTCACTTTACCCCTTAGAAAAGGGGTATATTCATAGTACACTAGTGGCAATGTATACTTGGTAGTATTTCAGTGACAATATATAACAATATTTCCCAAAGGGTGGCTTACAGAGAAAGTGAGATCTGTGTGAGGTATAGTCTTGTGTGCTCTCTGTGCTCTGATACACAGTAATGTACCAGTAAACAGAAAGAGGAAAAGGAGAAAAAAGAAGGTACATATATGAATTTTAGTATGGGTAAGAGCTTTTCGAGGTCTGCAAGCCCTGTGTTCTTACAGATGCAAGGAACCCCATTTGATGTCCCAGGCCACTCCTTGGTGAGGCAGACCGCTCAACTCTGGCCAGTGAAAACTAACAGAAAGATGTCCTTTCAAGAAGCCAGGATCTGTCTTCAAGCTCATTTCTTCCCCTGCTTCTAGTCTAATCATCAGAGGCAATTCAGAAGAAATGGAACCCCTCTTCATTGTATCCCTTCAATATTTGAAGACTACCACCCTGTCCCTGATTCTCTTCTCCATGCAACATGGTTTCCAGCCCCCTCACCACCCACCTTCTGGGTATGCTAACTATTTGCTAATATTCTTCTGAAAATAAGGCTCTAGGAGCGCAAGGCTGGGTTCAAATGTGGTTTGACTAGCCCAGAATATGCCAGGGTGCTTTTGTCTATTCAAAGCTCTGTTTATTTAATTGAATTTTTAACCTAAAACCAAGACTAAATATACTTGCCTTTGAAATTATTTCAACTCATCACTGTTAAAGGAAAAAAATATTTGCAAAACTGATCTGTGCCTACATCAAGCTGTGGATAAAGTAAGCCAGAAATGGAAAGCAAAATGGCTTGAGCCGAGGGCTTATCTGTCCTTACCGGATGCCACTGCTGGGACCATGACCGAATAATAAATTCTCCTTAAAGCTTTCAATATTTTCTTCCTTTTCCTGTTCTGTCCCAGAATGACTGACCCTCAATTCCATTCTCCTAGTTCTCCACAGACCTATAATAGTCTTCTCTGAACTGAAACACATTTCATCTGTCACTGGGTAAAGTTTGGCCAAGGTAAATATGCCCTTTTCATAGCTGTGAAGTAGGTTGGACTGGACAAGATGCATTCCAAAGTCCCCTCAGATTTTGCAGACCTTTAGATCTGTGATTCTTGGGTCCCACTATTTGCTGGATAAACTCCTCTGACCCACCCACTGAAATTTCTGCACCACCAAATCTACTCACTGGTCGGGCGGGGGGCGGGGGGAGGGGGATGAATGGTAGGCTGCTGGTCTCTGTGGGAAGCCTCGGCACGGCTGCTTTGCCCAGCGGCCACCAGCCAGGGGGTCCGAAATTTCCCAAGACTCCCAGCCCACTGGGCTGAGTGCGCTGGGATGATTTTGTTCTGCTGTTGGGCCCTTGTCTCTTTAAGACTTTAAAAAAAAAAGCGTGCGCTTTTCTTTTGTCCCGGGGAGCCGGCTGAGAGGACCCACTAGCGGTCTCCATCTCAGTTCCTGCACTTCTGTTTCTCTAATCTCCGCTACACCATGTGATGTGTGTCAGTGCTCCCGGCGCCGATCACCAGGGCTGGTTACTTAGCCAGCCTGTGTTCCCACTCCCTCCCCGCTCTCATTCTTTTCCTCCCACCAGTGCTCTGGGGTCAGGGAATGCTCGTCCCGCCGCGTCGCGGCTTTGTATCTTACCCGCTTCCTGGGGCACTGAGTTCTCGCAGATGTAGCTGTGGCCTGGCTGTTGTGTTGTATCTTCTGGTCTCTCTTTTAGGAATAGTTGTATTTGTTGTATTTTCACAAATATATATGGTTTTGGGAGGAGATTTCTGCAGCCCTGCTCACGCCGCCATCTTCCCAGAAGTCTCTATGCTTTCTTCTTTTCCTGCAAAGTATATGCCAGAGATTTTGAAAGGAATTCCCCTCGCACGAGATCTCTATGGAACTGACGCCAGATAATGAGCCATTAGACTGTTTTGAGAGGTTTAAGAAGGCCAGAGTCTACATGACAGTAAAAGATCTTCCACTCGAAACTATGTCAATTTGATACCAGTCATTCCCCTTCTACCACTCATTTATTTCCTTGTTTACTGTAAGTATGAGGGATGCGTAATCTCCACCCTCATGAGCTGTCAGTCACCCTGGAAGAAAGGACATGGCTGAAAGATAAAAGTGTGATCTTGTCAATTCATTACATTTCCTTAGCAACTTTCTTCCCCATCATGTAAGGCATGTGGAACTAGGTTCAGTCAGATCACTGCAGCCAAAAGCCTGCATCAGGGTTTCTAAAGCACGTCGTATTCACAGTCCTTCTGGAGCTGTCAACATTGCAATAAGCAATATTTGTATATCTTGTGGTGGGAAAGAGCTTTCTAAGCCTGATATCACAAGCAGATACCTTTGATTTGATCACCTGCCTATGACACCATTAGTAAACTTAGTACTGATTTATGCCAAACTTCAGGCTAAATTTGCCATATATTTTCTGATTTAATTCCCACACTCCTGTGAGGATAATATTACCATCTCTCTTTCACAGATGAAGGAGATAAACTTAAGGCCCCAAACCAAAGGTAGAACCACTTGTGCTTAACTGCAAAGTCTGTGCTTCTTAATCTACTGTTGTTTTTCCTCCTTAAAGATAAAAACCCTGAGAAATATTTGAAATGTTGAAATTCAATGAAAGCCACTGAAAGGATTAGTATATTTAATAAAAAAAGTTTTCTAAATCTAGAGGAAGAAGACAAATGATTCAGGGGAGAAGAGGACAATAGGAGGTGTAGGAGGCGTGCTGACGCGACCTGCCCGTCCTCTCTTCGGGGTCCGTGTGGCTGTGGGTTTTGCAGTAAGGCCTTTGTCACCTGATGGTATAAAAAGAGTTTCTGATATTTTCTTCTAGTTAACACGCGTTGTTGCATTTTTTAATTCATCTAGAGTTTGTTTTATTTGCTCTTTAGTGTGGTTGAGGCAGAGAATCTAACTTTTTCTCCCACATGAAGATCCAATTGTGTTAAAATCCTGTATTGAATGGTTCATTCCTTCTTCACTGATCAAAAATACTATCTGTATGTGGACTCTATTCTGTTGATCCAGTTACCTTTTCTTGTAGTAACACTCTATTTAATTCCAGGTGCTTAATAACTTATTTTGATATCTGATAGAGTAAGCTCCTGCCCTTTGATCTTTTCCATACATTTCATAGCTTTTCCTTCATATTTTTTAATATTTTCCAGCAAAATATCAGCTGTCTAGATTTTAGTTTAAAAATTATCATGGGATTTGAATAAGATTGCTTTATATTAGTAGGTAAATTTGAGGAGAACTTATATCTTTACAACAATTTAGGAATGTGGTATCTCAGGTCATGTGTTCATATCTTCTTAAAGTCCTTCAGAAGAGTTTTAATGTTTTCACCACATAGGTCTTACACATTTTTTGTTAAGTTTACCCTGAGGTACTTTATGCATTTTTGCTGATGTAAAAGGGATCTTTCTTCCGTTTTAAAATTAGTTACCCATGGCATATAGGAATGCTTTTTAGGTTTGTATATTGATCTCTTGATTTTGTATCTTAGTGAGTTCTCATGTTATTTCCAATAAAGTTTTTGTTGATCCTCTTGGGCTTTTTAGGTTGTTCATCACATCAAATGCAAATATGTTTGTCTCTTCCCTTACAATACTTCATTTCTCTTAGTACCCCTCAACAATAATGAATAGTAGCAATAATAATAGGCACCTACTCTTGTTTTTTTTTTCCTACTCTTGTTCTTGACTTTAAAACAATGATGTTGTTTAGGATCCTGCAGATAATTTCTTTTCCTAGTTCCAAGAGTTTTTATTAGGAATTATCTGTTGAATGTTATCTAAACCAATCAGTGAAATATATTGCAAACTACCAGCATGATCTCAAGTTAGGGACTGTGCAAGAGTCAAAGGACTGTTAAACAGAATAGAATTCCTGTCCTCAGAATGGTTATCATCCCACTGGTAGATGAGATTTAAAATAAAAAGTTGAATAAAGATTTGGAAATAGTGGTCATCATGATGGATAATCATGGTCATGTTTTCTTTCAAAACAGATGTGCTCCCATAGAAGGGCAGCTCGGGTTGAAGAAGCAACAAGGTAAGTATCGATCTGGCCATTTTCAAAGTAGAATTTTAGAACTAGAGGAAAGCTTACAACTCATCTATTTCAATCACGTCATTTTACGGTGAGGAAACCGTCAAAGGCAGGAAGAGTACTTACGCTAATGCTTCTCAGAAGTAGCTCCCCAGCCAAAGCTGAGTTAGAATGCGACTGGCACAGATGCATCTGCTGTCACTAGTCCTTGAAGGAAAATGACTGGAGGGGAAAAGGTTTTGGTTGTACCTCTTCCTGCTGGGGGTGGACATCAGGCCAGGCCAGAGGACTTCTCAGAGGCTCTGGGGAAAGGATAGAGAAGGCCACATGGCCTGGATGCAAGTCTCCTTCAAAACTGATGGAAGGTCGAATATATGAGCCCTTCCTGTCAATTATCCCTTCTCATCCTACTGGCTTTTGAGTCTCCAGTCTCTATTGTGTTTAACCAAACCTCACAGAACTTTAACTGGGAGAGACCTCAGACAGGAGATTATCTCTACTTGTTACAGTAAAGAAATGGAGGAGAAAGGGAAACGATCTTGCCCCATGGTCATATTGAGAGTGAGTAGCAGAAAGAAGATGGTTCCTTTCCACTGGGGACTTCTCCATTGATTATTGTGCTTGGGCTGTGAGTTCCATTTTATGTCATGACCCACTATGTGCATACCATATAAGTAGTTTCTAAAACAAACTTGTTATGCACTCTGATTTTTTTCTATCCATTTATATTCAAAAGAATATTTTGTGTTTCAGTGCGGGTCATGACCTTTAAGCTGATTTCACAATCCATTCACTCATCAATGAGAGTCTGACGTTTGAAAGTTAGTGAGCTAGTTGGACTCAGCAATAACTTGGTGTGATTCAACCTATAGGATAAAGCAGTAGGAAAGTAGAAGCCCCTTCTCCCCCACCCACCAGCAAGTGATGCATGTGAGACTGAGTCCAAAGGATCCTGGTGTAAAATGCTTCTGCAGAGAGTAAAACGCTTCTGCCCAGTGTGCTTGAGCAGTTCGCTTACTGCACAAGGGCACGTGGCCAATGGCCAAGAAGGTGAGTGGGGCTAAAATCCTGCCCACACTCCATGCCAAGCCACATACAAAGGTCTCCACGGAGACACTGTGGGGCTATAATGGACAGATACAGAGAAGTTCTGAAGCTCAGCATGCATGGGATTATTTTCAGGATCCCAGGCCTGTAGTGATTTTGCTGGTGGTGATGGACTGAGGTACCCATTTGGTCTTAATTAAGACAGAGATACACTGTTGTGAGAGATATGAAAAATAGCATGAATCACTAATTATTATCTGTGTGTGTGTTTTCCTCCAAGGGGCTTCTTTCAACATCTGTATAAACCCCCAGAAGAGGGTGAGAATCAGGTAAATTTGAGGAGGATCAAGTACTGTGGCTCGAGAAAGCAGGGGAAGTGTAGGATTAATACCGCCTTCTGTTTTTTAGGAGGGCTCTTTCTGGAGAAGGTGGCCACTTTGGCTCAGGGATATGTTTAGACATCTCAGTGTCTCACGTGAGAAAAACCTGGCACATAAGCGACATGACAAGGATCAGATTCTCTGCATGGATGGAGGGTAAAAGATTAGGGACCATTTTAAATTCTTATCTACAATGTAATAACAAACGGTTTTATTATTCCTTTTAAGAGTAAACGACTTGGCATTATTCTTCTTGTTCCAGAGAGCTCAGGGAAGTCCTAGTACAGAGCGATGTGACTTCTTCAGAGTCGGATTCCGAAGAGATTTGGTGGAAAGTGGAGCACAAGATACCACCACAGAGTGGGCCCCAGCCTGCCCCGGGTCACCTACAATAAAATGTATAATTTTCTCTCATTGAAATGTGTAAGCTCATAACCAATCCTAGCCATCTGGTAAGGAATTAAAGTATAAATTGTTAAATGCTTATATGCAAATAACAGGTGCCATAGACACCAAAAGCAGGGCTGAGGCCAGAATCCGTCGTGGCAGCTACTCTTTCCCCAGAGGTAATGCGGGCAAAGAAGGACATATGAGGTTTCCCTCCCTCATTGCCCCAATATCATCAGTCCCTGGAAACTGGGAAACAACATATCATCCTACAGGAGTGTGGATTATTAAATCAGGTAACAGTTTATTCTGGGGCTCTCTCTCATCCCTGGCTCATCAAGTACCAGTTCTTTACAACCTCCTGACCTCCTGCCCACAGAGGATCCCCCACTTGTGGCCCCTCTCACGGGGTCGCTGCTGTTGCCAGGAGATTGGGATCTTTGAGCCTGGCTCCACTGCGGGGCCAATATTGTGCCAACCGGCAAAGGAGAATTGGTCCAGATCCAGTCACATAGCAAACCAAAAAATGGTAGATTTGATATTGAGAGGCAATAAATTAATAACTGGCACACTACCCATTCCTTGCAGTATATCATGATTAAACAAATCTGAAACTATACCTAGAATAAAAATGTTTGTTTGCCATTTTAATAGAAATGAATTCTCCTTCCCCAGACCTTTCTTTCTGGTATTCTGGTGGAATTGCCTCCTTTTTTTGAACAATTTTGTGGCCTCCTGATTGGAAGACAGATGAGCTTTTTGCTTTTGAGTGTCCATATCCTCAAAGCCCTGACCTTGCTCAGTCACAAAAATACATCTCCGAGCTTCCTGAGAGAGCCATTTCACCTTGGCTCTGGTACTAGGAACTCTCTAACCATTAATATTTTTGCAATGAATAAGAGACAGCACAGCATAGTGATTAAGAGCAGGGCCTGTGTGACTTTAGGCAAGTCACAGGAACTCTCTGTGCCTTAGTTTCCTCATCTATAAAATGGAGGTAAGAATAGTACATACCTTATACAGTTGTTAAATATATGTAGAACATTTAGAACAATGCTTGACATACAGACAGCACTATATATGTATCAGCTGCTATTTTATTACTACTACCATTGTTAATCTTTGCTCTTTAAGCTCAAGAATTATCACTAAGTAATGTGTTCTTAGCGCAAATCTTCACACCCAGGCTGGATTTCATTTAAATAACATTCAAATAAAAGCTGGAAAGAACTGGCTTTGTCATAATTTTCCTTTAAAGTGTTTTGTGTTTGATATATATTGTTCGAAATTCAGAGACTATTAGAAGGCATTTCTAAAAACCCACTGGCAGCTATTATAAGAATAACAAGTGAGGTGAACTCCATTTTCAAAAAGAGGCCCATATACAGACATCTCCCAAAGAATCAAATTCCAGAACAGCACACTCAGTGGTTTTCCACAGTGAAGAGATGCAGATGTATGGTGGGAAGGGTTGTCACACAGAAAGTGAGGACTGACCCCATATAAATCTAGTTTGATATATCAGAGTGGCAAGGGAGCAGATGCTAAAAAAGAAACCATGCTGGCAGGTCATTCCTACTATCATCCACTGAGTTTCCAGCTATGGAACACTGACAGAGGCAAAGGAAGGTGACGAGGGAGTAGCCAGTGTGACTGTCAAACTGTATTACAAAAAGTCTGTTATCTAAAGTTCCATACTGATCTCTTGGAAACCAAGAGCTGAAGGAAGATATGCCTGTAGATTTGATGAGAGGGGGTTTGTGGTAGCAACACTATACAGAGACTGAGAAGTTTCTCGCTCAATGCCCTCTACCTTTTCTCACAGTCTCTTTTGACAGGGGCCTGCTTCATTCATTGCTGAATAGTAATCATTAAGGTAACTTTGTGGGATGTGTGCTGAAAAGAGGTTGTGGTTGTTATTTTAGGAAATAAAGGAACACGAGTACCAGAAGGATAAGGGGCATACATTCAAGAGGAATACCAAAAGAATATGAAGCATTCAGCAGAGTTATCCACTATCTCAAATTAATTATAGACAAAATCACTCTTCATATAAATACTCAAAGAGATGTAAGGGTTCAAAATAAATTACAGATCATAATACAACAAAAAGAAGTGAGCAGTAATATGGCAGAGCTGAGGAAATAAATGGAAGGGAGAACTGAAAATATTATGTAGATGAAATCCACCTATGAAACAACAAAAACAATCACTACAGGGTCAGGATGAGGCCTGGAGAAATACAGAATGAAATGGATAGAAATGTGATTATTCAGAAGATCAGTAGCAATATAAAGATATTCAAATATATATAGCCAGTATTTCTAAAGAAGAGAAAAGAACAAGCAGAGAGACAAAAACACTTAAATATATAACAGAAGAAAATGTTGCTGAAATAAAGACTTGAAAATACCAGAAGTGTATACTACAGTTCATAAAAAGTTGCTTCACAACAGTCAACACTGAGACATATCCTGGTGGGGTAACTGCATTTCAGAATTAAGTGAACAAATGTTCATCTAGGCAGAAAAGCTATACTTCATGCCAGAATACACTGATGCCTACAGAGTTGTGAAGAGAAACTAAGTGTGTTCCAGTAATTTTTCACCCAGCAAAGTGTTCCTTCATATAAAAAGAATAGGCAAACATTCTCAAGAAGGTAAAAACTCAAGTACTATAACACCCTTTTCCTTTTGGATAGAACTTTTGGGCAATGAAATATAGCTGAGGAAGAAATGAATTAAATATTTAGGAATTAAGAAGACATGATAAAAGAATATTGTGAGGACTGAATTAATTTAAAATGTAAAACTGAGATTAAACAACTAGAAATTATTTGTGTAGAACAGAAAGTAAATGGCTTAAACCATGATGATGTAAAACTAATATTATAAAAATTGTACTGTGAGGAGGAGAGGTGAGGTGATGGGAGTAAGTATAAATTGTGTTAATTCATGTATCTTTCATGACAGGGAATCAATTCAATAGACACCGTGTACAATTTTTTAAATGACTCCAAACCCTTAACATGTTTCATAATCATTTTTTCATAATTTTAGAGGAATAATTTTTAATTATAGAGAAACACTTTTTCCATAACATCACTGTTGATCACAAAAATACTATAAGCTTATTATAGGGAAAAAAAAGCACAGAGAAGAAAATAATAAGCACCCATAACCCCATGATTCTGCCTCCAAAGGTGACCACTGCCAATGTTTTGCTGTATATTCTTCCAGTCTTATTTCTGGACATATTTTTTTCTGATACAAAAATGGGATCAGATTATACATGCCCTTTTTTGTCTTCTCTGTCCTACTTGCAATATTGGAGCTGGACCTTTTGTGTCTCCTTTGTTAGCTAGCTCTGTCAACAGAGGAGGCCAGAGGAACACCTAAGCTATACAAAGAGAAAGGGATTTCTCTTCCTGGTACCTGGGAACTGTGTTTTGGTGGGGCAGCCAAACCAACATAAGGGACACTTAGTGGCCTCCTACTGATCAGCTCTGGCCTGCTCATACCCTCCAGTGAGCTCGTTTGTCCGTGACCCAGCACATTTTCCTACGGACTACCTCCAGCCTGCCTACACCCTTCAGTAAATTTCTTTGCCATTGACAGGCCACCCTTACAGACCAGTTCTGGTCTATGTCCTCTGATAAGTTTCCTCACCACCAGCAGGCTGTGTGTTCCTGTGGCAGCCACAGAAGCTCCCAAAAAGTCTGACTCTCAGCTTTGGCGTTGGGGGAGCCTCTTCTAAATTCTTGGTTCTTTCCTTCCTTACTCTTCTTTAGCCTCAGAAGAAAGGCTACTTCCTGCAGAGTCCTCTCTAACTCTTTTAGCAGTTAACTACCTTTTGCTGGTTAGAAATTCTTTGTATTAAGATGTCCCTTGTTTAAATTACTGCTGTAGTTTTTGACTCCTGACTGGATTCCAACTGATTGGTATGCATAATATCATTTCATTGAAGATCTAGAACAAAGTTAAGGTGATACAAGTAGCAGTAAGGGGGATAGAAAGGGAAACAAAAAATTGTTTTCCAAACAGTGATAAAAAGATTCCTCCCAAATAAAAATCATTAGGACCAACCTTTGCCATAGGCATGGGTATGGCAAAGCACCCAGTCCTAGTCCCACATAGCTCTCTCTGCAGAGATGGCCACGCTGCTCAAAACACAGGTTTGATCAAAGGTGAGTCCTCCCCTATTGTCCTCTGTAGCTGAACTTAAGTTTCTGGGAAAAAGGCATCAGTGTTTCATGTCATTCATTGATTTGCTCACCTAATGTACATTAACTGAGCACCTTCTAGGCCCAAACATTGTACTAGGTACGGGGAATACAAAAATGGATGTAAGAGATGCTCTCTGCCCTCAAGGAACTTACAGTTTAATGGAGGAGTGATAATATGTGTAAATGGATAGTAACAAGATTGTGTGACCAGGGACCAATAAAGTCTGTCTATTATGGGAGAACCTAGAATCAACAGAACATATTAACTGCGTGTGGGGAAAGAAAGGAGTCAAGAATGACTTGTTTTCTGACATAGGCAATGGCTGGCATATGGTGCTGTTCATGCAGAGGTTGGAGGAAGTATAGGTTTTGAGGTGGGAAGTGTAGGTTTGAAGATGTGAAGATGAGTTGAGTTCTGGTCATCTATTGGTTTCTAACAGGACAAGAAAGACAGAGAGAGTGCAAGCTCAGGGGAAGTCAAAGAGCTGTCCATTTCAACTCCACAAATTAGGCTAGACACGCCTGCAGTAAACAAAGAGCAGAAGCATCTTGCCTCCGAGAATCAAAGCCTTCGGGAGTCCTTCATTCTCTAATTCCACTGAGCTCTTCAAAAAGTTTTTTTTGTTTTTCCACCAAAGCTCTTAAGAACTCAGAGTGTGGACTTCTGGGAAGATGCCAACGTGAGCAGGGTGGCAGAAATCTCCTCCCAACACTATATTTATCTATGAAAATACAGCAAATACAACTATTCCTAAAAGAGAGACCAGAATACACGGGAAAGCGTGCAGCGTGCAGCTACACCTGAGAGGACTCAGCACCCCGTGAAGCGGGTAAAATACGGAGCCACGACCTGCCGGGACCCGAGCACTACCCCACCCAGCGCACCGGCGGGAGAAGAGGATTCAGAGCCAGTAGTGGAAGTACAGGCCTGTGAAATAACCAGCCCCGGTGATCTGCGCGGGGAGCGCTGACACATCATGTGGTGTAGCAGGGATTGGAGAGACAGAGGGTGAGGGCTCTGAGCGGGGAACGCGCCAGGTTGCTTGAAGTCGACTCCCTGGAAGAACAAAAAAAAGAAGAAAGATTATTGTATCCAGTCTGATTATCACTTAAATATGATGGAGGGATTAAACAATTTCCAGACAAACAAAAGTTGAGAGAGTTTGCCTCTCATAAACCACCACTACAGGATATCTTAAACGGACTACTCTAGAGGGAAGCACCCCTAAGGCTAAAAAGATGTCACCAGAGAAAGTAAAATCATAGCAAAGAAAGCAGATCATCCAAATACTAACTAAAGGCAAAGAATAAAACACCTAATATATAAAGAAAGGACGAGGAAGTATAGGAAGGGAGAGATAAAGAAATATCAGACAGCATTCACAATAACTTAACAAGAAAGTTAAGTTAGATTCTTAGATAGTAAAGAAGCTACCCTTGAACCTCTGGTGACCACGAATCTAAAGCCAGCAATGGCAATAAGTACATATCTATCAATAATCACCCTAAATGTAAACGGACTGAATACACCAATCAAAAGACACAGAGTAACAGAGTGGATAAAAAAGCAACACCCATCTATATGCTGCCTACAAGAGACTCACCTCAAACCCAAAGATATACACAGACTAAAAGTGAAGGGATGGAAAAAGATATTTCATGCAAACAACAAAGA
The DNA here is from genome assembly GCA_029783875.1 of Phataginus tricuspis. Taxonomy (NCBI): domain Eukaryota; kingdom Metazoa; phylum Chordata; class Mammalia; order Pholidota; family Manidae; genus Phataginus; species Phataginus tricuspis. The sequence goes on along the minus strand of JAQQAC010004778.1, from coordinate 12,082,737 downwards.
GAAAAAAGCAGGTGTTGCAGTACTTGTATCAGACAAAATAGACTTCAAAACGAAGAAAGTAGCAAGAGATAAAGAAGGACATTACATAATGATAAAGGGGTCAGTCCAACAAGAAGATATAACCATTATAAATATATATGCACCCAACACAGGAGCGTCAGCATATGTGAAACAAATACTAACAGAATTGAAGGAAGAAATAGAGAGCAATGCAATTATTTTAGGAGACTTTAACACACCACTCACTCCAAAGGATATATCAACCACACAGAGAATAAGTAAAGACACAGAGGCACTGAACAACACACTAGAACAGATGGAACTAACAGATATCTACAGAACT
>JAQQAC010004778.1:12052930-12081894 GCA_029783875.1 Phataginus tricuspis | reverse complement strand
ATGTAAATAAATGAATTGAGAGTTTGATGGAGAACAGAACATTTACATATAAAAATATACACCACAAAGTACACACTAATTATATTTTCAGTAGAGAAGCCTCATAGACACTACCCTAATCAAATTATCAGCCTGAACGTTATCAATAATGGGACAAACTGAAGTCATGTGGCATCTTACTCGATGCAATGAGAACACGGTATCGCTTTTGTGATATTCCTGCCAAAAGCATGTGACCTGAATCCAATCAAGAGGAAACATCAGACAAACCCAAACAAGGGAGATTTTACAAAATACGTAGCCTGTAATCTTCAAGGAAGTCAAGGTTATAAAAGCCTCATAAAGACTGACAAGTTGTTAGAAATTGAAGGAGACTAAAGAGACAACTAGGTATGACGTGTGGTTCCGACCTGGAACTTTTACTATAAAGGACATCAAGTTCCAAAACTTGAAGGAGGTCTGAAGATTGAACAGTGGTAACGAACATGTCAATATTAATTTTCTGGTTTTGATGGTTTCTATTATGGTTACGTCAGAGAATGTCTTTGTAGGAAATACACAAAGTATTTGGAGATGGTGAGGCATCATGTCAGCAAATACTCTCAAACGATTATTTTTTAACATGGATAAATCTTTTTTTTTATATTGAGGTACATACAGTAAAAAGCACAAATCTTAGGATACAGCTTGATGAATTTTGTTATTTGTGTATATTCGTGTAACCATTACCCAGATCAAGATTAGGAATATTTTTAGTATCATTTCGTAACAAATTTTTTATAAAACAGGTATTACTGCAGGTGAAATTCCAAACTCAAGTCAAAAGAATCTTGCATATCCTAGAATTGTCTCCGCCACTACTTTCCAACTTTTTGGTTGTTTGTCAAACTAGAGGAATCTAACTTCTTATTAGAATATGAAAACCATATCAATAAAGCACTGCTTGTTATACAAAATATATCTATATATTAATATGGGTTGTATATTGCTAAGGCTCTAAAGCCTACGAATTCTCACTCCCAAATTTAAACATCATCCTTTGTGTGAGGACATCAAAAGAGACTTCAGAATCAAAACAGATTTAGGTGATACTTTTCAAAGATTTACTGGAAACAAATCTTAAGAATCCTGGAATATTCATTAAAATATAATGTTCTTGTACACAATTTCTAAACACCTCAAGTGCTAACCTAGAGCAGTTCCTGGCATTCCCCAGCCAGGTTCTTCCTATCTCTCTCCACCATGCATGGTCAGCCTCTGGCCTTTCCCTCTGTTGATACTCAGTGGTCTGCAGTAAGATTTGGGCTTCCCTCTGGTCGGGTCTGGCAGAACCTCACCTAGTGAAATCCTTTACTTCTGTGTGTGTTTCCCTTCATGTGCACCTCAGTAGCTGGACTACATCGTAGTCATGTTTGTACCCTCTGGAATTCATACTACCCACATGCAAATCTGTCCACAATAAGTCTTTTCATATTAAGGCACTGATATCCTGGACTAGATCCTGGAACAGATAAAAGACAGTGGAAAAACAAGTGAAGTGTAAATAACGCCTGCAGTTTAATGAATAGTATTGCACCAATTTATATTTCTTAGTTTTGATAAAATGAGCTATGACTGAACAAGAAAGCTAGGTGAAAAAAAGTTACCTATATGGGAACTCTGTCATCTTTGTTACTCTCCATAAGTCTAAAACTATTTCAAGACAAAAAGCTTAAAATCAACAACAAAAGAAATGTTAGTCCTTAGCCAGTGAGAATTTTATTCAGAGCTGACCAGGTATCTACTTACTTTCTGTCTTTTCTTTCTTGAAGTACTTCACTCCACCCAATAAAGCTCCTCCAATAGCAAAAGTAATCGCTAAAGACTTCCAGGAAACAGGCTACTGGGGCAGAGATTTCAAAAACAAAAACATTAGCAAAAGGCAATCATTTTAACCATGGGGCAGAAATCACAGAAATTCTGACTCCTCAATCATGGTACACTTAAGGTTGAGAACTCTAAGAAAACCTGAAACCTATTTTAATTTTTTTGGCGTCAGAGTTAACTAAAATCCAAGTCTAAGAATCCGATCGCGTGGGGAAGGTGTCGTTTCTCGTTCTCTCTTTAGGGCTTGGACTAGCAAACCGAGGGAGATTCTGGGACCCAGGAAAGGTGAGGACAGTTTCGGGCCAGGCCCAGTGGTTTCTGAGGTCGTGACCGGTGGGACGGGAGGGCCGCAGGGACTGTCTTACAACCGCGATGAGCCTACAAAGGGCTCCGGGGGCTCACTTACCCCGGGCTGCGAGGGACGCGTGGGGTCTCTGCGGCCCTTCGGCTCGGGCCCTGACGACCCCGGGGGCGGCGGCGGCGCTGAACTGAAGGGCTGGCTTCCCAGGCTGCTGCCAGCGAGCCCCAGGGCCCGCCACGTCTCCTCTCGCCCCGCGCAGAGCTGCCTCGGCAGGATTCTCGCGGTCCCCTCTGCCGGGCTCCGCACCCGGAGTCGGCCAGGCAAGAGATACCAAAGTTGGCCGCCGCGAAGCCGCATAACCCTTCCCGGTCCTACCAACAGGCCCGCCATCGGCTTAGGATTCCGCGCCTTCTCTGACCCACCTCAACACTTCCGGGGCCGTTTCCGCTTCCTCCGGAAGGCAGAGGAGGCCGCTCTTTCCGCTCCGCTCGGTGGTGCTGAGGTCGTCCGGCCGGTTGTTTAGGAGCCCTTCGCGGAAAAGCCGGCTCGCAGTAGGTGGTCCCTCTGGGCTGGAGGCGGGTCTCACCCGGGCGGGGCGGGCGCTGCGCGGTCCTGGCGGGCTGGGGTGGGCAGCAGGCCCGGAGGCACGGAGCCTGGAGGAAGAAACGGCGTCGTGAACACTAGGGCGCCCCGTCGCGCTGGGGGACTCGGGCTTCGGCGACGGCCGCCGGCTCTTCGCCCCTCCAGGCTTCCCCAGCCTCGGAAAAGGGAGAACAGCGCTCCGAGGCCGGCGGCACCGGACAGCCCGCAGTTCCCACCCTTGCCTCCCTTCACCTGCCCAGTCTGGAAGCTGGTCAAGTGGAACTGCAAGATTGTTGACCCCTTTGCACCCCTCTGGTAGAAGCGGACCCGCTGCACCTGAATCTTTGGAAGTTTTTGAATTGCTGATAAGGACTTTGTGAGCGGTTTAGGGTGTTAAGCGCGAGTAAAGAAAATGAAGTTCCCCGGCGCTTCCAGTTACTCCCACATTGTAATGGAGCCTAATTATAAGTAACAGCACTGAACAAAGTATATAGTACGTCATATCCCATCCCTTAGGGCCCCACTTTCTTAAAATCCTCTCGCTGACTCCCCAGCCCCCTTCAACTGCTTATCTCCTTTGGATACAGCCACAAAAATATTTTGCTTATTAGGCAATTAACATATAAAATTACTGTTCATTTTTTTTCTTTACAATTTATTTTGGTATCATTAACCTACAATTACAAGTGCAATATTATGGTGATTAAACTACCCCCTTCATCAGGTACCCCCACCAACCACATTACAGTCACTGTCCATCACCTTAGTGAGATGAGAATCACTACTTGTCTTCTCTGAGTTGTACAGCCCTCCCCGTGCCCTCCCTACCTTACGTCTGCTAATTGTAATGCCCCTTTTACCCTCTTATCCCTCCCTTCACACCCTTCTTCCCCAGTCCCTTTCCCTTTGGGAACTATTAGTCCGTTCTTGGGTTCTGTGAGTCGGCTGCTGTTTTGTCCCTTCAGTTTTTTTCTTTGTTCTTATACTCCACATATGAGTGAAATCATTTTATACTTGTCTTTTTCAGCTTGGCTTATTTCACTGAGCATAATACCCTCTAGCTCCATCCATGTTGTTACAAATGGTAGGATTTGTTTTTTTCTTATGGCTGAATAATATTCCATTGTGTATATGTACCAAATCTTCTTAATCCATTCATCTACTGATGGACACTTAGGTTGCTTCCATTTCTTGGCTATTGTAAATAGTGCTGCAATAAACATAGGGGTGCATCTGTCTTTTTGAAACTGGGCTGCTGCGTTTTTAGGGTAACTTCCTAGGAGTGGGATTCCTGGGTCAAATGGTATTTCTATTTTGAGTTTTTTGAGGAACCTCCATACTGCTTTCCACAATGGTTGAACTAATTTGCATTCCCACCAGCAGTGTAGGAGGGTTCCCTTTTCTCCACATCCTCGCCAACATTTGGTGTTGTTTGTGTTTTGGATGTTGGCCATCCTCACTGGTGTGAGGTGATATCTCATTGTGGTTTTAATCTGCATTTCTCTGATGATTAGCGATGTGGAGCATCTTTTCATGTGCCTGTTGGCCATCTGAATTTCTTCTTTGGAGAAGTGTCTATTCATGTCCTCTGCCCATTTCTTAATTGGATTATTTGCTTTTTGTTTCTTAAGATGCGTGAGTTCTTTGTGTATTTTGGATGTCAACTCCTTATCAGATACATCATTTATGAATATATTTTCCCATATTGTAGGATGTCTTTTTGTTCTAGTGATGGTGTCCTTTGCTGTACAGAAGGTTTTCAACTTGATATAGTCCCATTTGTTCATTTTTGCTTTTGTTTCCCTTGCCCAGGGGGATATGTTCATGAAGAAGTCGCTCATGTTTATGTCCAAGAGATTTTTGCCTATGTTTTTTTCTAAGAGTTTTATGGTTTCATGACTTACATTCAGGTCTTTGATCCACCTTGAGTTTACCTTTGTGTATGGGGTAGACAGTAGTCCAGTTTCATTCTCTTACATGTAGCTCTCCAGTTTTTCCAACACGAGCTGCTGAAGAGGCTGTCATCTCCCCATTGTATATCCAAGGCTCCTTTATCGAATATTAATTGAGTGTTGGTGTTTGGGGTAATGTTTGGATTTTCTATTCTGTTCCACTGGTCTGTGGGTCTGTTTTTGTGCCAGTACCAAATTGTCTTGATTACTGTGGCTTTGTAGTAGAGCATGAAGTCAGGGAGCGTAATTCCCCCTGTTTGATTCCTCCTTCTCAGGATTGCTTTGGCTCTTCGGGGTCCTTTCTGGTTCCATATGAATTTTAGAATTATTTGTTCCAGTTCATTGAAGAAAGCTGTTGGTAGTTTGGTAGGGATTGCATTGAATCTGTAGATTGCTTTAGGTAGTATAGCCATTTTGACAATATTTATTCTTCCTAGCCAAAAGCATGGGATGCATTTCCATTTGTTAGTGTCTTCCTTAATTTCTCCTAGGAGTGTCTTGTAGTTTTCAGAGTACAGGTCTTTCACTTCCTTGATTGGTTTATTCCTAGGTATTTTATTCTTTTAGATGCAATTGTGAATGGAATTGTTTTTCTTATTTCTCTTTCTGTTAGTTCATAATTAGTGTATAGGAAAGCAACAGATTTCTGTGTGTTAATTTTATATCCTGCAACTTTGCTGAATTCAGATATTAGTTCTAGTAGTTTTGGAGTGGAGTCTTTAGGGTTTTTTATGTACAGTATCATGTCCTCTGCAAATAGTGACAATTTGACTTCTTCTTTACCAATCTGGATGCCTTGTATGTCTTTCCTTTGTCTGATTGCTGTGGCTAGGACCTCCAGTACTATGTTGAATAACAGTGGAGAGAGTGGGCACCCCTGTCTTGTTCCCGATCTTAGATGAAAAGCTTTCAGCTTCTCGCTATTAAGTATGATGTTAGCTGTGGGTTTGTCATATATAGTCTTTATAATGTTGAGGTACTTGCCGTCTATACCCATTCTGTTGAGAGTTTTAATCATGAATGGATGCTGAATTTTGTCAAATGCTTTTTCAGCATCTATGGAGATGATCATGTGGTTTTTGTTCTTCTTTTTATTGATGTGATGGATGATGTTGATGGATTTTCGAATGTTGTACCATCCTTGCATCCCTGGGATGAATCCCACTTGATCATGGTGTATGATCCTCTTGATGTATTTTTGAATTCGCTTTGCTAATATTTTGTTGAGTATTTTTGCATCTATGTTCATCAGGGATATTGGTCTGTAATTTTCTTTTTTGGTGAGGTCTTTGCCCGGTTTTGATATTAGAGTAATGCTGGCTTCATAGAAAGAGTTTGGAAGTATTCCCTCCTCTTCTATTTTTTGGAAAACTTTAAGGAGAATGGGTGTTATTTCTTCTCTATATGTCTGGTATAATTCAGAAGTGAATCCATCAGGTCCAGGGCTTTTGTTCTTGGGTAGTTTTTTGATTACCGATTCAATTTCGTTGCTGGTGATTGGTCTGTTTAGTTTTTCTGTTTCCTGCTTGGTGAGTCTTGGAAGGCTGTATTTTTCTAAGAAGTTGTCCATTTCTTCTAGGTTTTGCAGCTTGTTAGCATATAGATGCTCATAATATTCTCTTATAATACTTTGTATTTCTGTGGGGTCCGTCGTTATTTTTCCTTTCTCATTTGTGATTCTGTTTATGTGTGTAGATTCTCTTTTTCTCTTAGTGAGTCTGGCTAGGGGTTTATCTATTTTGTTTATTTTTTCAAAGAACCAGCTTTTGGTTTCATTGATTTTTTTTCCATTGTTTTATTCTTCTCAATTTTATTTATTTCTTCTCTGATCTTTATTATGTCTCTCCTTCTGGTGACTTTAGGCCTCATTTGTTCTTCTTTTTCCAATTTCAATAATTGTGTCTTTAGACTGTTCATTTGGGAATTCTCTTCCTTCTTTAAATAGGCCTGGATTGCAATATACTTTCCTCTTAGAACTGCCTTTGCTGCGTCCCACAGAAGTTGTGGCTTTGTGTTGTTGTTGTCATTAGTCTCCATATATTCTTTGATTTCTGGTTTGATTTGGTCGTTAACCCACTGATTCATTAGGAGAATGTTGTTAAGTCTCCATGTATTTGTGAGCCTTTTTGATTTCTTTCTAAAATTCATTTCTAGTTTTATACCTTTGTGATCTGAGAAGTTGGTTGGTAGGATTTCAATATTTTTGAATTTACTGAGATTCTTTTTGTGGCCTAGAATGTGGTCTATTCTGGAAAATGTTCCACATGTGCTTGAGAAGAATGTGTATCCTGCTGCTTTTGGGTGCAGAGTTCTGTAGATATCTGTTAGGTCCATCTGTTCTAGTGTGTTGTTCAGTGCCTCTGTGTCTTTACTTATCCTCTGCCTGGTTGATCTATCCTTTGGAGTGAGTGGTGTGTTAAAGTCTCCTAAAATAATTGCACTGCTGTCTGTTTCCTCCTTCACTTCTGTTAGTATTTGTTTCACATATGCTGACGCTCCTGTGTTGGGTGCATATATGTTTATAATGGTTATATCTTCTTGTTGGACTGACCCCTGTATCATTATGTAATGTCCGTCTTTTTCTCTTGCTACTTTCTTCTTTTTGAAGTCTATTTTATCTGATACAAGTACTGCAACACCTGCTTTTTTCTCTTTGTTGTTTGCATGAAATATCTTTTTCCATCCCTTCACTTTTAGTCTGTGTATATCTTTGGGTTTGAGGTGAGTCTCTTGTAGGCACCATATAGATGGGCCTTGCTTTTTTATCCACTCTGTTACTCTGTGTCTTTTGATTGGTGTATTCAGTCCGTTTATATTTAGGGTGATTATTGATAGATATGTACTTATTGCCATTGCTGGCTTTAGCTTCGTGGTTACTAAAGGTTCAAGGGTTGCTTCTTTGCTATCTAAGAATCCAACTTAACTTTCTTGTTAAGTTATTGTGAACGCCGTCTGATGTTTCTTTATTTCTCCCTTCCTATTCTTCCTCCTCCTTTCTTTATATATTAGGTGTTTTATTCTTTGCCTTTAGTTAGTATTTGGATGGTCTGCTTTCTTTGCTATGATTTTATTTTCTCTGGTGACATCTTTTTAGCCTTAGGGGTGTTTCCCTCTAGAGCAGTCCGTTTAAGATATCCTGTAGTGGTGATTTATGAGAGGCAAACTCTCTCAACTTTCCTTTGTTTGGAAATTGTTTAATCCCTCCATCATATTTAAATGATAATCATGCTGGATACAGTATTCTTGGTTCGAGGCCCTTCTGTTTCATACGTTAAATATATCATGCCATTCTCTTCTGGCCTGTAAGGTTTCTGTTGAGAAGTCTGATGACAGTCTGATGGGTTTTCCTTTGTAGGTGATCTTTTTTCTCTCTCTAGCTGCCTTTAATACTCTGTCTTTATCTTTGATCTTTGCCATCTTAATTATTATGTGTCTTGGTGTTGTCTTCCTTGGGTCCCTTGTGTTGGGTGATCTGTGGGCTTCCGTGGACTGCGAGACTATTTCCTTCCCCAGCGTGGGAAAGTTTTCAGCAATTATTTCTTCAAAGACACTTTCTATCCCTTTTTCTCTCTCTTCTTCCTCTGGTACTCCTATAATGCGAGTATTGCTTCGTTTCGATTGGTCACACAGTTCTTTCATTCTTAGAGATCCTTTTATCTCTCTCTGCCTCAGCTTCTTTGTATTCCTGTTCCCTGTTTTGTATTTCATTGATAGTGTCTTGAACCTCATCCAGTCTGCTGTTAAGCCCGTCGATGGCTTGTCTCATTTCTGCTTTGTCTTTCCTCATTTCCTCCCTCAGCTCTTGCACATTTTCTGTAGATCCGTCAGCATGGCTATGACTTTTATTCTGAAAATCTTTTTCAGGAAGACTGTGAATGTCCATTCCTTCAGATTCTCTCTCACGGGTGGTGTTTGTCTGAAGCTTTGTCTGTATCATATTCTTCTGTTTTCTCATTTCTATAGTATTGGTTGTTGGTAGTTGTCACGTATGTCAGCTGGGCTCTTTATGACCGCCTTGCCAGCTGCCGAGTCCTCTCAGGTGTGTCTGCACGGTGTGCGATTTCCTGTGTGTTCTGGTCTCTCTGTTAGGAACAGTTGCATTTGCTGTGTTTTCGTGGATAAATATAATGTTGGGAGGAACATTCTGCCACTCCGTTCACGCCGCCATCTTCCTGGAACCTGCAGTTGCTAATGTTCATTTTTTAAATTATTCAGCTGGAGGTTAACTGATCAAAGATACATAAATTAAAATTCAGTGGTTTTTTTTTCAGCTGGTCTTTTACATTTTATTTGCCAAAGTGGTTCTTTTAATATCTTTACCCATAATTTATTTATCAAAACATTTTTATATAACTTCTTTATATTAAGTTTATAACATTAAATAAAATATTAGCTTCTAAAACAGTTCATGACTCAAAGTAGGTGTTTCATAACTATACATAGATGAATTTCTAATAACTCTGAGCCTGATTCCATGGACTCATTAAACTTTCATGTTAAAAGATATATAAAACACTATCTAGTAAAAACCCATCACTTTTTCTACTACTATTAAACCACCAAGATCGCCAAATGAGGTGGGTTTTTTTTTTCAAATTTAGATACTTTTCTTGAAAGAGACAGGACATACATAGTATCGTTTTATATTTTTTATGTCAGTAGTAACAAGGCTGATCAAGTTTGTGCTTGACATAACTTAGACTGTTTGACTAGGACAGCTGGGCCCTAACTTTGCCCTACTAGGCCCTGTTATTATAAGTTTGCTCCATCTCAGGTCCAGACTTCTGCCCCATGTGCCTAGATGCAAACACTTCCTGCCTCATCTCTTCTGTTACTGCAATATTTAGCACAGTTAAATTTCAGGACTGCTCCTTCTCCCTCCTTTCCACTTTTCACGGCCACCTATCCCAAGGGCTCTGCATATAAAAACTTTGCTCACCCACTCCTTCCCTAAGACACTTCTGGCTTAGGCTTTGAGCATCTCTCTTTTGAAGTAGATCCCCTTAACAAGATCTCTTCTGACTTGTGCTCCCACCCCCTTTTCTCCCTTTGACAGTAGTGTAGGGTTGTCTTCACAAGTTCACCATAGATGCTTGAGGGCTTTCTACAGGGAACTTCAGCCTTCTGCTAGTCTTATTGATGCTGGGGTTCTTGTTCACGAAGCCGAAGAATGAGCTTAGCAAACAGTCAAGGTAGGAGAGCAAGGTACAGGCTTTTATTTAGAAATAAAGTGATAGGAGGGGATCCAGGAGGGGACAAGAGAGTCTCGTGTGCTGCATTTGTCTAGGGGTTTTATAGGCAGATGAGGATTTTTCGAGAACATGAAAAAAAGGTTTAGGGGTGCAGACCTGCTAAGTGGTGTCTGAACACCCAGAATTAACTTAACACAAGGAATTTCCTGCCCGACTTTTCTCTGGGACACCTGCGTCTTGGTCTAGGAGCATATCAAAAGGCAGCCTGCCCAGCCCCCAAGGTGGGCTGAGGTATTGTTTGTTTGCTAAAGAGTAAGTTAAGAATTCTGCTTCCCAAACTTCCTGGGTGTTAAAATGCAATCTTATCTTTGAGGTGGAATCTTCCCTGCTTTCACTATGTTCTTTACAGCTGGGTCTGCATGCTAAATTAATTGCCCAGTTTGTCCTGGGCCTTTTAGCATGCTAAAGTGAATCTTACAAATGGTTAGCATAATAACAACATGGGGTACTCTTCTTTATCTGGGGAACACCCACTGATCTTACTGAAGAATGACCCTGGAGCTTAATGTTTAACACAGAGTTTTGGAAGGGGGTTTCCTTCCATGTAGTTACATTGCTCTGACGCAAATATTCTGCCTTGCTTTTTCTGGACGCCCTTCCCCTACTCTGACTACACCCACAGTCCCTGTCTCATTATTATTACAGAGATTTTACTAGTATCATTTTATATCAAGTTTTCAACAAATAAGCATCCCTGGGTATTTTCTCCTGTTCCTAAAAATCATTTGTGCCTGAAGTGGTTTTCACAAAATGCTGGCTGTTTATCCTGCACTGTGATTTTCTGTTGGAATTTTTGGAGAAAATCTCGTAGAGTTTTCTACTTTATTCTGTTCTATAAAAAGTTGCATAGTTTCAGTCATCTTGAGGTTCACTAGGCAGGTATGTCTTCAGATGGATAATTTAAACATAATTGTCTTAGTATACATATAGTGCTTTACGATTTACAGAGTGGATCACTGTGTGTTATAACTCAGTTGAATCTCACAATGACCCATGAGGGTTCTTTTGCTATAGAAAAAACTGGGACTACAATTCTAGGTCTTCAGTTTCAAAGCTTGGCAGCTTATCACAATACCTGTTAACTTAGACTTAGATAAGTTAGCGTATAGTAAATGGTACAGGCAAAACTTTTGAGCAAAGTTCACTTAAAACTTGTTATTTTCCTTTTTTTTAAAAAGCAAAATATTTCCTTTGGTCTTCTAATTCACAAATGTTATTTTCTCTAAACTTTAGAATGCATTTTTTAAACTATATTATAGATATTTAAAAACATGCATAAAAGTAGAGAGAATAAACCTCCTGTACCCATTACTCACTTCCATAGTTATGCTCTACTCACCCACTTTTGTGTCTGTATTTGGTGGAGATGGTGGGGGGTATTTTGAAAAAGGTTCACAGCATTGGAATGCTTTTCAATTCTAAGTTGCTCCACTGAAGGTGTCTTTGATTTTTTGAGCTCTTGTCCACCAGGACCAATTTTTCTGAGTTCACTGACATCTCCCTGGACCATAAAAGAAGACGATGAGCTGCTTAGGAGAGTCAGCTCCCTGTCCAGTTGGTTCTTTTTGCCCCACTGTGCTCACTTCTGATCCCAGTTGTCTTTCCTTGAATGTGGCCTTGCCCGTTGTGGGGAACTGCCTTTGCATCCAGCCTCGCCACGAGGGTGGCCGCTGGGAACTGCCTTTGCATCTCAGCCTCGCCACGAGGGTGGCCGCTGAGAACTGCCTTTGAATCTCAGCCATGCCACAAAGATGGCCACTGAGAACTCAGCCGCGCTGCAGGGGTGGCCGCCGAAAGCCCCCTGAGGTTTAGCTGCGCCCACTCCGGTCAGAGACAGCTGCGCATGCGCGCAGCTCTGTGCCTGATTCGGAAAAGTAAAGTCACCTTATTGGCATAGGTGACCGATGGGGGGAGGCTTCACCCTATATATCCCATGCCCTGAGCCCCAATAAATGAGTTCTCCCTTTGAGTGAACTTCCTGTCGCGTCTGATTGTCTCCGGGGAAAAGGGGCGGCCAGCGGCGAGTGGCCAGCGGCCAGCGGCCAGCGGCGGCGGCAGCAGAGGCTGGAGCGGCTGCAAGCAGCGGCGCCGCCGAGCTCCGGAGGCTGCGGGAACGGGCGGACAGCCGGCGCTTACCTCCCTTGCTCTGCCTATCGGGGCGAGCCTCTCTCCCTGCCTTCCTCCCCTCCGCTGGTTCGGAGGGTCGCAGAAAGAGCTTGTAACACAAAGAGCTGTAGTCCTGACCGAGAGCGGGACCGGCGGGAGAGAGAGGGGAAAAAACCCGATAGCCCGTCCTGTCTTGCCTCTCATCTTTCCCACAACAGATCACAGTATGAATTTTCATTTGTTTTTCAAAGTAATCTAATAAATTTGAATGTTCCCTATCCCTAATTTTAATTGATTATTGATTACTGTTTTTAATTTATTTTGAAAAGCTTATTTGTAGTCAACATTATAGATCTCTTTTCTGCCTCAACACATTGCTATTTTGAAATGTGTGGTCTTTCTGCTCCTCTCCATACTGCTTAACTTTCTTTAAAGAGTTGACAGATCTCGCTGTACCCCTAAACTGACCTGTGTTCCAGTGGAAGGTGTATCTGACAACACTTTTGGTATCACATGACCCATCTTAAAGCCAATTCAGTTTGGCTTTACTCAAAGTGACAGTTTATTGGCTGATAAAACTAAATGACCAAGAGTAGTTTTAGCAGGGACAGGTGGATCCAGGTATTCAACTGTTTCTAGGACTTGACTTCTTTCAATCACTGAGATTTGCTCCCTTACAGTTTGGGTTTCTTCTCACTTAACTTCTCCCCAGCAACTCCAGCCTCAATTAGCAGCTGAGCAGAACTAGTTCTAGTAGTGTTCTAGTAGTTCCAGCCAAAGTCCGAGGACCGATGCTTCTGACTCACCATGAGTTAAATGCTGAACTCTAACTTACCAGAGGGATGTTGGACTTTTATAGTCCAGGCCTGGGTCATGTGTCTGTCCTTTCTCTCGCCTGGGATAGAGGTCACATGATATGCAATGAGATGAAGATTTGGGTAGATGCCTAAGGACACATTGGGGTGCTGTTGCCAGAAGAACGGGAAATGAATACTGGTCGGCAAAAGTAATAGCTGTCTGTGGAGAAGATCAAATTAACTGGGACTAAATGCCCTCTAGGAGATCACCTTAAGGGCTCTAAGTTTAAAGATTAAAAACAAACAAGCTCATTGGCAGGGGATAAAAGCATTCTCAGAAACAGGTTTCTCTTAAGCTTTGGTAATAATTAATGTTCCAGTGATACACTTGCTAAATTATCTTCTGGTTTGATTTTCCTATTAGTCTGTGCTTGGAATCACAAATATTTGAAACCTAGTAAGACTAGAGATTTTCAGCTGACTTAGGTGAGTTTTGTATTTAATGTAATTGTATTTGGGTTCTTCATCTTTCAAAACAGATGACCTCATCCTTACCACCCCTTATAAAAATTAACTGACTTTGATACCTAGTGAGGTTTTCAGATAGAACTACAGGAAAAAATGAGCAAACAAACAGAAAACAGTATATAAGAACACCATGCCATTTTTCAGGATTTCCACCTTTTTTTCTAGTGATCTTTAATCGGTTTGGGGCTGATTATACCCAGCCAGATTAAGGAAGAAAGAAAAGTAGTGGCAGCTCATATTTGGGTGGAAAGATAGAAAGTGTGTCATCGTGACAACAGCTTTACAATGAAAAGAGGCCCCTAAGTCTCAAATGAGCCAAATTGAACTCTGGCCCTTTTCGCCATTGTGGGGTTGTCACCCCCACCTCTGCGAGGGGGTGACAGGATTTCACTATCTGTAGATGATTAAAAAGGACTCAGAAGGTATCTAGGGCTTCTGGAGACCAGAAATCTGAAAGTTATTTTAGAAATTCCTGATGAATTTTCAGAACATCTAGGCTTTAATAAACGTAGACACCACAGCACAGTTTATCACTGTGGCCTTTGTAACCAGCATAGCTGGTGACTTAGGATCCTGGCCTTTGACTTTTACTTTAATCCTTAATGTTCTTGACTCTTAAGAGATTATGATTATGAATTTAGGTTGTAAACAATTCAGTAAAATAATAGGTTTTCAAGTCTAAATCCCAAATCTTGGCTCCTAAGGCAGGATGGAGATCATGTGTAAAAAGAAAAGATTACGTATTTTCTGTTTTGGTTGTGGGGACAGGACAGTTAATACTCTGGTTTAAAAAACTGATTCAAATTAGACATGAAAATAGTCACATCAGTGTCATCATTAGTTTTCGTGTCAGATTTGTTTAAAAAACACGCTTTTTCCTTTGTTAAATATGTTCCCTCTCATATATTAATTGCCTCTTCCTGTATTCTAGATATAAAATATGAGAAACTTCAGGTGACCTACCCACCAACAAACAGAAAAGATCCAGCCTGACGCCAAAGAACTTATGGTGGGAATCTAATGTATAAAGTACAGTTAGTAAGTGTAGTTTTCTAAAAAATACAGTTTTCTAAAAAAAAAAAAAATCCTTAAGTTTTGATGGAATATTTGGTGTTTGTGGGAGAAGATGCTTCTGTGTGTGTGTATAAAACAAGTGTATATATTTTTTTTAAGTATAAATTATACCAGAACTGAATTTGACTTTACTAGAATTAGAATGGCTGTTCATTTATTTATAGGATAATGCCCTCTTATAAATTGTTACTTTTCTGAAGAATAGAGGTTATTATGTATCTTACAGATGAGAAAACTGGTGTTTTGAAGACTTGGTAATTTGGACCTAAGACGGTCAGAGTCTAAAGCCATGTGCTTTTCTATATGCCAGGCCACCTAGTGGATTATCTATTAAATTTAATACTCATTTTAACATTTTCTTCAGTCCGTTTAGAAAATTAAGACACAAAATTTATAACTTTAGTTGTCTTTTTTACTTTGTTTAGAAACCTGTTTGGAGGTTATGGATGATAAGCCCAGTCCTGGAACCATAAGTGAGAGGTCAGAACTTCTCTTCTCCTTTGGAGTCATAGCAGATATTCAATATGCTGACTTAGAAGACGGCTATAATTTCCAAGGCAACAGGCAGAGATACTACAGACAGAGTCTTCTTCACTTACAGGGTGCTATTGAGCACTGGAATAAAGAGAGCATCCCGCCCTGTTGTGTGCTGCAGCTTGGAGATATCATTGACGGGTATAATGCACAGTATAAAACATCAGAAAAGTCACTAGAACTGGTTGTGAACACATTCCAGAGGCTTAAAGTCCCAGTTCATCATACTTGGGGGAATCATGAATTCTATAACTTCAGCAGAAACTACTTAAGAAACTCTAAGCTGAACACAAAGTTTCTAGAAGACCAGATTGCCCATCACCCTGAGACTGTACCTTCAGAGAATTACTATGCTTATCATTTTGTACCATTCCCTAAATTCCGGTTCGTTCTACTAGATGCTTATGACCTGAGTGTCTTAGGCATGGATCCGTCTTCTCCAAAATACCAGCAGTGTCTGAAGATACTGAGGGAACACAACCCAAATACAGAATTGAATAGTCCTCAAGGTGAATTATTCTTTGCTGAGAATCTAATACATTGTCTTTCAATTCTTCAGCTACCTTTTATTCAGCAGGAGGATGGACAATTAAGGTAAAAGTATATTGTCACTGGTGTTCAGGGGCAGGATTTCTCACAAGCCTCATGGTACATGGATTGGTTGCAGTTGTTTCAAGATTCATTGTTTAACAGATACCTGAATGTCTGTTCTGGGATGGGCACTTTTCTTAGGGTTAGCTATTCAAAACCCTAAGCAGTACTAACAGTATCAGTGTTTCATGGATGGAGTGGAAAAGTAAGAGAAGTGGGTGGGCAGGACAGAAACAAGATTATTTCCAAAGTGATAAATGCTACCAAGAAAATAAAGTATAATATAGAGAAAGACTGGGGTACTGTTTCAGTTGAGATGGTCAGAGGTAGCCTCTCTGAGGCGAAAAACATTTACACTAAAATCTGAATGATAGGAAGGAGTCATCCTTGGAAGAATGGGGTGGAGCAGAGTCTTCAAGACAGAGGAAAACAAATGCAAAGGTGCTAAGCAGAATAAGACTGGCAGTACTGAGGAATGCAGAAAAGGTCCGGTGAGGTGGGTGCAAGATGGTTTCGCAGTGGCTAAGTGGGCATCCTAAGGACTCTGTATTTTATTTTCAGTGCAATGGGAAGCTAGTGAAATAAGCAGGATTTCAACATTAGGAGTTAATGTGACTTAGTTGTACATTGCTGTAGATGTTTGTGGATTTTTAAGAATTTTAAGTCAGTTGCTGCCATGTATTCCTAAAGAAAAGGATAAGTGCCCCCACATTAGCGAAGTTCAGATGCCCAACTGAGGGAAAAAATGACATTTGATGGGTCTGACTTAATGAATTCATTTCAGGACTTTGTGAGCCCCAGTTTGTCCAGTTCAACGGAGGATTCAGCCCAGAACAGCTGAACTGGTTGAATGCAGTTCTTACATTCTCTGATACAAACCAAGAAAAGGTGGTGATTGTCAGTAAGTATTGAAATGATTACACTGGCATTGTAGAGAATGGGAAAAGTTAGGTTTTAACGCATACTGACTATATTGTGATATCATCTTCTGTAAAATGAGTGCTTAGTTTAAAATTTTTTACTAAGAAACAATAGAATACTAACATTTAAGGTTGAGAAAGGAGAGAATTGTAAAATAACAAAAACATCTTGCCATGCGTTATAGCCTGTGAGTTGGCCTTTTAAGTTTCAAAGTATAATTTCACCAAATGGGCCCAATTTATGTAGTAATATTTAAGTGAGAAATTCAGTCCAGGTCCAAACCTGGTACCAAAATCTGAGGTACCAAATCTCAGCCTCGGGGGCCCTGTGTGTCTGCATTGGCCACCCCACAGGCCTCTGCTGCCTGCATGAGAGCAAAGCTGATATCCCGGCATGAGCGGCACCCATCCGCCAGTGAGTACTTGTTCTGTAACTACCCCTACTACGTGACCGCAAGGAGATAAGATGTATGTCACTTTCATTTAGAATCATTCTTTCCACACATACCACCATCAGAAGTTAAAGGGATCTGGCGGTGCTTAAAATACACTCAGACGTAGGTACGTGCTTGTGCCCGTGGGCACACTCGGGAGCCTCAATTTGGATTTGCAGTGTGGCTGGTGGACTTGGTTCGGGACTAAGGTCGGATCCCTCGTTTTACAGTGGATGCATGATGGATGAGAAGACGGGACTCGGGTTCACAACGGCGGGCTACCGTTCTGCACGTATTTGTTTCTGTGAGTGTGTGACTCTGGGCACACACTGAACCTACAAACCGCAGTTCTCTCAATATTGCATCAGATGAGATTATGAACATGGCAACCTTTGAAAATGACAGGCTGTTCTGATACTTGATAATATAAAATTATACTTCTGTAAATGTAGTACCTACTTACTAATCTTTCACTGACATAGTAACAACATGCAGATGGAGTAGGAGTGTTTCTGCTACCACTGTAATGTCAGATGTTATTCAAGGCTTGGGAAGTAGAAGGTGCCCTCGGGTTACTGGCACGATGTGACACTACTTGGCTTTATACTAAGTTGTCTCAGAAACTTGGGCACTTCTTGACTTGTTTCTGCTTTTTTCTTTTCCACTGTCAGGCTATGCATGTTAGTTTAGGGAACACTGGAGCTCAAAGAGACGTAGATGGCATTTATTCAAAACTTTTGAAGATAAGGAAAGCAAAAGAGATTAAACTGCATAGCTGAAATCATATAGCTACAGACGGAACTGAGACTAGAATCCATGTTTTATATCCTGATCTCCTTTCCCACTCTATCCCATATTTTTCCCTTTTTACTTATGTCAGTGCACCTATCTACATTCGTCTCTTAAATTTCTTCCATTTTGCTGTATGCTTAGAAACTGAATGAACAGATTAACAGCTGAATGCCTCAGGTTTTCCTTAGTAAGGTGTAAAATGGCTAATAGTTTTCTTTTGTTATTGTTTGCTTTTTCACGTTTCGTTTTGGCTACTCAGAGGTCATTTTGTCTACTTGACTTTGGGCCATGCAGTTGGAAGGATAGATTCTCTATTAGCTGAGATGTGGAATGCTGCTGCTGGAGGGGTGTGGGGTGGAGAGTTCAGAGGTTCAGGTTTGAAAATACTATGTTTCAGATGCCTGCTGGATATCCTGGATATCCGATGCCTGTTAGACATCAGTGGAGATGCTGAGTAAGCAATTTGGATATGAGTCTAAATTCAGAACAGAAGCTTGGGCTGGATATGTAAATGTGGAAGTCGAAAGAATACAGATAACGTTTAAAACTGTAAACTCCTGAGTGATCACTAAGCTGTGAGGTATATGCAGAGAAGCAAAGCCCAAGGACCAACCGTTCGGGCATCCCTAAGCCGACACTGGGAGAATGAGGAATTGGCAAAGGCGAATGAGAGTCAGTGGCCATTGATGGGGGTTGGAGGAAAACTGGGATGACTAGTGGTGACCTGGCAGCCAAGAATTTTAAGGAGAAGGGAAAAACTAATTGTGTCAAGTTATAGATGAGTCCAGGTTGGCGTCTAGGTCTGAAGGGTCACGTGGTACCTTTGGACTCCTAACCCTTATCATGCCTTGAGGAGTGGCTCTGTGTGTGCGCTTGTGCATGGGAGTATTCTTACTCCTCCTGCTTTAGGGGTCTCTTAATCCCCTCCCTTTTACTTTGATTACAAATTAATAGATATTAAGCAGAATAAAAATACTCAGAATAAATTTCAGAATGAAAATAGAAACAGTAACAGAGAGAAAAAAGGGAAGTGATTTGATGGGAAGAAGCAAAGACCAGTGAGCTGTTGTGCTTGTACCTGAGAGTGAAACTGGCCTGATAAGTAATGTGGCCCCATAGGTGTCTTGGCATCAGGAATTAGAAATGCTCTGGGCTCTGTCTACTTCCACGTATCTCCTGTGGGTCTAGAATAAGTATTCTCTGCTCTAACTCAGTTTTCTCATCTGTAAAATGGTTATGGTTACCTTGACCTCCTGGAGGTGTTTAAAGTGGCCTGGATCATTTCTAAGGCATTGAGTGTTCATATAAATGACATGTAATCCATTGGCACATCCCTGAACTGTTGTTTTATTTACGAGTACCTCTTTATGTGTATTAATGCATGTATTTAAGGGAACCAGTGAGACTGGCTTCCAGCACCGTGTCTGCCTGGTGGACAGCCCCGTGCAGCATGCCCTTGGATTTCCTTGCTGTCTGTATGTCAGGGACTCAGGCCGTAGGGACCTCAGGGGTCTGCCTGTATAGTGGCCTCTCTCCCTTGTACGTGAACTGTCTCACCCTCCTTTATGAGGTGGCAATACACCTTTTTTTTTTTTTGAGTATTAGTTTTTAGCTATTTATTTAGATGAGGGAGTTAATTCTCAGTTGGCTCATAACTCTTCTCTTTAACTCACAGGCCATCTTCCCATTTACCCAGAGGCCTCTGACAGTGTGTGTCTGGCCTGGAATTACAGAGACGCCCTGGCAGTCGTTTGGTCTCACAAGTGTGTGGTGGGTCTCTTCGCTGGGCACACTCACGACGGTGGCTACTCGGAGGACCCTTGCGGTGTGCACCACGTCAGCCTAGAGGGGGTCATTGAAACAGCTCCGGACAGCCAGGCTTTTGGCACAGTTTATGTCTATCCTGACAAAATGCTGTTGAAAGGAAGAGGCAGAGTTCCAGACAGAATTATGAATTATGAAAAGGAAAAACCTTTGTGTTTTTAGACTGATTTAGTTTAAGAAAGAAGTTGACTTAACTTTAGGTTTTTGTTCCCCTCCCTGCTGAAAATCTTTGGTCTCACTGTTTAGTATTGTTTGCATAACAAAATGTATTTATGGCTTCTTGTGTGTTAGTTCATAAGACACTCTGAAATGGCTTTTTTGGATAATATATCCAGTGCTGAAAATTGGAAAGAAAATGAATGAAAGTGGCATGAATAAACCAGGGAGGAGACTGAAATGGGGGGTGGGGGTGATATAGACCTCACAGAAGACTTTATTTAGCCTTACCTGAATTTTTACTTTCTACAGGTAAAGTGTATTTATGTTTTAACTGTGTAATTTAAAATTCTTAATAAAAAATAAAATAAGCTCAGGTAAACTTTTCTGTTTACCCTGCTGTGTGAACGAGCTTTGGACTTTTTTGTTCAGAATATCTATCATATTTGTACTTTTATAGGCTTGTATTCCCATTTTGTAAACAAAAAATACCACGAGTTGTTTCACAGGTGAATGAATGGCCCTGCCAGTCACACAGGTGAGCATGGGGTCTCCCACGTGAGGCACAGGAAGGGCCTTCAGAGAAGTCACACAGTCCTCTTGTGATTCTTGCCAAAGCAGGACCAGCGGTCAGTCAGCTGTGTACATGCAAGCGTGGTCTGTTTGGGCCACCCGCTGGTGCTGTATGAGACTATAGTTAGTACATGTGTTTACTCTTGATTCCCTTTATGGACAAAATGAGACATGTTTAACTCAGTTGTCACATATGTTAAGGCTTATTTGCAGAAACATTTACTAGTTGGCAAATGGGGACTGTTTAAGTGTAGGGAAAGTTTGATTCAGGACCTCAAAAATAATAAATAAAAACCAGTACTAGTCAGCATAAGCGTGCCTGCTGAGGCACTGTGAGGGTGTCCATGTGTGTCAGTTTTCCAGGGCTGCAGTAACAAATCACCACAAACCGGCGGCATAAAGCAACACATACATGTTCTCTTACAGTTCTGGAGGTCAGAAGTTTGAAATCATTTTCACTGGCCTTAGATGAAGGTGTTGTTAGGGCCATGCTCCCTCAGGGGGCTCTGGGAGAAGTTCCCTTGCCCTTTCCAGCTTCTAGAGCCGTATTTCCTACATTCCATGACTCCTGGCTTCTTCATCCATCTTCAAAGCCAGTAGCATAGCATCTCCAAATCTCCCTCTGCCTCCCACGTAGAGGAACAGTGTGATTACATTGGATTGATGCAGATAATCCAAGATAATCCCCTCATCCCCAAATCTGTAATTTAATCACCGCTGCAAAGTCTATTTTGTGATATAAGGTAATGCCCTCAGGTTCTGGGGATTGGGACCTGGATATCTTTAAGGGCCATTATTCAGCTCACCACACAGGAGACTGTGACATGCTCCATGCATTCACTGATTCTACCATGAGAGAGACGGACATACAGATAAAAATGTGTGAAGAAAGGGCTGGGAATGTAGAGGAGGATTTTTAATTTTGTTTGAAGGGATTAGGGGTGACTTGGAGTAGGAAAGAAAGGGTTTAGATAGATGTGGAAGTGCACTTCAAGTAGAATAGCATAAGCAGAGGCGTTAAAGGATATGCTGAATTTCGGAGGGCTAGTAATGCTACGGGAATTTACCGAAAGGTCTTGGGGATATGGCAAGAAATACAGCAAGAGAAGGACAGACTAAGGGCTGTGCTGTGAGCAGCCTTGCATCGTGAGCCCAGAGTTCGAATTCTCCTTGTCAGACAGTGAGGAACCCTCAGGTTTCTGAGCTGGGGGAACATATGATTAGATGTGCATTTCCGTCCAGGTGGGGATAAGAGAGGCTAACGTAAAAGAGTAACAGTGGGAAGAAAAGATTTTGGAGGTGGGAAGACAAATTTTGATCACAGAAATATTAAACTGACCAATAATACTTAAGCTCAATTGAAAGGTAGAGTTTAAAAACTACTTCAGTAATAAACACTCTTCAAAGGCAGTACTCTATCACAAGTTTTGTTTTTGGAGATATAAAAGGAATTATGTATATCCATGGACTTCATAGTGTGATGTGGGGGATGCAGGTATGATGAAAGTGTATCTTGAATATAATTTTTTTTAAGTGGAACATTAATGTCTTTTAAGCACAGAATCAAGTATTACTTGGAGGATGGGGTAGGTCCTATGTAGAATTTGCAAGTCCATCACTTCATTTGTAACTTCAATAATTACGTGAAAGCCATAAATATCATGCAAAGTAAATGTACACTGAAGACAAATTCTTTATATGTATTTTGTTGACCCTTAAAACAAATTTCACATTAGTTATTTAATATCAGCTAGATTTTTTTCCTTTTCCCCGCATCCAAATCTGATAGAGAATTTCTGACTATCCAATGTCCATTGTGTAAAACATAAAAAAAAAGAATACTTCTTTGACAAGTGTTTATAGAGTACTTAATATTATAATAAAGACTATAAAAATAAAGAGACAAATCACCAGGTTCATTTTCACTCTCCTGACATACAGTTGGTACTAATATTTTTTGAGTAAAATACTTCCTGAATCTCATGAGACTGTCTAGACTACAGAGTTTAATGCTAGGTTGTGTAAGAAAGCTGACGTCTGGATACTCTAACATCACTGACTGACAGAAACATATGAGCTGCACAAGTCATTTAAAATAGTCTAGAAGTCATATTTAAAAAAACAGAAACAGATAAAATTAGTTTACATAACATTTTATTTGCCCAATCTATCTAAAATATTTCAACATGTAATATAAAAATATATTCTTTTTATGTTATGTTTCTAAAATTTAGTATGCATTTTATATTTCTAGCACCATTTTGGACACTAAATTTTCAATGGATTTGATCTCTATTTAGATACAAAATGTGCAGCTGAGGAATAGATTCATAAACCCAATTGTTCCAAAGGGAGCCAGTGTTCCAAACACACAAGTTTTCTAATAACTCAATTGATAACGTTTTTAAATTAAAATGAAAAAATTAAAACTTATATCCTTAGCCATATTTCAAGCGTTCAATGCAACATGTGGCTAGTGGCCCCCATACTGGAGAGTACAGCTCTAAAAGGGTCCTCTCTCCAGGCTTACTTTTGACATTCATTCAAAAAAAATGTGTATGGATTCTCAACTTATTTTTCATTTACAAAGTAATTAATATCCCCTATTTTTGGTCCCAAATTCCTATATTCTTTCGAACTTTCTTTTCTTCCCAAGACATGCTTGTTCATTGGGTCCATCTGGAGCCCCTTCTGGTTCATGGCACTGTACCAGTTCACTGTCATGAGACGAGTTCAGGGACACAGTGCTCTCTGGAACCTCTCTTTCAGTCGTATTAGCCCAACCCTGCTTCCCTTTAGTTTACTCATGTGCATCCCTTTTTAAGCATCACATATTTTTGGAGCACTCTTACCTAGTTTAATCCTTGTAACTGTACAAGTCGGAGATCTGATACTAATCCTCCTTTATGAAGAAATACCCACTGGGAGGTGTATATATTTGGCCATATATATAGAGATGAGCTGAGTTAGAATTCATATTTCTTAACTTTTCCTCCGCTCTCTTTTCTACCACTCCACTGAAACACGGAACATCTGGCCCCATCTCTCACTAGTCTCATCCCATCCTGTGTTGTAGGCAGCCTCAAAAAGTTCTTTAAAAAAATCATCTCTAGTATTAGCTCAAATTACCTGAAATGAACTCCCAGGAAACTGGCTTTTTACCATGTTTATAAAAAATTGATTGAAAATACTCATTTTAATAACAGGATGTTTTACTTCATTTAAATTACTGTCTTGCAGTGAGTTGGCCAGGAGGACCGCATCTCCTTGTTGATATATATGTAGATCCACGAGATAAATGGGAAAATAGAGATTACAATGGCAATAGCCAACTGAATTTTTCCACCAACTGGATTCCTATAAAGACACACCAGAATTATTATAAGTAAGCCAATAAAAATTATGGATTGCTTTGGAAACAAGTATAAAGATTGAATTTGGTAAAACACATTACATTTCTGTATGATTTTCTTTCCTAATTTTTAATTGAAATGATCATTGATAGATGTGTAGGAGTTCTTTAGTCTTAATTCAAGTTCTTAGTGTTCGTGTGTTGCAAATAGCTTTTCCCACTCACTTAACGATGTTTTGAGAAACTGAAGTCACTGATTGATTAAGCAATGTTAAAATTGATTTTTTCCTAATGATTTTTGTGTTCTTTATAAGAAAACTTTCCCTCCCTAATGTCTTGAAGACATTGTTATCTTCTTTAAAAGTTTTGTTTTACTCTTCATATTAAATTTATAATCCACCTGGAATTGATTGTTATGAAAGTTAGGTAGGGGCTGTTTCACTTTTTTCCACATGATCCAGTCTGTTTATTGAAAAGTCTGCCTCTCGTTACCCTGCACTGCCATCTTTATCATAACTCAAGGGTCTAACATAGGTATGGGTCTGTTTCTAAATTTGACCGTTTCATTAGTTTATCCTTTTACCAATATAGGTTTATCTTTCCTTTACTTATGTCTTCTTTAATTTCTTCCATATGCTTTATAGTTTTACATATAGAGATGTTTTATCTCTGCTAGCTTTATTCCTAGGGAGTTGATTTTTTCATGTTATATATGGTAACTTTTTGTTTTGATCATTTTCTGTTACTTGTTGGCAAAAATGCAGTTGATCTTAGTATATTGCCCTAGTAGTATCCAGCAATCAGGCTAAACTCACTTATTCTAATAACTTTTTAGATTCTTTTTGATCTTTTGTATGTCCAATTATGGTATCCATGAATAATGAAAATTTAATTTTTACTGTCTAATCCTTGGGCCTCTTATTTCTTTTCCTGCCTTACCATACTGGTTAGGATAATAGCCAGAATAGTTTTAGCAGAAGTGGCAATCTTGGCTAACCTCATCTCATTCCTGATTTGAGAGGGAAAGTTTTCAACGGTTCATTAAGTAGCATGCTTTGGTGTAGACACCTTTTATTAGGTTAAGTTCCCTTTTTACACCTATTTTCTAAAAGCTTTTATCATGAACAGATTAATTTTATCAAATGCTCTTTTGGTATAAATTGAGTTTATCTTCTTTTATTCTGTTAATGTGATAGACAAAAATCCTACTGTTTAGGATTTTTCCATCTGCAGTCATAAATCAGATTGCTTTGTAATTTCCCTTTTTTTTTTAATGTTCTTGTCAAATTTTGGCATCAACGCTATTATTCTGCCCTCTTAAAATGAACTGGGAAGTGTTTCTTCTTTATCTGTTGTCTGGAAGAGTTTGTTGAAAGTTGGCATTATTTCTTCCTTAAATGTTAGACTTCTCCAGGTATGCCATTTGGTCTACAGTTTTCTTTAGGAAAAATTCAAATTTATGGGCATAGTTTCTTTAATAGTTATGGGACTGTTCAAGTATTTCCTTGTGTCAATTTTGGTAGTTTGTATTTTTCAAGTAATTTTGTGCATTTCACCTACATTTTCAAAATTATTGCCAAAAGGTCGTTCATAATATCCTGTTACAATTTCTGCCATAGGTGTTAGGTGTGTGGCAATGTTCTCTTCTTCCTTCCGGATAGTCCTTATTTGTGCCTCATCATTCTTGCTCTTGCTCGTATTTTCTCTTCTTAGTTTTGTGAGGCTCATCAATGTTATGAATCATTTTAGAGACCAGTGTTTGGCCCAGTCCTCATTTTTTTAGGTTTTTTCATTTTGTTGGTTTCTGCCTTTATGATTGTTTTCTTGTTTTGGGGTGGTTTAATTTGTTGTTCTTTTTCAACCTGCTTAGAAATTTAGGTCATTGATTTTCAGTCTTTCTTGGTTTTTTTGTTTTTAAAATACATGTATTTAAGGATATAAATTTCCTTCTAAGTATTTTTTAGCTACATCCCACAAATTCAGCTCAGAATACTTTCTAATTTCCATTGTGATTTTTTCTTTAGTTCAAATGTTATTTCCTAATTTCCAAACATAGAGTGATTGACAATCTTTTTTGTTAATGATTTGTAGCTTAATTTGCACTGTGGTCAAAGCACATACACTGTAGGGTTTCAGTTCTTTGAAATTTGTTGGGACTCTTTCATGGCCCAGCATATAGTCAGTTTGTAAATATTCATTATGTTCTTGAAAAGAATGTGAATTCTGCCATTATTAGTTCTGGTTAGGTCAAGTTTATTGTATGGTTCAAGTCTTCTTTATCTTTATTGATTTTTTTTGTGTCTTGTTCTATTAGTGACTGACAGAAGTGTTTTAAAGTCTCCCAAAATGATTGTGGGTTTTCAGTTTTTCTTTTTAGTTCCTGTCAATTTTTGTTTTATCTATTTTGAGGCTGTGGTATAGTTATACATAAATTTTAAATTGTTATGTCTTCCTGATGAATTGGACCTTTTTTATTAAGAAGAATCTTTGACATCTTAAATCTACTTTTTATTAAATGGGGTTGAGATAACCAGATAGCCACATATGCATATGTTGAAGGCACACAACGCATATATTGCACATAAATATGCATGTGTGTGTGAATTTCCTAGCTCTGTCCACTAAAGAGAGCCAGTGACCAGCTAGTAGCAGTGAGCACTGCTTGTACCCATACTGTGGCCTCTAAATACCATCACCTACCAAAAGTAACCAGGCTTTTTTCTTTTTAAATAGTTGATTCCAGGTCTAGGGCATAATGTACAACACTAGCTTGGAACATTTTGTCATGTCAGAAAGCAAAGAAACTACCAATGTTTACTTGAATATCAAAAAGAGTTCAGGAGCAAACCTAAATAAGTGCCACTTGTCACAGATGGGACACTCTGAGCATAAATAAAGATAATAACCACCATGGACTGAAAAATATCAAATATTTTGAAATCCATGACTTTATAATGGTACCACTAAAACAACAATTAAATAAAACTCATTTGTGGCTTCTTGGA
This sequence comes from Phataginus tricuspis, assembly GCA_029783875.1. Taxonomy (NCBI): domain Eukaryota; kingdom Metazoa; phylum Chordata; class Mammalia; order Pholidota; family Manidae; genus Phataginus; species Phataginus tricuspis. The sequence continues at coordinate 12,055,255 of JAQQAC010004778.1, read as the reverse complement.
GATGCCCAGGCAAGAAACAACTCATTATTTTGGAAACTGGTAAATTAACAGAAAGAATCAAATGTTCTTTGAAACACATTTTTCTTTCCTTTTCCTCTCATTTTCTATACCTCAGAGTAGTTAAGAATCGATGTGGAAGTTTGTCTCTATGGAGTTTTTCCAGCTAATAAACAAGTAATAATATAATTAGACACTACCGTTTTACAACCCAAGTGAATCAATGGACTTAGGCAATGATCATCAGACTATTGACATCACAGAGAGACAACCAGGCAGAACGTGTTTCATAACGGAAGTCCGGAGCACCACCCATGAGGTAGTCTCGCATCATCGTCATTGTAATACAGACTCGCCAGGGCTCTAGATCTGACCACCAATTTATAGGAATATAGGACTTTACAAAGGAATAAGCATTTATAACACAACTGGGGAAGTGTAAACATTGACTGGAAAACTCATAATACTGAAGAATTATTCTTTTATGTTTTGTGTGTGATGATGGCAGAGTATCATTTTTTAAGTGCTTATTTTTAGCATATAATTTTATTGAAGTATAGTTGATATACAATATTATCTTAGTGTCAGGTATACAACATAATGATTTGACAATTAGGGACACATACTGAAATATGTATGATGTTTGGGATTTATTTTAAAATAATCTAGAAGTGTGGAGAGGATAGTGATCTAGATGAAACAAGACAATTTCATAATTATTAAAGCTGGGTGATGGGTACATCTGATTCATATTAGTCTTTGCTTTGGTATATGTTTGAAATTTTTCAAAATGAAAAATTAAAACAAAAATTTGTTAAATAATCATCAAGAAGTGCTCCCTTTCCTCAAAAAATCTTTCTTTCATCTCTGGCCATAAAGTCTACTTTTTACAATTAAAATTGCTATACTGGCTTTCATTTGGTTTGTATGTGTACAATACATTTTTCCCATTTTTTGACTTTAACTTTTTCTGTATTTGTACTTTTAAGCATTGTCTTTTCATTGTTTTATCCATTTTGAAAATCTTTGACTCTTAATTGGAATATTTAGAACATTTACATTTAATGTAATTTCTCATATACTTGGGTTTAAATCTCTTATCTTAACATTTGCCCCCTATTTTCCCCATCTGTTTTGTCCTTCTTCTCTTTTCCTACCTTCTATACTCACTTTCTACCCTTTCAGGAGTTGCCCTGAGGATTACATGAATTCGTTGACTTAGCAAAGTCTAATATAAATTGGTACTTTCACCTCTTCTCAGACAATTCAAGGACCTTGGAACACCTTAATTCCATTTAGCTGTTTCCAACTTTCATGTTACTGCTACCATGTATTTTTATTTTTTATATGTTTAAACATCACAAAATATCATTACTGTTGTTTTATAAAGTTAATATTCATTTACATGTACCCATACTTTTATATTTCCTTTGGTCTTCACTCTTTCCTAAATCTTCAAGCTTCCTTTTGAGATCGTTTTCTTTCTCCCTGAACAATACCCTTTGAACTGATACTCCTTATGATTGCCCTGGGCCACAGAGGAAACTATGGCATTTTTTTAAAGCATGAATGAAACTTTGAATCAACTATTATTAGCTTTGCTTAGGAAAAGGACATATTTCTTCCAAAAGATTCCTGCTTTCCCTTGTGTCTCAATATCTTCATTTACCTACCTTGATCTAAGCAACCTTGAAGACACCTGATTTTAGTGAGTTGGAAACTTACTTTGATGAACTGTGACATAGGCTCATCCATGCCGTGATTATCACCAGACCAAACAGCTCCCTATGAGATAGCACACATTTCATATTTTTGTAGTTGCCAGGTGAGATGCATGTCATCCCGTTCCCTCCATGACCACTTCCTCCTGTTTGTTGGATGACTTTCCCCTAAGATAGCATCCACAGAATATTTTCAAGTCTGGCCACAATTCATAAACTATTTTTTTCAGGGAGTTTAAAGCCTTATATGAAAATATGTATCATCCTATGAGGCAGATATGAGCTCTATCACTGTTCCCCAACTTACAAGTGAACTTTTGACACAACACAAGAAAACAAAAACAGGTAATTATTCACTTACTTCCTGTCACTGGGAGGAATAGTACAACCAAGAAAGTCCCAGATTTGAACAGGCATTGCTTTTACATTGTTTTAGAGGGTTAGGAAGGAGGAGCTCAAATCACTAAATTTGAGCACATACTGCAGGAGGAGGGGAATGATTGTTGGTGTGAGTCAGACTAATGATTTCGGGGTGGGTCTATGCTGCTAGGAATATATCCTAAACGCACACATCCTTTACGTAGAGTGGAAAACAATCAAAATCGGC
>JAQQAC010004778.1:12011994-12052430 GCA_029783875.1 Phataginus tricuspis | reverse complement strand
CCCACATGTGCCAAAGAGCAAAAGTCCCTGCTTACCTGCCTTCTTCCTCATGTAAGATGTTCTGTTGTATGTGAAGCAAGAGGTAGTACACCAAGCCAGCAGCCCACACGATGCAAAAGAGTATGTGTATTGCAGAGACACTCCTCCAAATAAAGTTACCTAAAAATGGATACCCCCATGCTGTTAATTATGGAATCACATCCCGGAGAAAAATGAACTCTTTATATCTGCTTTGCCATAGTCTGCTTTCATGTAAAACATTCAGAAAAAGCCGGTCTTTTTGTGTTTGTTCTGCTTTGTTTTGGGGGACATCATAGAGGTTAAAGCAATAATTATAAACTTAAGTGGACATTCATTGTTTTGGTCACCTAGCATCTCCCCTAAGATGACTACGCTTATTTTCTTTGGAGGCCCACCGTCCCCACACTCCCAGGCCCTGTGTCCCAGACACGTGGCCCTTACCTGGGTCAGTCAATGCATTTCATCCCCTTAGCAACAGTGACTTAGCTCAGGATGACAGATGATGCATCAGGGCCAAAAACTCAATTCTGAGAGTTTTGTGGCACTTTCACAGAAGCAGATTCTATATTTTGTTGGACTTAGTGCCATGAAGATGTGAACTTTGAACTGTAGGGCTGCCATGAGGAGCCCAGGACTGAAGTCAGTGCGGTAGATGGTGTAACTGAGGTGCAGAGAAGTCTGAGTTCTGCGAGGCCTCCCCCGGCCTTTTCAATAAAATATCCCAATATATCTCCTCTTTAGCTTACAGCCCATTTGAGTTGAGTTTTTCATTGCTTGCAACTAATGGAACATTAACTGCTAACACCTTAAGGATGTGGACAGAGCTCTCAGGGCATGTTCACAGAGCCAGTACATCTAGGGGGCAGAGTTTTTCATGCCCAGGTGGGAATCATTAGTCTTTATTTGAAGGCTCGGAGAACTTCTAAGCCCCACTAGTAGAAGCTGTTTTAAGGAAAGTGAAGAATAACCTGTCAGGACTAATAGTCCCCATTAATAAGAAAATATTAGTAAACAATATAAAATGAATTTATTTTTCTGCTTTAAGATACTGTTTTGTAAGATAAAGTCGTCCAACATAAGGTTTGTTGAGAGCTTTTAAGGCCCTAAAAGGCAAACCAGCTATGTTTTGCCCAGTATTGAAGTAGGTAGCCCGTGGGCAATACAAACCAGCTATTTTAAGTTAATTTTTCTACATGTATGCCCACCTGGGATATATATGTAAGGAGAGCAAGGAGGTTACAAAATACATATATGGTAAAGCCTCTGTTTTACAGCCACTCATTCACTCAACAAGCATTAGGTATCAACCATGTTCCTGGCCAATATTTAAGCAGGACTTCTGCAAAGATGGGCTAGATATGATCCCACTTTAAAAGGGCTTGCTGCCTAGGAGGAGGAAACATATAAGGTGTGCAATAAATTGCGATTGATACTGTGACAGTGCATAGGGAGATTAGGGAGAACAACATAAGGGAAAAATCTAGAGATTTGTTATAGACACTATACAGTTTCTCTACATACACAGCAATTCGTATCCATAGGTGTTGAATAAGATGCCAACCTAAATTCAAAATAAGAAAATGACTAATGGGAGTGGTATTGGTTTGAGAAGAATCTGTAAAGGGTAAATATATGACATCACCACTGAGTAGGGAGACACAAGGTTAGCACTTTGTTGCTGATTTTCCATCAGCTTGGAGGCTTAAGAAGTCGGTGCAGTGACTGAAGCCCTTCCCTCTCATGGACTAAAGTGCGTAACTACTGTTCCACATCAGCGTAAGGGTTCTTGGGTTCCAAACTGCTAAAGACTGTCATAGTGTGGCAAGTCCTTGTGAGGTTTTCCTGAAGATGGGTGGGGATGATGTAGATTACAGGTAGCCCCTTACTGTTGGAAATGAGAAACTGTGGAGAGCCCCGCTTTCCTCCTGGGAATTGGGCAGCTAGACCCTCATTATTATAAGGAAATCTAATTTGCTTTTTCTCCAATCAGAATCCAAGGCTCATACCTGTGACAAGAGGGTTAAGTCCAACAAGCAGGGTTAGCACCGCAGGTATGGTATACACCACCTATTAGCATGGAGAGAGGAGACGCGGTGGGTTAAGGAGTCTGCCCAATTTAGGAGACGTTCAGAGGTTATCTAGAAGTACAGAGAGATGACATCAGCAGCTGTCATGCTCCATGATTTACCTCTAGGTTTCAGAAACAACTGAGGAAATGGTAACTTCTGCTTTTATGGCACTTATCACGTGAGGTGGTAATTTTACCTGCCTTCCTCTTAGACTGTAGGCCACGTCAGGAAAGGCTCACTCATCTTCCAGCTCCAGCACTGAGCAGAGTGTGGACACACTGGCCTCTCTCGCAAGTAACACCCATGCCCACGTGGCCTTTCCCCACTTGCATAAAAGAAAATGCTCTTTGAAAAGTAGGGCTGGAGCAGCCATAATTAGCGAGGTGGCTCTGCTGGGTCTGGCCCAGCCAGCCCAATACTCCATTCTGTGCAGATGAGACCACAGAAGGTTGGCGAACAATGTATGGCTCAGATGTGCTGGTGTATAGTTCAAATACGAGACGCTCTCCATTCTGGAAACTGGTGATAAGTTGTTTGGGGCTTTGGAAGACTGGCCCTGAAGAGCCCATTTTCAAGCCTCATTCAGAGCAGGCCGACTAGCCAAACTTGCTATTGCCTGTGTACTGTGGGCAGAGGGCAAGTAGGGCATGCTTGGCAGGTTTACAAAAGCACGCGGGCTCTCCAAAATACGTGGCTGCTTGACCACATCAGCTGTGATGCTTCTATCAGTAACCTTGAGTTTATTTGGAAGTTGTCAGGGCTGTACATTTTGAGTGATTTGTTTTCACAACAACAATATGTCCGTCTTGACCCTGGGGAGAGAGGGCATCTGGGTTACAGACTCTGTTCCTCTTTAACACTCCATTGCTATGATGGCCAGTGTCTCCATCTGCAAGGCTGGCCATCTCTCACAGGTGACGGTCATCCTGCCGAGGGTTAGACCAGTGCTTCCCAAACTTTAACGTGCATACAGATCACCTGGAGATCTTGTTAAAAGGCAGATCTGATTCTGGAGGTCTGGGGCAGGGCCCAAGATTCTGCCTAGAAAACAAGCTCCCAGGGCAGGCTGCTGCTGTTGTTCCAAGAACCAAACTTAGAGCAGCAAGGGGCTAGTTTCCCCCGGTGAAAAGCTACAGGACGTAGCCACTGAGGGTGGGGGTGGGGTAGAGGACGTCAGGGACGGAGAGAAAGGGAGCGAGAAGTTAAACCCACCCTCCCCTCTGCTCCTCCGCCCCCCCCCCCAAACGTCCTACGATTCTTGTGCTCTCTATAAGAAATGATTGGCAGCAATTTTTAAAATGTGCCCTCAAATGTATCCGATATGTGTCATTAACAGGGTAAAGGTCTAAAACCTTATTTCAGTGTATTGTAAACATATGAACAAAACAACCCTGTAAATTAAGTAATGGTTTCCCATGGCAACTGTGCCATATAATCTTTATTTAGGTGCCTTTCTCTATCCCAAATGAGATAAAAACAAGTATTGTTTGAGGGTAGAGAGACTGAAAATAATTGTACACAAGGTAAAACACTGCATAGTACAAATACTTGGTAATGAACTCAGTAGAACCCACTTATATCTTTTCACTGGCAGGTTTTTTAAAAAAGGGTATCATATTTATTTTAAAAATTCAGTTTAATTCAATACATAGTTGTTGAGTACCACGGCATTCATTCCTAATTCCCTTGTCCACCTGTCAGCGCAAAAGCTGAAAAAGCCCATTTGTTTTCCCAGCCTCATCAGCAGTTAGGGTGATCATGCTCCAGCAATGAAATGTAAGGAGAAGGCCTGTAGCGGCAAGGCTGGTACTCAGAGCATTTAACAGCCAACATGCATGGGTGCTGGCCAAGCAGAATGGATCCCAGACCATAAACCACACTGGTCTGTACAAACTGGATAGTAGTGTATCTGAGGGGTTTCTTGGGAAACATCTCCTTGATAAAAGGGAGGAAACCTCATTTTGCTCATGCCTTATTTCTTTCTATGTGAGATGCTCTTGCCTGGGGATGATACTTGGAGCTGCAGCAGCCATTCTGTAAACGAGAGGATGTATCAACCCACACATTGAGGATGTCAGAGAAGAAATCAGAATTCCCAGGTCCTTGATGATATTGACTATTAAGCAGTTTTTTTGTTAAGTGAGATACTCTGTATTTTTATAACCCATCTCTAGTCAGATATCCTACTGTTTGCTGCTATATGCAAGTATCTCTCATGGCAAGATGAAGTAGTGAATCATAGGAGCAAGCCAGGTATAGTACAAGCCGCAAGGCCCAGTAGCGAAGTATTGGTCCATCTGTGCATCCATTTGTTCTTTATTCACTCAAAAGGCAATGTAGGAAGGACTGCCACAGGAAGGCTCTGTTCGATTGGCTGAGAGTGACCAGAAGGGAGAACTGTCCCTGTTCCCCTGGGGGCTGGCATGTGCGGAGCCAACTCTAACGCAAAAGCAGAATGTGTCAGTGCTACAATAATGGTTCAGAGGAAGAGTGGTTGGAACCTATGGGAAAGAGGCGGAGAGAGTTTTTGAGTGAGAGAGCATTCGAGATAGACTTTGAAGCTTGAGTAGAGTATGACACAGAGGAATTCTAGGGGTACTGGGCTCTCGGGACCAAGCTGGGAAGGTGGGTTGGGGCAGTATTGTGGTGGGCCTTGAATGCCAACAGGGAGAGTTTCAACTTAGAGATCTTGGGAACTGACAAAAGTTTTTGAATCAGGAAGCAAGATACGGGAAGTGTTCTAGGAGTGGAAGAGATTAGAAGCAGCTCAGAGAGTTAGGAAGTCAAGGCTCCACGAGGGAGATAATGGAGGGCTTAACGGAGGGGGGGGTGAGGGAGGATGTCTGTGGGGACGTGGTTATTCTGTGTATTCGGTCATCTAAGCATGACGTGAATGGTCAAACATACAGATTCTACTGTACAGAGAAGCGTTAGACCTTAGACCTAGACTGGGTTCTGTTGAATTGCTTTGTTCTTTATTTTGTTGTTTGAAGGGATCTCAAGGACCGTGGTAAGGAACAGGGCAATGTTAGAGATGACTGAGGTTCTGATCGAGGATGACCCAGAGAATGATTCTACTGATAGTAGAAATGCGTGGGTCAGGAGGAGTAGTGGGTTTTAGAGGGAAGATGCTGGGCAGACCTTGGGCATATTTGAGGAGCCAGTGTGACGGTGGGTAGATCTAGCCGTCTTTTGGAAAGTCAGCATTAAGCTGGTTATCTGAGACTTATCTGCAGGGAACTAATATTTGGAACTCAGGATCTGGACCAGAGGGCTGAGGAAGAGACCATCTGATTTGACGCAGGGGGCACGTAAATCTGGACAATAATATCACAATACGGTTGTACTGCACTTAAAAAAAAAAAGACTAGAATTCTGCATTATAATTCCATATGCATTCTTTTGTTGCTAATCTGTATAAAGTGTCAACATTATTCCAATGCCTCAAGTCATCTCCTTGGTGATACTGCACAGTCTTGTATATCTGTATTGAAAGAAACTGGGCAAAATCCAGATACAGCAGAAAACGTGTGCAGTGATCTCCCCCTCCTCCAAATGGTTCAATCCGAGCCCTGGTCTGCTGCAGGTTTTATGGGCTTCCATGGCTTTTAATAAATATAACTCACAAAATTAGTTGAACCACAAACCTTAAACCTGCTATTTTCTGGTCAAATGTTTGTTGGAGTTTCTGGGTAGATACTCATGAGGAATGGTTCAGCTGAGAGGTCTACCCTCTCAGTATCCTCAGCTGGCCCATTTTATTCAAAGGCAGTATTGCTGAAAGGTCCCTGTGTCTCTGGAAAATTCTTAATACACACACACACCATTACATTACCACTCTGATCCCTTCCTCCCTGGTATTTTAGGGACAAGAGCTTACAAAAGATTTGATTTCTAAGTTTTTGTGTACATACAGCAGGGAGGCGGGGCGGACAGATAAAACTGTGTTTTGTGCAGTTCCACAGTTCTTATAAACAGATGAAAGCAGCTCATACTCACCACCCACAGTTCTGCATCTGGATCATTTACCTGGAAGGCCAAAACATGAGGCGTCAGCAGGCATACATACTATCGTGCTCCGCTCGTATTTGGTCTGCTCTTTTATTCACTTCAGTCAGTTGTTAAGTGCCAGACGCTGCCATGGGAACCGAGGATACGAAACAGGAGTAAGACATCGTCTAGCAGATCATGACGGCTGAAGGGGCCCTGGCTGAATACAGCAGATGGTTTGAACACACAGCCACGTATTTCCGTGAAGAACAGCACAGGGACTCTGAAAGGGGCGAGCCTAACCTGGAATGGCACTTCAAGGGCCCTCCTGTCTTCAGGCGTGAGGAAAGCTCTCACGGAGCGGGGCCCAAAGCCGACCTGAAAGCATAGTGACGCTCTAAAGGGTTTCGTTCTGCTGCGTCTCACCGGTCCTGAATTGTGTTCAGTCCCATCCACCCACAGGCTGCATTTTTAGAAACGTGCCGGGGCTGATTCTGCTCGGGTCCCTTTAAAAGACGCAGGCGCTGAACCAGCCCTTCCCAGTATTTGAGCAAAAAAGCGGCGCGGCGAAGGCAGGCGAGCACATCAGCGTCTTGGGCGGGGGAGAAAGTGGGGGCTCTTGGGGGCTCTTGGCACATAAACCCCGTCCCCTCCTCCGCCTGAACAGCCCGCTCCCGCAGTCCTGCTGGCTTGTTGGTCTACCCGCCCGTCAGGCCCGGGGCGGAGCTCGCCGCCCGGCCCCGGCGGAGCCCGGAGGCCCCTCGCCCACCGCCCGCCTCCCGCGGCCCGACTGCTGACCTGCACCAAGGCCGCCAGGGCGAAGAAGGCGGCCATGAGCCAGTTGCAGGCCCGCCACAGGGCGGGTGCCCAGGCCGCAGGCGCCATGCGCTCGGGCGGGGCCGGGCGGTGTGGGTCCGCGGGGTCGGGCGGGGAAGAGGTGGGGTGGGGCGGCGGGACAAAGGTCCTGGGGCCGCAGTCCCCTGGGCAAACAGCGCCGTGTGAACCCCGCTGGGCGCGTCCACCCGGTCCTCCTCCAGAGCATGGCGAGGTGTGGGTATGCCGGTTTCCAGGTGGAGAAAGTGAGCCCCAGCGCGACTGGACGACTTGCCTAAGATCGACAGCGTGTCCGTGGTGGAAGGAAGTCGTATTTGAATCCATATAGGTCCAAGGTCAATGCCTGTTCTCACCGAGGTCAACTTGCTCACATTAAAAAGAAGAAAAATGGAGAGACAGGACGGTGTGTGTATTTTCTGGTTATTATTCATGCATCTCCTTCCAAAGCTCAGGAACTCTGAAAGCCCTGTAAGCATTGTGGTAATTTCTTCGAGTGACGACAGTTGTATTAGCATCTTATATAGCTTACAGCTTTTCTGCAGACAGGCTCATTTGTCTTCATGGGCTTTTATTATAAAGGTATTTACATATTATACATGTTTACAATTCTTTCCCCCCACCAAAACCAACAAAATTTCCACACACATTGCTCATGAATTTCTTATGAATTAAAGACACTAAAATATTCACTGTTCTCCCCTCGCTTGTTTTAAAGTCTCTTTCTGTTTTGCAATTTACCCTTCTGATGAGTTCTTCCCCAGGCTTCGTCATTTTTTGCTGTTCTAAAGTCTTCACCACGTCAAATAAGCACGTGCTCCTGTCCGCCTCTCCTTTTAGCTAAATCACCTAAAACTCTTTAGGGATTTTTTCCCCGAGGTTCGTGGTTTCATTCCTGTCAATGCTGTTTATTTCAAGAGCATCACCTGCTGGGTGCCTGGCCCAGTGCTTGGTACAGGGACGGAGAAGGTGGATTTGCAGTGTGGTCTCCAGGGAGAGAGTTGCAGGCTGGCAGCGCTGCACACGGGGCAGCAGTGGCCACACAAGGGGATGAAGACCAGCCAGAAGTTGCGCAGGCCCAGCAGGGCCGCCACGGCTTGGAGTCGGACAAGGCTCCTTAGTTCTATCACTGAGTGAGCCCTGGGAGTGGGGACAAGTCATGACTGCCTCACTGTCCTACTTCTTATCTGAGTTTGGGCAAGGTGTTTTTGAGCTGAAATATGTCCCCCTGGCAATTCATATGTTGAAGTCCTAACCCCAGTACTGGAGAATGTGACTATATTTGGAGACAGGGTCTTTAAGGAGGAAATGAAATTAAAATGAGGTCATCAGGATGGGCCCTAAGCCAGTGTGGTGAGTCCTTACAAGAAGAAATGAGGACAGACACGTACAGTGGAAAGGCCACGTGAGGACACAGCGAGATGACAGTCGTCTGCGTGCCGGGGAGAGGTCCTGCTGACACCTCGGTCTTGGGCTTGCAGGCACAAGAATCATAGTCAGAAAACGATGTCTGCTGTTGAAGCCCCCAGTCTGTTATGGCAGCCTGAGCAGAGAAATACAGAGTGACCGTCACACCCTCTCTGCCAGCCAAATAGCAGTACGAGTGGCAAGGAAAGAGTAGCGTGCAAACTGCTGTGTGCCGTACAAACACCCCTATCGTCTGGGGCCTTCACAACTCTGCACATCTGTTGTTTTTGCCTGTTCATTCCCCATTCTGCCTCTTGACTGTTCAACGGCCCTATCACTGGGGAAAGCACCCTGTCTCCCCCTATCAGGGCATGTATATGAGCAGGGCTGACCATGCTCCCTGCTTTGCAGAGAGAGGCAGCTGTTCCTGGTATAGCCCATCGTCCTGACCAGGCAGTTGGGTCTGGGGTGGTATGTGACCCAAATTGTGCAGATTCAATCCTAGGACTTGTGCTCGACTGAACGTTGCCAGGTAAAATACAGGATGCTTCGTTACATTTGAATTTTGGATGAACAAGCAATCATTTTTTAGTATAGGTGTGTCTGAAGTATTTGTCAAATCTGGTAACTCTCTTAAAGAGAAGCTTGAGTTCTGCTGAGTGCACTGAGCTGGTAGCCTGGAAGCGGGAGCTGCCAGAAGAAGGCTTTCCTGAGGCTGAGCTGCGGTAGAGGGAGCAGAGCTCAGAGGTGAAGGAAGCAGGTACCTGGTGGCATCACCCGGGCTCTGGGTGCAGCTGGCCTGAAGGCGGGAGCTACCTCTCGACTGTTCAGTTTTGTGAGCCCACAAAGTCCCTCCTTTACATATAAGCCTATGTGGTTGGGTTTTTGTCACTTGTGACACCGAATGGTGACTTGCAGAGTCAATATTCAGTAGTTATGCTGATGCTGGAAGTGCTATGTCCAGATTTTGCAAATATGTGGAAGAGAGGACTTAGCCTGAAAGTAATGAGAAATAAATTTAAATGAAGCCAGGAGCCCAGAGAGTTCTGCTTGAGGAGTCATTTCCTTTCTAACTGCAGTGTCACACTGCTGCAGAGGTGGTGATGTCTGGGTGGGAGTAGGGCCGCCAGCACTAGCTTCCCTCTGTGGAAAGGGCGGCACGAAGGGCCTTCCTCCTGCTGGGCTAGGCCTACCTGCCAGGTCAGGGACTGTATCAGGGCCTCCAGGGCCACGTGAGGGGGACTCACCTCTCTGCCAGAGCCTGACAGGGCCTGGGCAGCATGCGGACAACTGTCCTCCAAGAACTTGGAAGGAGAGGTGCTCGCTCACTCTCTGTGAGTGGGGTTATAAATCTGGGGCTAAGAGTTGAAGCAGAGACCAGCAAGCTCGCACAAGGGCACAGATGGCCTCTAGGGGCCCAAGACTGAGAGTCAGCTCGTGACTGCATGGATGTAAAACAAGAGCACGCAGAGGGGGACTGGGGCCGGGAGCGCCCACAGAGTCATGCACACCCAGGAGGCAAAGGCAGGCCCGGCTCCCCCAGCACAGGCCGGAGAGGGGCTTTGCTCCACTGGATATGGGCACCTAAGTTGCCTTGTCAGGCCATCGACCGGTGGGCTTCCATGGCCTGAGAGGCACCTCACAGGTTCACGCCCTCGCTTTGCTGCGGTTCCAGCGCTGCAGTTCCGGAGAGCGGGCTTCACGCCCAGCTTGCCTACAGGGTAGGGAATATGCTGACCCTCTGGCACCAGCCATCTGGTCAACCAGCCAGGTGTATTTCTAAGAGTGTATTGATAGAACACTGTTCTCTTTTACAGACTCATTTGCCTTGTCGCCACCTCCCTTATCTGTCCTGTCAGGTGCGGTCGGGGGAGGACGGGCAGGGTCGTCATCATTGAGGGACCCTCCCTCGGCCGTGTCCCAAGCGTGATTGCTGGTGATATCGCCAGATGGCATATTCGGGGACAGGGATGACAGGGAACAAGAGCTCTTCCCTGTGCCAGATGCCGCCCCAGTCACCCTCCTTTGCCCGCCCTGCTGGTCAGCAAGGGCTCCCCCTTCCTTCCGGTCTGCTGGCTCCAAGCCGGTGTGTGTGTCTGTGGGCGTGTGTGTTGGGGGCGGAGTAGGACAGTGGAGGGAGGCTCTCTGGGCTCTACAGGCGGCTCCCAAGGCGTCTGCACTCAGTTGTGCAAGGGTTGGTTTGCTTCTGCAAAACCCTTCTGGGCTCCATGAAGGACTCAGGTTTCTACTATTGGCAAAACTTAGACCATTTACGAAAGCCTTAAAACTTACATGTATTGACTGATAATGAAAGATACCTGGCTCAAATAATGTTCCTTGAAATCCTGGGTGTCCCTTTCACCACCAGAAGGAGAATATGTAGGGCTTAGTGCACCCTCCACACATATTTATATTCATCGCTATGCTCTCATCGGCGAGAAACACTCATTGAGTCATTATTTCATCCATTCACCCGAATGTTTCTTCAGGCCTTACTATGTGTCAGGCGCTACACTGACGTGAATGGACCATGAAGAGAAGAGAAACAGTTCTTGCCCTGTGGGGCTTAAAGACTAAACCGGCAGGCGATCACAGCAGGTCACCGTGGTTTACACTGAGGAGAAGTGAGGGCTGCTGTGGGCACGTATGAACAGGGGCTTCGAGAAACTTCCTGGAGAGGTGACTTTGAGGGGCGCCCTGATGGGTGAGGGAGTGAAAGCAGGTGATGGAGGTGCACACCAGTGCCCAAGGCAGAGAGGAGCAGGTGAGAAGGCCCTGCGTCTGAGGCTCAGCGGGGCCGGGGACGAGTGGAGAAAGACGGGGCCACGAGGTGCAGGGAGGGGGGCTGGCTTTATCCCGAGTGCAGTGAAGAGCCCCTGGAGCAGGGCCAGGGAGTCGCAGGATGGACGGTGGCCTGGGTGGAGTCCGGGAGAGCCACCGAAGAAGCAGGGACTGGCTGTGAGACGCTGCAGTACCGGGAAAGACGCAATGCTGGCCGGGACTAAGAGGACAGCAGCGGCCGGGAGGAGAGGAACATGAATGAGCGATGCTGAGGCGATGAACAGTATCGAGGCTGTGAGTGGGGAACCAAAAATGACAGTCTTTCTCCTCCTGAGGACAGTCACATGTTTGGGCCTGCCTGGCCGAGGGCTGGCTGCAGAGGCGCCTTCCTGCCTTGGGACGCCTCCCCACGTGGCCTTGCTCCGTGCAGGGGGCGCAGAGCATCGGAGCTCAGTAGTAGTTTACCTGGCCTCAGCTGGACTTCCTTCTCTCAGGTGGACCGAGAGCCCTCCTGTCTCTCCTTTCTCTTTGCTTTTATTGCTTTTCTCTACTTTCTGGTTTTTTCCTTGCACTCTTTGTACCTATATGGTTCATGCTCCCGGACTACCCCTCAGTTGCAGGAGGTAAGCACTATACCTCACTTATTTTGATGTTTCCCCCACAGTGCCTCCCATACCTGGCACCGATGGTCTCCAGTGAGTGAGGCTACATGGAAATGTAAGAATGCCGCTGAAAGCGGGGTGTGACTGGGGAGGAGGGGGGTGTATAGTAGGTGACACTCTGAGCCTGCTGGGTCAGGCGACTTTGTATAGTTGAACGCCTTTCATGCCCACACCTGATCGATCAGGTTAGGTAGTATTATCCCCAGGTAGTGGATGAAGAAACTGACGCCTAAACTAGCTTTTCCATATCCTGGTTGAGGAAGAACTGGCCTTCTCCAGGCCGTGGAGCCGCCTCCTGTGGGTTTATGGGAGAAGAGAGTGGAGTAAGCCCAAGCTGTCCACTCCCCGAGAGTGAGGCGTCTCTCTAAGTAGCCGCTGCCGCCCCATTAACTGGAGAGGGGGTGTGAAGGGGTCATCTGCAGACCAGAGACTGAGGGGCAATCCTTCAGGGCACGCTTTGACGCTATCTAGCTAATCTCTTAGCTATTTTAAAGGCCAGAGAGATTTTCCACCCATACCCTTGCTTTTAGAGCCCAGTTAGATGAAGGTGTATTTGGAGGTAGGAAAAGATAAGTGACTTTGAAAGCATGTGCTGATAATCCTGACTTTCTGATGAAGGACCAGGCTGTTAGGATCCGCATGTCCACAAGGTGGCAGACTTCCGCTACCAGGGGTGTCGCCGCGCTCCCGGCTCCCTGGGAGGGTGGTGGCGGGACCGCGGGCTGGCTGTTGCCATCGGCTCTGCCTGGATGGTTGTGATGCAGACCTTCCGGGTTAGGCACAAAGTCGGTATCCACCTCGGTGAAAAGGTACAAACAGAACTTTGTACCAGGAAATATTTGTGTCCAAACGGGTGTTGGCAGGGGCCGAGCTGAGCTCGGCTGGGCCCCGGCCCAGAAAAATCAATATTCCAGGAAAATCAGATAAGCTTAAGAGAAGCAATCACGTCTTCTAATATCTGAACGTTCCAAAAGTAAATAATAATGATAACAGTTATCAATTATTGAATACTTACTGTGAGCCCAGCTGCTACCCTTTCATCCCCTCGACATCTTAAAGCCACCACAAATTCTACATTTCTGAATCTAGGCTGTACTCTTTCTCCCATCCCATGAGACCGAGGCCACCCGGCTTCCCCTCCCTCCAGGAGTGGCACCGTCCCCTATTCAATTACGCTTTGGAGTAGCTGCCTAGGCCTGCCTTGGCGAAATATTCCAAAACTGGTGACTTAAAACAACAGGAACTTATTCTGTCACAGTTCTGGGGACAGAAATCAGCAGTGCGGGGTCGGCAGGGGTGCGCTCCCCGCTGAGGGCCTGGGGGCAACTCGTCTCTTGCCTCTTCCAGTTTTTGGTGGCTCCGCGCGGCCACCTCACTCCATCCCTGTCCCTTCACATCACCTTCTCTGTGTCTGTGTCTTCCCCCCTCTGGCTCTTAGATGAAGACGGACGGATGGAATTGTTGGATTCAGGATCCACCCCGATAATCCAGGATGATCTCGTCTCAAATTAATTATATCTGCAAAGCCTCCTTCTGTTAATAAGGTCATGTTCACAGTTCCAGGGGGTTAGGATGCACACATGTCTTTTCAGTGGCTACCATTCAGTTTACTACGCTCATTGTAGAAACCTAGGAATTATCCTTGACACCTTGACACCTCTTCCTTCCTCCTCCCTCAGTAACTGCAATAGACTTCTCTGCTCAATATCCCTCATCTTTATTGCCAGCACCTAGTTCAAGCCATCAGCATTTCTTCCTCACCTCCTAAGCGGTTTCCTGCATCAGGCCTGTTGTGGATTGCATGGTGCCTCCCACCTACCCCCTTTCATAGACTGAAGCTCCAGCCCTCAATGTGACTGCATTGGGAGATAGGTCCTTTAAGGGGATAATTAAAGTTAAATATGGTTATAAGGGCAGGACCCTAATCCAATAGGACTGGTGTCCATATGAGAAGAGAGAGATACCAGAGAGCTCTCTCCAGGCATGAACAGCGGAAAGGCCATGTGAGGATCCAGCAGGAAGTTGGCCATCTCCAGGCCAGGAAGCGCTCTTTCACCAGGAACCAACCCTAATGACACCTTGGTCTTGGACTTCCCATCGCCAGAACTATGAGAAAATACACTTCTGTTGTTCCAGCCACCTAGCCTGTGGTATTTTGTTATGGCACCGAAACCAACTAATACACACCCTGAGCTCCTTCACACTCAGTCTCTGCATTGACGCCAAAGACCTGTGGAAGACACTAATCTCAAAGCTCTGCTTGAAATCAACCCTCCATCTGTCCTTCCCATTCTCCCTTCCTACCACAAATTGTTCCAGGCACTATTCTGAGCAGTAGGGCTGTAACACTGAACAAAACAGACAACTGCCACCTGAGTCTTGTGTGAAGCTTACAGTCCACCCACCCTAGCTGCCTACAGCTCTGAGGCTGAAGACCACATTTTGAAGATGGTCTGCAAAGCCCAACCTGGTTGGCCTCCACTTATTCTCTGTTCATCTTCCTTCTCCACCATGTCACAGAGATGCACCTGTGCCCCTCTGTTCCACAGCCTTCCTCAGGTCGGCAGCACGCTGTGCTCCGTTCCTCCAGAGAGCTTCAGAGAGCAGCTCCTTCTGACTGGAAGGCTTCTCCTCTCCACCGAACTCTAGCTCATCTTCCCACTCTCAGCCTTCTTGAGCAACCAGGTCACATGCTCTCAACAGCCTGTCACCTGTCCCTTTGCAGCACCGATGACAATGACAAACAATTAATTGTGCGATGAGTTGTTTGGCATCTGTGTGGCCTACCAGACTGAAAGCCCCGTGAGGTCTGTGTCTGTTTTTGTTTTCTGTTGTTTTCTTAGCACTTAGCAAAACCAGAACATAGCAGGCACTTGTTAATTATTGTCACGTGAAGGAGCAAGGAATGAACATGTTACTCTAATCCTAATAAGCATCCTTTAGATATTTTTATGCCCAGTTTGCAGTTGTGAAAAGTAAAGTGCAGTTTGGCTAGGCCGCTGGCCTGAGGTCACCCAATTAGTAACATTTGGAACTGAAACAGGAATCCAGAGCTTTCTGCACAGACTAAGCTCTTAGCAACCGTGACTCAAGACCCATTTTGTTTTAGATGATGAGAGAATTCTTAACAGAAAGGTGGAAGCAGCCTAACTAGAAATTCATTAAAAAATAATTTCCTTTATTAAAATAATTATTGCAATCAGCAGGAGAGTATAAACAATCTGATATACTCATATAATGGAGTATTACTAGCAAAAAAGGGAAATGAACTTTTAACATCATGCTATCACATCGGTGGATTACAAAAACATTATGCTGAGCCAAAGAAGCCAGATATAGAAAAGTACATGCGGTAGGATTCTATTTATTTGAGTTCTAGAATAGGCAGATCACCTATGGTGAAAAACATCAGATCAACCTTTGGGTTGCCTCTGGGGTAGGAGTGGAAACTGCCTGGGAAATGGTGTGAGGGAAGTTTTTGGGGTCAAGACAATGTTCCTATCTTGATAGAGGTTTTAGTTACCCAGGTGTCTATGTTTTTGTCCAAACTCAGCATATGTAAACATGAGATTTGTTAATTTCTCTGTTTGCAAACTTTATCTCACAAAAAGAAAGCCTCAAGCAAATATTGAACTCCAATTAATGATATACAAACCAGAGTGTTTAGAAGTACAAATGTCTGCATCTTACTTCAGATTGTCAAAAACAAGATGGACTGATGATGGACAGAAGGGTGACTAGATAGATGGGTGATAAAGCAAGTACGACAAATGGCGAATGTGGGCTTTAGGTGACGCCATACGGGTGTTTGCGGCAATACTTCCAACTTCGCTCTATTTGAAAATTTCCACAATGAATTGTTGGAAAGTAAAACAAGTTGAAAGATGTATTTCAAAAGTACCTAATGTTTGTTGTAATCAGTAACACAATTCACAAATGCAGGACTAGAAAATTACTCATTGTTATTTTGCGAATTAGTTTCAATGGGATGATAGGCAAGGAGGGCCCAGAGAAGGGGCCACATGAGTTGGAACCAGCTGGGACTAGATCTTGGCAAGTCCTGGAAGAAGAGACAGCTGGTGGAATTCTCTTTGGCCCAGAGAGGTTGTAGAATTCTGGGCTGACCAGTAGACAGAAGCTGCCTCCTTCCCTAGGCACCAAGGGTGGCAGAGTTATCCCTGAAAACATGTGGTCTGTGCTGGAGAACGTACCATGTCACATGAGAAGAAGGTGTATTCTGCTGCTTGTGGGTCGCATGTTCTGTATATATCTATTAAGTCCATCTGGTCTTGTCATTTAAGGCCTATGGTTCCTTATTGATTTTTTTGTCTGGATGATCTATCCATTGATGTAAGCAGGGTGTGAAAGTCCCCTGATGTTATTATATTGCTCTCAGTCTCTCTCTTTAGGTCTGTCAATACATACTTTATAATTTAGATGCTCCTATGTTGGGTGCATAGTTACTAACAAATGCTACAGCCTCTTGTTGGATTGACCTCTTTACCATCATGTAATGTCTTATTACAGTCTTTGCTTTAAAGTCAATTTTCTCTGACCTAAATATAGCTACACCAGTTTTCATTTCATTTCCATTTGCATGGAGTACCTTCCCTCCACTCCTCACTTTCTCCCTCACTTTCACACTGTGAGTGTCCTTAGATCTGAAGTGAGTCTCTTGTAGGCAACATATAGATGGGTCTTGTTTTTCTTATCCAGTCAGCCACACTATGTCTTTTGATTGGAGAATTTAGCCCATTTACATTTAAAGTATTTATTTATAGGTATGTACTTATTGCCATTATGTTTTATGACTATTGTATAATTATTCTATGTTCCTTTCTTCTTCTCTCTCTTCCTTTGTGGTTTGACAGCTTTCTTTACTGTTATGTTTAGATCTCGTTCTGATTATCTTTTGTATATCTACTATGTGTTTTTGCTTCGTAGTTACCATGAGGTTCACATGTAACAGTCTAATTTAAGTTGATAGCAACTTAAATTTGAATGCATTCTAAAACCTCTACATTTTAACAATCCCCCCAACATTTTGTTTTTGATGTCTTATTTGACATATTTTGTGTATCCCCTAATTACTGTATTTAATTTTACAGCTTTTGTCTTTTAACCTTCATAGTAGCTTTATAAGTGGTTAATTAACTACCTTTACTGTATATTTATATATATATATATATATAGTGGTGATGAACTCCTTTAGCTTTTGTATGTCCAGAAAACTCTTTATCTTTCCTTCAGTTTTGAATGATCACCTTCCCAGTTACAGTATTTGGTTGGAAGTTTTTTCCTTTCAGCACTTTGAATACACTCCCTCCCACTGGTTCCTGGCCTGCAAACTTTATGCTGAAAAATCAGCTTGATGGTCTTATGGGGGTTCCCTTGTATATACCAAGTTGTTTTTCTCTTGCTGCCTTAAGATTATATCTTTATCTTCAGTCACTTAAATTCTTACATGTCTTGGTGTTGGACATCTTTGGGTCCATCTTGTCTGGGGCCCTCTTTGCTTCCTGGACCTGATGTTTCCTTTTTCCTTCCCCAGATTATGGAACTTTTCAGCTGTTATTTCTTCAAATAAGTTTTCTGCCCCTTTCTCTTGTCCTCTGGAACCCTTACAATGCAAAAGTTATTCTGCTTGATGATATCCTATTGGTCTCTTAAGCTGTCTTTACTTTAAAATTAAAAAAATTTTTTTTTTCTGCTCTGTTTGGGTGAGTTCCACTGTCCTGTCTTCCAGGTTGCTGATCTGTTCTTCTGCTTTATCCAGGCTGCCCTTGAACCCCTCTAGAGTATTTTTTCAGTTTAATTATTGTATCCTTCAGCTTTATGACTTCTTTTTGGTACTTTCTTATACTTTCTATGTCTTTGTTGAAGTTCTTGCTGTGTTCATCTATATTTCTCCTGAATTTGGTGAGCATCTTTATAAACATTACTTTGAGCTCTTACTGGGTAGATGACTTATCTCTGTTGCATTAGGCCTTTTTCTTGAGGTTTTTTTGTCTTGCTCTTTCATTTAGAACATACTCTTATGTTTGCTCATTTTGATTTATTCTCTCTTTGTTTCTATGTATTATATGAAGCAGTTACCTCTCCTAGTTTTTAAGGAGTGACCTCAGATAGGACTTGGACCTTGCCATAGCTCTCAGTTGTCTCTTGAACCTTTTGGATTGCCTAGGTAGCCTGATTTAGTCTTGGTAAATCCCAATTTTTGAGGTGTGCCACGACCTGTCAGTGTTGCAAAGGGAGTGAACTCAGTCAGCACCTAATTACAGACAATTAAAAGCCAGATTCTCAGGCAGCAGCTTTCAGCACACGTAAATATGTACAGTCCTGTGAGACTACAACTGTAGACCCTGATAACCTGTAGACTAAAAGATCTGGAAGAGTTCCTTGGGGGACAGTTGTAAGAATCAGGGCTTCAGATGAGTGTATAAGCTCCTTTCTGGGAGGGGGGTACCAGTGAGCTGTGGGGAGGCCAAAGGAAGGTCCACAGATGGTGTCTCCTTGCCTGCATTCCTGGAGAGTGCCTTTGTAGCCTCTAGATGTGTGGCAAATCTGAAGCTTGTGCCCGAGTTTAAATGGACCCTTTTTACAGGCAGACTAGAGGTATGTTTCAGTCTGTTGCTTGTGCAGAAACCTGAGTGTGGTAGCCTACCCTGACTATCTTTCTGATTGTTATAGTCCTGTGGGGCCTAGGAATGCGAGTCCCTCTGGCCACCACAGTCAGTCAGTTGAGAGGCATTCCCTGTGTGGACTGCTCTCGCCACGCCCTCTGGCTTTAGTGAAGCTTGGGAGAGTGTTGAGGGAGGGCACAAAACTTTAGCAATGCAGGAGACAAACCCTGGGGGTGGTGCACCCCCTGCAAAGTCAAACCCTGATCCTTCCCCACTGGCTCCTACCTTAATCTTTAGTTTGTAAATGGCACCACCAATTCTTTCAGTTGCTGAAGCCAAAATCCTTAGGCTCACCCTTGACTTATTTTTCTCTTTTGCACTTCATTCAGCAATAAATCCTATTCCTTCTGCTTTTGGAATGTACCCACAATGGCTCCTCTCCTCCCCACCGTCATGGTTAGCACTAATGTCTCTTACCTGGACCGTTGCATTTGCTGCCTAACTGGATCTCAGCTTCCCCTGCTGTCCTCCCAAACTCTCTTTTCCCCACAATAGCCAGAACTGTTCTTTTTTAAAAAATTATCAAGAATTTCCTCATCTCGAGGCCCTCCAATGGTACCAGAATAAGTGGTATCATGTCTATATCCATCCTATAAGGCCCATGGCCTCTCTGATTGCATGTCTTACCTCTCCCCTCCTCTGTTCCTTCTACAGCATCCCTACGACTTGCCAGCTGTTCCTCCAGCATTCCACGCATGCTATCACCTTTTCCAGTGCTATTTCCTCTACTTGGACTGTTCTTCTCTCTCTCTGACTTGATCTTTCAATTCTTTTAGGTTTTTCTCAAATTGCACCCTATCCTAAACACCGTATGACTCTATCTGAAATAGCACCCCTCTTACTTTCTATTGCTTCACACGAATTTGTTTTTCCTCTAAATACTTTTCATTGCCTGATGCTGTATACTTATTTGTTCATTTAAAAATGATCTGTCTCTT
This sequence comes from Phataginus tricuspis, assembly GCA_029783875.1. Taxonomy (NCBI): domain Eukaryota; kingdom Metazoa; phylum Chordata; class Mammalia; order Pholidota; family Manidae; genus Phataginus; species Phataginus tricuspis. The sequence continues at coordinate 12,033,048 of JAQQAC010004778.1, read as the reverse complement.
CCTACTTGAATGTGAGCCCCAAGGGAATACAAACTTTATATATTTTACCCACCACAGTATCCCCAGCACTAAAATAGAGCCTGGCACACAATAACTTTTCAACAGATTTGTAGAATGAAAGAAAAAGTGAGCAAATACCCAGCTCAGTGTTGGTCTTGAACCCACCAAATGATTTTCATTATCATAATTATGGTCCTTTAAAGATGAAAAGGGCAGAATTAGTGGGGGAGGACTCGATCCTGGCCCCAAAGTTGGGACCTGAGTGGGAAAAACCTTAATCCCTTGGACAGTTTCGTCACGGCTGTGTCAGAAGTTGCTTTGCCGACCTGGAACCTAGAGTGTAACATGACCCGGACATTACTGCCCCCACTTCCTGGTACATAGTTCTGCCCTCTGGCCTAAGCCCCTTCTTCGCTTGGTTCCTGATTCCGTATTTCTGTCTGGGGAGTGTTTCTTTGAAATGATCCTAACATACCCCCACCCAGTGATTACACTCCAGAGTATAGAGCTTTCCGGTGGCTGCAAGATAGTGCTATTACACATTTCAACAGAGTTGGTCAGAAGACATTTATCAGAAGTCTACTGAGTGTGCCCTGAAAGTAGTTCAGCTTGGATATTGGCCTTTCTTATCTCTGCAAATAGTTACAGCCCCATATGCCACCTGGAGGAAATGAAGCCTTTGATCTCTGTGGGGAAAACTGCCTTTATGGCACTTAAAAAAATGGAATTACGTCCTGTGTAAATGTGTTCATAAGATATCACAGTGTATGGAGAGAAACAGGATTCTTTTATCAGAAAGAAGATTTTTAAGTTCTACAATCATACAACAAATATTAAGTGCCAGAAAGCAGAAAGACAGAGAAGATTGAGAAACACACAAGTGCACACACACACAGAGTTAAAATAACCCTTCTCATTGGAGGAAGAGAAATCCTAAGGGTGCAAGTGGTGGACTGATGTGGCTGTTCCTGTTGCCGAACTGGGGGCTGGGGGCAGAGTGACGCTTGCTCCTTCCTTCTTTTTCTTTTCTTTTCTTTACCTTCTAGCTCATCTTGGCAGAGGATAATTCGCTAGAGAGGCTTTGATGGCAGCCTGGCCCAGCCACCAAGCAGCATCCCGGGATGGGAAGAGGCGCTTTTGTCCCCTTGTGAGGTACAGGCAGTTACCCTGAAACATGGGAGGCGACATCACTTGCTGGATCACAGGCTGAGTTAGGGACAAAGTCCCCCTGTAAGCCTACCATCCAGGCACTCAGCTTCCTGGAAGCCACACACACACACACACACACACACTATTTCAAACCACCTCCCTTTGGAGTGGGAGGAAGGTGGAGATTCTCCAGGGACCACTGCCAAAGGGCTGGGGGCACAGAAGGGCGCTAGAAAATATAGTCCCTAAGAACACAGACTCTGGAGCTGGACTACATGGGTTCAGGTTCCAGATATACCTCATACCATTTTTATTTCTTTATCTGTAAAGTGGCTATTTGAAAACAGTAGTCCCTCATAGCATTAAGAGTATTAAATGAGTATTTATATGTAAAGCATTTAGAAAGGCACATTCCATGGCAGGCACTCAACACACGGTCGCTGCTCTTAACTCTGAGGTGGGGAGCCCAGGTTAGATTAAACAGCTGTTCTAATTGCTAACCAAGTGGGAAGTCAGAATTCCCTTTAATGGCAGCTCTCCCAGCCCAACCACTCCCTTCTTTACTATTGATGCCTGAGCAAATTAATAAAGATATTTTATTTAGTTAGCCCCTTTGGTTGGAAGAAAGACAAACACTCTGGATAGTTCAAGAAACAAGTAAAATGAGATAAGATTGGAGCGGTTACTGTAAAGACGCCGCAGGCGAAAGAGAAGACAAACCCCCAGGACAGGCCCAGGGGGGGCTCTGACTCCAGGAGCCATGCGGCAGGACGCTCAGGGGCTGGAGGTGGATCGTGGGTCTGGGATCTACATCCGGTCAGGGTCAGCAGAAGCGGTAAGGGGTGGGGCTTTGCTCTACTGGCCCGTCCTGAACCTGATTCACTGACGTCAGCGCCCACTCATTCTCCATTCAACTTCTGCCCATGGCGGGCTCACTCAGCGGCTCTGTTTCTTCTCTTCTGTATCAATCTGCCAATCGCCATGGCCTCCAGACTTTCTCCAACTTTTCCGCTCTCCTCTCATAGCTAATCGCGTCATCAGCGTGAGCAAATTCCTGAGAGAATACTTGATGGGTCCGGCTCTCTTCGGAACCAGGCCACACCGTAGTAGCGCGCCAGCCTGGGATTGGCTGCTTGTGCGTCACCTGACACCAATGTTGGATCAGCTCCGGCAGAGCAGGGGTGTTGGTGTGTGGGGGGTGATGGAAGATCAGCGGGAAACACACGTGCAACCACAGCAATCAGCATGGCTGGGGTGGGGCGTTTGTCCTGAGGTCCCGCGCAGGGCAGACCCGGAGACGGACCACCTAAGGCAGAGTTGTCCTAATTATTAGGGATAAGGACGCAGTAAGGCCTGCTGGTCTCCCTCTAGGACCGGTTCATCATTCCTGTTCACATCTCTCGCTGCAAGTAAGGCACCTCCACTTAGCGGGCAACCTCATATTACTTCATACCAAGCCAGGCGTTCCGGAGAAAGTAAATGGCCCTGAGGGTCAGTTTTGCAAACCCAGGGGTCTTATGGCCCAGGGAGGCAGAGCTCCAGTTCCTTTCCTGATGTAGAAGAAACCTAGTTAACCAAGACAAATCTCTGGGGAAACAGAATTCCCAATTTTGTGTACCAGCTAAATTTTTTTTCTATTTACCCTTGAATGCCTCCGTTTTGGCTGGTATGGCAAAAGAATGAGAAAAACCAAAAGGCTTTTTGACCCCACAGTAAACAAAATTGCAGAAAATGATTTCATAACTAACTCGGTCACCAGAAGTCGATCTGATGGGCAAGCTGCTTGTAGCCATTTCTTGCATTTCTTCTGCCTTTATGCCTCTTTCTGCTCCCTCCTTGGTGTTTCCGCAGCGCACTCAGAGGCTCTACCACCTGTTCCCTCCTTCCAGAAGAAGGGTAGGAGAGGAGGGGTGCATTCAGCCGACCGCAGCAAACAGTGTGTGAGCGTCTCCTGGTTATCAGGCCCTGAGGTGAGAGCAGTGGACCAAACAGAGCAAAGAAAGACTCTGCCTCATGGCGTCCGCATTCTAGAAGGGGAGATAGACAGTAAGCCAGCTGTCTGGAACAGGTGCATGTGAGTGATCAATGCTATGGGAAAAAGCAGGTAAGGGGCAGAGGAAATGAGTGTGGGGAGATTGTACAATTTAGGATAGAAAGTGAAGTGCCTCTAGAGGCAATGATTTGACTAAAGACCCAGAGGAAAGGATAATACAAGCCGTGGGATATACAGGGGAGAAGCAAGGAGGCCAGAGGGGCTGGAGCAAGGCCGAGGAGGGGCAGGATGCGGGGGATGAAGTCAGAAATAATGTGTGGGGCCTGGACACCTCATTGCAAGGAATTTGGCTCGACTCTAAGTGAGATGGGAAGCCACAGGAAGGTTTGGAGCAAAGGACTGAATAGTCTGACTTCCATTTTTAGAGTCGTTCACGCCCCTGTGTTGAGAATAGACTGTCCCCAGGGCAAGGATGGACACAGGGAGACAGTTGACGGGCTATCACGTAATCCAGACAGAGGTTTATCTTATTTTAGAGGTGCTGCTTCATCATCTCTGGGACATGAGGTCTAATTTGTTTCACCCTGATTGAAAACAAAGAAAAAAAATCCCGTCTTTCCCAGAAAGCCAGAAATCCCATCGAGCCAGAAGAGGAACCGTCTCCTGCGCTCATGTCCTCTTGGCTGGACTCACTGGGGTGGGGTCAGAACTCTTGGCCACCTGGCTGAACTGAGAGGAGGTGAGGTGACCAGGCAGGGAGGAGGGCTGTGGGGTGAGAAGCCGCTCACCTCCTCTGCTCTCAGCAGCCACCGGAGCCGCTCTTAAAATGGAAGTCAGATCGTGGCCGTCCTTTGCCTTAAACCCTCCACAGGCTTTCTGCTGCACTCGGGTCAAGTGGTGAAAGTAAGTCAGGTCCTTACTTTCAGACACAAATCACCAAAGTTCCAGAGAATTCTGGCGTACCGGGCCCAAGCACACTATTCATGCATCTAAAAGCTCCCTTTTTGCTACTCGGGGTTCTTGGTGATTCCGTTGGTCCAGGTCCTGGGAGGAGTGATTCCTCCCACTCCCACTAAAGCGTTCACAGTGCTCGGCTGAGCCTGGGGGGCCAGAGTGGAACTACTGAGGCCAGTTAACTTTCTGGGGTCATCGAAAACAATTCAACTACAGGATCGCAAAACTGAAAGCGGCATGACCTAGCCAGCTACCCAGCCCCAACGCGTTCTAATGGAGAAACCAAGGCCAAAAGAGGGGCCGTGCCTGCTAAGTCACTCGGTGACTGGCAGCAGCAGGGCCCCCTCTGGGCACGATTGCCCAGCTCTGCACTCCCATCTTCATGAAGCAGGGAGGGCCCTGTAAACTCCTATCACGTTCTGACCCTCCTCACAAACTCCACCCGCCTCACAGCCCTCTCTCCGAGTGGGACCCTAACACTCTCCTCAAGAGCTAATCGTGCTCTCATCTGCTTCAGTTCTCGCCCATCTCTCCAACACCGTTTCTACCAGGCGTTTGTGTTTGTGTTTTCCTCTCCCTTCTGTTGACTTCATCTAGGATCCATTTTTATTCTCAGCCATGGCCTTGGGTGAGAGCGACCCCACCCAGAGCTCCAGGATCCCCTTGGCCACAGGGACGGGTTTAGAGAAAGACGCTTGCCCCAATTTAGGCTAATGAGAGCGTGACCCCCACGCATTGGAATGCCTGCTGCAGTTATGGGAAGTGACTCGATTTCTTCTCCCAGCCTATGAGGTGTGAAGATGTGAGGTCTTGTCTACCCAGAGGTTCTGGGCCACCACGAGGAGCCGTAAGATAACACGAACACCACACAAAACAGGAGAGAGAGACATAGAGGCAGATGAGGATTACGTCCTAGGTGACACGGTTGGAGTTACTGGATCAGGTCTCGTTTGAAGCTGAAATTATTTCTGAGCAGCTGAGATTTTTAGCTAATACATTCCTCTTTTGCTTTAGCCAGTTTAACTAGTGCTTAATTGGGTACTTTAATTGGGTTTCTTGCAGCCCAGAGAATCCTGACTGACATGCCATCTCGCCGGCCAGCATTTTGGAGCGTCTGCCATGTACTACGTTCTCTGCCTGACAAGCACCAGTGAACCTGGTGAGGTCACGTGCTGCCCACACTGAGGCCAAACCTCACCAGGAAAGGCAGACAATTACATAAGCAATTGCAATAAACTATGGTCATTGTTAAAAAGCAGGGTGTACGGCATGATTGGCCCCATTTTTAAAAAATGACATTTATATATCTTTATGTGTGCCTATGCACAGGAAATATACGTGACAGAGAGCTATGATCTCTGGGTGCTGTTTCCTCTTTACACTTTGTTTTTGCAAGGAACCTTAATTACTCTAAAAATCAAGAGGGGAATTGCTATTAAAATCAAAATGATAAGGATGGTAAGTGTTAGCTGGGAGCGGTACAGATGCTTTTAGGAGCACTTAGCAGGGTCCTGCCTTAGGCAGCTGCCTAACTGTGCAGGGAGCAGTCGACAAGGCTCAGTGAGGCTCTGCTGTGCACAGAGACCTTCCTGCCTCTGCCTGCCTAGGCCCACCCTTCACAAGGCCCGGGGAGTGTGAGCTGGTCAGAGGAACCAGCCCCTAGCCCTTTCCCCAGCTGTCTGGAGCATGGGTCTCCTGGACTGGCTAGGAAAGGCATTTCCTCAGCTCATTTTCCTGCCTTGACAGTGGAAAACTGGTTACTGGAAATACAAGGCCCTTCCCTCTTAGGGCTCCAGAAGCTGAACATTAAGAAACCATTACAAATGGAGTAATTGCTCAGAATGACCATTAGTGTCCTATTAAAAAGAGGCAGCTGCTGTGCCTATAACAGCTCTAATTTAGCAGCATTTCCTGAGACCCATGTTAATGTGATTTGAGCTAATTCCCTCCTTACTGCCTGGGGGCCCAGGAGCTGTCTTAGGCTTCTGCTCTTCAGAATCTGCAGAAGCACAAGGATCCTTCACTCCTCTTCCTGGCAGGGCTGTTCTGAGGCCCAGGCACCCATCAGTCAGAAAGCTGCTACGGATTGTCCTCTTTTATGCTTGACATTGGATTAGGGGTTGAGAGGTGGAGGTAGGGGATGGATGCTTATTAAGTCTCTTTAAGTGCCTTTGAGGCATTTGACATTTGTCTAAAAGGCCAGGACCACTGTGCGAAGAAATGAAAGAACTGAAGAACAGCACAATACCAATGTCTTTTCCTCATTAGTTCACCCTTTCTGGGTGTTGTATACACTGTGAATAAGATTGCTCGGGTCCCTGCTCTCTGGGAACTTACACACTAATGAGAGGGACAGGCACTGAATAAGCACTTGTATGATGGATGAGTGCAGGGTGCCAAGGGAGAAAAGAAAGGGGAGTGGGGTGGCATCTGACCTGGCCTGGGGGGGCTGGGAAAAGCTTCCTGGGGAAGAGATCTGAAGACTTGAGCAGAAATTCACAAGACAAAGAGAAGGGAGAGCCTTGCATACAAAGAATTAGTGCTGTTTGAGAAGGAGAGGGTGGACCCAGAGAGGAAAGCAGAGAGGCAGTGCCAGAGACAGCAGGGCAGTCACCTTGACTAGCAGGGACAGATGTGGTGCCAATGCCAGAGCTGGGGACTGGGGGCTCGGAGACCTGGCTTCTGGTCCCACCTCTGCTTCTGCTCGCTGTGTGTCTCCAGGTGACTTACGTATTGTTGGGAACCCATTACGCACACTGTGGGCTCTGGGGCTCAGCAGAAAGAGTTGGAGATTGCTAAGGTTCTTTCCAATGCTAACCTCTGATTATGCAAATTCTAGGCTCTGGGTCCTGCGGGAGTCAGGTGGGGCCAGGTGGGGTCTGAAGAGCCCGAGTCTGAGGCCAGGCCAAGTCAGGGCTCCGGTCTGAGGGTGTACAGAGTGACCCACGTTGTGCCCAGCGGCGAGGTCTGTTCCTTTGCCCTGCCCGCAGCCCTGGGCTTCTCTTGTCCACTTTCACCCCTGCGGTTCCCGGGTGTACGGGGTGCATTAGAGCTACAACGAGGGAGGCTATTCGAGTCCTTCTCCAGGAACCCACTGCGGGCTGCTGGGCCGGCAACAGCCCTTCTGCTCTGGCCGCTGCCACCCTGTCCCACTTCGCCTCTTAGAGACACGCCGGGCATCGGGCTCTGTCCCAGAGGGAGCTGCTCTCTCGGCCTCTGTCCCACACGGGCTGTTCTCCCTACTGCCCTGACGTCATGTCCTCTCCTCGTCCCCCCCCCAGAGCCCTGTCTCTCCCCAGGGGCCTCCCCTAAGGGGACTGGCACTCTTCAGGCCCTCCCCACGTCTACCACCTGCTGCCCCCTTGGTGTGTGTCTCTGTGGGTCATAATGAGCCATGTCTCGCTACACCTGAGGCTACTTCTGAGCCCAGAGCCTGGAGTATGTCTGCTCTGAGCTCTGCCCGCACAGCCCTTCCTCCCTGCCCTTCCTTCGGCCCCTCCTGAGCTCTTCCCCGGCCATTCTCAAAGGTTGGCGTATATCAGAATCACTCGGAAAGATGGTTTTTGTTGTTTTTTTCCCCAGCTTTATTTGAGGTTTATAAATGTTTATATTTAACTTGATGATTTGATATATGTACAGATTGTGAAATAGTCATCACAGTCAAGCTAATTAACGTGTCCATTTCCTCACATACTTACCATTTTCTTTCTTCCTCTGCATGGTGAGGACACTTAAGATCCACTCTCTTAACCAATTTCAAGTATACAATAGAGTACCATTAAATATAGTCACATGATTGTATATTATGTCTCCTGGATTTAAAAGGGGTTAATGCCCAAGACATATAAGGAACTCATACCATTCAATAGCAAAAGAACATAATATGATTAAAAAAGGGCAAAGGGCCTGACTAGACCTTTCACCAAAGAAGCCATGCAAATGGCCAACAGGTGCGCGGCAAGGTGCTCCACGCCACCAATCATCAGAGATGCCAATCAAGCCACAGCGAACTCTCACCCCACACCTGCTGGAACGGCTGTTCTCAGAAAGAGGGGAGAGAAGCTTCGGTGAGGATGTGGAGAAAATGGAAGGCTTGTTGAAATGCAGATTGCTAGGCCGCGTCCTCAGCCTCTGATTCAGTAGGGAAGGGATGGGGCTGTAAAGGTACAAGTCCATCCGTTTCCCAGGTGACAATGGCCCCACTCAGACAACGATTGCTTTCGAGCAGAGTGTCTCAGCCAGGGCACCCCTGACATTTCTGGCAGGGTAACTTTGTTACTGGGGGGAGCGGTCCAGCGGTCATGTCCATTGTAGGATTATAGCAGCACTGTTAGCCTTACCCACCAAATGCCTCCAGACACTGGGACAACTTAAAATGCCCCCGACATTGACCTATTCCCTGGGGGGCACAGTCACCCTGGTTGAGAGCCACTGCCCTAGAATTGGATGTCCGGGGTGGACAGATCCTGCAGAAGCCTTGGCAGCTCCACATCCTCTACTCTACCGCCCGCCTGCTTTTATAGCTGAGGGCTTATCGGCACACGGCCCCGCCCACTCGTGATCGTTGCGTAAGCTGCTTTCTTGCTATAATAGCAAAGTTGAGTAGTTTTAAGAGTCTGCCTGGTTTGCAAAGTCTAAAACATTTACTACCTGATTTTTACAGAAAATGTTTGCCCAACTCTGTTCAGACCCTGAAGGGGTCTGGTGGACTGTGATGAGGCCTGTGCCTTCCCCTCTGCCTGCCCTACCAGATATTAAAGCAGTTGAGATGGAAGGCAAAGGGGGGTTCTGGGCAGAGACTCGCCCAGGTCCTGCAGGCTGCAGCCGGATGTGGGAGGACTCCCGCGCTGAGCTCCAGCCCGCTGGGCACTGAGGCCGGCAGGCTGGGGGCCTGGCTGGGGATTTTCCCTGGCTGCCTGATTCATGCATGACCAAGCTGTGCTCACCTCGCTGTGACCTGACCTGGCCTCTGCTTATCTACTGGGTAAACAAGAGCTCTGCACGCAGCTCCAAGGGAAGGAACCACAGTGGCGATTCTGGGGTGGACAGACCACACGGTGCTGTGTGGACACAGCATTTGGGGCTAACACTTCAGTGGGAAGAGCGGCCACTTGGCAGGAGGAGGGATCCCTCATTCTTTCATTTCATCCATTCACTCGATCTTTGTGGAGTGCCTGCTGAGTGCTAGGGGCCACGTGGGGAGCACAGTGAAGACACTGTCCTGGCCTCCTTGAGTCTGACAGGCTTCAGAGAGACGACCAAGGAAGGGGTGATACTGAGGGGAAGCATGAGGGTGGTGAGAGCACACGAGGCGGCTGCGCTAGGCCTGGAGCAGAGTCGGAGGGGCTCCAAGGAAAGACACCTGATGCCTACGTGAGCCACGAGTCTACTATTTCCCTGCTTCGGACACCTTTTAACCCCCAGGTCCATTCTTAAATGTTCCAGCTTATTGATCAGTTCGGATCTGCACCCTGGTCATCCCCCTTGGATTGAGCTGGGCCTGCCCAGGAAGGGCCTCGGCCCTCTCCCGTTTCTGTTGCACAAACCATGAGACTGGCAGGCTGTTGGCGGTGACTGACTAGGCCGGCAGAGCTGCAGCTTCTGTGACATCGTTTCTGCCAGTCCGTTGGCAGGGCCGCACTCCTTCCCCTTGGTCTTCCCCGTCTTGATCCAAATCGGTTTTTTCAAGGCCATCACAGATGCTCCCTCACCTGTCAAGTGGGGACTGTCGATTATTCCAGTTGACTGTTTTGCATGTGGGTGGTGCAGGGACCATGTGGTATTCGCCCCCATATTCTTTGCAACCTAGTCTAGCCTGGTGCCTCACCTGGGGCTCTCAGCAAGCGAGGGAGGGATGAATGGCATTTGACAATAATGGATATGGAGCTGGTGTTGGCAGCCATTTCTAGACCTTTCCATCTTCCCAGCACTTAATGGTTTGCCCCACAGACTGTGTGGTCATCAGAGCAGGCGTTATCTATCAGTTCTTTGGAGCAAGCAGCAGAAAATGGCTTTGGCTAATGTAATCAGAAAGGACAGGTACAGCGAACTCGCAGAATTGGTGGAAAACCAAAGGACCGGCTCTCCAAAAGATTCCTCCAGAGTGGAAATGTGACTCTCTCCAGGGCAGCCCAGCAGAATGATGGTCCTCTGTCCCTCTGCTCAAGGCTCCAACCCCAGGGACAGTGTCTGGGGGGTCATAGTTTAGGGCAGGCACCCCACGTCTCAGACTCTGGGCTGGACAAAGGCCCCCTTGAAGTTCCACAGGCATCTCTGGCTCTCTGCTCACCTGCTCTGCTTCCCTTAACAGCCAAATCCATATTGGCCCCATCCGCCAGTGCTGGTAATGGCACCATCCTCCTCATCACACACACTGGGAATGCGCGAGCCCTTCCTCGTCTCCTCCGAGCCTCCAGCAAGTGTCGGCCTTAAGTTTGCCCGTAACTCTCCTGCCATTCCTGGGAGCATTGCGGAGATTCGGGCCCTTAGTATCTTTCCTCTGGGTGGCTGCAGTCTCCTCCCAAAGGGCCTCTCCCCTGGTCTTGTCCACATCCAGCCAGCAATGGACAGGCCTTTGTATACTGCAGATCTGATGGTACCTTTCTACCCTTAAAAAACTTCAAACAGCACCTTTCTGCCCATAACCATGGCCTTCGAACTTCTGTGACCTTGGCCCACAGTAAGAAATTTATTTTACCTTGCAGTTGATTTGACGTTGCACTTATTTCTGTAACTGTAACAAAATTTCCAAGAACTGACACTTAGCTGAGTTTCCATTCTATATCACTTTTAAAAACTTCTGGCTACGATCCACTAAACTGATTCCACCGTCCACTAGTGAGTCACCATCTGTTTGCCAAACAGGGGCGGAAAGGATAAAGCAGCTGTCCCTGGGAATGGCATAGAAGGCTCCGCGGTGACCCGGGCCCTGCTCACCACCCAGGCCTCACCTCGTCCCACTTCCCCTGCTCTAGACTCTTGCCAGTCTCTGCGTCTTCCAGTTCCTTTAAACTGGGCCCCGCTTGGGGGCTTTGCCCACTCTGTACCCTCGGCCCAAACTGTTCTCCTTCCCTTCCTTGCCCCATTCCTTTAAGGCTCATCTCCATGGTTCAGGGCCTCCCTGTGTCCTCAGGGCCCTGTGGGCAGGGCGCTGGCATCTGCTTAGGGGCCTCCACCCGTGTGGGGCCGCCTGCCTCGGCATCGCGTCTGCTCCCAGACCCCATCACGGGCTGAGCGAACGGGTCTTTAAAAGTGCCGGGGCCAGCCTGCACCCGCTTAACTACCCCAGTTGATTCTTACGCGCATTAACATGAATGCGTGACACTTACTGGTCTGAGACTGGCGGTTCCTTCAAGCTGCCGGCGGCACTATTTAACCACGTACACACCCTGTGGTCGTGGGTGTCTAGCATCTCAGCCCCTTCCTGTGTGCGGGGGGTTCCCTGCACCCGGTCCTGATGCGGGACAAACCCGCTTCCCCGCAGGAGCATAAGGTCAGAAGGGACACGGCCTGCGGCTCAGTCTCAGCCAAGGGGTCTCACCCGCCTGGGACGTTGGATCAGGAGCTGGTGACCCACAGAAGCAGGGGCGGGGAGAACACATCCGGGCGGAGGGACCTGCAGGATCTAGTTTCCAGAGGTCGCGGCACCTCCGAGCGAGCTGGGGAGTCTAGTATCCGGGTGGCAGAAGACACGTGACTGGCTCTTTGGCACGATGTCGGCTTGGCCTCCCTATCGGCTGCCCGTCTCCAGAGCCTGGCTCTCCAGTGTCTGTGGCCTCTGGCACCGAGCTGGCATCCTTTCCATTAATTACACTTTTCCTTCAATCAACCAGAGTTGACTTCTTCTGGCGCTTGCACAGGCAAACGCTCACAGACACGCCAGCACTTTGCAAACAGTAAGTGTGTGTGATGCAGCGAATCAATCACTCTGAGGCTCAGAGCGTCACCTTCATCTCTCCCATGTGCACCCTTGCTCCTAACCCCGAGCACTCGCAGCCAGCCCTTGGCCTTGGCCATTTTCCAGCCAGGGAGGCCTGAGGTGTGCAGAGGCCCAGCTTGTGTTTCTCTCTTAGGGAGACAGCCCGTCCCAGCCTGTCCTCAGTGACGGCTCCCGCCGGAATACGGATAATGGACTCGGGCTTTCACTATTCCCATGCGAAGTGCAGAAAGACAGCAATCAGAATGTTCTCTGGCTTGGCTTGCTAAGGAAGTGTACCCGATTATCCTCTGTGGGGCAGGGATCTCGTGGAGAGGACACATTTCTCTGCACTGATGATGTCTCCTCACTTCTAAAGATCCCCATCCAACCAGCTGAGATGAGTGAATAGACTTAGGGGTCCATCAGAGAGAGGAAGCGAGCTGGCCAGGGAAGCCTAAGAAGCACCTGCAACCTGCCTGGTGGTGATGAAGGGGGTTGGTGAGGTGATAGCCATGGGAACAACACTAGTGGTGCCTGTCAGGGTCTGGCAGGAGGTGGGATGCACCCTCAGACGGAGTGACCGAGGGCACCTTATTATGGGGACTCCTTACCGGGGTGTGAGCAGCGTAAGAGGAACCACTTAAGATGGTTGGTGAAGCGCCAGGACGGGCAAGTGTCAGGAAGACACCCCCACCTCCTCTAGGCCCGAGGGGCAGGGAGACGGAGCTGGAACTAGAAACTGGACGGGGTGGCTGCAGAAGGCCTGCCTCACAGGGGCCGTGGTCTTCAGGGGAGGGACCCAACGCGGCAGACAGGCGGGGAGGGAGCGAGAGAAGAACTAGCCTGGGCTCTTTCTCCCCCTGCCCTCCGACCTTCCGTCCGTACTTCGCATGGACTGAGCACAACTGGAGCCAGAGGGCAAGGGGGCCGCTGAGGTGGCCCAGAAAGGCCAGCCTCCTGCAGAGCAGAGCGGGACGGAGCGGGGCGGAGGGTGAGTCAGGAAGGGCAGGAGAGAGGACCCAGCACGTCACTTACATGACACGCCTGTGAGCTGTTCTGGGCGTGTAACGTGTGCGCAGCTCATGGGCTTCTCAGGGAAGCTCAGGCCCTCACACACCAGTTCACAGGTAAGGACAGTGAAGTGAGACGGCCTGGCCCAGGTCAGTGTGAGCGTAGCTGCAGCTCAAACCGAGCACTTTCAGTCCAGCCTGTGTTCTTGACCACTCGGCTGGGCTGCCCGGTGAGGTGGCCACTAGCTGCACATTGCTATTTAAATACAGAGCAGCTGACGTTAAGTAAGATTAAAATGCACTAAGTCCCATGAGCCACATTTCAAATGCTCACTGCCCACAGGTGGCTGTGGCTCCCATACTAGACGGTGCGGACATACCCCACGGCCATCCTCCCAGAGAGTTCTCCTGGAGAGCTCTGCAACAGACCTGGACGCTCTGGCCTGGACCCTGTATTTATTTATTTATTTTTAATTAAGGTATCATTGATATACACTCTTATGAAGGTTTCACAAGAAAAACAATGTGGTTATTACATTCACCCTTATTATTGAGTCCCCCCCCCTTACCCCATTGCAGTCACTGTGACCTGGACCCTTTTAACACTCTAATCCCTTCCAAAACACATGCCCACTCCGATCAGTAGCTGTGATGTTCCTGGGGTGGAGAGGATGGGCGTCAGACTGGTTTGGAGATTCTTAGGACATGTCATTGCCTTCTGGATGGCTGCCAGGTAACGTGGCCTCAGGCACAGTTCAACGGAGATGAATCTGAGAGAGTTTTATATAGGCCACGCCCTCTCTCAGGATCAAGGACACCCCATAATAAGCAGGAGCATTTACATCAGAAGAGACAGGAGAGATGGCGGGCACATCAGCTCTCTCATCTCCACCCCGTTTCAGAGATACTGGTCCTCGGGGCTTATGAGATGCTGGCATCCTGTGATACACAGCATCCTTCCATCAGCTCCCATGAGACAATTCTCCGTGGGATTTAATGGTCCCAATATGGCACCGTATATCTTATCATCCTTAATGCCCAGCATTAGTGGACGAGGTGAATGCTGGAAGATGATATAAATCCTACCTATCGAACAGGCAAAGGTGAAGCCTAGCTCTGTCTAGGCTGTCAGAACATTGTAAAAAGGACTGTGAGTCAGTATCAGATGGGCCTCCCTGCACATAAAGAGGTGCAGGGTCTTCGTGATCTGTAAGAGCGCTTTCCGGGAGAGGAGCAAAAAGTTATAACTCCGAAGCACCTGTAATTCTGCCTCCCAGAAAGCATTAGTGCCAGCATTTGTATGTGCATTCCCTCACATGCCATCTGTTACGCACTTGTATGTATATGATTATACCGTGTGCGATCTTCTTCGTTCAGGGCATCTGTGAATATTCTTGCATCTCATTAAACAATAATAACAGCTAACCTTCATTGTTGCTTAGTATGTGCTCTGTACACTTCACATCTATTTTCTCAGTTCTCACAACACTAACCATAAGATAGAAACCATTATTCTTATATTACAGATGAGGAAACCAAGGCACAGAGAGATCAAGTATCTTGCCTAAGGTCACACAGCTAGTTCAGTGGCAGAACTAGGACTCTTAACTAAACCTGCCTGACCCCCAAGCCCTTGCCCTTTCTGCCACAATGCTATTCTATAACGTTTTGCAAACTGTCTTAGCTCTGGAATGCATTCTTTAAGGGAGTCTTCCTTAAGCCTAATTTATAAGATAGATAGAAGTGGAGCCAGACTGGTTGAAATGCAGCGGAAAGCTCCCAGTCTCACGGGCTCTTATCCCCTGGCCCTCTCCCCCTCCTACAGTTCTCCTGCACTCCCACACCAGGCAACCAGTGAAACAGCTCAGGGAACTCCCCCAGACCCGGGAAAGACCGGTTTAGAAAGCACTACCTATATATCTTTTAAACAGACTGCAGTGTCACCTTTGTGGCTTTAGAATCATTGATGCAACCAAATTGCCTCCTGATGTGATAAGCAATCTTGATGATACATTTTGCACACATTCATGATTTTTTTTCCTGGGTAAACTTCTGGAAGTGAAATGTCTGCATCAAAAATATGCCAGTTTTAACATTAAATTCTCCTTTGGAAAGAAAACAGCTACATAAATTCCCATCTGCAGAGCCAGGTTCTATACATTCTCCCACTACTGGATGTTGCTGTTTAAAACCAATTTTGCCAATGTAAAGGCAAGCAGCAATTGTTTTAATTTACATTCTTTTGGTTACTAAAAAAGTAGACATTTAAATTTATCAAATACCTGCCTTCCTTCTTTTGTGCATATCTTTTACAGTTTATATCCTTTGTTTTTTATTTTTCTTTTACTGGGACAACAGTCTTTTATTACCTATTTGTAAAATTTATTTATAATGTAAGATTGTGAATCCTTTATATGTCATATGGAATGTAGATTATCATATATTAATATATTTCATATGTGTCCTAGAGAATATGTCACATTGAATTTTATCTTTTATTTATGGTGTTTTTGATGTACAGAGTCTTAATTTTTAGACCATGGGATCAGATCAACATTCTCCTATGTCTTAATTCTTTGATTCTTTTAAAACCTCAATTCTTTCTTTAATCCATCTGAAATTCGATTTGGCATATTTCATAAGGAAGTGAACTAATGTCCTTAAATAACTAATTAATTCCTTATATTTCATTTTCTTGTCTGATTGCAATGGCTAGAACTTACAGAATACTGTTAAAATTTAGCCCAGCATCAACTCTGGGCAATTTTGCCTTCTAGGGGACATCTGGCAAGTGTGGAGACATTTTTGGTTATCACAACTTGTGGTGCAGAGGGAAGTGTGTGTGCTACCGGCATCTAGTAGCTGGAGACCAGCAGTGCTTCTACATCCTTTAATGCACAGGACAGTCTCCCACAATAAAGAACTTTCTGGCTCAAAATGTCAGTAGTTCTGGGGTTGAGAAACCTCATTCTAAATAACAGTAGAATTAGCAAATTCCTTTGGCTTCTTGTACTTTCGCCATTACAAAACAGAGCTTCAGTCATTAAAGTCAGCTGGCCTTAATGTCTCTGTGATGATCCCTCTGATGCATCTGCAAATTTCTTGTCTACTGCAGACCAAGTCATACAGACAGTGCTATAAAGAACATAGATGCCTGGGTCAACACTGAATAAAGAATAAAGAAAAGCACTGCAGAATAAATAACACATTAACAGTGTATAGTGTTTTTAGTGCCTTGAGGCATCTGTGATCCTTGACAAGAAGGTATGAGAGCCTCTTCAGCTACCTTCCCATTGATTCGCTCCTGGAACTTAAGATGCACTCTGCAAGAACATGATCGTTGGAGTCATGAAGGTCTGGGTTCATATCCTAGCCTTGTCACTTGCTGGCTGTGGGTATGTCTTTACCTCCCCAAGTGTCTGAGCCTGTTCTCATATGAATGTCATGAGTGTGCATTAGACTTTATACCTAAATGCCTATCTCAGTATTTAGAACATAGTAAGTGCTTAGTATACACCCCCATGCAGTCCCAGGTACATACAACTACTGCTGCAGATATCTTCCTCCTTTCTGAGACAGGTATGACCAGCAAGCATGGTTCCTGACCAGCTCCCAGGAGCCCAGAAGCCAAGAGAGAAGACTAGCCACAGGCATCTAGCCAGGGATTTGTGCCAGTTACCCATTAAATGTTTACTGCAAACCTACAAGATAGGTGATTTTATTATTGCCATGTTACAGATGAGGAAACTGAGGCACAGAGAGGTTAATACCTTGCCTAAGATTCCTTAGCTGGTAAATGATAGAGTTGGCTTTTAGAGCCTTGCACTTAGCCACTTAATCATGCTGCCTCTCCATCCCCATCAGCCCCATTTCCCCAGCAGCTCAGCTGAATGTCCTCAGCCAGGCTTCCCCCACTTCCAGGGTTCTTACTGTAACTGCTCTCAGCCAAGGCACCAAGTTCCATGCTTTTAGCCTGAGACCTGTGGGCAGCACTGGGAGGATGCTGAGGGGAACGGGGTGTTGGTTCATCTGCAATCATTGCTCAAATCAGCTGCTGGGGCCACCATCATTTGACAGAAAGAGCTCTCTGCTCTAGCGCTGTCCCCAGAAGGCCTGACACTTCCCAGCATCCCAGAACTGTCCCCAAGGAGCTGTGATGGCAGCCTGACTGGCCTTGTGATCTTGGGAAATGCACTTAACCTCTCCATGCCTCAGCTGGCATCTGGGAGGAGATTCAATTACATGGTAATGAGCCTGAATCCCGCAGGGCCTGCCTCTTAATCACCAGCTGGAAAATGCAACCGTCTAAGACACAGGAAGGCCATTCTGGCCCCAACCTCATTAACCTAATCCTGTTAGATTCCTCCGCCGCCCTTAGCTCGGCTGCAGGACTGCTGGGGAAGGTGACCTTCTGGAGCAGAGGGCTCCTTGTCCAGGGAGGCTGCACCTGGGTGAGATCCCCCTTGGGCATACGGCAGGGGTGGCCTGCCTGTGGCACAAGGGGGGCAGAAGTTCTCACAGCTGGATCTAGAGAGGGCCAGTGAGACAGCTGCACATCCAGGGGGTACCAGCCCCCTTGTTGGTGGGGTCCCACCGCCAGCACCATTTTCAGCATCCTTCTGGGTTCGGCCCTGAAACTAGGCAACTGTCCAAACAGAACATTCATTTACTCCTTCCAACAGGTCTGTACCTTCCATATTTTACAGGCTAAGGAAACTGAGGCTCAGAGTTGTCAGGTAGCTTTCCCAAAGGCACACAGCAGCACAGCTGGATTTGATCCCCATTTGGGCTAACTCTAAAGCCTGCATTTTTGGAATGGTTACAGGTATTAGGGCACATTGATAATATGTTCCTGCAAAGCATCCATTCTTCTGGGTTAGAACTTGTAGTGTGTGTCAGGGGATTACTAGCGACTTGGCACCCTCCTCTGTGTAGGACGGAAGAGGCCTCTCAGTGCTGAGTGCTTTAGTAGGGATCTGCAGTGGGGCCTATGGAAGATGTGGGGTATCAGGCTACTGGTCTCCTTGGAGCTTAGCGCAGTAGGACAGTTTGAACAGTAGCTGCCCCTTCATGCGTGCGCCTGCCGGACAGATAATGACACTCCCTCTTTCTGTGTGGCAGATTGTATTTTCCAAAAATAGCCACAGCAACATTTACAGTGGCACATATGCTTCTAGAACCTTCTCACTTCCCCAGTGAGGAGTGGAGTCTATTTTCCCTCTCCTTGAAACTGCTTCTGTGATTAGACTATGGTGGGACATATGCAATGTGGCTTCCAACACTGGTCCCAGAAGGCAGTACCGCTTCTACCTGGCTTCTTCTCTCTCAGGATGCTCGGGAATGCAGCTGCCATTTTGTGAGGAAGCCCAGGCCACACGAAGAGGCCGCGTGTAAGTGTTCTGATAGATGGCCCTGGTGTACTTCCCAGCCAGCAGACACGCGTCAGATGATTTCAGCCCTCAGCCTCCACGCTGTCCCCGCTGACCCAGAGAAAACCTGAGACAAGCCATCTCTGCTAAGCCCTGCCCAGTCTGCAGATTCATGAGCAAAATAAGTGCTGTTATGGTTTTGCGCCACTAAGTTTTGGAGTGGTTTATCATGCAGCCGCAGCAACTGGAACGTCCTGAACTCCCTGCTTCCCAGGATGGCCCGCGTGCTCACATGCGGGGCTGCCCAGGGGGTCACGCAGGTGGTAGCCCGCAGAGGCCTGGGTTTAGCTCACCAAGCCGGGCCCTCGCTCTGGGCTGCATCAGCCCCCAGGGGCGCCCTTTCGTAGGAGGTCTTCAGAGGGTACCTTTCCCTTTTTCCCTCAAAGACACTGGATAGACTGACTTCCTCCCTGCTTCCCCATCAAAAATTTCCAGAACATTTTCCTTCATATTGAATAAAACCCCCATTTTAGAATTTTACTCATTTGTCCTGATTCTACTGCCTGAGTCCACGCAGAGTTCATAAGGTTTCTTTCCGGGGTTTGGATATTTGAAGACAGTCTCCAGTGGCCTCCCTTCTGCTTGTCTGGCCAGACCCCGCGGTTCCTCTGGCCTTTCCTTTTAGCAGAAAGCCTCTTAAATTCTTCACCATCTTGGCTACCTTCAACCTTCAGTAGATCTCTGACCCAGTCTGACTCCAGACCAGGCACCTGTCCCCTAGAGAGGATCTGGCCAGCTTCTGAGACGAGCACTCAGCAGGCTTTGTTGCGTCATTTCCGTTTT
Organism: Phataginus tricuspis; assembly: GCA_029783875.1. Lineage (NCBI taxonomy): Eukaryota > Metazoa > Chordata > Mammalia > Pholidota > Manidae > Phataginus > Phataginus tricuspis. The sequence continues at coordinate 12,013,812 of JAQQAC010004778.1, read as the reverse complement.
CTGGAAAGGTCAGGATAACCAGGCATTATCACTGGCTCCTGACCTGCGGGCGGGAACTCGTGCTGCCCCAGGGACACAGCCTCACTCTGGGGCCCGCCTGCAGTTGCCTGAAAGGCCACCACTCCACAGCCACCAGCTCCTCTGGTTTCAAAATGTTTCATCGCCTGCAGAGGAGACCCTGTGCCCCTCCAGCCGTTACCCTGCACTCCCCTGCCTCTAGCACCCACTGGTCTGCACCCACTCCACCCCTTAGCATGCCCATCTTCCCTTGAGTTTGTGGGTCCCTGTTGGGGACAAGGTTGTCCCATGTGAAGTGCGGACTTGCTTATCAGTGTCAGACGTGACTTGAAATCGCTTTACACGTGACAGGTCCTGTAGTCTAGTCCTAGGACAGTCAGGGGTCTGAAGAGATGACCTAAAACTTCCAGCTCTACGTTTTGACTCCACAGAGGGAAGTGATTCTCTCTAAGGCATTTGCCCGTCAGGAGGCTGTGGGGTCTTAGGCCAGTGCTCTGTCACAGCTGATCCTTCTGACTGGGACTCATTATTATTACCTCCTAACAGGAGAGAAGCATCTAGATCGCTCAGCCTGCGGGTGGCAGAGCCGAGTGAGGTCAGGTCGCTGGAAAAGCCCACTGCTGTGCAGGGGAGCAGATAAGAGCAGGGGGCCCGGAGGTGGCCTGGAGGGCACTAGGAGGCTCCCGGGGCCAGCCCCGTGGGAGAGCCGAGCCCAGGTCAGACGTCCCCAGCTCCATGCGGCCCTGCCTGGTGGAAACAAGACCTCAGCTCCTCCTCCCTCTCCGCCCTGCATTGACCGTGTGACGGGCACGTATGTGCTCGTGCCTCTGGCAACTGCAGTGACCCAGAGCAGCGTGGAGGCCTGGTCGGGACTGCATTCCCGGGCACGCGGCACAGCCAGGTCAAGGCCCCGGGCACAGTTCATGACGCAGCAGCCACACGAGTGCGCCTCGCCTCCCTGAGCCTCTGCTCTGCTTGCTTGCTCTGCCTGAGGTCCAGCAGGGCTCTGGAGAAGCCAGTCCGCACTTTGTGGAGGGGAAGGGGACTTGGAGTCCTTGGTCTGGGAGCCTGGAGACCTGGAGATGTGGCCCAGGACTGGATCTGTTGCTTTTCAGAGGGTTGAGTTTGACAAGTCACCTCACCTGCCGGCCCCAGGCTCCCCATCTCTGAAGTAATGGGGTTGCTTGAGATCCTTGCTCTCCTAAGTGTCACGGGGCCCAGCAGCACAGGCATCACCGGGGAGCTGGTTAGAAATGCACAGTCTTAGGGGCCCTGCCCGGACCTACGGAATCAGGGTTTGCATTTGACAAGATCGCCAGGCGATTTGTGGAAGTTGAGCGGGGCTGAGCTCAGGGTCCCGGAGACTGAGCTTGGGGCTTGCGTCCTCTAAATCTGCGCTGTAAGGGGTCCCTGAGGGTCGTGCTGGCAGATACGCAGTTGCAGACCAAGCCTTGCCCAGAGGGCTTGCCCCCAACTGGCCAGGTGTACCTTCTTAGTTCTAGTGCTTAACCGGGGTTCCCAGGTGGTTGAGGGTAAAGTCCAGGAAGCCTCCTAGGTGGATCTCCCTTTTTTTCCAGGAGGTGAATGCAAGAGCCAGTCGTCAACCGGAATTGCATTCAATTCCATTCCGCTCCTTCCACCATCACAGATGGACTCCACTCATTCTCCAAAGCAGTGGTCCGAGGTTCATCCTGCAGAAGCGCGCCCTCTGATTCGGGAGACAGTTCCGGAGCTGAACAAGTGTGCTGTATTGAGCCCCATCATACATGCGTTTAAATCGCACCTGAACAGCCAGATGAG
>JAQQAC010004778.1:11791575-12011494 GCA_029783875.1 Phataginus tricuspis | reverse complement strand
CCTGCCCTCTCCTGGCTCCAGGTCCGCCTTGCCTGGGCCCCGTCCTGCGGATAGACCGGCTGATGCTTGGGCGCCCACTGGGAACGTGGCTCAGCTCCGGGCAGCGTCAGAGACGGATGCCTCCCTGACTGCCTGCCCCTCGGTGCCCAGGTGAATTGAGGGTCAGGGGCTGGATGCAGAGCAGCATTCTTAGGGGGCGCGGCAGTGCTCTTGAGAGGTTGGCAACTTGGATTCAAATGCCCCATTTCTCATCCATTAGTGATGTTGACCTTCAGTATTTCACTTTACCTTTTTTTCTCCTTTTTCTTTTATAAAATGAGGAAGTTGGACACTGCAGACGGCCCTGGATGAAATCTGCCTGTGCCACTTATTTGCACTATGACCTTGAGCAGATGATTTATAAATACCTTTCCGACACTCAGTTTTTTCATCTGGAAGAAAGTAGCTTACAGTTGACATGAGGTCCGAATCAGTTGAGATAATGTGTTTAATGGACAACATACAGTATCGGGCACAAAGACGGGGCCTGTTGGGTGGATAGTGCAGAGGTCTGGAATGAGCGAAGGTCAGAGTTGGGTTTGAATCTTGATTCTGCCAAGTTTTAGCTATGATTTGGGCAAACTCCTTCTCTTCTATAGGTCTCTGTCTCCTAATCTGCAAAGAGATATAATAAATACCTATCTTATAAGGTGTGAGGAGGTTGAGATTTAATGAGATGATTTATATTACATGCACATCCACCTGTCTGGCATAGAATAAGCTGAATATTCTGGCATAGAATAATTTGAGCTCCAGAACCTTTGAGAAGTCTAGCCCAGATAACACCCCAACTGCCGTGCTCTAAGGAGAAGCTGAATGATGCTGGTTGGCAAGGGAAATGTAGCAGGATCAAAAGTAGCTTTTGGGCCCAGCTGAAGTTGGTCTTCATGCATTAGAGGTGAGCCGGTCTGTATGCTGGTGTATTTTTCACCTACTAAGTTCAGTTGCTTAGATGAAGGTTCCGAATAGTTAGAGAGCGATGCTTAATGAGGGTTGTGTTTTTCCGGAACAGAGTTAGGGAGAGAGGAAGAAGGAATTTGGAGTAATGATAGTAATACTTATTAAATGTCAGCAGGGTAAGAAGAAAGGCGAGGATATGAAGGAATTGGGGGACAGGGCAAAGGTGGTGACAACCCATGTACCTGTATCACAGAGGGGTCAATAATTTGTGGAACTGGCAAAGTAGGATCTTAGAATTAATACAATGGAGGAGTGGATTACCTGTCCTAAGGTGTCTAGGGTATCGCCATGCGAGGGAGTGGCTGAGTTAGAGGAGTTAGGATGGGAATAGAGGAGGTCATGGAATTGGGAATCCAGGGCATTGAGGGGATTCTCTTTATGGAAGGTGAAATAACTGAAGTAGTAGAGGTTCCGGGAAGATGGCGGCGTGAGCAGGGCGACGGAAATCTCTTCCCAAAACCATATATATTTGTGAAAATACAACAAATACAACTATTCCTAAAAGAGAGACCAGAAGATACAGGACAACAGCCAGGCTACAACTACATCTGCGAGAACTCAGTGCCTCATGAAGCAAGTAAGATACAAAGCTGCGACCCGGCAGGACCCAAGCACTCCCCCACCCCAGTGCACCAGTGGGAGGAAAAGAATGAGAGCGGGGAGGGAGTGGAAGCACAGGCTGGCTAAGTAACCAGCCCTGGTGATCTGCACGGGGAGCACAGACACACATCACGTGGTGTACTGGAGATTAGAGAAACGGAAGGGCAGGGTCAGAGATGGAGACTGTGAGCGGGTCCCCACAGCCGGCTCCCCTGGGACAGAAGAAAAGTGGGCACTTTCTTAAAAGTCTTAAAGAGACAAGAGCCCAACAGCGGAACAGAATCGTCCCAGCGCACTCAACCCAGCAGGCTGGGAATCTTGAGGAACTTCGGGCCCCCTAACCGGCTGCCGGGTAAAGCAGCCCAAAAGCCCCTCACAGAGATAAGCAGCCTGCGATTCGTTCTCCCCGCCAGCACTGCGGCAGATCTGCCCACAACAACTACACAGAATCCCCTCCTGGCCGGCGTGCAGCTAACCGAGAAGGGCCGCAGAAGCCAGAGCAAGGGCCGAAAGGCACCAAGGGGTCCAGAACGCACCCGGCGTGGCTGCAAACCCCCGCAGTGCCCTAGCCTAGCCTGAGGGCGGCCCCATCCACGGCAGCTCAGGGGATAATCCTCAGGGCAGCTCAGAGACGGCCTCCCAGTGTGCGGGTAACCAGCACAGGCTGTGGAGAACGGCAAGGAGAACAACAAGCAGGAACGGACTTGTTCTCCCAGCTGACACATGTGTCACCTGCCTGCAACTGCTTCTATCGCCATGAAAAGACAGAAGAATATGGTCCAGTCAAGACTCACCCAGACAACCCCAGAGAGAGGGCCGGGGGGGATAAATTTAAACAATCTTCCTGAAAAAGAGTTCAGAATAAAAGTCATAACCATGCTGATGGATCTACAGAGACATATGCAAGAGCTAAGGGAGGAAGTGAGGAAAGACAGTGCAGAAATCAGAAAAGCAATCGACGGGCTTAAGAGCAGAATGGACGAGGTGCAAGAGACTGTTAATTGAATAGAAATCAGAGAACAGGAATACAGAGAAGCTGAGGCAGAGAGAGATAAAAGAATCCCTAAGAATGAAAGAATATTAAGAGAACTGTGTGACCAATCCAAACGGAACAATATTTGCATTATAGGAGTACCAGAGGAAGAAGAGAGAGAAAAAGGGATAGAAAGTGTCTTTGAAGAAATAATTGCTGAAAAATTCCCCAAGCTGGGTAAGGAAATAGTTTCTCAGACCACGGAAGCCCACAGATGTCCCAACACAAGGGACCCAAGGAGGACAACACCAAGACATATAATAATTAAAATGGCAAAGATCAAAGACAAGGACAGAGTATTAAAGGCAGCTAGAGAGAGAAAAAAGATCACCTACAAAGGAAAACCCATCAGGCTAACATCAGACTTCTTGACAGAAACCCTACAGGCCAGAAGAGAATGGCATGATATATTTAATGCAATGAAACAGAAGGGCCTTGAACCAAGAATACTGTATCCAACACGATTATCATTTAAATTTGAGGGAGGGATTAAACAATTCCCAGACAAGCAAAAGTTAAGGGAATTTACCTCCCACAAACCACCTCTACAGGATATCTTAAAAGGAATGCTCTAGATGGAAGCACTCCTAAGGCTAAAAAGATGTCACCAGAGAAAATAAATTCATAGCAAAGAAAGCAGACCATCCAAATATAACTAGAGGCAAAAAATAAAATCAACTTTCCACAAAAACAGTCAAAGGAACACAAAAGAGTACAGAATAAAACACCTAATATATAAAGAATGGAGGAGGAACAATAAGAAGGGAGAGAAATAAAGATCATCAGACTGTGTTTATAATAGCTTAACATGAGAGTTAAGTTAGACTGTTAGAAAGTAAAGAAGCTACCCTTGAACCTTTGGTAACCACGAACCTAAAGCCGGCAATGGCAATAAGTACATATCTATCGATAATCACCCTAAATGTACATGAACTGAATGCACCAATCAAAAGACACAGAGTAATAGAATGGATAAAAAACCAAGACCCATCTATATGCTGCTTAAAAGATATTCACCTCAAACCCAAAGATATACACAGACTAAAAGTGAAGGGATGGAAAAGATATTTCACGCAAACAACAAGGAGAAAAAAGCAGGAGTTACAGTACTTGTATCAGACAAAATAGACTTCAAAACAAATAAAGTAGCAAGAGATAAAGAAGGACATTACATAATGATAAAGGGGTCAGTCCAACAAGAGGATATAACCATTATAAATATATATGCACCCAACACAGGAGCGCCGACATATGTGAAACAAATACTAACAGAATTAAAGGAGGAAATAGACAGCAATACATTCATTTTAGGAAACTTAAAAACACCACTCCCTCCAAAGGACAGATCAACCAGACAGAAAATAAGTAAAGACATAGAGGCACTGAACAACATGCTAGAACAGATGGACCTAACAGGCATTTACAGAACTCTACACCCAAAAGCAACAGGATACACATTCTTCTCAAGTGCACATGGAACATTTTCCAGAATAGACCACATACTAGGCCACAAAAAGAACCTCAGTAAATTACATTTTATTGAAATTCTACCAACCAACTTCTCAGATCACAAAGGCATAAAACTAGAAATAAATTGTACAAAGAAAACAAAAAGGCTCACAAATACATGGAGGCTTAACAATATGCTCCTAAATAATCAATGGATCAACGACCAAATTAAAACAGAGATTAAACAATATATGGAGACAAATGACAACAACAGCACAAAGCCCCAACTTCTGTGGGATGCAGCAAAGGCAGTTCTAAGAGGAAACTATATTGCAATCCAGGCCTATTTAAAGAAGGAAGAACAATCCCAAATGAATAGTCTAAAGTCACAATTATTGAAATTGGAAAAAGAAGAACAAATGAGGCCCAAAGTCACCAGAAGGAGGGACATAATAAAGATCAGAGAAGAAATAAATAAAATTGAGAAGAATAAAACAATAGAAAAAAATCAATGAAACCAAGAGCTGCTTCTTTGAAAAAATAAACAAAATAGATAAACCCCTAGCCAGACTTATTAAGAGAAAAAGAGAATCTACAAACATAAACAGAATCAGAAATGAGAAAGGAAAAATAAAGACAGACCCCACAGAAATACAAAGAATTATTAGAGAATACTATGAAAATCTATGCTAACAAGCTGGAAAACCTAGAAGAAATGGACAACTTCTTAGAAAAATACAACCTTCCAAGACTGACCAAGCAAGAAACAGAAAATCTGAACAGACCAATCACCAGCAACGAAATTGAATCGGTAATCAAAAAACTACCCAAGAACAAAACCCCCGGACCTGATGGATTCACCTCTGAATTCTACCAGACATATAGAGAAGAAATAATACCCATTCTCCTTAAAGTTTTCCAAAAAATAGAAGAGGAGGGAATACTTCCAAACTCTTTCTATGAAGCCAGCATCACTCTAATACCAAAACCGGGCAAAGACCTCACCAAAAAGAAAATTACAGACCAATATCCCTGATAAACATAGATGCAAAAATACTCAACAAAATATTAGCAAACTGAATTCAAAAATACATCAAGAGGATCATACACCATGATCAAGTGGGATTCATCCCAGGGATGCAAAGATGGTACAACATTCAAAACTCCATCAACATCATCCATCACATCAACAAAAAGAACAACGAAAACCACATGATCATCTCCATAGATGCTGAAAAAGCATTTGACAAAATTCAACATCCATTCATGATAAAAACTCTTAACAAAATGGGTATAGAGGGCAAGTACCTCAACATAATAAAGGCCACATATGACAAACCCACAGCCAACATCATACTTAACAGCGAGAAGCTGAAAGCTTTTCATCTAAGATCGGGAACAAGACAGGGAAGCCCATTCTCCCCACTGTTATTCAACATAGTACTGGAGGTCCTAGCCACGGCAATCAGACAACACAAAGAAATACAAGGCATCCAGATTGGTAAAGAAGAAGTCAAACTGTCACTATTTGCAGATGACATGATACTGTACATAAAAAACCCTAAAGACTCCACTCCAAAACTACTAGAACTAGTATCTGAATTCAGCAAAGTTGCAGGATACAAAATCAATACACAGAAATCTGTTGCTTTCCTATACACTAACGATGAGCTAACAGAAAGAGAAATCAGGAAAACAATTCCATTCACAATTGCATCAAAAAGAATAAAATACCTAGGAATAAACCTAACGAAGGAAGTGAAAGACCTGTACTGTGAAAACTACAAGACACTCCTAAGAGAAATTAAAGAGGACACTAACAAATGGAAATGCATCCCATGCTCTTGGCTAGGAAGAATAAATATTGTCAAAATGGCTATACTACCTAAAGCAATCTACAGATTCAACGCAATCCCTATCAAAATACCAACAGCGTTCTTCAATGAACTGGAACAAATAGTTCTAAAATTCATATGGAACTACAAAAGACCCCGAATAGCCAAAGCAATCCTGAGAGGGAAGGATAAAACAGGGGGAACTATGCTCCCAGACTTTAAGCTCTACTACAAAGCCACAGTAATCGAGACAATTTGGTATTGGCACAAGAACAGACCCACAGACTAGTGGAACAGAATAGAGTCCACATATTAACCCAAACATATATGGTCAATTAACATACGATAAAGGAGCCTTGGATATACAATGGGGAAATGACATCCTCTTCAACAGCTGGTGTTGGCAAAACTGGACAGCTACATGTAAGAGAATGAAACTGGACTACTGTCTAGCCCCATACACAAAAGTAAACTCAAAATGGATCAAAGACCTGAATGCAAGTCATGAAACCATAAAACTCTTAGAAAAAAACATAGGCAAAAATCTCTTGGATATAAACATGAGCGACTTCTTCATGAACATATCTCCCCAGGCAAGGGAAACAAAAGCAAAAATGTACAAGTGGGACTATATCAAGTCGAAAAGTTTCTGTACAGCAAAGGACACCATCAGTAGAACAAAAAGACATCCTACAGTATGAGCGAATATATTCACAAATGACATACCCGATAAGGGGTTGACATCTAAAATATATAAAGAACTCATGCACCTTAACAAACAAAAAGCAAATAATCCAATTAAGAAATGGGCACAGGATATGAATAGACACTTCTCCAAAGAAGAAATTCAGATGGCCAACAGGCACATGAAAAGATGCTCCACATCGCTAATCATCAGAGAAATGCAAGTTAAAACCACAATGAGATACCACCTCACAGCAGTAAGGATGGCCAACATCCAAAACACAAACAACAAATGTTGGTGAGGATGTGGAGAAAGGGGAACTCTCCTACACTGCTGGTGGGAATGCAAATTAGTTCAACCATTGTGGAAAGCAGTATGGAGGTTCCTCAAAAAACTCAAAGTAGAAATACCATTTGACCCAGGAATTCCACTCCTAGGAAATTACCCTAAGAATGTAGCAGCCCAGTTTGAAAAAGACATATTCACCCCTATGTTTATCGCAGCACTATTTACAATAGCCAAGAAATGGAAGCAACCTAAGTGTCCATCAGTAGATGAATGGATAAAGAAGATGTGGTACATATACACAATGGAATATTATTCAGCCATAAGAAGAAAACAAATCCTACCATTTGCAACAACATGGATGGAGCTAGAGGGTATTATGCTCAGTGAAATAAGCCAGGCGGAGAAAGACAAGTATCAAATGATTTCACTCAGATGTGGAGTATAAGAGCAAAGAAAAAAACTGAAGGAACAAAACAGCAGCAGACTCACAGAACCCAAGAATGGACTAACAGTTACCAAAGGGAAAGGGACTGGGGAGGATGGGTGGGAAGGGAGGGATACGGGGAGAAAAGGGGCATTACGATTAGCAGACGTAATGTTGGGGAACACGGAGGGGGGCTATACAACTCAGAGAAGACAAGTAGTGATTCTATAGCATCTCACTACACTGATGGGCAGTGACTGTAATGGGGTATGTGGGGGGGACTTGATGATGTGGGGAGTCTAGTAACCGTAATGTTGCACATGTAATTGTAGATTAATGAAACCAAAAGAAAGAAAAAGTTAGGGTGGTCGGGTCACACCGTGGAAGAACTCTGCTATGATGTCACACTGCCCCACAAGTCTCTCTCCCAGCCATTCCCCATGTGCCTGGGCTGCCACTGACCCTCAGGAGATCTGACCACCACTGGCGTTTGTCAGTCTGCATGGTGCGCATGGTGACTCCATGAAAAATGGAGTTCTGACCCAAGTTTTCATCTTGGCAGGCCCAGTGGAAACTGGGCCCTATCTGAGGATATTTGAACATGCCGTGTTTAATGGACTATTTGGCCTCAGCATGTAGCAGAATACCCCTTGCTTCTCCCTGGGATCGATGTGACCCTGTTTGCTTACCTCATAATACTTAAGACCACCTGACCTCATCTTAGTTAGGTTTCCTAGCTCCTTGTCTCTTCCAACTAGAATGTAAGTTGCTCGAAAACAGGCACTACATCTATCTTAGACGCTGTTACACTCCCAGAGCCTGAAATAGTGTCTGTTATGTAACAGACCCTCCAATGTTTATAGGGCAAATTATGGTAGGATTAGTCATATATCACTGGAATAGTCCTTCCCAATAAATAATCAGAGCAAAGCTGCATCCCTGGAAGAATCACAAATTAGACGGCAAAGATTAAAATCTCTAAAAGCTGATGCCTGTCATATCACCCACCTCCCCATTCTGAATGGTGCAAAAGGTTAAAGGGACTTGGAGAATAACCGTATCTATCAAAGACTTAATCAAGCCAGGAGCCCAATTATGAGGGTTTGTCCAGATGTGGTCTCCTTTCTGGAATAAATAAAAATGGCTCCTGACATTTTTAAGCTATTAATTCGGCAAGTGCATCTTTCTCCATTTTGATGAACAGAATACCAGGAACAATGTGGTTTCAACGGACAGGGTTAGTAGTAGAACTTCAGAAGGGCAGCCTTGCTATTTCTAGTGATTCAGAACATGAACCCCAGAGCCAGGATCACCTAGGTTTACATGCTGGCTCTGCTCCTTGCCAGCTGTGTGACCTTAGGCAAATCACTTAACCTCTCTGAGCCTTAGTTTCCTCATCTGGAAAGCAGAGATAAAGATACCTACGTCAGGGGATTACTATGAGATAAATGAGTTAATACTGTGAAGTGCTTCGAAGAGTATCTTGCACTGTAGCAAGTATATGCTACATGCTATAGACATGTTAACTTGTAACTATTACATGTTTTATCTTGGCAGCTCCAAGATGTAATCAAGTCAGCAGATGCTCAATTAACTCACCATCCCTCAGGACATCATCCCGATCACTACAGGTGATACCCTGCTGCTCTGATCTGGAAGGCAGGATGCAGCTGGCACATACCTCTCCGTTTGTCCCCAGGCCTGTAAGTACATGACGCCTATGGATGGTCTCCTCTCCTCCGTCTTCCCATCTTCCTCCTCTGACCCTGCGGGGCCCTTGGACCCTCTTTGACCTCCCAGCCCGATTCTGGACTTGCAGAGCCCTCCTTCTACTAGTGAAAGAGAGCAGGAGTGGATGATAAAGGAAAGGGGCTGCAGAGCCGGGAGACACCCTAGGAGTCGGGGTGGGCCATTACCATCAGACACGTGGCCAGGTCTCAGCAGCAGGGATAGGTGCAGGCACTGGGCTTCCAGAAGAGGAACGGGAGGCCCTTTCTGCCATACTGAGCTAGTTCCATCACTGGCTAAGCTCACATCTGGCTCAACGGCTTTCCACCTTCCTCCTTCAATTTACAGATTTCCAGGGACATTTTTGCGATTGGGAAAAAGCATCCAAGTATTTCTGCCACGCTTCCTCCTTGAGCATCACCTGACCACTTGACTACTTGACCACAAGGCCGCAGCTTAACTCAGATGCACTTGCACGGCCAAAGTCAAAATCACGCCCCAGTCCAGACAGAAATCTGACCCAGTCCTTTCCCAGGCCCTATTCTCATAGCCTTCCCTACCAGCTCCCTCGGGACAGAAAGCAACCTCAGGGATGGGCATGCCAAGGGGCCTCAGGCATGGTTGTGGAAGACCCAGTGATGGCAGATATCCGCAATGTCCATGTGTAATGGCCTCTTTCCAAACCTCCAGGTTGGGAGCCCAGGGCGAATGCTCCAATATGTGGTGCATTATGGTAAACACTGCTAACACCTGGGACCCACTCATGGTATCCAAGGGTGTTCTAAAGATTGACGGCTTACAGAAGAGAAGCCTGGGGGTGCATGTCTGAGTCACAGCCCAATCCCTTAGAGGACAAAGGAAGTGAGGCTGAGCTTAGGAAGAGCATGTGCGCTAAATATGGCCAATGAACATCAACACAGGAGAGAAAACAGGATAAGAAGGAAGACTCCTAGATGCCCATAACCCAAGAAGGAATAACCAAGCTTGTCTTCCATATCTCCTGAGATTACATCAACTAAGGCGTGAAGAGAACCTGGACTTCATTTGAAACGCACACACACAGGTCTATGGGCTCACAGATCGCCCTCTGGGGGGCAGGGGAGGCAGGGTTCGCCTTCTTTTTCCTTCTATTGCCTCAGTTCTTTCTATCTTGTAACTGTTGCTCAAAAGTAAATAGTCTTTGTCACAGGGGCAAAAAAAGAACTTCATTTTTCCTTCTTAAGAAAAGTCACAGAGACATACCAATGAGTCATGCAGTAGGTATGAGGGAAAGAATTTTGGAGTGAGGTGTCTTGAACAAATGGTTCTCATCAGAAAGGAAGCATTTCCAGACCATGGCCTGTTTAAACACAGACTCACCAGTAACCTCAACTGTCGAGCTGCAGGCCGAGGGTCAGGCATGGCCGCTTCCCAGGAAGAGGTGACAGGGTATCTGCTAGAACAGCTACTGAAGCCAGTGCAATCTAGGAAATGGGACAGTCCACTGAGACAGGCTGACTCCCAGGTCCTCGAAAGCATAGGCCCTCTGAGGAGAGACCGGAGACGACTTCTTCTTTAGAAACAGCAAGTCATCTTAAGAGCACCTTAAACATTTTCAGAAACAACTCAAGGGACTCCTTTCCGATATCAACAGCAATGAGCCTAATTTATGGGCCGGAGCAAAGCAAGATCGTTTGTCCCACTTGAGCAATTCAGTCACTTGCTTGTTTCACTGACGGGCTTTTATTAAAATTGTACATAGATCTCATATTTACATGTTCTAAAAAAAAAAGACCCTCCTTTTTCCCTAGTATCAAAATAGTTCTTTTTTAAATACTCAAAAATCTTTAATACAATTATTCTGTTATATATTAAATATTCTCCAAAAATCTCAATTGTTTCTCCCCATCTCTCCCGCAGAATCCTGATTTATTGTCACTCCCACATTTTGGGGATCTTTAATGCTTTATTCCAGAGAAGCATTAAAAGGAAAAGATTTTTCTGTTAAGTCCACTACTTAAAAAAAACAACAATTTTTTTAAAGGAGAAGCCAATGACAACACTTGATTTGATATTGAAGATTCTTATTAACTAGGCTTGTCTATAAATTTATGCCCTAAGGTTTGCTCACAACCAAATCACCCTTTAGTACTGGTACTTAGGGCCTGGAATTTAATTTAAAGGCAACATCGGTTCTTGCCCTAAAGTGGTAATGTTGGTCCAACAGCACCCTCTTGTGGCCTGGAAGTATAAGAGCACTCAACAATACAGGAAGGTAATTTGGATACAAGATGTTAGAAATCTAGATGCAAGAGATCAAAATGTTCACTTTCAGGGATCACAGGACAACTGGTTTCCAGAAAGCCCACTCTCAACACAGGTACCCAGGGTGCTGTCTGTGGTCGTGAGAACGTCAGCTTCACACAATACTGGAAATACACCCTCAAAAGCTAGACTCCGGTAATGATTTCTTTCGACCTAAGGAGAGAGTGTGGTATTTCACCTTTTGCAAGGTACCAAAAGACGTCTGCTCCCCCAGAATGCTCCTGTGTGACGTGCCAAGGGCACTGGCCCTCGTGGGCCTGCTGGCCTTGCGAGGGAGGTGGAGAGAGCTGGGTGCTGACCGGACACCCCCATCCAGGTGGCTGTCCTGAATCCTGAGGAAAGGAGACGAGCCTTGCGCTTGTTCACCCCCAGCGGGGCTCGGCCTGCCACTCACCAGGGAGGCTGGGGGCATCTGGGGAGCCACCGCCCTGTCATTCTTCTTCTCCTTCTTCCAAAACACAGACCTCAGAAGGGTGAGGGTCCCCTGTGGGGACCTGTGTGCCCCGGCATCCCTTCCCTCTGCATTAGCCCTGATCTTGCCCAAGGAATCTTGGTGATTGTCTGTGTGGTTTCCAGAGGCCACAGCGCTCGGGGCCTCCTTGGGGGAGAGTGCTGTACCACTGCGTCCTGCCTGGCCACTGCCCGTACAGTTCGTGGTCCTCAGGCCCTCCAGCCGGGCGCCTTTCTCATTCTCCACTGAGGGCATCACAGTGAGGGGCAGGTCGAACTGTTTGGGAAGCCGGATATCCTGGCTTGTGTTTTGTTTGAGTTTCCTTGCTGTGCTTAGACCATCAGGGACTCCAGGGACTGCACGGTGCTTGGGGTAGCCTGGGGGGCAGGGCCCTCCAGCCAGTACCATATCGCCGTCCCGCCCACTCCCTTCACCCCCAGCGGAGGGAGTGGCATTTGACCGTGGCACTGATGCCTTCCTGTCCTTGCCAGCAGCGCCCGTCAGCAGTGGTACGATGGACTGGCTTGTGGATCGAGGTCTCCGTCTGGACTCCAAGTACTCCACCAACTCAACAGACGCACCAAGTGGTTTCTCCCTGGGCCCAAAAGACCATCGGAGAGGCATGGTCTTGAAGGCCCCGTGCTTGGCTTGAGAAGGCGTGGGCGCCTTCATGCTGACGCTTCGGCCTCGTATGCCCCGTACCAAGGGCCTGGACTCCAACCCTCCTGAAAAAGACACCAAGAGCATCAGTGCCCAAATAGCCCTCCAGCTGCAAGAGTAATGGCAGCGCCAGCCATCTAACAAACAAGCGCTGACTGAGCACCTCGGCTGTGGTGGGCACTGTGCTAGGCACTGGAGATACGGCAGTGAGCAAGACAATCGTGGTTCCTGCCCTGGGAAGCATCAGTGTTTTCACTCACTGTTCCATGGAATTGACTGATGTATTTGAAGCCACAGTGCGAGCCAGTGTCCAAAAAGGTGCACAGGCAGGACAGCCCTGAGAAAGCGTCTAGCTACCAGCTTTAAGATTATTTGCATTTGCCTTTAAATATTCCCATGAAGCAGAATGCTCGGCCAAAGTTTCTGCTTTTCCAGGTCAAATTAGATGCCTGTACCTTTCAAATTAAAGAATATTAGATATTTTATGCAAGAATCTCAGATACCTTACAGTGAGCTAAAAAGGAAAGGAACTGCCACGTGTCTTCATTGTATGTTTGCAATACCTGTATTACAATTGGAGATTTTTGATATAAACTGTTAAGCGAGAAAAAGAGTCTAGAAAATCAGTGTAATGCAACTTGCAAAAATATATACGCATATATGTGTGCATATGTGTGTGCAGGTGGATGATGTATGCATATGAAAACAAACCAGGTGGCAGAATAAATCCTAAAACAACAAGGTATAGAGGAGAGGCCTTGGGGGTGCTGCGTACGACTGATTTTCTTCCTAATTCTTTCTAAATCTCAACATTTCTGAGGGGAACATATACATGACCAAGGTTGTATATTTTTTCTTAAACAGCCAGATACAAAAACAATTCCACTTGCAAGAGCATCAGAAAGAATTAAACACTTAGTATTAACCTAACTGAGGTGAAAGACTTGTACAATGAAAACTATAACATATTACTGAAAGAGATTGAAGACATAAATAAATGGAAACACATCCCATGTTCATGGATTGGAAGACAATATTGTTAAATATCAAGATTGCCCAAAGCAATCTACAGGGTCAAGGCCATCCCTATGCAATACTTTTTGTAGAAACAGAAAAAAACACCCTAAAATTCATGTGGAATCTCAAGGGACCCTGAGTAGCCAGTCACAAAAAGTCAAATACTGTATGACTCCGCTCATATGAGATAGAATAGTCAAAATATAAAGACAGAAATCGTAATGGTGGTTTCCAGGGGCTGAGCAGAAGGGAGAATATGGAGTTATTGTGTAGTGGGTATAGAGGTTCACTTTTTCAAGATGGAAAGAATTATGGGGACGGACGGTGGTGACGGCCACACAACAATGTAAAATGTACTTAATACCACTGAACTGTACGCTTTAGAATGGTTAAGATGGTAAACTTTGTTATGTGCATTTTAACAGAACAAAAATAAGTTAAAAGGGAAAGGAATACTCAGTGACCAGTTACTGAACCACCAAGACGCCTTGATTGACAGGATGCCTGCACACTGAGGAAGAGACCTTCAGCTGAAGCACACGACCACATGGGACAAGGGCAGCAGTCCCCCGTGCTGAGGGAAAGACCCAGGGCCACCTGCACAAGCCCATCCCCCTCACCTGTCCAGTCTCATGGTGGAGTGTGAGCAAGTCCAATACTGAGCAAGGGTCACGGCCACCCAGGCCCCTGTAAGTGGTGGCTCAGCCAGCCTGGACGTGCCCTTTGGAGAGGGACCCGGGATGCTCAGGGCCATAGATGCAAGCTCAGGGCAGCTGAGGGGTGAGGCCCGGAGGCACGGAGCGTGCTGGCAGGGGAGGCACGGCGCATGTCAGCCAGGCTCCCCAGGGAGGCGACTGGAAGGCGAAGGAGGACAGCGCCCATGGCCATGGGAGCACTTCGTCAGCACCTCAGAGGGTCCTGGAGATTTTACCTTCAGGTTTTCACATGCAATTTTTGGTATCTTTTCCTTTAAAGCATTTCTTTAGATGAGCCAGGAACAGACACCATTTCACCCAAAATACTTCACAATTTCGGTTTCAGCTGCCCTCGCTGCTCCACCATTAAATTCCCATAACCTCAGAGGAAAAGATGTTCTGGGGGCTGAGACATGTATGCAGGATTTTTCCTCTCCCACAGCCCTGGGAAGGGCAGAGGGAGAAGCTTTGTGTTAGGGCAAAGCTGTGACTTTTATTTGGCCTTTCGAAACGACAGGACGCAGCCTGCAGCCGCGGCAGGTGGCGAGAGCTTGGCCGCGGCCCGGTAGGGGCCCTCCCCGGTGGAAGGGCAGGGAAGGGCCGCCCCACCTCCGCGGCTCCACTTCACGGGACCACAGGCGCCGACGCGTCCTCCTTCTCAGGAGGCCATGGAAAGGCTCCGCCACTATCCTTGGTTTCTCTCGTTCTCCGTGCTGGGCTCCACCGGGACCTGAGCGCGAGCGTGAGAGCCTTCGGCAAACGGAGAGAGAGGTGACTAGGGGCAAAAGGCAATGGCGGGACACGGGCTGATGCAGTGCTCACCGTCCACCCGGCGTCCCGTGCGCCTCCCCGGGGGAGGCCTCCTGGGCGGCTGGGAGCTGGAGGCAGAGGCGGTGCCCGAAGACGGTTCCTCCCCGTGGAATGTGCCCTTGCTCACGCCCAGTCTGGCCTGAGAACAGGAAGGCCTAGAGCCTTAAGTGACATCTAGTACCCGAAGGTCAGGTTAGGTAAGCCCAGAACCCACATAAGGGGCTTCCCAGGCGCTCCTCACACGGGGGCTGCCTATGCAGCCGGCACGGCCCCCTCCACACCGCGGCTCTGCGGCCGCCACAGGCTGCCCTGAGAGACGCCACCTCGGTGATTTTTAATTCCCGGCTGATGAAATCAGGCATCAGTGTGACCGTACAATGCGTGCCGGGAGCAGGGGGCGGGCCTCTCCTCACTGTCCCCCGGCCACCTGCCACAGGACGGGCCTCTTCCTGGTCCAGCGCTTTGATCTCTCTGAGGGCTTCCGCTGTGCTTCACACATCTACCCACTTACACGTTCGATAAATATTTAATGAGCCCCTACTGTGTGCCAAGGGCTTTCAGTGCTGGGGATACAGCTGTGGAAACATACAAAGCGCCTGCCCCTTATGGGGTTTGACAGAAAGCACCAATACATGATATCCTGGGATGTAGTGCTAGGAGCTATGCTGAAGAATGAGGCAGGGGAAGGGGGAAATAGCGGGTGGGTGGTGAGTGAGGAGTGGGGGAGACCTGAGTGAAGGGAGGGAAGACACCCAGGGGGGATCTGGGGGAAGAGCCCCAAGCAGAGGAAGCAGCAAGTGCAAAGGCCCTGAGGCACTGGTGAGCTTTGGGGGCCAGGGCAGAAACGAAGAGACCCCACATGGCTGCAACCAAGAGAGAAAAGGGTCCCCCACTTCTGAACCCCAATCTGTATCTGGAGACATCCTGGGGCAAGCCTAACCCCCAAACTTCTCCTGGTCCCTGAGAAAGTAAGAAACTACACAAATGACTAAGCCTTGGTCATCTCTGAGACTGGGCCAGCAGCATGAGGCTGATGAGGGGAAAGGCCATCTCGGGGGCCTAGGCCACCATTGCTTCCATCACTCCGAGAATCACCTCTGTTCAAGAGAGTGTGGAGGGGAGCCCCAGGGGCAGAAACAGAAAAATAACAACATTCAGCATTCAGAGAATAAGAATAAACAGAACCATCCAAAGAGGCCCTAATGAAATAGAGCCGCCAGAAGAAACAGAAATCTCTCAAGGAGATTCAGGTATGAACAGGGGACTGACAAATGGGGCTTTCAAGTTTTAAAGCTCACTGAATGAATTGAAGCCTTGCAGGGCTGCCGCTGAGACTTGAGTGAGTGGCCTGAAAGCGGTGTGGACGCAGGAGGTCACACTGCAGAGCCAAATGACAAGGAGGCAGCAAGCACAGGGGAAAGCCAGGGGACTTGGACGACGATCCAGGAGGCCCAACAGGCAAATATTAGGCACTTGAAAAGTAGGAGAGGCAATAATTAAACAAATGAGCAAATAAAAAGAACATTTCCTTAAAGAAATGTTCTTCTACAGCCTGCAGCGAAGGAGAGCCTCTCCCAGCTCTAGGTAAGGTTGATGAAGAAAAACGAGACCTAGGCATATTCTGGTAGATTTTCTTAACTCCAAGGTCAAAGACACTCTTACCAGCTTCCAGCCAGGAAGAACAAATGACTCTCACGTGAAATAAATGGGTTTCTCACCCGCAGCCCTGGGTGGGCCTGGCAGATGGTGGGAACACACCTGCAGACACCTGAGAGCACCTGAGGACTGCAATCCAGGAGCCCTCCACCCGGAGAAGCAGACCTCCACTTCCCAGTGAAAGGAAATACTTGTGGCTATGCAGAGTTAGAGGACATACCACGCTTACTTGGGAAGAACTCTGACCAGAATCAGAAGTGAGACCTCAAGATAAAGGGTGACAGACAGCAGTGTGTGGTGGATCCCCACCCACATGGGGACAGATGGTCTTAGAATGTGTGACACAAAGCTAAGTTTGTGTGTTAAGGATCAGAAAGGTACTGCAGGAGGAATTCTCATTACACTCTTGGAACAGAGTATCACCCCATCTCAGCAAAATGTAAGAGTTGGGGATTGAGGTGGGCTCGTTCCTAAAACAGACCAGAGGGAGCCTATGGAAGCATCTCAGAGGCCTTGTGGGGGGAATGACATGGAAGCATTCTGCAGGTGCGATCTTATAAACGGGAAGGAGAGAGGGCAGCTATGAAACAGGATGACGCGCAGGAACCAGCTGGCTTCTCATATCCATGTAATAGGAAAATGCATTTGTTTTTAAATACTGGGAAGGATTCGGTAACAACAGGTGGAAAACGAAAGCAGAGCTTCCATATGAAGGGGGAAAGGAAACAAATGGCAACATGATCAAATCAGTCCACATAAGGAAAAAGAAACAGTAACAGAAAATGTTAAAATGACATGAAATCACACTTTATTGCTGTTACATTAAGTATGAATGGACTGAACCCTCCTATGATCAGATAGGCTCTGAAGTTTTGACAGTAAAAAATAAAATAAAACTCCTGCAGTGTGCTGTTTACCAGAAACCACTTAAAACTAACTCTCAAAGAGAGATTCACAAAGCAAAAGAGAAGGAAAAAATGATACCAGGCAAACACAAACAAAAGGAAAGGAAGAAGGGGACTAATTATTAATCTTGAACAAGGAAGAACTGGAGATGAAAACGTTAAGCAGGATAAAGAGGAACATTATAATGAGAAAAGACACAATTTATAAAGAAGATATAACAGTCATCCACTTCCACCTAGAAACAAGACATATTAACACCTACTTACAACATACACTAAAAATTATTAAAGCTCCTGGAGTACTTAATAAAAAAAATTGGGCTATACAGGAAGGTTTCAATATACCTTCTTCTACCCAGGCAGTCCTAAATACGGTCAGTTTAAAGACACGACCTGCATACGGCAATCGACTCACTTAATTTGATAGTTATAAAGCTCGCATCCCTCAAATAAACATAATATACATTATTTTATGTACACACAGAGCACTGGCAAAATAATAATTATCTATTTACTTACTTGATCACAAAAAGGGAATAACTTTTGAAAACCACATTCTTGGATCATAAGCCACAAAATTAGAAACAAAGTATATAAGCGTGAACAAAAAAATATCTTAAACACTAAAACTCCCAGATATCCTTTAGAGCATAGAGGAAATCAAAACAAATAAATACTATCTGGCAAGCACTGAAAATGTGAAAAAACAAAACCTTTGAGGCCCAAAAAAAGCCCCAGAGGAAATTTATCATCAGGAGCATATAAACTGACTTAAACTGACTGAAAAGCTGAAGTCCTGGGGCCCCTTACTGACAGGGGGGCCTCTGTGAAGGACCCTAGCCATTTTTCCACCTGGTCATGTTTTTATAAAAATTGCACAAGTAAGGTGTTTATATCCCTTTTTTAGCAGAGCCTCTCTCAACACCTGTCCCCAAGTATGTAAGCTGCAGGTCCCGCAAAACTCATATCCATGATTTTGGTTTAAAATGCCTTCACCATTCTGATGCCCCACAACTACATGCCAGTAGTCCCCTCTGCTCACTGTGACAGCAGAAAAATTTCTCCGGCGTCCCCATGGGGAGAGGAGGTAGCATTACGCATGACCGAGAACCTATGTGCTGGATTTCGGTCTTGCTCAGGCTGAGTACTAACGAGAAAATAAGGCTGGATTTCCAGCCACCTAAGAACTTCTCAAACAAGTTTCTAAATCCATCACTATTTTATTCAAGCCCCAGGTCTGAACACTCCCTCTGGAAGCAGGGCTCTTGCAGTGTCCAAATGGAATAAACTCGAATTTACATCTTAGAGGCACGGCGCCAGGACGCCACAGCCAGGGGGAGCGGCTGGATTTGCTCTCCTGCCACTTTCCAGGCGTGAGCTCGTGGCCGGTCACTCCTGGGGCTTGGCTTTCTCCTTTGTGAAAGGGCTATAATTTCACCTCTAGATCGTGATGACTAGATAAGAAAACCATATGGTATGCATGCAACCATATGGAGGTCAGTTCTTCTGCTGCTTTCTCCCACCCCAGCCCCATCTGTCTCTCTGGGAGTTTTCTGGAGCTGCGTCTGACCCTTATCTGAGTGCCACGTTGAAAACCTGGGTCAGCTTTTGAAGGTGCCTCGCTTGGGGCCTGAAATGCTATTTTCCTCGGGAGACCTGAGAAATGGCCTGTGGTCCTACGCCACTGGACAGAGCTGGGATGAGTTTATGAGCTTGTCTGAGGTTCATGCTGATGGGGATGGACAAACTCAGGGAAGAATTTTTCTTTGCCAGATGCCACCCTATATGTATGGTCACAAAAATGTGAGGGGCAAAGAAAATCCCAGACAGGGGAAGTCAGAACATAATGCATAAAATAGTATGCCCACCCAGAAATAGATGCTAAGGAAATTAGACAAATGCAAACCGCATGTAGAGGTGCGCCTTCTCCGTCACTGCTGGCCTCTCCGCCTTTGCTCAATCTCTAGATGCTGGAGACTCCAGGGTTTGGTCCCAGGGCTTCACTCATTTCCATCTTTACAGTTTCCTTAGGAGAGCTTAGCCAGCCCTGTGGCTTAAAATTCCATCCATGCGCTGATGACTCTTAAGTATCTATCTCCACTCCTTAGTAATCACCTGGATTTGGATGTCTTACAGGAGTCTCAACATTACTATGTCCAATTATTATTTTTTTTTTTTGGCTCTGCACAAAATATTTTTTATTTATAATGATATTTCAATATAATCAGTTGCCCTTATAATTATACATATATATGTTTTGTTTTGTTTTAAGCATTCAAAAAAAAGAAAAGCATTCTAAGAATGACTCCATGGGCTTCACTAGACTGCCAAAGGAGTTTTTGGCATGAAATTAGTCCAGAATACAGAAAATCTCAGAAATTTCCATAGGAGTTCATAACAGAGTATGTCCAATTATTTTTATTTCCAAAACCAACCCTGCTTCCTACTCAGCCTTCCCACCTCACGACCTGCACTGCTAACCACCTAATTATTTAGACGCTAAGAAGAGTCCCCCTTGACTGATCTTCCCACACACCCCAAACGAGCAAATCCGTCAACTCTATCCGCAAATACGTGCAGAGTCTGACTATCTCTCACCTACCACGCTGGCCCACGCCACCACTCTCTCACCTGGACAACCACAATAAGCCTCCTTCCAACTGGCCTTCCCGCTTCCACTCTGGCCCTCCATCCCCAGGATGTATTCACATAGCAGCAAGTAGACTTTATAAAAATATAAATCAGATCAAGTATTCCCCTGCCCCAAACTGCACTTGGGATAAAACACAGACTCTGTACTCTGGGCCAAAGGCCCATCATGGCTGGGTCCCAGTTCCCCTCCTATCTCCCCCCTCCTCCTTCACCCTGCTCTCCCTTGCCTCTCACAGGCATGCCGCGCCCACTGCCCCTCAGAGCTTTCTGCCTGACAGCTCCTCTGCCCAGAATGCAGTCCCAGGCTTCACTGTCTCGCTCACTAAGTCTCCGCTCCAGTCACCTTCCCCACCTGCCCCATCTCGCGGGGCCTCTACATTCTTCCTCTCCCACCCCAGCCCAGGTATCTTCTTCCTCTGATGATGTACCTCTTGGCACCTGCCCCTGCCTTACGTCATGGCATTATATTCATTGGCTTGTTTAAGTGTTGTCTTCCCCGTCAGACAGCACCCAGGGAGCAGAGAAGGAATGGCCAGAGGCTGGAGGGTAATGGGTGGGGGAGGGGAGGTAGGTGAGGGCTAGGTCACCGCAGACCCAGTCTTCAAATAAATCTCTCCTAAGGACTGACGCTTCACACTCAAGGTCATGCAGTGCCCGCACGCTCATAACGGTGAGAACGATGGCCATTACAGAAAATGAAAATAAAATCCGTACATTTAATGCACATGATGAAACATACCGTTTTCCTGCCTGGAGAGGCTGTTTGTGAAGACGGGGGCGTCAGGCACCTGGGGCCGGGAGGGGCCGGGGGCAGAGCTCCAGGACAACAGGCTTCCCCTTCCGCCGCTGTCCTGGCTCCCGAGCCGGAGCAGCCAGTGGTCGGATACGGAGGAGCTGGTGGAACCTGGGGAGGAAGCACAGAGGGAAGGCTGGACCCAACTCCATCCCTCGGGACCCAGAGGAGCCTCTCCTGGCCAGATGGCCATCCCTGCGCCCTGGACCAGAGCAGGATTAGATGACATACACTTGATGATGACCAGGAGAAACCTGCAACTCCTAACCACAGGACCAAGCGGAAAAAATCAGGGCAAGGAATTTGGGCACAGAAAGGGGGGTGTGTCGGTGAGCACCGAATGGCCTGTCACCAGTTTTCTAAATACAGTATGTTTCTCATTCTTCTTTTTACATCTATCTTCTGTAAATGGAAAGCAGATTAGGGTTGATTTAGGCCTCCAGGGGCATCTTAGTTGTATCTGGGCATTTTCCAGTAACTGTTGAAGAGAAACGCTTGAGTAACTAAAAAAGAAAAAGTCTTGTCATCCCAGAGATATGGATGGCTAGTTTGCGGAGTGAAATCAGTAATGCGAAAAGGTTGACTTTGACTCTTTGCTTTCCTCAAAGCAACTTTGAGGTTGTCTGATAAGGTATTGCTGGGGTGTGGTTAAGTAGCCATATTTCCTATTAAAGCCCCATGTCCCTTAAGACTGCCCCTCTCTTCTAATAGGACGGATGCAGGTTTATATCGCACAAGCTTAATTAAAACCTGCCTTGATATGTGTGAGACTGGAAATACAAAACCCCAATCAGCCAAGAGTCACTCGCCTCAGATACAAAACATTATATATATTATTCTCTTCCCTTCTCTTGGATTTCAATATGTCCAAATGGGATCCTAGCCCGTAGTGCTCAAAGCTCTGAGCAGCAGCCAGAGCTTCCTCTTTTAGATCCTTGCTGACCTCTTTCGGACCTCAGTGTCTGATGGAGCATCTTCCCAGTTCCTAAAGTGAATCCCAGTCCCCTTGCCCTACAGGGAGCACCCACCTCTCATGGAGCTGCTGGCTGACCAGGCAGGGATGCTGTTCCTCTTCTGATAGAATAGGATGTAAGCCCCTCGGGTATTGACCTCATCTTCTAGAAGCGGCTCTACCGTGCTATCATCGAAACTGTACCACTGGCCATCCAGAGAGTTCCGGCAGTAGGCTGCAAAAGGTCCAAATCCCAAGCCCCATTATTGGAGCCCCAAAATGCAGGCACACATTTCCCACTGGCATAGTTAAAAAAAAATGGACCTGTTTGTAACAGAATGAGAAAAATTGGTCCATTTTGGGCCAGAAAGGAATTTTGTGGAACTAGAAAAGATTAATCAGTTACACTTCCAGCTGATGACTGATAAAGTGTGCTGCTACTTTAAGCTGAATCCTTCTGCTGTGCCCCTGGCTCAGGCAAAACCTCCAATACCAGGGAGTTTCAAGCTGTTTAGCCAGACAGTAAAGGCAACACCCACCTGTTTCTTCTGAAAAGCTTCAAAATGCACATCTCGGATTGAGTATGCAGTGAAAGCATGCAGTTGGAATTATGATATACTTTTCTACTTATGAATTGAAGTCAAACATTTAAGAAAATGTTCATAAATAAGATTCCCGCTATGCAAGCAATTACAACAGAATACTCTTCTCCTTTCCCTCCATACTCAGTGAATGGTACCAAAACCCACTCATGTGGAGTCAGCTAGCTTTTTCTGTAATGGGCCAGACACCAGATATTTTAGGCTTGGTAGGTCACATGTGGCCACATACAGTCTATGCCATCTACTCTTCTTTTTAAACATTTTTCAAAATAAAAACCATTTTTAACTCATGGGCTATACACAAACAGGGGCTGGGCTGGATTTGCCCGATGGCCATGGTTTGCTAACCCCTGCAGTGATTCAAATCAGGCACCAGGCGCTCATCTCTGCCCTTCCCTCCCCCGTCCACCCCACCTGCTCCAAAAGCCAGTCTTACCCATCCTACTTCCAGTATGTATCTTGAATGTCCTGGCTGTCGTCGCCTGCATCCCAGCCGATACTGCCTCTCACTTGAAACCACAAACATGCTCCTAACTGGGATTCCGACTTCCATTCTTGCTCTCTCCTACCCCTTCCCCATAGGGCAGAGGTACTACCTCACTTTGTAAACTAGACCATGTCTTTTCTCCTCTGCCACAACCACTGAATGACTTCCCATCGCCCTTTGGATAAAATGCAAACTCTTGTGCATGGCCTCCAGTGTCTTCTTCTCAGTCCCACCTTGTTAGTCACCCTCGCATGACGACACTTCAGCCACGACAGGCTGTTATCGGTTCTTAATCACACCAAGCTCTGCCCCAGGGTCTTTGCACATGCTAGTGACTCTGCCCATAATGCCTTCCTCCCGTTATTCACACAGTTAGTTCCACCTCATCCTTCAGCTCTTGACAGAAAGGTGATGTCCTCAGAGAAGCCTTATTACCTCTGTCACAGACACAATTAGTCCATCATGTTTTCGTGATACCAGGTGGTGAAAGGCTAGCGCGACAAGCACTGTGTTACTGTGTCTGAAATTAGATTCAAGTCCCATAAGGGCAGGACTCGTATCTGTCTTGTTCGTCTCTGAAGCCCCAGCACCTAGCACAGGGTCTGGCATGGAGCAGGTACTTATATTTGCTCAATGAGTGATGATCCTCGATTTCTCTGCGGTC
Source organism: Phataginus tricuspis (assembly GCA_029783875.1). Taxonomy (NCBI): domain Eukaryota; kingdom Metazoa; phylum Chordata; class Mammalia; order Pholidota; family Manidae; genus Phataginus; species Phataginus tricuspis. The sequence goes on along the minus strand of JAQQAC010004778.1, from coordinate 11,987,805 downwards.
CAGTGTTATCCAAATTGCGGCTACATCAGAACACTGGAAACAGGCACTTTTCAAAAACTGAACTATTTTAAAGCAACCTTTAAAATGAAATAATTCGTGTTATTTTAAAATAGAACGGACCAAGGCATATGACAATGGACAACTGAACATGCCACCCAGCCGTTTGTTTCTGTCTTTCCATTTGTCTACTTCTCTCAAGTTCCTCTAAGGGATAAAAATTAAGTGTACCCACTGAAATAATAAAAAAAAATCTGTTAAGAGTCCTTGTGTTGAATCACAGATGAGGGTAAACATCGCTCTCTCGGTTCTAACTATTATCCTCCTACCTTTCATGTGGTTGAATATATTCAGACTGTAACTAACTGCATATTCCAACCACCAACCTAACTCAACTCAGGCTTGGACCCTGAGCCCCCCACCCTCTGGCAGGTGCCTGGGTGAGGGGTCAGCCCATGCCAAGTGCCTGAGCGAGGTGGCATTCCAGGATGCCTCTTCCCGGGGCCTCTTGAGGCCCAGGCCACAGCCACGAACACGGCCCTGGCAGCCATGAGCCGGAAGGCAAGGCTCACCTGTGTAATGCCCACCTTGCAGACTGCCGTGGTGGTTGCAGACCGCGTACAAGTCGTACAGGAAGTCCAGCGGGTAGCTGGTGGGCACGCAGGCCGGCTGCTTCCAGGAAGGCCAGGGGCCTGGCCCGGGCTTGTGGCCAGCGCTTCTCTGGGCCACGTGGGGAGCCATGTTGAGGCCGGAGAGCGGAAACGTCACCAGCGTGGAGAGCTTGTTTCTCTTCTCGCCCACTTGACAGAACCTCTTGAGGTGGACGATGAGGATGTCCGGCAGGGTCCACAGGCTCAGCTGCACCATGCCCTGCTGGAGGGCTTTGCAGTGCGGGCACTTCCAGGCGTCGCCCTGAGCCAGCTGGCAAGGAAGCCACCGGGACTGTGAGGCCGCCAGGGCCCACAGCCGATCACCGAAAGGCGACCAGACCCCTTCCCGGCCCAGGAGTGGACCCCCGGGGAGGCACCTGCTCCTCTTTGGTGTAGGACCGAAAACATTCGTCCAGGGTACAGCCGTGCTGCTGGTGAGCCTGCCGCTGCCTCCGCACGCTGTCCGCATCCGGCACGCGCTCCTCCTGCAGGCTCCCGAACAGGCTGCAGAAGACCAATGCGTCAGCGCTTCTCACCTCCAGCAGGGGTCTCCCCGGAGCCAGGGAGGCGAGGGTGCTCCACCCGGTGCCTCGTGCACACCCTGACTCGGGGCTCGCTCAGTGTTCCTGGGATTCTCAGGAGGGACCACATCCTTGGCTTACGTGTCCTTGTTTCCTCGACTTATAGCGCAGGGCCCAGCACCAAGTAGATTAATAAATCCTTGCTGGACTGAACAGTGTCCTTTTTCAAGGTAGGGCAGATGCAATCGGTGTTATACAAGCAGCCAAGTTACTCTTTAAGAGCGTGGACTCGAGCCAGAAGACCTGGGTTCAAATCCCAGCTCTGCCATGCATGGGCTGTGGGACAGCACGTGACATTGTTTGACCTCGGTTTCCACATCTGACATCTGAAAAATGTGGATTACAGTAGTACCTACCTCACAGGGTGTGACGAAGATGAGATAAATTGCATTATGTATAAAGTGCTCAGAGCAGTGACTGGCATGGGCTGGGTGGGTAAGCGTCACATACCATTTACTACTATCACTGTTCCCACTGCTGGTGACACCCACCACTACCATTCTTACTATTACTATCGCTGTTTAAATACAGGCAATTGTCATTCGGGCTTCGTGCAGGCATGAGCCACATGGCATCCAGGAGGGGTGCATCCTGCCTTATGGTCACACTGCAGCAAACTGGGCCCAGGAAGATTCATTTGCCCAGCTGGCCCCGTCTTTCCCCACCAGAGACAAATTCTGTTGACCTCACCGCTCCTTGGCACAGCTATCCCACTCCACGGCCAGTTTGACGTGTGGGGGACCTCCTGGCCTCCTGATATGCAAAGCCCTGGGGAGAGAACAAGGCGCCATCAGAAAGCAGCGAGCCGCCTTCTCACCTCTCTGCAGGGTGCAGCGGCTGCCTCCGCCCCTGGACTGATGTCTCAGACATGCCCAAAGCCCAGTGTAAAGCAAGGGAGGTGTCTGGAGAGTCGCTTTCCGCTCAAGGCTTCATTCTCAAATACCCAGAAATTCTCAGTGTGAGTCAACTTGCAGTTCTTTGCAGCGGCTTGGGCTCAGCCCACTTCCAAAAGGGTTGGTTGACCTTCATACAGAGGAGACAAGTTAGGAAGAGAGTGGAGAATGTGAGGTTTTGTCCTGAAGTCAGACAGACAAGTGATGGGAATGGCGGCACCTAACAGCGTTCAGAATGTATTGCGGGAAAAAACTGGGCACGTCACATGAGGAGTCCCTGTCTTCTAGATGATTCAAAAACAGGTTTTGAGGTCATACAAAATCCTGTGAGTGAGCAGTGACAGGTCTGGGTGGGGTCCTGGCATCATCCTGACGAGCAAGAGCCAGGAGGGAGCAAGGAACCAGGTGTGTCTGGGAGAAGCCCTCCCGGCTTGGCGAGCCCTGCTGATTCAGGGCCAACAGTGCCGGTCCGTCCTCACCCTTCTGTAGACTGGGGGTCACTAAGCCACGGGCATCTGTCTGTCTCCCTCCTCGCCATCTTCACTCCCTCAAAGGAGAAGAAGGGCCTTATCAGGTTGGTGGGACTGTGGGCAGGTGACCAGCTCAGTCCCTCCTGGTCACTCCTTTCTCCGACCCAGACGGTAGCAGGCTGGCATTTTTCCTCATCCATGTCCCTGCAGGTGGAACGCTGGCAGACTGACATATATTCAGTTCGGACAGGAGACATACTGGGGAGCCTGTTTGCAGCCCTAGCTCTCTTTCCTTAGGACCCCCAGATTCGCCATTTCCACAATGCAGAAGGCCCACAACTGGGGAGCTCTGCCCTGATGGAGAGCTGGGGTACTTAGTTCTGGGAAACATATTCAAAAGCCCACGTTAGGCTCATATCTAAACCACATCCTTTTATCAGCCTTACCAATAAACCTAGTGTGTTAATCTCTTTCTGCCTCATTCCTCGTTCTACTTTTCAACTGGAGTCTAAACATGGGAGTGGAAAAGGAGAACCGGTATCTTCAGGCTCGGTTATACAAAACCCCTTAGGGCACAAAGAGGGGAGAAGTGTGTGTATGACTAGAAGTTCACTCCTTACATGGAAACGATCATTCAAGATGCAGCCTGATCTTCTCTCCTGATCACAGCCCTGACTCAAACAGGAAAGAGGCCGTTATTTGACATTTATGGCAGGATGTGACCCTAAGCCACATACGGACATGATCTCTACCCCGAGGGAGCTCGGAGTCTAATAATGGGAGAGATATGCAGAGAGGCCACTGCAACGTGCCCGGGGTGTTTATGGGGACTTGGAGGAACTGCACCCAGCCGCTTTAGAGACCAGACTTTCTGCACAGGGTGAGTGGGAGTTGGCCAGGTGAAGGGTGAGTAGGGAGGGGACAGGGCCGCACAGGCAGAGGGTTCAGCAGGAGCAAAGTGTAGGGTGTGTGCTGGACTGATGAGCAGAGGCTCCGCGGGCAGGCCACGCGGGGAGAGGGCAGGGCCGTGACCGCCACCCTGCAAAGTGTGGACTTTACCCCATGGGCCACCCAAGGGTTTTAAACAGACAGGTATGGAAGCAGATGGGTGAGAGAGCCACTGGCCTAGAGGAGGCGGTTACAGCAGAGCGGAGGCTCTCGGCATGTCCAGCTGAGGTGATAAAGGCCTGGACTTGTGCGATGGTGGTAAATGTGGAGAGGAGGGAACAGGTCTGAGGAACCACCGGGAGTTGGAACAAGAGGACTTGATGATGGACTGAACGTAAGGAGAAAGAATGAAGGGTGATTCCCAGGTCACTAGCTCGGGTCACTGAGTAGATAACGGTTGTCACCACCTAAACACAGGACGCAGAAGAAGAAAGTCTTAAGCAAGAACATTTGCACTGACAAACATTTAGCCTGCATGTCTATGAGGCACTTAGGTAGAATGGGAAGGTCTGCAACTCAGAGAAAAATCTGGACTGGATCTAAATCCGAGAGACCTGGACCTAATAAAGGCGGTAGACAGAACTGAGGCGAGGTCACCCCGGGATGGAGCACCAGAGGGAGCATGCCGCGGGCGGAGCGCTGAGGCCCGGCCACTTGTGAGGGCCCCGGAGCGGGAGAACAACAAGGGAGCAAAGAAATTTCTAGGAGGTAAACACAGGGGGGTAGAGCCATACAGTGGAGTACTATTCAGCCTTAAAAAGGAAGTAGATTCTGACACCTGCTACCGCATGGCTGAACCTTGAAGATCCTCTGTTAAATGAAATAAGAAAGATACAAACTGCAACTACCATCCGATTCCACTCATATGAGATGCCTAGAGTGTCACGTTCAGAGACAGAAAGTAGAACTGAGGGAGGGGGAAAGGGGAGTGAATGTTTAATGGGGACAGTTTTAGTTTGGGAAGATGAAAACATTCCGGAGATGGATGGTGGTGATGGTCGTACCACGATGTGAACGGACTTAATGCCACCAAACTGTATACTTAAAAATGGTTAAGATGGTAACTTTTATGTTATGCGTATTTTTCGACAATTTTTTAAAAAGAGAGACATTTCTAGAGCAAGGTGGTGCTAGGCTAGAGAGGCCCCGGGGCTGAATGTGGGCTCTGTGAAGGGGGCAGGGGATCAATCATATTAGATTCTGGGGAGCGCTGTCCTAGTGAGGTGGGGTGGAGGCAGGGGTCATTACCAGCCAGGGGACCTGGGGTGGACAGAAGGTGTGATGGGAGGACTGTGGCGCAGGCAGGACTATCTTTAGCGTGGTCAGCCTGCTATGCAACTAGGCTCTGTTCCTGTGCTTCTCAAACTAGCTACGGTGAAAGGCTCGTTCGCTGGTTTGTTTCTAAACCATTACAGATACTTTTATGAAGTACAATTAAAATGTAACTCGTGGGGGGGACGACAAAATACATGTTCAATTTTCAAAAAAACTACATGTTATATAAAATTATTATATACTCACCATATTTTTTTTATTAAGGTATCATTGATACACAATCTTATGAAGGTTTCACATGAGCAAACACTGGGGTTACTACAGACACCCCTATTATCAAGTGTACCCCATATACCCCATGACAGTCACTGTCCATCAGCATAGTAAGTTGCTATGGCCACTACTTGTCTTCTCTGTGTGGGTGCTGCCTTCCCCGTGCCCCCCTACATTATGTGTTTTCACCGTATTTCTAATTGCTCTCTCATATTGATTTAACGTATCCAAATGCTTCCTCTCAGGTTCTTCTCATAGACTGGTGACAATAAGCTTATAGGCTGGCACTAGCCTATGGGACTCAATTTGGTTTTTTTTTTCTTTTCTTTCTTTCTTTTTCTTTATTTTTCATTAAAGTATCATTGCTATACAATCTTATGATGTTTTCACATAAACACGGTGGTTTCAACATTCACCCATATTATCAAGTCCTCCCCGCCCCATGGCAGTCACTGTCCATCAGCGTAGTAAGATGCTATAGAGTCACTACTTCTCTCTGTGCTCTGCTGCCTTCCCCGTGACCTACTTATATTGTGATTACAAATTACAGTGCCCCTGAATCCCCTTCACCCTCCCCACCCGTCCCCTTTGGTGACCTCTCGTCCCTTCTCGGGGTCTGTGAGTCTGCTGCTGTTGGTTCCTGCAGGTCTGCTTTGTTGACATACTCTGTGGCACTCACTCTGAGTAGCATGGTTCTCTCTTCCAAGACAGAGGGCCGTGAGGGGGCCCTTCGTGCTCTAAGGGGGCCCTTCTCAGAGCCTCCCCACCACCTTGTCTCCCTTTTCCCGTCAGACCCGAGAAGGTCCTGGCCAACGTTTCCTGCCTCCCTAATTCTGTAAAGCAGCTGCTAGCCAGGGACGGTACGGGCGGGGCATAGGGTGTAGAACCTCCGGCCTTGCTTCCCACTCTGGTTCCTGGTCTCCTTACAAAAGGAGGGGCCTGTCTCTACATGATTCTGACACCATTCCAGTGAGTGCTTGTCCCCCACCATCAAGCTATTAACTCAATCCGGCACCATCTGTGAAGACAGGGTCAGACCCCACGGGCCTGCCCCTGTCTCCCCACTTTGATGCCCGTCCTTAGGTCCAGGTTGTCTTCTGGGCTTCCAACCAGCCGGCTATAGATCAAAGGTTCCAATAACCCTCCTTGGGTTTGATTAATTTGCTACAAGGGCTCACAGAACTCAGATGAACATTTTACTTACTAGATCGCCAGTTTATCATAAAAGGACATAACTCAGGAACAGCTGGGTCTCTCAGATTTACTATCAAAGGACGTAAGTCAGAAACAGCCAGATGGAAAGGACATAAATCAGGAACAGCCACAGGGCATGTGTGGGAGAGGGTGCAGCCCACCATGCCCACCACTTTCCCAGCGCCTCCATGTATTCATCAACCCGGAAGCTCTCCAAACCCTAACCTTTTGGCTTTTTATGGAGGCTTCTTTACTGACACATGATTGATTAAATCACTGGTCACAGGTGATGGGGCCCAATCCCCAGTCCCTCTCCCTTCCGCCAAGGTCTGAAAGTTCCAAACCAGTAGCCACAAAGTTGGTCCCCCTGGCAACCAGCCCCCATCCTTAGGTACTTCCCCAAAGTCACCTCATTAACATAAACTCAGGTGTGGTTGAAAAAGTCTTGTTATTAATTGCTGTTATCACTATGGAAATTCCAAGGGGTTTTACGAGCTCTGTGCCACAAGGCCAAACATGTATTCCTTATCATAAACCACAATATCACACCTACATCATAGATTCAGTCAGCTTTGGTTAACCAAGCCAAGAAATCAGAAATGTTTATCGAGAACTCTGTGTCTGTGGGAAAATGAGCAGAAGAGCGGGACAGTCTGTAGAGTTGACAGAGGGAAACTGCCACTCAGACGCTGAGCCGGTCCTGCAGATTGCTTCGCGAGACCAGATGCAGTGGAAGGCCTTGCAGGTGGGCACCTGGAGAACCAGGAAGCCAGAGCCACGGACACATGGCCACACTGGCTTTATCCCCTGACCACAGTCCACCATCTAGAGTTTGGGGCCAATGGTGGAGTGGTAGAAGGCTCCCCTACCCTACAGGGGACATACAGGCTGAATTTAGCAGCATGACTTAACTGAACGAGTTTGGGTTTTTTAGTCAGACCAATCTGGGTTCAGATTTGGGCTTGGCCATAACTAGTTGTGCAAGTGTGAGCAAGTTAACTTATTTCTGGGAACAGCAATGTCCCCTCACCTCTGAGGTGGCCATGTCACAGTCCGCTCTAGACATAAGGATTGAAAGCACAGGAAATGTACAGACCTGGCACAGTGGCTGCCACCAGAGAGGCAGGAAACCAAGAGTAGCTGAGATTGCACCCAATCTGCCTGATACATATGGACACTTATCTAGCCGGGTGAGATCGCACTCATTCTCTTACCAAATCTGGAACATCCCCTTACCTGTCCACTGCCCAGTGACAGAGGGGCTGGCTGTCCTGTGGGGATAAGTAGCTGCAGGCCAGAGAAAGCCCCACAACCCGGAGGGCGAACAGAGACCCTGGGTTCTGCCAAGACAGAGACAGAGGAGGTGGGTCACCAGGCATGTTTAAATTAGACTCCTACGGGCAAATAAATTACTCAAAACTGTAATTCTTTTTTGTCTAGAGTCTATTTTGAATATTCTCTTAATAATTAGTATTCAAAACCTAGAGCTATAAAGGCTTCATTTTCTTAAGTAGAGACACACTGTACCTTTCAACATAGTGACCTAACACTGCTGAACACATTAAATTTTCCAAAATGAAGACCATGGTGTTTTTCAGTCACACATGTGAAACTGGAGCAGGTGCCGGCATAGTCAATGGAAAAATCAATCAACTATGTTAATTATTAATAAGAACTTAACTTATTTTAAGATGATTTATCATCATCACCAAATTGCCAAAAGGCAATTATCTAAAAGCAAGTTAGCGTGTATTTTACATACCAAATGCTTAATAAGTGTCTACACACTATAAAATAGGCCATATAAGAAATATCACCTATGCTTTCATTCTAAGATGTACGCTTTTAATACTCGAACATTTCTGAAATTGAAGTGTTTTAAATGGCATTATTCACAAGAGTCAAAAGGTAGACACAACCCAAGTGTCCATCAATAAATGAATGGATAAACAAAATGTGGGCTATCCACACAAGGGAATATTATTCAGCCTTGAAAAGGAAGCAAATTCTGGCACATGCTCCAACATGTATGGATCTTGAAAATATTTGGCTTAGTGAAAAAAAAAAAACAAGACACAGAGGACAAATATTATATGAATCATCCACTTATGTGAGATACCTAGAGTAGGCAAATTCACAGGGACAGAAAAGGCAGATGGAGGTTAACAGGAGCTAAGGGCTGGGGCATGGGGAGCTATTGTTTAATGGGTACAGAGATTTTGTAGGGAAGATGAAGATTCAGGTACAGAAAATGATGATGGTTATGCAACACTGTTGAATACAGTTAATGTGCACTTGTGAAAGATCAAAATAAATATGTATATTTTACCACAGTTAAAAAAAAAATCCATGGCATCTTCAAGTGAAGGAAACACAGTTCTTAAAATTGCCACTGATTACCTTAGCTATAACAGGGAGAAAAATAAAATTTTCTTCCAAACTCTGACAAAGATAAACGGCAGACATCTCTACTTAAAAGACACTGATGAAATACAGGTTGAAATTCACCATTCACTGATGAAATGCAGACAGGGGAGGGGTGGGAGCATTATAATTCCAGGAAAGAGGAATTGTACGTGGAAAAAAGTATGACTCAAACACACTCGGCAGGCCGTGAGTCAGCTCCTGCGGCTGTGACAGCTCACGCGTGCAGGGAGTGATGGGACGCAAGGCTGGTGAGGTGAACTGGAACCCAGTTGCAAAGAGCCAAATGTGAAGTGCAGAGACTGCATATGCCAAACTGGACCATAATCACACTCTGGTTGACCTGCAGCTTCAACAGCAGCAAAATCAATGGCTAGAAACAAGCTGACTTCAGGCTCTTTGATTCAGGGTTGGTCACAGAAGGGTGTGCTTCCTAAGGAAACTCTTACTTCAATACGGAGGTACAGCTCTCTCCTGGCACCCCTAATTGCTTGCTGTGTGATGGCAACATAATCAAGTCACCTCTCCCGTAGAGGCAGCTTTACAAAGTGACCATTAAAATGTCTTGGCAATAATAAATCTCTTTTTTCACAATTTACATGAATTCATTCTGACCAGAAAAATCAGTTATTTCTGTGAGACATTTTCCTCTATTTTCGGCTAGGGAAATTCACTGAATGAATATTCATTCAATATATATTCACTATTTGTTAATCTCTTCAGCTCAGTGTTGAGAACTGTGAATGGCTTCTTTTCAAATTTTTATCATATCGAGCCAATATTTAATACAATACTAAGAGCATGATGGGTTAAATGAATGGGCCAGCCTGGGCAACTCACAACCATTTAGAACCACTATTCCTACAGAAAATCAAGCCAGCCTACACATTTACCAAATGAATCTGTGGAAAAGCATCCACAGCTGAGGTGCAGGATGTCTGTATTAGAATTCTGCTGGCCCCGCTGATTGCTGGATCAATTTCTAAAATCAAAATGACTATAGAGGTACATGTGTGACCCGGTGGAGAGTAAGGGCAGTTGAGTACAATGTTCACACGAACGTGGTTTTATTCCCTTTCAAGAATCAGGAGCATGCGTTTGGAGAAAAGCTAAAGCTATTACAGAATATTCTGAACTCCTTAGTGAAAAGTTAGGGTTTCTGATGTGGGAGCTGTAGTAGATCTGCTGGGCAGTACACAGAGCAAAATCTTTTAGAGATAAGGTTGGAAACGAAGGTAGAGAAGGTCTTTAACAAAGTGATATTTGGTATAAATCCTGAATCAAATGTCTGGGTTTCCCTGAGCAGGAAAGAACATGAATTATAAAGAATCGCCTCTGAAGTAAGTTGGGTACATCCCCAAAATGAGAAGTTCTCACTAAGAGTAGTTGGGGGGAAACAAAATGCCAAGGCTACTGCACCATCCCCAAAAATTTCAACATCTTCTGGGCCAGGCAGCCACCAGAAGCGTTCTGAAACTCTAAGGGCCAAAGGAATGGTTTTAGAATACGTAGTTTTCATTTGGAAACTACCAATCTGAGAATAAATAAATGAGCAAGGCTAAAAAGGTATTTTCTCTTGAGTCTTTAATCTCAGTTTTTAAAAAAACTGGACAAAATTATTTTTAAGATCTATGTCTTCATGTTTAGACATAAACATCAATTCTGATTTTCCGTGGAAGTTACATCTGAAGTCTCTTGAAATTTTTGAGCCAAATATATAAATTTCAATTTATTACAATAAGTTATCCTCAGGGAAGAACTATGGTGAACCGTTAAGTACACAAAATTGAGAAGAATAATTTATTCCACTCTTTATTCCCATGGTGTTTAGGAAGATTTAATAAGGAGAAAGTTCTGTCTGTGAAAGGTATTTTGTAATGCCACAGAGGGAGAGAGGACAGGCCATTAAATGGTTTCTTACTTGCAGATAAATCAAAGTTGTTTTATACAACAATATAAACACTCATTGACAGCAAGTTCTCATCTCCCCTGAGCCACTTCTACATTCCTCCCCCCTTCCTACACACACACACACACACACACACACACACACACACACACACACACTTACCTGTACGGGGGCCTCACTCTTCATGAGATAGCGGACCTTGCTGAGAATGCACTGCTGAAGCTGAACCCAGGAAATGGCTCTGTCTTCCCTTATCAGGAAAGGTGGCCCAAACCTGAAATATCCAAGGACTTCGGGTTATTTCACCAAAGGGAAGACCAACAAAACCCAACAGTCATGAGACCATGAGCCTCTTCATGGACTCCTCTCCATCAGATGAGTTCAGCACCAAGTACAGCACAAAATTGCCCATCAGAGAATCTCACTGCAAATGGAGACACTGCAGTGTAAACAGATGGTTCCAAATGATGGGCCATCCAGGAAACATTCTTCCCTGGTGTTCTCCCCATTGTTGAGAGAAAGGTAAGAGAATATTGGAAGCAGAGATAAACCCAGAGGGAACCCAGTGCAGCTGACAGGCTGATAGTTTTATGGGTCAGGAATATTCTCATAACTGGGACTGCTTCCCATTCCCCAACCCAGGCAACACACAACAGGGAGGCTGTACTGCTGAGAACCCAGATGCGGCTATGGCTGTCAGTTCCAGCTTGCACATGGGTACCACTGGACAGATCACGGACCATCCGTTGGGCCAGGGCCACGCCATACAAAGTTGTGGCAAGATTCAGCGTGACAAGAATGTGAAACTGTTGAGTAAACTGCTGAAGCACAAATCTGAGGTGGTGTGTCTAGACGGGCAATGGCATTATGCACTGTCCACTGCTGTAATGGACACATCAGTTTATTTACCTTACCCTCTATTGTTGGGCATTAAGGTTGCTTCCAATTCTTTATTTAAACAATACTTGCATGTCACAGGAACTACATACATTCTTGTATATACACCTGCACCTTTGGGGGCATATGAGTAACTGTTTCTTTGGGATAAAGTTCCAGAAGTGGAAATGCAAGACCAAAGCTATTTATTCCCAACCTGTCCCCAGAAAACCCCCACCAATTTACCAGGGAGGCATGTGCCCCATTCTTTGACCCTTGCCCAGAATAAGTATTATCAATTTTTAAAGTTCTTTGCCAATCTGAAAGGTTAACAATAGCATCTTGCAACTGAATTTCTTCTATTATGAAGCTGAATAGTGTAACCTAGGCTTGAATTTTTTCTATGACCTAATGTGAACCTCTGTGCCTCATTTCACTAGAGATTTCTCTCACTAATGTGAGACCCAGGTTTTTTTATACGATGCATAAACATCCTTCACTTGTCACCTGATGTAACTATTTTTCCTCATTTGTGCTTTGCCTTTTAAATTTGCTTTCAGTTTAAATTTTTAAATGTATTTAAAACCTTATCCTTTTCCTTTACAGCTTCCTACCTTAGGTGTTCAAACAGCCCCCCACCACTCAAAGACACAATATTCCTCTACATTACCTTGAAGTTATTTTATGGGCCTTTTGCATAATCACCTCTCTAATCAAATCTGGGACTTATACATGTGAATTTATGCCAGGAGTGAAAAGATAGATCAAATAAAATAAAAAGAAACAAACCATTAGCCCAGCTTGACATACTGAATAATTTGCTCACTTTCTAGTAATGTGAAATATACTGCCTTCATCATATACTAAATACTTAAATATACTTTGGTCTAGTCTGTTCACTGATTTAAGTGTCTATTCTTCTGCCTCTGTAACAGTATTTCAAAACTTAAATCTTTATTCTGTTTTAATACAGCCATCCTTCCTTCCTCCTTCCCCTAATATTTTCTCGCTATTCTTATGAGTTTATTACCCTAGACTCATTTTATAAACATTCTATAAACCCAAAATTTTTATTGGCATAAAACTTTTAAACATTTTGTTTGGATTCTACAAGGAAACTACCTGTTTTTGTGTATTTGTTATGTAACCACTTCTCCAACTCTTTAATTAGTTCTAATCACTTTCCAGTTCTCACCGACCCTTAGAGCAGATGACAATACCATGTGCCAATAGTGATAATTACATCCCCTCTTTTGTGACAGCCAGTTTCCTTTTGCTAGTCTTATTGCAACACTGCCCGGGACTTAAGACACAGCACCCAATAGCAGAGAAAGCAATTAATAATTGTTTCTGAAATTAACAGAAAAGCCTCTGATGCTTAATTGTTAAGGGCAATGTTTGCCATCTGCTTGAGTCGGTTATTTCCAATCCTCCTGATCAGAAACTCCCTACTTCTAGTTGATTAGTCTTGATAATTGCTGTTTCATTTCATCAAATTAGAATTATCCTAGACAGAATTCCAAGTCCATGTGTACAAATCCCAGACATTATGTTAAAAGAAGATGAAGTTCAACATACCTGCTGGCGTGCTGCCCTGACCCCACCAAGTTACAGAAGAGGACCAGCACCGTGTTCTCACCATGGACAGACAGGCATGACTGCTGACCACTATGGACTGCAAAGTGTGGAGACACTGCCAGGCCAGCTGGACAAGCAGAAGAGAGAGAATTGAGTTTGTATTCTTAAAGGAGCTGCTTTGCTGGGTCAGAACCCCAGCTTCTCCGGCCCCTCTCCTCTTTGAGCACTTCTCTATTAACGACTGTTAGGAGACACTTAGCAATGGGTTAGGGGAAGAGATATTAAGGTTTGTGGCACTTGTGCCATCTGGCACCTGGCATAGGAAGATCATACATGTGGTGGTTTTCATCATTGTGTTCAGCCAGTAATTTTAAAATGCGGGCAGGGATTTTAACATGTTTGAAGCCCAGCCTAAAAAATACTCCAAAATGAGTTTGGTTGCTTTTATGCCTTGATCAGGGAACCACACAGTAACCATGCTCTTAGAAAGCCAGCATAAGCAGCACACAGGGAAGGTAAGAATCTTTACCCTTGAAGAAGAATTACACTATCCTCAATTTCCAATCACTTCTGAAAATTTGGCTTTTAAGGCACAGATGTGTCATCTGTGATTGAATTTGAAATGAGGGTTTGTCTCGCTGAGTTATAATCAGGGCCAGTCAATGTCGCATCCCATGCCCAGAGACTCCCTGTTGACTCAGGGCAACTACAGACACCTGATTCCCACAGCTGGCCACCTAAGCTGGCTGATGATACAGGCCAGGGCACAGGACTCATCTGGGGTATCTATCTGGTAACACTGGCACAGAGCCCTCTAAAGGCATGGGTCTTCTTGACTGGCTTAATTGGGCCACAACATACACTGACCTGCAACGAAAGACTGTCAGGAACTGGCCACCTTGGCCATCCCTAAGTTTAGGAAAAGCAAGTACTGGGAAGTGGGACTGTTAACAGAAAATCATTTAACTTCTTTGGTCATTACTGCTCCAATTTGTAAAAATCCTACTTCAAGCATAGACCTTGAACACCAGAGTCCTGAAGACAAAGGTTACCCAAGCACCTGTTCTGCACAGTGATTCTCAAAGTGTGACGCCAGGACCAGCATCACCTGGGAACTTGTTAGACATGCAAATCTCCAGGCCCCACCCCAGACCTACTAATCAGAAACCCTGGGCCCAGAAATCTGCTTTCACAAGCTTTCCAGGTAACTCTGATACTCATTAAGGTTTTGAGAATCTCTGCTGCATTGGTTGAATAATTTCTAGTAATCAACCACCTGTACACCAAATATCTGAAAAAACAAGCACGATGGGTTCAAGTATTAAAACTAAATGTCTTATGCACACCCAGTGAGTACCCTCTAAAGCCTGTAACTCACTATAACAAAATGAAATTATGGAAAGCACTACAGTACCTGAGAGTATCTCTTGGCCAGATGGTGGAGGGGCTTGGAAGGCATACACATTATCTCCCTCTGCAATAGTATTAAGGTCTTCTTCATCAAAGAAAGACCGCTGGAGTCCACTGGGATGCAGTTCAACCAGGATCACCTGGAATGAGGAGGATCATTTTCCCTCTTGATTTCTCAAAGGGAGCTTAACAAGTAAGAAATATAAAAGTGACTGATAGTCTTAAATCTCTCTTTTACCCTCTTGACCTATCTGATGAAGTGAAAAATACTACCTATCTTTAGTAACAAAACACAGTAGTTATAACAACTAGACTGACGACAGAGATCTCAACTGCAATAATAGAAGGCCAACCTGCTGAGGGACGGGGTGGGGAGGAAAATTGAAACGCTGAAGTTTTATACCCAGCTAAACTATCGTGCAAGGCTGAGGCTAAAATTTAGCCCTCTCCAGATTAAAAGTGAGAGTGTTTACTACTAATAGATTTCCACTGAAAGAACTTCTAAATAGTGTTCTATCAACTCTTTTCACATGTCACATGTGGAACATATTCTTATGGAACACTGAGGCAAGCAGAGGAAGCTGGTCTTGTAGTGGAGGAGAGGGGTGACTGCCTTTAGGGTCCTGGCTGCCCCAGACCCAACTCTGTCACCTCATGGGCTGAAGGAATCAACATCTCAGCATATATAACTCATTCAAGGCACACTAGCTGGGAGCTCCTCTTGTAAAAAATACGTTTCAGGGTTAACAAGTAAACAAACCGAATCCAGAAGGAAAACTTGAGTTGTAAGAAGATACAATGGACCAAAGAAAATGGTAAACATTGGTCATTGTAAACATGTATTGACTGTATAAATCTATAAGAATAACAACTACTGCTACTACTACAACTGGGGAGAGAGAGGAAGAGGAATTAAAATACTGGGCAACCATATCCACCTATAGTAATATCAAATCAAAAAGGTATATGGGAAGTGAATGCCTACCAAGATCCTTGAGTTGTTTGGGAAGATTAACATAAGACTTATTGGCATTTTAATAACCCCTAAAAACACAGAGCTATCTATGTCCCAAACCAGAAGAGACAGAACAAAGAAAAATGGTTCAATCCAAAAGAAACAGTAAAGGAGAGAAAAAAGAAACAAAGGAAAAGCAGAGTAAATAGGAAGTGCAAAATAAGATGACATAAATAAATCCAAATATATCCATGATCACAGATAATAAAAGTGGGACAAACCTACCTGTTAAAGTGCCAAAATAGATTTTAAGTTCCAATCAAAATGCTTACCTTGCCTGCACTTAAGAATCCCAAGTGATTCCTATGTCCCTGAACAAACTTACACCACACCTCTCAAATTCCTGGCAGTAAACTACCTCTCTCACACTTCCCCTTTTGATCTTTCATCCCTGCTATTTCTTCCCAAGACTCTCACCACTTTCCTATTCTCTTTAGATCTTTCTCAGTTGACCTCCACTGAAGGAACCTCTGAATTAGAAAATAGCCAAAAAAAAATGTCATATTATGTCATAGAGCGCTTTGAGGTTACAAAGTGAGATACACTTTTTTCCCCACCTGAGATCTTCATAAAAATGGTGATGGAGGTCAGAGGGATTGATTGGGTGGGTGCAGGAAGGGACCCCAGGGTGATGGAAAAAGCCATAACTTGGCTATGAATATAAAGTTTATAAAATGGTCCCCAGCACTGAGTAAGCACTACTGAGGACTGGCTACTGTTGGAATCATGACCATAATCAACACCATCTTCTCGGATGACAAGTAACCATGGTGGTACCTGGATGGATGCACATGTAAAAATTCAGCAAACTATAACCTTAAGATATGTACACTTTATTGTATGGGTGTCATACCTTAATAAAAAGGTTAAAAATATTTTTTTAATTTGCAAAAATCCTATGCAGTCATCAGGGAAGTATAAAATTTCCATTTTACAATCAAGAAATAAAAGACCAAGGGAGGGAGAAGGGGAATAAGGGTTATTACGATTAGCACACATAACGTGGGGGGCGAGGGGACGGGGCAAGGGAAGGCAGTACAGCACAGAGAAGACAAGTAGTGATTCTATAGCATCTCACTACGCCGATGGACAGTGACTGCAATGGGGTATGTGGGGGGGACTTGATAATGGGGGCAATCTAGTAACCACAATGTTGCTCATGTGATTTTATATTAATGATACCAAAATAAAAGAAAAAAAGAAATAGAAGACCAATTACTTACTTTGTCCAATGTCAGAAAACTAGAAAGGGACTGAATCACTAACCGAACCCTATTCTAAGCCCTTCCCACCATGCCGCAAAGTTCACCACTATCACCTCTACCCCATCCTTTCATGGGGGTCCCTGTTAGGAGTGCTGCCCTTAGAGTCACAGTGAATCCAATCTCTTTAAAAATAAAAAAGAGCACAGTCATACTACTCTCCCCCAAATCTCTTCTTTCACGTTAGACATCCTCAGTCACCCCAGTAGCTCCTCATATTTCAGGTAGTGTCCCTTCACTATCCTGGCTTATATTCTCAGGAGTGAAAACATACAACAGTGGCTCAGGACCTTAAAGACAAACTGTCTGCTTTCAAATCCTGGCTTAGCAACTTAACAGCTGTGTGACCTTGTGCAAGTCACTTAACCTCTTAGTGCCTCTTCTTTGTTTACTGGTAAAATGAGGGTGATGGTAATATCTATTTCACAAAATGGTATGGATTAAACCAGTTTTGAATATTAAGTTCATAAAATGGTACCCAGCATCTAGTAAGCATTACTGAAAGAAATACTATGATCATAATGATCATCCCCTTCTTTGAAGACAAAGTGGTGTCCTTTTCTGGTTATTCTGCATAAATGCAGGGAGAAGTCAAGGCCCAGCCATCACAGACACCAGGGACTATTAATCAAACAGAAACTCATGAGTCACGCTGGAGTCACCTGGGAACCAGAAATTAGCCTCAACAGCCTAGACAGCTGGCCCAGATATTCTGTCATCCAGTGACCGGGCCCCAGTGCAATGCCATCACACCTCATCCACAGGGATGCCGCCTTCTTCTGCAACCATCCTCCTCAGGGCTGCCACTGTGCTAAGGATCGGCACGGCCAGGCCAACGCGCAGGAACCGCTGGCTCTTAGACAGGAAGACCAAGGTGATGCTCAAGAATCTGGAAAATAGGAAGTTATCCACATCCTTAAAGGACTGACATGAACTGCCAACACCATTGACACTGGGTCAGGTTCAGCACTTATGCTAATCTCTGCTTCCGGGATGGGTCACTGTACTTTAAGCACACTGTCACCGGGTGGCAGTGGAAAGCACATCTCCAAGGGTCTCAGGTGAGCGAACTTTCCCAGCAGGTTAAAGATAAAAGGTGTTCGATTAAGAATCACAACACAGATCTATGATTTCAAGGTTCTGCTTGTTAAATTGATCATCTTAAGCAAAAATACAATTTGAGATTCAAACTTGAGAAGTAAAGCAGTCAAGCTTCTTCTTCCAGTATGATTCAACTTATGCATTCTTCCAGATGATGCACTCCTGTCCTTACAGAAATTCTCCCTTGGTGATAGGACACAGCCCTTCGGGCCCCAACCTCTCTGGAACACTTTCTTAGTTCTACTTCCTACTATCCCCACCAGCACACCAGAGCTCACTCCTCCGCCTCCTGTTTCTCCTGTTCTGCACGGCAGGGACTGTCCAATTCCTACAGCTGGATTTAAACCCTGGGCGTCCAGCCCCAGAGCTAGTGGTCCTAACCACTGCACTATGCTGCATCAGATCAGGAACCGTAGCTCACACCGAGCGGTAGACATCAGCTGATGGTGCCACCGATGATAGGAGAAGCCAGTGTTACAGTTGTGGCTCAGACGATCTACAGCATAGGAATTCAGAGCAGAGAAAGGGATTAAACCGCCAGGGAAGGCACTATGAAGATGTCAAATCTTCAGCTGCATCCCAAAGATGGGAGATATCAAGAGGCAGGGGGTGCGAGAAAGGGTACTTATGGAGGCGGGGAACACAAGGAAGCAATGCCAGTGTCTCAGTGCCAGCAAAGGCACCCCACGTGGGAGTTCGCCAACCTTCCATGACGCTGACAGTGGCCACTTGCCTTAACAGTCACTGCGAAGACCTGGGCTTTTGGGACATCTGTGCTTTGTCTTCTATAAAGCCGAGTCCCACCGCACCTCTGACCCAGGCTGACCTCCTTTTCCTTTTTTCTCACTCTCTTAACAATCCTTTTCCTTTTCCTTTTCTCTCTGAAGAAACCTTTTCCCTACACCTTCACAGAGAGGAAAAGGGACTTGGAAATAAGGCAGGGAAAAGCAGGTGGCGACAGATTATCTCAGGCTTGCCCCATGTCTGGCCAAATGGTACTGACTGGCCCACGCCAGCCTGTGAATGGGCCAAAGATGTAAGCCTGGCAATGGTGCTGATAAGCAAAAGCATTGTTTGTACTTCCTTCTACAGCTAAACGGACACAGTGACCTTCCACTCTGTCACATTCAACAACTGAACATCACCCAGCTATTAGCTGGTTTCTAGAGAAATGCTGGCTGAGAAGCAAAGGACAGGAAATTGCAGATGCAAAGCCAGAAGGTTCCCAATAAGGAGAAAGGATGGAGTCAAGTTCACTGGGCATGATGTTCACGTACCTTGTCTGGCGCAAGGGGATAGGCAGTGACACACACAGGAAAGGGTCAAAGGTGTTGCTCTGTTTCAGGCAGTGCGGACAGGTCAAGGAAGATCTGTGAGGGCCAAATATAGACGAAAGCTTAATCACACAAACAGTTTGATGATTCCTCAAAAACTTAGAATTTTTCCAATTCTGTGCTCATTAATTCCACTCCTAAGTATATACCCCTGCCACAAAGTAAATCATAAGAAATACAGTTTTGGTCATATGAATGAATATTTCCCAGGTATATTTGGTCTCCATCCACAGTTCCTGAAAACACTGCAGTCTTAAAGGTGAAGTGGGTGTTTTGTCATGTTAATGAGAGAGGGCAGGGGCTGGAGGCTGGAGGCTGAATCAGCCAATGGCCAATAATTTAGTCAATCATGACTGTGCAATGAAGCCTCACAAAACCCCTGAGAAGAGCTTATGCTCTCTGCTCTGCTCTGTTGCATCCTGCTTCTTAGTTGGATAGCGCTCCTATGCTTGGGGAACCAGAACGCCTCCATGTGCCACCCAGCCAGGCCCCAAACTCCACGAGGATAGAAGCTCCTTTACTTGGGACGCTGCCCTATGTATCTCTTCATCTGGCTGTCAGCTTGTATCATTTACAGCATCCTTTATTAAACTGGTAAACTTAAGTGTTTTCCTGAGTTCTGTGAACCGCTCTAGCAAATTAATCGAACCTGCGGAGGAGGTCGTAGCAACCTCTGATCTGCAGCCGGTAGGTCAGAAGCACAGGTTAACTGCCTGGGGCTTTTGACAGGGTCTGGAGTAAGGGCTGGAGGGCAGTCTTGTAGGATGCAGCCCTTACTCTGGGGAATCTGGTGCTGTGTCCAGGCAAGTTGCACCAGGATGAAATTGAGTTCTCTGACACCCTGCTGGGTTCAAGAATTGCTTGGCGTTGTGCATATGGGAAGACCCCCCTCTCCAACAAACACATTGGAATTGGGGCCGGGAACCTGAAAGGAGTTCAGCTCACACCATTGCAACCTTTAAGAATTGCAAACAGGTAACCAGACAAGTAACTGTACACAAATGTTCCCAGCAGCATATTCACAATAGTTAGACAGTGGAAACAACCCAGGTGCCCATCAAGGCATAAATGGGGACACAGACGTGCTATACACACACGGAGTTTTATTCAACCATAAAAGGAAATGAAGTGCTGAAGCTCACAGCATGGATGAACCTCAAAAATGTGCTAAGTGAAAGAAGCCAAGCACTGAAGACCACATATTTTTATTCCATTTATACAAAATATCCAAAACAGGTAAAGCCAGAGAGACAAGAAAGCAAACTGGTGGTGCCAGGTCCTGGAAGGAGGGGGAGGAACGGGGACTGGCTGCTTAATGGGTCCCAGGCTTTCTTTGAGGGTGATGAGAATGTTTGGGAACTAGAAAGAGGCAGTGGCGGCCAATACTGTGAAAGTACAAACCGCTGATATGTGCTTTAAAATCTTTAGTTTTACACTACATGCTGGTACCTCAATTTTTTAAAAAAGGAAAAAAAAAAGTAATCCCATGTAGTTTAGCGCACTGAGTATGGGAAGGGAAGCTATAACCCCTCCAAACAGAAACACAGCATGCTGACGTTCAGGCTGGAGGAGTCTCAGGACTACCTGTTACCCTGGTTCTCAGCCTCACTGTGCTGAGAATCACACAGTAAGTTTGTTGAAAGTGTCCAGGCCCTCCTCCCAAAGATTTTGTTTCAGACAGAGCGGGGAAAGGTGCAGGCATCGGAACTTCTAAAGCTCCCCACTAGTTTGACACTATAGTGTTCAGCCGGCAGGGAGAACCGCTGGTATAGTCAACCCTCTTTACTGTAACAAGGAAGACACAAAGTTCAGGAACTAGCAGCAAATACCTAACATTGAAACAGCATTTACTAAATAACTGGGCAGTGTGCCTATATTTACCCATTTACTAGCTGTAACCACCAGTATTATCATTTCACAGAGCAGCCAACTAAAGCGCAGAGAGGTCAAGTAACTTGGCCAACAACATACAGCTCTTAAGTGGTGGAGGTAGCTCAGGTTCCAGAGTCCACTGTCATCATCATTCCTGCAGAGTCTTTGGTATAAGCAGGTGAGCATCAGTCGTTTCAGAACAGATGCACATACAGTTTTACTAATTTCTTCAAACTCTTTGAAATTGAACACTCTCTTAGTCCCAAATATTGTGTTTCAGGCAGAGCAGGGAAAGGTGCAGGCATTGGAATTTCAAAAGCTCCCCACTAGTTTGATACCAGTGTTCAGCTAGCAGGGAGAACTGCTGGTATAGTCCACCCTCCTTATTGTGCCAATGAAGAAACAAAGTTCAGGAACTAGCAGCAAATAGCTAACACCGAAACAGCATTTCAATGAGAGAGCACCATCTCTGAAAGCAAAGTGCGACTTTTGTATTCACGTGGGTTCCCTCATAGTATAATGCACCATATTCTTCCAAGATATAAGGGATTTCTGGACACTACGTTCCTTATCCTAAAATCTACACTGACTTCCTTGGGACTATGGGACAATACCTGGCTGGCAGTTCATGCTTTAGGGTAAGGAATCCAGAGCTGGTATCACAACCAGGTTTCCTGAGTTTCTATGGAAAGCACCAGGCCTGCTTGGTTGGTTTTTCCATTGAGCAGACAAAAGAGGAAAAATCAAGGACAAGCAAGAAACCCTGAGTTTTTCAGGGTGCTGGCCAAGGTGACCCTAAGTAATCTGGTCACAGCAATTTGGCTCTCCTGGGTACAAGTTGTCAGAATGCCAACAATGACTTTAAAAAACAGACCCAAGTATTCAATGTTCAATGAAAAAAAACAGAACAGTCTAATTTTATATTTAAAGACTGAAGAAAATACAGTGTTTTCATCATAAACTACAGAAAGGATGTGAAATATACCTGTTTTTCAAATATGAGAAATAAGGACAGAGCAAGCGGGACCAGTAAGGTCAGGAAGAGAGAAAGGCAGCTACACTTTTACCAAAACCTCTGGATGTTTCCAGGCTTCAGCTAGACCCCGGACATGCCTGAGGAGTCCCGGTCCTCACAATCCCCTCTGAGTACACACAGGCCTGTCCTATTAGCCCTCATGTGACCATGGGCGCAAAGGGCAGAAATCACCCCCTTGACCTTCAATCTTCACTCGCTTTCTCCCTAAGGGGTTCATTCTCATCAAACTGCCCATTACAAAGCCAACCTGGCCACTGCTACCTAAGCTCAGAACTGCTTTGGTTTCCACTGTACAAAGGCCCAGAAACGAGCCCGAGGTTTTGACGATGCACATTTCACCACTCTGACCTTTTGCTGCTGCCGAATACACATCTTGCACCTCAAACCTGGCCGACTCCACCTGCTCCCTGGGTGGTGGAACTGATGTCTACACAACATATAAGGCAGGTGTCACCTCTCCAAGATCTGTTCTGAGGAAGCCTTCAAAAACATACTCTGTCTAGAAGGGAATGCTGCCTGGAATGGGGACCAGATTAGACTTTCTGTGAATAAAAGCTATGAATGGCATGAAGAAATGAACAAATATATGAGCATATACAATACACACACACACACACACACACACACACACACAATCACTCCTCTAGCCAAAACTCTAACATAGGCAAAAATCCTTGGTTAATAAACTTACAGAGGTTTTCAGGTTGTAGTAATAACCGCATGGAAAAATTATTTTTCCTCGAGTACATCCAGCACCCTGATACTATTCCTCCTTCTCTCCTCCAGTCAAAGTCAAAATCCCAGCCGCCTAAAAAGTGGGAGGAAGGGCGATGGAGGAGGGAGAAGTGCAGTGAACAGGAACCTCTGAATTAGCTATAATAACACCTCCAGCTTTTAATTTCATTACGAAGGCTGCCACCGGGTGACTCTGCATGCCAGGTAAGCCCACCCTGGTGGAGAGGAAGTCTGGAGAGGGTCTGGAGCAGCAGGAGCCATTTACTCAGGGGGCACCTCTTGGAGAAGGTCCCCACCACCCACTGCAGACGCCCTTCTCAGACCTCAAAAGTCCCCACCTAGACGGACACCCCTAAGTACATTCTTCCTTTGCTAAAGTCTATCAGACACAAAGCCGTATTTTTAGCTGTCACCAATCCTTTTTTTCAGCATGAATACCTCCCTTCTTATACATCACCCTACAGTAATCTCTCCAAAGAGCCTTGTAGTCCTTAATATCAAATCAGCTTGAATGTCACCTCTTCAGGAATCTTCCCGGCTCACCCATACCTTTCAGGCACCTTGTAATGTTGCGATTTATAATAAGAAATACAGCTGACCCTTGAACAACACGGGTTTAAATTGCACAGGTCCACTTATATGCGGATTTCTTCGAGGAAAATTTTTTTGAAGGTTTGCAGTAATTCGAAAGGAAGAGAACATTTCCTCGGGGAATGACAGAGCCTTCTCATATCCAACTATTTTTACTGGCGATCACTGAATATCATATAAATCCCACATCAGGCAATTTTAAGTCTTCTCCTCCTTTTCAAATACAAAGAAGACAAATCCCCAAACACATGGAATTAAATGGCTGTTAAGTAAGTGAATGCCAGAAGACTGAATAACTATTATTTATTATTTGATATAAATAAAAGAAAAAAACCAACAGGAGACTTAGGAAAGACACAGCAGAGCGAAGGGAAAGTGAGAGTACCTAAAAAACTCAGAGAAAAGCATGCCTTTGAAAATGATCTAATGCAACATCGAGAAAGTGTTTTGGTGTCCATAATGAAGAATGAGAGGGCAGAGTTTCTGAGCAACTAAAGTAACAGCAGAAAAATCACAGGAAAAGAACAAGGCAAGATGGAACAGCAACGGAAGAGGAAGAATTCCAAAGAAAGCAGAAGCAGGCACTGTGCTTCAGAGATCTATCAAAGGTCCAATCCTGGTTTGCCCTCACTATGCATCCTCTGGAAAAGACCAACCCGAGATTGTAACTCACCTCCTGGGGTTCTTGTAAGTATTAAATTAAAAAATGTAGGGATGAAGACCTATACCCTGAAAACTACAAGACACTCCTAAGAGAAATTAAAGAGGACACTAATAAATGGAAATTCATCCCATGCTCTTGGCTAGGAAGAATTAGTATTGTCAAAATGGTCATCCTGCCTAAAGCAATCTACAGATTCAGTGCAATCCCTATCAAAATACCAACAGCATTCTTCAATGAACTAGAGCAAATAGTTCTAAAATTCATATGGAATGACAGAAGACCCTGAATAGCCAAAGCTATCCTGAGAAGGAAGAATAAAGCAGGGGGAATTACCCTCCCTGACTTCAAGCTCTACTACAAAGCCACAGTAATCAAGAAAATTTGGTACTGGCACAAGAACAGACCCATAGACCAGTGGAACAGAATAGAGAGCCCAGATATAAACCCAAGCATATATGGTCAATTAATATTTGATAAAGGAGCCGTGGACATACAATGGGGAAATGACAGCCTCTTCAACAACTGATGTTGGCAAAACTGGACAGCTACATGACAGAGGATGAAACTGGATTATTGTCTAACCTCATACACAAAAATAAACTCAAAATGGATCAAAGACCTGAATGTAAGTCATGAAATCATAAAACTCTTAGAAAAAAACATAGGCAAAAATCTCTTGGGCATAAACATGAGCAACTTCTTCATGAACATATCTCCCTGGGCAAGGGAAACAAAAGCAAAAATGAACAAGTGGGGCTATATCAAACTAAAAAGCTTCTGTACAGCAAAGGACACCATCAGTAGAACAAAATGACATCCTACAGTATGGGAGAATATATTCATAAATAACATATCTGGTAAGGGGTTCACATCCAAATTATATAAAGAGCTCACGCACCTCAACCAATGAAAAGCAAATAAGCCAGTTAAAAAATGGGCAGAGGAGCTGAACAGACACTTCTCCAAAGAAGAAATTCAGATGGCCAACCTGCACATGAAAAGATGCTCCACATCGCTAATCATCAGAGAAATGCAAATTAAAACCACAATGAGACATCACCTCACACCAGTGAGGATGGCCAACATCCAAAAGACAAACAACAACAAATGTTGGCGAGGATGTGGAGAAACGAGAACCCTCCTACACTGCTGGTGGGAATGTAAACTAGTCCAACCATTGTGGAAAGCAGTATGGAAGTTCCTCAAAAAACTCAAAATAGAAATACCATTTGACCCAGGAATCCCACTCCTAGGAATTTACCCTAAGAATGCAGTAGCCCAGTTTCAAAAAGACAGATGCACCCCTATGTTTATTGCAGCACTATTTACAATAGCCAAGAAATGGAAGCGTCCATCAGTAGATGAATGGATTAAGATGTGGTACATATACACAACGGAATATTATTCAGCCATAAGAAGAAAACAAATCCTACCATTTGCAACAACATGGATGGAGCTGGAGGGTATTATGCTCAGTGAAATAAGCCAGGCGGAGAGAGACAAGTATCAAATGATTTCAGTCATTTGTGGAGTATAACAACAAAGCAAAAACTGAAGGGACAAAACAGCAGCAGACTCACAGAACCCAAGAATGGGCTAACAGTTACCAAAGGGAAAGGGACTGGGGAGGATGGGTGGGAAGGGAGGGACAAGGGGGACAGGGGGCATTACAATTAGCAGACATAATGCAGCGGCGGGGGACATGGGAAAGACAGTATTTATACAGAAGACAAGTAGTGATTCTACAGCATCTTACTACGCTGATGGACAGTGACTGTAGTGGGGTATGTGGGGGGGACTTAGGGGTCTAGTAACCATAATGTTGTTCAAATGATTGTACATTAACGATACCAAAAAAAATAAATGTACAGGAGAGCATGTCACCTAAGGGGCTCTCTGTAACCAATGGCTTCCCTAAATCCTGATTATTGTGCTCATTTCCACCTCTAATCAGGATTCATTCTTGTGTATGTTCTAACCCATTCAATCCTACTTATCCTTCAGAATCCATCAAAAGGCACACCTCCTCTAAGATGCCCTGGGAGGTTTCTCCCCTTTCTGATCTCTCACTGCAATTCGTACTCTCAATAAAACATTATTACTTGACAATAAGTCTGCCTTCTATGAATGAATCTCTGAAATGTCCATATATAAAAGCCCAAAGAGAACTTTTCTGAAGTCAA
This sequence comes from Phataginus tricuspis, assembly GCA_029783875.1. Classification (NCBI taxonomy): domain Eukaryota; kingdom Metazoa; phylum Chordata; class Mammalia; order Pholidota; family Manidae; genus Phataginus; species Phataginus tricuspis. The sequence goes on along the minus strand of JAQQAC010004778.1, from coordinate 11,961,534 downwards.
AGTGTGTAATTATACATATTTTTATATATTCCATAATGCTGGAAAATCTTGAGCTCGAGATAACATGTTAAACTGGACTCTCTGGCTATAAAGAACAAACAGCAAGGGTCTGGCCAACTTTTCAGTGATTGTCTGATGACAGATCCCGGCCTCCACATTTATATTCTGTAGAACCACCCTTGCATTGAACCTCCTTCAAGGGGGATGGGAAGCCCAGAAGCCAGCAAGAAGGATAGAAGAAATACTAAAGGTCAGAGATGACAGAAGTGACTGGTTAACTGGGACCTTTAGTGGGAAAGAGAGGGTGTTTTGTAATCTCAGGGTAACTGTGGCAATGGTAGGCTAGTTATCAGCATACAAATGTGCTGAACCTCTGGGAGATACATTCTAAACACAGCCCATTCTTACCTATATTCTTACCTATATTGGGCTTGAAAGTGGCTTTGCACAAAACTCTGACCTAGAGAAAGTTGAACCGATGGCGACGGGAGGTTTTCAGAGGTTTTACTGGCTTCAGGATGAATCTGCAAAGAAATGAGGAAAGGAAGCACAATTGATACATTTCCCATCACTCCAGCACGTCCAGGCCAGTGAGCCTCTGGCCTACTGCAGGACCCACACCGCCCCTCACTGGGCCTGGATTCTGCAGAAACAGGACCTTCAATGTTGCCTTTACCATAATTCACTGCTCCTCCACTCACGTGACCTCCTCAATTGCCTTAGAGAGAATGTGTTGAAAGAGCTGAAGCATGAACCTTGGGGAATGCGCACACACACTCACCCAGCCTCAAGTACCGTCTCTGGATTCATTTACCCCATCCTTCACCTCCATCCTGCTGGGCCTCGTGTGTCTGGACACCTCCTGTACATGTCACGTGGGCATGCTACCATCACTTCAAAGACGTTGCACCAAATCTTCCCAACTTCCCCGTCCACATCTTCCCGTGAGCCCGTCTTCACATGAGCACCGTTTTTCGCAGACAAACCAGGCTTTGCCCCTTAGCACATTGCACACACCTCCTTCACTTCACTTATCGGTCCTACTGATCTTTCTTCATGCTCTCTTCTGCGTCGGTTCCCTTTGCTGCATGGCAAACTACCACAGACTGGTGCCTTAAAACAACACAAATCTATTCTCTCTCAGATCCGGAGACCAGACACCCCAAATCAGCGCCCCAGGCCAAAATCAAGGTGTCAGCAAGGCCACGCTCCTTCCAGACGCTCTTGAGAATACACTCCATGCCTCTTCCAGTTTCTGGTGGCTGCGGGAATTCCGCCGCTTGTGGCCACACCGCTCCAGTCCTCAAGGCCAGCATTTTCAAAGAGCCAGGGAAAAGGAATGCATGTGAAGTGTTTGGGGTGAAGTATACCAATATTTGAAATGTAATTTAAAGTGCATCATTTAAAAAAAAGATGATGAAAAAAATTAATGGAGTGATAAGTAGATAGAGGGATGGAGAGATGGATAAATGTGGTAAAGCGTTTTATTGAAACGTAAATCATGGAGTTCCCTGAATAATTAATTCAACTTTTCCATATGCTTTCAATTTTCCATAATAAAACAGTGGGATAAAGAAGAGGGACAAACACTCAGAAAGGTCGCTGTTACTTGTCCCTCTATTTTATGAAGCACAATTTGACCAGAGTACAGGATTTGCAGAGGGAAGTAGAAAACAGGGCTGGAGAGCAAGTCCAGTGCCAGGCTGGGTGCAGCCCTCAGTGTCCTAAGGACGACCGCCTGTGTCAGGACACAGCTTAGTACCAGGGCTAAGAATGACACCCTAGAATCAGATGGCCGGGGTTCAAATCCCTGCACTGCCACTTAGCCGAGGGAGTTATTCAGCCTCTGATTCAGCTAAATACATTGCTTTATCTCTTTGCTTAATGTTTCCCAACTGTAATAAAGGGATCATGAATGAAAGTATTTATCTGATAGGGATTTTTTGACATTTCAGCAGGGAATATACATGAAACACTTGGAAGAGTGGCCGGCACACAGTGAGCGCGACATAAATGTTTGTGTGGTTACCCAGTGGGGAGTATCTGATGTTTGGGACCTAGGTGGTAGCCACATGCACAGAGAGATGCTTTAGCTTGATAGCCAGGCACAGGATGAAGGAGGTAAGTCTGGAATGAGCACACAGGGTAGGAGGCTTGAAGGTCAGGTCAAAACAAGGTAGACTAGACTAGGAGCCATGAAAATGGAAAGGAGGGACTGGCCCAAGACATAACCATGTATGCAGCTCATGATAACACCTGCGGGGAGCAGGGAGAGAATAAGGGAGGAGAGAAACAGGGCCAACGCCAAGCTTCCAATCTGGTGCCTGGAGAACGTTCCATTAGCAGAAGAGGAAATTATCAAAAGGAGAAGTGGGTCAGGAGAGGGCCTGCCGAGTTGGAAGGCAATCAACACCCAGGCAGAGACATCTCACAGCAAACAGACAAGCGCTCAGCAGAGAGAGGGCTCATCCCCCTTGGAGGCAGGGGGGATGCTGGCATTTGGGGCTGCCCAGGATTCCCTCCTCCTCTTTGGCAGCAGCACCCCTTTGGAACATTGGATTCAGCCCATTGGGGGGCAGGGAAGGCTCTTTAACCAGGGGTCCTGCCCTCCCTTACCAAGGGTCAGGCCCAAGACCCCCGCTGGACTGGTGAGACATGCCCGCCTTGCACTCGAATCCTGAACAGAGCGACCACAAGGCCGAGACATGGATCCTAGCAGCAGTGTCCAGGCCAGGGAGCAGAGCAGTTCCTGCCAACTGCCAACTGCACCCCCGAGCTGATTCTCGATCGTTCCAGGCCCGGTGCTTCAGCCTTTCATCGGACCCTGTGTGCTGACCTTGGCCTTCTGATAAACTCCCTTCTTCTCCAAGTCAGCGGAAGTTGACTGCTGTTACTTGCAACCCAAGGCTTCACACCGACTGCAGGCTGCTAGGACATCATGGTGATAATGCAGCATGCTGGGAGTGGCAGGGGAAGGGGTCCCCAGGGACGGGGTATGGAAAGAAAAGCCAGAACAAGGCTGCAGTGAGAAGCAGCAGAGGGTCATTCCCAAGGCATGAACTAGGAGGTCAGACCAGGCTGGCTCTGCTCTGCTAGCCAGGTGACCCTGCATCTCTCTGAGCGTCATTCCACATTGAAAGGGAAAAGCGGGGCATCTACCTCATGGAGCCATCATTAAAATAAAAAGTGGTGATGTGTGTGTCCTGCCTGGCACACAGTAGGTGCTTAATCAATGTTAGCCACCTGGTCCTCTTCCCAACATCATCCCTTTCTTAATTCTGCCAGAGTAGCGCTCTCTTTAAGATAAACTGCCAACAATATCATTTGTGTGATGGTGTCTATAGGGTAGTAAAAATATGCCCTTTTTGCCAGATAAAAACATTACAACAACTGAGAAGAAAGTGGTCTTCCTGTTTCAAATAAATCTAGCTATATGGCTTTCATACATTTGAAACAGAAATAAATTCAAAGAGAAAAATCACTCAGAGTTACACAGAGGATAGACCCTTCCCTTCTTGGAAGGGGAAAATGAAGTTTTCTACCAAATAATCCCAATGATTCTGCTCTTTATCTTCAAGCATTCACAGCCGGGCCTCCACAGGAAGCCCAGTTGCCTGAGAGCAAATGTCAGGAGGGGCTTTGACCCCAGACAGAGCAAAAGATCTTTTTTGGTTTCAATCAGGACAAAAATTAAGAGCCAGGCAAACTCCTCACTCTGGCCCACGGCAACCCCCGTTCTTGCCTGGTTCGTGGCCACTGCGGCTCTCTGGCTGCTCCCAGACCCACTAAAGGAACAGGAAGCAGCTGGTGTGACCAGGGACAATGAGCAAGGGGCAGAGGGGGGACTGAAATCAGGTTGAGGGGTTGGCAGGCCCAGGCAGGTTGGACCCAGTCAGCTACGTAACAGTCCGGATTTTGTTCTGTGTACAGCAGGAAGCCACCGGAGAAATTTCAGCGGTAGAGTGACATGATCTTACTCCCTTTCTAAAGAGGTCACTCTGGCTACAGCGTGAACAAATATATAGTAAAGGGACACAGTGGAAATTGGAAGACCAATCATGGGTGCTTTTAGATGGGTCTTGAAGTTGTGAGAGAATTATTGGCAGGCCCTCTTGGCTTAAATAGATGCAATGTTATCTTAAAGAAAGCTTGGGTGGAGGGGGGATGTACCATAGTTGGGAGCAAAGGCTGCAGAGCAGGGGCTCTCAACCAAGGGTGCTTCTGTCCCCCCTTGGGGCATTTGGCAATGTCTGGAGACACTCTGCCTATCCATCACAGCTGCAGGGGCCACTGGCGTTCAGTGGATAGAGGGATTATACAAATGTTAAAATGCACAAGACAAAGAACTCTCCATCCCCAAATATCAAAAGTGCTGAGGCTGACACCCTGTTCTGGAGCCATATTTCCCAGCTTTGGATCCTGGCTCTCCCACTGCTTTGCTGTGTGACTCGGGGCAAGTTACTTACACTCTGTGGCCCTCCCCACCCTTATGGCCAATGCCTTTCCTGTCACCAAGGGACAGAAGAGGAAGACTGAAAAGCAGTTTAGAAGGCTGCCTATCCCTCTTACTCTCCAGATGGGAAGAGCTGCCCGGCAGGAAGACAGTCACGACAGGAAAGGGACCCGCACGCTGCTGTGGAAACAGACAGACTCAGATTCAGTTCTACTTCCCCCAAGTAGAAGTTGAGTGACATAGGAAAACTCACTTTACCTAAATTTTCATGAACTATAAAATATTAGCTGTCCTTGCAAATAGGAAAGTGTGATAACTCCTTAATTTATTAGCCCCATTCGAGAGTTTATGTGTTAGTAGTGAAATTAAGTTATGAAAAGCATCCAGTTAGGACACACAACATTCAATGAAGAGTATCTTTACAAAAAAATACATTATTATGACTTCAAAATGTGTTTACTTGAAGATTATAGAATATTCAGTGTGGTGGACATGCTTATCTGCTCAGCATTCCTTTCTTTGAAGAAGCAATCAGGCCCAAATCTATAAAAGCCCTCTTTGGCCATATGATTTGGGTGGAGTTCTCCTCCCTACACACATGCAACCCAGCTGTGCTCAATCAGAATATTCCACTGTGCTGGCCACCTGCCTGGCAAGGGACATGGGAACCACACTGGGACAGTCACTGTGGACTTTGTCTGGAATCCCAAGCTCTGAAGACTATTTGAGCACTGCAGGGGCCCCTCCTGCCACCATGTGAGCAGAGGCAGCCTGAGAATGAAGCCAGAGACGACCGCTAGAGAGCTGAAGACGCAGCGACATCGTCTAGGTCCTTGGTACAGCCGTAACTGAAGCTGGTCAACCCTTGGACTTATAAGTTATAAAAGCCAGGAAATGTCCTTTCCTTTGTTGGATCAAGTTATATTTCTGTCACTTGCAACTAAAAGGGTCTGAATAAGATAAACAGAAAATCACTGTACATACCAGAAAAATCCCCCATTATCCCACAACCCAGAGAAACCACTGCAACCTTTGAAGGTATGGTCCTCCTGGTTCTGTTGTGGTGGTGTTTTTCTTTATTTCATTTGTGTGTTTTGGGGGTGCCTGGGGTGGTTTTTCTAAAAGTAAGAAAATAGGCTTTAAAGCCAGACCCCCTTGGACTTGAATCCTGACTCTGTCCCTTTAGCTCTGTTGTTTTGGGAAGGTTACCCAACCTCTCTGATTCTTGGATTACCCTTACATAACATGGGAATTATTTACCCTAGCAGCACGCTGTAAATGATAACAGATACTCAGACTGTATGGAACAGCCCACAAGGTGATCCAAGGAGTACAGAGTCCTGTACAATCATTACTTCCCTCGTCCCCTGCACCTGACCTCCTGCTGTGTCGGGTGTGAGGGCTGCTTGTGCGGCTGTCATACTCTGAGCTTTTAATCACATTATATTGTTTAAAATAGGTCTGTGCTCATTTGACACACGTATGGTTATGTTCTCCTTTTCTTAAAATTTCAACTTGTCATCTTAAGAGACAAAGAAATAAAGATAATAGCAGGCTATGTGGTCAAGTTTAAAAAAAAAAAGCTTCCTGAGCCATCCATTCATTTTTTTTTAATAAAAATTGCATACCTTTAAGGTACGCAACATGGTAATTTGCTATACATACACAGAGTGGGATGACGCCTACAATCAAACGAGTATGTCGTCTCCTCTTGTGGTTACCTTTTCATGCGTATGGCAAGAGCGCCTCAAATCTACAATCTTAGCAGATTCTCGGCACAGCACTATTAACCGTAGTGATGGCGCTGCACGTTACATCCCGCCCACATGCCGCAGCCATTCATTCTTCGTCACTCCACAGAGTCACGGGCTCTAAGCTAATAATGAATAGACAGGAAAGTGACAGCTGAAGGACTTCCACGCTTCCAAAGCATTTTTTAATTGATTCACGACAGGGGTGGGAAAAAAGTGTCCCGATTTAAAACAAACAAAGGAAAAGCCTGGTAAAGCTGTTCTTGGAGGTGCACCTGGATTAATTTTGAGACACATGGAAAGTAACATGTAACTGATTAATTATCAAAGCTTGTGAAACACACTTAAATTACAGCAGGGTATTCATGGATATTGTTTCAAGACCTTTGCTCACTTGTGGTATAATAACTTCACTCACTCTTACTTTCTTAAGCGGGAGATTAAAGGATAGCAGTAGAGAAGAACCCGTCACCGATCTTCATTTGGCAAAGCCCATAAAGAACATATGTCACTGATAAATCAATAAACTGGCTACTCCAAATGATGGTAGTGTTTTCTTACTCACAAAGGTTTGAGGTTTCACGAAAATCTGGGAATGCTAAATGCACACACGTAAAGGTCACCTATCACCTGTGTCCTGAGAAAAAATATTGGGAATCGCTGCTCTGTAGTATATGTCCCTGAGAACACAATGGGAGCATTAAAATGGTACCATCAGAAAGTGATGAACGGTACCTAATGGCCTCATAGGGCCATTCTAATATACAGAATATAGACAATTAGACGCTTTTAGAACTTGAAGCCAAAAGGAAACCCTAGTCGCTCTATTACTGGGAATAGAGAGCATGCGAAATACCACAATGCTGTGTGTACAACAGAGCTAAGAAAAAGGAGTATGGAACAGCGCTGGGCAGGCAAGCAGCCAGGACACAGGGGAATCTGAGAATCTGAATATCAAGCTGCAGTTTTGAGGAACAGTATACATTCGAGTGAAAAAAAGAAAATCAAATACAATGTGCTGTCTCCAGGGGGACTGACCTTCTCGGGCCCTGGCCCTCGGGAGGAGCCCTCCAAGTCCTCATGCACGCGATCCAGCAACCAGAGCAGGAACTCCAGGGCGTCGTGCTGGGAGTTGCCTTGAAACTGAGAGCCATACCTGGAAACAGCATTCTGAAAGGGAGGAAATAATGCCAGAGGGTCAGTGTGACCCTTCCAACAACCAAATAAGGGCCTATAAGCTCCAAGTCTACCAGTGGTCACCATTCAGCCCCGCCCCAACCTGGAATGACTGCATGCAACAGTATGCAGTGAGAAATTTCCTGCAGAAGCCTGCTCTTTTGGGGTAGCATCCCCAACTGCTATATGGGCTTTCTGTATAGGACAGGGCACCTTTCCCCACCAAGAAAGACTGTTAATATATGTCCTGCCTTTGAAAACCCACATGGTTGTCTCTGTTGAATGTTGGGATGCTATTGACCTCTGCCCTCCCAACAGCTCTAGTCCCTTGATCTATCACTGGGGCATGAGCTCTCCTGGCTTGCCTCCACCAGTCTCTGTCTGTGCTGTCGCTCTCTGTCTGCCCCACAGGGGTGCAGCCCCTTGCCCGAGTCTCTCCCTCAGTGGCTTCATCCACTCTCTCATAGTGAAGTGGATGTTCTTAAAAAAACTAAGCATGTACTTCCCTTTCTGCCTCTTCCCAATGTGCATGAAATCAAAGAAGTACAAACTTCCCTTTCTGTGATTAGATCACAAGATGGTTGAGCCGGTCCTTCATTCCTACTAAGTGCCTACCGGGTTGCCGGATGCTATTCTAGGGACGAGGATACAACAAACAAGACGGACGAGAATCCCTGCTCTCATGCCACTTACATGCTCTCCGCCTATTAAACTGTGGAACAATTTTGTCATTTTCTCTGTAAATGCTTATTCCCATTTTTTTAAAGTTTATTTCAAAGGGTAATATAAGCACATACTTCAGAAAAATTCAAAATATAAAGAAGGATGACAATGAAGAGTCTGCCTTCTACCCAGCCCTCCCTGCCAGGATGTCCCTCCCCAGAGGGAGGCTTACTAGTTTCTCAAGCAACTGTCCCATGCGCCTGAGCCTCTGGGAGTAAGGGAATCTGACCTGCACACAGTACATCACAGAGGCTCGTCCTGTCCTTACACTGCAGAGCCAGGCTTCAAGCCTCGTCCCACGCACATCTGTTCTCTGCTCATGCCCACAGGGAACGGTGTGAGCCAGGCTACGGCCCCCGGACAATCCTCAGCACCGCCAATCAAATCAAATAGCCTGGCCTGCTTTTCTTTCTTTTAACCTTATCTTGGGATTTAAAGGAAACTTTCAGATGAGATGAAGGAAAAGTAAAAATTTAATTAATTGAAATACTGGCTCTGAGTCTACTCCAATCACACAAGCATGGGTTCACTAGGGAACCTAGTTTGGATTTTCCTTCCAAGCTTCTCTGCACTTTGTTGTGCAGCGTAGGGTCTTGTGTTGTTTTTTCTTGGCCAGATTTAGCAAATAGAAACACAAGATGCCCGGTGAAATTTGAAGTTCAGATAGACAATGAATGTTTTTAGCATAAATATTTTCCGTGCAATTGGGATATAGTTATTCTAAGAAGTTGCTCATTGTTGATCTGAACTTCAAATTTAACTGAACATTGTCTATTTTACCGGCAACCCAACCCGTAGACCTCTTCAAACCTATATCCTTAGTACCAACATTCTTTCCTTGGGGAGCAGCCAGCCCCTCCAACTCAAAATCTCTAAAATCAGCACTTGCTTCCTCCTAACATCAGTCCTCTTTTACATTCTCTCTCCACCCACATCAGTTAGCTGTCAAGCAATCTGGATTTGGGTTCCCGATTTGTCTCTGCTTGCCCCCTCAGTAAAGCCCCTTCCCACCGTGGAGTATAACAACTGCTCACCCAGATGACAATACTCAACTTCAAAGGTGCCTGGCCCCAAGATTGTCCCCTTGCCAACCCACTGTCTGCGTGGTAAAACAGACCCGTTTCCCTCCAGCCCAGCTGGAAAATGGCATGCCCTACTTCAAACCCTGACTCCTGCCACCTAATAATCCAGGCTTCCTCTCTGTTCTGGCCCCATCTGTGTCGCTCACCACTCTCTGTGTTTCAAAGCCCCAGGTCATCGAACCACTCAGGTGCCCCACATGTATGTTCCCACATGTATCGTCCCCACCTTTACTTTTTCTTTCTTTCATGCAAAATCCAACCCCCTCCTGCTAATCATGCTAATTCTTGAAGACTGCCACTCTCTTCATCTGAGCCTGACAATAAAGAAAGAATTTGACAACTTCAAAAAGATAGACAAGATAGGGCATTAAAAATATCCTTTTACATAAACATAGTAATTCTACTTTGGGCGCTTTAGCCTAAGGAGATGAAAAATACAAGCAAAGCTATCTCTATGTATCAAAGTTACCTGAGGGACACTTACAGCACACTCAGATGGCCTTAAAAGTTATGCTTGAGGAAATGAAGAAAAAAAAATGATCCTGTCATTTAAAAAAAGTGTAAGACTATATATTTGAGATTTTTAAAATATATTTATAGACAGGAAGATAAAAGACTAGAAAATATAGGGCAAAATATTAACCAATAGTTGTCATAGAAGGATAGGACCATAGGTGATATTTTTTTTCATTTGCATTTGCACATTGCAAAAATCTTTTTTTATTTAAATATAGTTGACATACATTACGTTAGTTTCAGATGTACAACAGATTCAAAAGTCATACACACATTACGAAATGATCACCATAATAAACGTACTTACCATCTGTCACCATACAAAGTCATTATAATATTATTGACTATATTTCCCTATGCTGTGTTTTTCAACCCCCATGGCTTATTTATTTTGTAACTGGAAGTGTGTACCTCTTAATCCCTTTCACCTACATTACCCTTCCCCCACCCACACCTTGGCAAGCACCAATTTGTTCTGTATTTATGGGTCTATTTCTGTTTTGCTTGTTCATTTGTTTTATTTCCTTAAGATTCCACATGTAAGTGAAATCACATGGTATTTGTCTTTCTATGACTTGTTCTGCTTGGACCTCTAGGTCCATCCGTGTTGTCATGAATGGCAAGTCTGCATTCTTTCTTACGGCTGAGTAATATTCCACTGTATATATGTACCACCTTTTCTTTATCCATTCATCTATTGAAGTACAGTGCCAATTTTTTTTTACAGTGAATATTGTTCTTTATTACCTTTTTCCAATTATAACAGTACCTGATACATTTTACAGAGTTCTGGCATTTAAAAAAAAATAACTTTACCTACTGATTCCTGCAAAAGGCATACCCATAGAAAGACTCCTGGAATGTTACAATTGCATTAAAGCTAAATCTCACTTGGGAGGGATGAATGGAAATGTATTTGGTATTTCTACCCTGCCACATGGCACAGTTCTATCCATGTGTGTGTTTTTTTCCTCCTTGACAACACTGATAATTTTTAAAATATTTCTTACTAAAATTATTCCCAGTTATTTCATATTTCTGGTTGTTTCTGCGAATGGAATCGAATTTTTATATATTACAAGTGGTTACTGCCTTTGACTTTCTATCTTGTGTCTGACCTCATCAGTGACACCAAGAATTCTAAAATAAGAATTTCTGGAACCATTCAGTAATTTTCTTTCTGTTCAGTATTTTTTATTTCACTTCCATTTCATGTCTTACTGTTTTGTTCAGAACTTCTAAAACCTAAGAGTGATGAAGAAGGCATCCTTATTTTTAAAAAGCAATGCCTCTAAATCTATCACTTGAGCATTCTGTATGCTTAAAATTGTAGGGCTAAAACTGATCCTTATGTACATAATCTAAGATAAATTCCAGATGGTTGAAATCCTTAATATAACCACAAGAAAACTACAAATGCATTACAGAATATTATTAAAAGGTATAATATAAATAAACCTAAAACTTCCAGTATCTGCATAGGGAGAAGAGAGTTTGGTGAAAATATCTGCAGCAAATATGACAAGGGTGGAGGAACATATAGAAATAAGTAAAAAGAACACCAAGACCAAAGCAGAATGAACAGACAATTCCAAGAGCAGTCTTAAACCTAGGGAGGAGACGTGGAAAAAATCCTATACCTCACTCCTAATCAAAGAAATAAAAATGACATTTTCTTTTTGTTCAATAAACTTAAAAAAAGGATACCAAACACCCAGGAAAATATACATCACTGGTGTGTCTGAAACTTGATGTAATTATTTGGAAAGGAATTTGTTAAGGCAGGTGCTAAAAATAATCAAGCCCAATAAAGTTGATTTAAAAAGTAAAAAATGATAAATATTTTAAATTAGGATGTTATTAGGTACACACACGTCAAAACTCATCAAATTCTACACTTCAAGTGGGTGCATTTTTATTTAGCCATGAGAAAAAAGGAAATTCTGCCACTTGCAACAATATGGATAGCCCTTGAGGTCATGATGCTAAGTGAGAGAAGTCAGAGTAAGACAAATAAAAAGAGTAAAATGGTGGTTTTCAGGGCCTGGAGGGTGGGGGAAAGGAGATGTTTAAGGGCCCAAAATTAAGTAACTAGACATGGAGACCTAACACAATACAGTGATTACAGACAACAAAACTCTATTATAAACATTAAACTTGCTAAGAGACTAGGTTTTAATTGTTCCCAACACCAGAAGAAAGGATAATTATGTGAGACAATAAGATGTTAGCCTAATGCTAATATAGCAATCATATTACAATAAAAATGTATCCAATCAATACTGTTGTACAGCTTGAACTTACACAATGTTGTATGTCAGATATAACTCAGTTTCACTGTACATAATTTATACCTCAAAAAAGTTGGTTTAAAAAGCAAAAAATATAAAAAATAGTAAAATGGTCATATCTTTGCTTTCACCATGCAATTTCAAGGCATTAAAAATTAAATTTTACAGAATATTTAATGCCAAGAAAAAGTCTTATGAAAATATTTAAGTAAAATAGCAGGATATAAAACCAGAATTTCCAATTGTTTGTACATGCTTTGAAACACATCAATATGTTTATGACTGTTATCTCTAGAAGGTGGAGTTCCAGATCAATTTTTTACATTTTAGCACTTTCCAATTTTGTATACTATATGCATATTTAGTTACATCATTAGAAAAGCAAAGTATTATATATAATTCCATGGACAGGACTTCTTAAAATGTATTCATTCACTTGCTGTTAAAACAGACAATGGTCCTACCGTCTTTGGGAGACTGGGTGGCATGAGGCTCATGAAGGGGAAACACCACAAACCCATCCCATTTGCCTGGTTGGGATGGGGGTAACTCACTCCAGCATGGAGATCCTTTCTCAGTTTCCTCCCTTCCTCTGTCTGAAGCTAATAATCCCTCCTGAAGACCAAACTCCTTAGGAAAACCTTACGTGGCATGTTCTCACTCAATTCTTCAGCCCCTCCCGCAGCCACATGGGTTTCCATTAATTCATTTCATCAGTCATTTATTCTGCACCACCAGCAGGGGGTCCCCTCAGCCCCACCCCACTCACTCTCCCACTTCCTTAGTTGATCCTTCATCCTCCAGAACTCAATTCCATGGTCACCTCTTCTGGGACACCTTGGGTGAGGGAGCACCTGCCACCATCAATCACACCTTCCTACCAGCCTTGCCAGAACACCCTGACTTTTTATTTCCTTGCACTTGTCACTAGCTCTCATCACGTGCCTGTGTGATTCTCTCATTAACATCCAGCCATCCCTCCCGCTGGACTATAAACTCTGGACAGCAGCCCCAGGTTCCGGTTTTGTATTTCTCGTGTATTGCATGGTCCCAGGACAGTGTCTGGACATTCAAGAAATATGTGTTGGATGAATGCATGTTTCCTCATCTGTAAAATAAGAAGAGCCCACCTAGATTTCAATCAGCAGGGTTTAAAAGCCCAGATTCCAGAATCCTCCACTCCCTCCAAGGCTGGCTACCCAAAAGTCCAGGAAACCCCAGATAATATCACCCTTGTTAACATATTCACAACTAGATCATCCTTCAGTTCCCCAAGGCTCCCAGGCCCTAGAGATTTAAGAGCAGTAGTAAGGTAGGAAATCTTGGTGACTCACCAAAGGTGATTACTAATTTGGAAGATTTTTTAAAACTACTATTGCCTCTCCCATCGATGCAGTAATAAATGAGAATGTACCTGGCATGGGAAGAGGCACACAAAGGTGACCTCTCTCCCTGCTCTGGGTCTCTGCAGGTGAGGAGGTGTCATGGGAAAAACAAATACTTCCTAAGGGCCAGGCCCATTCTAAGTGCTGTACCTATAAGTCATTTAATCCTCACCACAACCTTTTAATAAGGTAGGTACCACTACGGTCCCATTTTATAGATGAGGAAAATTGAGGCACAGAGAGATTTGAGAACTTGCTCAAGGTCACAAAGCTCCAGAGACCTTGCAGTTAACCACTGTGCTATGCACTAGAGTTCCATTCTCCACCCCTCCCCATTCCACCTGAGGTTTCACTTTCCAGGGTCTACTGTGGTCTGGAAGATGATTTTCCTTCCAACAAATTGTCAGGTCGGTGGTAGCCTAAGGCTAAGTCAGTATGCTTTCATCATCCACCTCACTTTACCTCATCAAGTAGGCATTTTATTATATCACATCCTTAAAAGAAGGGTGAGTACAGTACAATAAGATACTTTGAGAGAGACCATCTTCACAGCACTCTTTTTATGGTATAGTTATAGTTATACTATTATTAGTTATTGTTGTTAATCTCTGACCATGCCTAGTTTATAAATCAAACTTTACCATAGGTACATGTAGGTATAGGAAAAAAGGGTGTGGATAGGGTTTGGTATTATCTACCGTTTCAGGTATCCACTGGGGGTCTTGGAACGTATGCCCCTTGGATAAGCAGGGACTAGTGTACTGCCTTTCATATTTAAAAAGCAAATGTTGCCAAAAAGAGATACTAATGACACCCATTCGACCCACTGACTCTTGCTTCCCTAGTGGAAACAGGAAAAAAATCGAGGTTGGCACCCTTGTGGGTCATGTGGCAAGGACTGGCTTCTCAGGCTGAAACTGGAGAGTGGAGTGGTAGTGGTTATGGAATGAACACTGACAGGTTCCCCCTCGCCCAAGAACAGCAATCACGAACAAGTCTGCGGGGAGCTTCAGCTCTCTGTCCAGGGCTGTGGTTTTCTTAGCAGGAAGCCAGCCCAGTGCATCAATTATCAGGAACTCTTTAACTGGGACCCCAAACACCCCGATTTAACCCTGGATGAAGTGATACACGTAACTTCCAAATCCTCATGACCCTGCAGCAAGCCAGTAAGTGGACAGCGATCCTGGGGACTGTGGCAGCACCGCCAGGCCAAAGCATCGCAGGGGATTTAACTCACACTAAACAAAAAGAACGCCATCTCCGACGGGGCTCACCCACTGCCTCTCCTGGGTGCTCAGCACAGTACCTGGGCCACCGGTCCTCTTTCCACTGGGCTTAGAATAAAATCTAAACTCCTTACCATTGCCTCCAAGGCCCTGCGCAATCTGACCAACCATCTCCACGCCCCACTCTACCCTCCTGGGCTCCAGCCACACTAGTTTTCTTTCCGTGCCTTCTGTTCCCAGCTACTGCAGGCCTATGGCCTTTGTACTCGATGTTCCCTTTACCTGGATTATTCCTAGTTCTCAACCTGGCTGCGACCTTCTCATCATTCGGATCTCAATGCAAGCATCACCTCCTTTCTCCCAGACTTCCCACACCGCATCCCTCCAGACTGGAAAGAAACTCTGTCCCTGGCGTTAGAACTCTGTCTGCCACAGAGGCCATTCAACAAAATGTTTGTTGAATGCAAAAATGCTGAACCCACTCAAATCTACTCACCCCCCTCAAAATACCTGGGAGAGAATCATAAGGAAAACACAGACAAGCGATTGCACAAGTCAACTCAAGACCAAGGCAGTAACCCGAGGATGAACTGGCAAATGCCATCTAACGGAGGCCCCAAGAAACCCCTTTCCTGACGGAGCACAGGCTTTCTGAGAAGCGAAACCAGAAAGACCGGAACAAGACCGCCGCCTAGCGGCGAGGGCGGCAGTCTGCAGCGTGCCGCCTACCTTGAACTCCGCGGAAAGTTGGGGCGTGTATTCGCGGGTCCACAGCGCGCGCACCAGCGCCGCCAGCTGCTCGGTGACCTCGGCGCGGCCCGGCGCCGCCCGGTAGCTGCCCAGCGCCAGGAACTCCGCCAGGAGGTCGGTGTTGCTGAGACACTGCACCACGGCGTTCATGAAACAGGTGTTGCCGTGGTTCTTTAAGCCCTGCGCGCCAGGGGGCCGCGCGCCGTCGCCGGCGGGGGGCTGGGGCGGGCTCTCCTCCCCGGGGCTCCCGGGCCCGGCTAACGCAGGGCCCGGGGCGCAGCCAAAGCCCCCCTCACCGTCGCCGTCGCAGCGTCCCGGCTGGGGCCCGGGCGGCGGGTCCCCGGGGCGGGAGCGGCTGCCCAGCGCCAGCAGGAAGCGGCTGAACAGGCGTCGCAGGGAGCGGCGGCGGCGGGGCCGGGGCGCGGGCGGCCCCTCCCCTGCCGCCGGGGCCCCCACGCCGGGGTCCATGGCTTCCGCCGGCGCGCTTCCCTTAGGCGGACGAGACGAGCCGCTCGCAGGCCGCTACAGCCTCAGAACCGCGCCCGGGCGCCAGCTACCTGCCGGCCAGGTGTGCCGGGCCCGGGCGGAGGCGGAGCCAAGGGCGGGGCCGCTCCGCCCCGCGCGGGAATCCGGCCCCCCGCGCCCGCCGGGGGCCCCGCCGCGCCGACTGGGGTGTAGGCGCTGGCCACCGCCGGCTTCACGTTCCCCACCCTTTCTGACCTCCTGTAAGCCAGAGGACCTGAACTTAACCTCCGCTCCTGTTCCCCTCCCAGCCTTCACGCTGTCGAAACAATAGAGGATGATCAATTTGAAAGCGCCTAGTAAATGGCGAAGCCCTGGCTATTTCTAAATTTCTTGTAACCACCGAGTTCAAGGTGAATGTGAAGAGAAAGGAAAGGAAGACTCGCCAAAGGGCAGCCTCCGACGTGGTGAGAGGCGCGCGCTGGCCGCAGGGGCGATTTTGCGCCGCGTTGGGTCCTCCGCAGGCTCGGGTGTGGGCGGACAGGTGGCGCCACCTCCTTCCGAGCCCTTCTGCCTAGTAGGGGAGGCAGCCTGTGCCCGGACCCAACATCCTGGGGGCCAGACCTGGGAGCCGTGTATCGCCCTGTGAAGAAACACCTGGGATGGCTGTGGTTTGCTTGGTTAACCTACAGGCGAGATTAAAGTCGTTTTCCCAAAACTTGCAAGCGAGACCGGTCGCCCTCGCTTTCACGGGCGGGAAGGCGGGCTCGGAGAGGTAAACGCAACGTACCCGAGGCCACAGTCCCCAAAGCAGAGAAACCGGAACTCGACCCAGGTCAGTGGACTATCAGCCTTAGAGGTTAGCGCTTTCCAACCTCAGTAGTTGCTCACCAGGAAGTTTCCCGGCTCTCAGGGCGCCCCCTGCGAGTTCTCTCAGGTCTCTCATTCACTCCTTCAAGCAAAATCTTTGCGGAACTGTCGCCCAATCAGAATTGGCTTGGCCTGGCCCCGGCCCTGATTCCCTGGGTTAACATTGGACCCCCCCCAACCCCCCCACGCCCTATCCTTTATAAACTGTCAGGTTTATGGTGAATCAGGTAAAAACTTGCAAGACGAATTAATCAATTTCTAGCTCAAAAAAAGACCAGCGGGCTGCATTATTACATCAGTGCTCTGAAATGTTACTTATTACTTGATAAATAAGTGATCATCATTTTAAATACCTGCCTTGATATGTCAGATAGGGCAGCAGCAGGTTACCTAATGCAAACAAGAAGCATGAGTTAAAGGCTAAAGATGCTTAGAACGAAAGATTGCCCTGTGAATTGGAGACTTTAAGTGTTTCTGGAAAAAGCCAAAATTTTCCCTCTCCGGAAAAGGATACCTGGTTGAAGGCACAGGGTCCTTTCCATCACCTTCTGATGGTAAGCACTGGAAATTTTATGGCGGACTTCAGAAAAGCATCTATGAAATTTCATCCTTGATAATCATGCCGAGCTCCCCAACAGCACATCTTTTCTTTGAGAAAGCACCGTAATTCGTGTTTAACTCTCCGCTGTGTCAGGAATTCTGCTGATGCTTTAATACATTATTCAAACCCAAGTCTTGCCCCATGCAGCTGGATCAGTGAAATGCTGAAAAGGTAAGCTCACCATTCTTATTTTAAGAGAGTGACAGCAATGATATTTGTGGACAAATACTGAGAAAGGGCTGTGGGGTTTGCAGTCATACAAGAGAGATGTAACAGGAAACCAACAACTGGGGATTTATTCATAATAAGCTTTTAATTACAGCCTGGACAAATTATTCTTGAACACATTTGAATTTTAATATACAATTTAAATAAGAGTGCAATGCATTCCATAAAGGAGAAACACATAGATAAGATATTTTCACTAAAGAACAAAAACAGAGGTAAGAAATCAAGAGCATTCTTGGTTATCTAAATTCAGCCTTCAACAGAACCCGGGATGTGCCTGCAGCTTATGAGGCAAAGGGGTATTTCCATCTCAGAATGGCTCCATCGGCACTTACACTAACAATGTACTGGTTTCCTGGACTTATCCGGATGCGGGTAATGTTACCACTGTGTCCCACCCCGACGTGAGTCACTTCACCTTCATTATAATCCCAAACTTTGACCAGATGGTCATTTCCACCTGAAAAAGGCAAACAGTTCTGTGGCACTGCAGCAAGAGAATAAATAGCCCTGACCTCAAATCACTGGATTATTTTCAGTACATTCCCTGTGTGCCTATTTAAAGGAAGAAAAACCTGTCTTTGTAATAACTCTTTTCCTCGATTATAAAATTCTGGGTCTATTGTAGTAAAAATTGGAGGAAAAAAATACGGAGAGGTGACATCACCCTTGATCCCACCACCCAGAAATAACCACGGGCAACATCTCAGTTTAGTTCCTTCCAGTCTCTCTAAGTATACAGGTGTACATCCGTAAATGTGATTGGGGTCACATCGTGTCTGGTTCTGTATCCTGCTTTAAGTAAATGTGTCTGTGAGACGTGAATTCATTTGGAGCATTTATTTGTTAACAGCCTGAAGAATCAAAGAGGCCAGCAGGAAGTAATATTGGGGGTGTTCCTACAGGCATGTTGTGTGGAAAGTGCCCCCTGGAAATGATTTAAAGGCAGGCCTGGCATTTAAGGCTTCAGTAGGAAATAACAAAGCAAGGCATGCTGGACAGCGCAAACCGTTTAAAGTCCCACTTCTATCATTAACACCCACAACAAAAAAACAAGCAATGTAAGGCATGGCTTTTATTTGTCCTCCTGAGGCTCACGGGCAAACATTCCCTCTCGCTGAAATGGGATTTCAGCATTCTGCTTAGGCGGCCCCACCGAGGGCAGCATTCAGCTCTGAATCTGACCACGTTGCCCTCCAGATCCCTTTGTGGGCTGGTCCCTTCCAGCTGTTCCTAGTTCCCATTTAATTCAGCTGGGCTTGGCTCCCTCCTTATGCCGGGGACTAACCTGTGACAAAGTGCACGCCTTCCAGTGTGATATCCATGCCATTGATTGACCCAGACAAGGAACCTTCCAGCTCTCTGATCACTGACCCATCAAATACTTCCCAGTAGGCAATCTGGAATTCAGGAAAGAAGCATTCGGCAGGCGTCAGCTCAGTGGAATCATCCACACACAGGCTAACAAAAGATGGTTCTACTTTAAATAGAAGGTAGCAAAAATATACTCTGGGGTGATATGTCTGCTGAAATTATAAACAGGCTAAAGGAGGAGGGTGGAGAAACTATTTCAATATTTTTAGTATTGGGCTTTAAATTCACATCTATTTACAGAGATGCTGATGGGCTGGTAAAACCGGATTATGACAGAAAGTGCCTTTGCTTAGACTAAGCAGACTGAATCTGAGGCAGGCGGTAAAAGGAGGAAGGAAACCACCACAGAATCCAGTTTCCTGTGTGTGTTCCTACGGGAGAGGGAGGTTTCAGGCCTGCAGGAAGGGGAAGCGGTTCCTTCCTTCAGCTTGGGGAACCAGCCTGCAGAGAGTTCTAGAGACCAAGCCTTCCAAAGTCCCCTTCCCACTGCGGCCGATCTCCCCACCTCTTCCTCAGTCCACCCTTATTCCCACCTTTCTCTTCAGCCTCAAAGCAATAAAATATTCCACAGGGTGGATTTAAAGGCAAACTGATAGTAAGGTCACCTCCTGGGGGAGGGAAGGAGGTTTAGGAGTGGGGGCTGGGGGAGACAGACTCAAGGGAGGAAGATTTTGCTCTGAATGTACTGCTTTTATACTTTTTGAACTTTGAACTTTGTAAATGTACAACCTTTTCAAAAATAAAATTGCTTTCCAAACAAAGAGCTCTTGAGCAGGAATCAGAAGTGTGAACTCACATTTCACCCCCTTGTTTGTGAAATGTGATGTGTGTTTGATGCTGATGGAAACTTTCTATGGTCCACTAATTAGGTCAGGAATCGGTATTCAGAATCTAGCTAGAAATTGTGAATGCTACTTAAAAAAAAATTTTTTTTTTGCTTTATAATTTTGACTGGTGCTTGATTACTTCAAGAAAAGATTCTGTTTTCATAGCAAAAGCATAAAAGAGTATAAAAGCTTGCCAAAATCCTTGTTTCTCAGGAACCATATCTACATTAGTAGCTAGTGCCTGACCACCTGCTTTCTTGGCAAAAAGATCAAAGTGACCCTCTTCTGGGCAGCCTTATGGCATCTCAGGCTTTCCCAGGTATCCTCCACCTGGGCTGGTCTTCCCTGGGGTCTAAGTATGGCTCGGTCCTTCTGTCACTCAGGCCTCAGCTCAAATTAACCTTAGGGAGGCCATCGCTGACCATCCTCATTAAAGCAACTTCCTTCCACCCAGACAGTACAACCTAGTCTATTTTCTTTTTAGCCCTTTCAGAAACTTTATCATTCTGTTCACTTCTTACTCATAGTCCATTTATGTATTCATTTACATGTGTACTGAACCCGTTCCCTCCCACCCAAAATAACTCTCCACAGGATGTAAGCTCCACGACAGCAGGGACAGTGTTCTGTCCCCAACCCTCAGAATAGGTTGATAGATTTATGGCGTATGGTTTGAGTATTCTGGTGAAAATGCCAGTAAGAAGGAAGCAGGCTGTTTCAGTCTCATAAACTGAAACCTAGAATATGGTAGAAGCTTTATGAACCATAGAGCAAAGCATTTATAGAGGTGCTGTGATGAACTCCCTAATACCCATTCCACGCCAGTTGCAAGAGGAAGCCTATTTAGACCACAGGGGCGCCATGGGGTTGGTGGGTGGGCAGGCTTTTAATCCAGTTTGGGCCAGTGAGACACAAACTGAGAAGGCCAACCTACAGAGACTAGAAGGGAAGCCAATCTCCATGCCCTCCCACAACATTCCGTCTGGGTCAGCAAATCCTGGCTTGGACCAGGATTTCTTGCGTTTTTATGACAGTGTCTTTGAGCGGTAGTTCTCAATCACATGGAAAGCTTAGGCAGAAAAAAGCCCCACTCCTAAATTCTAGTTCTGTAGGGAGGCAGCAGGTGGAGAGAGGCATGTTGGGTATTTTTCCTACTATATTTTTACAACTTTTCACTCATCGACCTTTTCCGTAACTAGTGAGAAGATAAATATGCACCTTCTTCAGTGATCTCAAAGTCATCTCAAATCTGAATCAGGGTAGTCCAGATCTAACAATTAGACCAAGATCTGGCTCACCTGTAGAGCTGGACGACACCCTGGCATCCTTGTGCCCCTCCACGGGACTCTCTCCTGAGGCCTTTTGCTTGTTGCAAGGGGAAATGTTCCCCCCAATAGGGGGACCGGTCTTTACCCAAAGACATGGACTCCCCAGCTAAAGAAACTTTTGATATACCGATGAAGTAGAGCAATGAGAAATGAGGAGCTCTATTGTCATTCGATTAGAAATTAGTAAAAGTGACAGCTGGCTTGGACACAGCAATTCTGTTCCAGCCTCAGAAATTTCCTAATAATAAAAACTGATATTTATTGAGCACCCTAATGTGTTCCAGGCCCCCTGCTATTAGCAGTATGTGAGCAAGGCTGTAATCACCATGGCAGTTCTATGAGGTTGACAGTATCGTCATTTCCATTTTACAGACGAGGAAGCAAAAGCACCAAAAGGTTAGGTAGCATTTCCAAAGCCACGTGGCCGATCAACGGCAGAGCCTCCCTGTTTGAACTGGCATGGCTTGATTCTGGAGCCTGCACTATCGGCCCCCGTACTTGGCTTTTCTGTTGTACCAGGAAGATCTTGACTCTTGCTGACAGTACTTACCTTTCTGTCTGTCCCACTGGTGATGACCTGAAACTCTTCAGGGTGGTAACAAACACACTGGAATAAGGTGTTGGCCAGGATCATCTGATTCCTCCTAAGACGCCTGAAAAATAAACTCAAGAGCTGTGAAACTCTCTCTTTCCTAGAAAACATTTACTATTCAAACTGGATTTGGTACAAGCTTGGATTTGGGTTGATTTATCTATCCCAAACAGATTTCCTGTTAACTCTGTCCACCCCACTTCTGTATCCTCCGAGTGCACCTTACCAGGGGCAGTCAGAACATGCTGGGTGGGGTCCTTTTTTAAAGGTCAAGCACAGAACTCCATAGGAAGCCTCAAGTTCCCGTGAGAAGGAAGTAGCAGAGGCTGTACTTTATTCCTGAGGCCACCATTTTGCAGTGAATACCTTTACAAGCTGAGCAGCAAAGGATGGGGAAGGGCTTTTTTAAAGTGGATATTATTGGGCTTTAACTCTAGGGATTTGGGTTTGGGAGGCTGGGGGAGACCCATACATTTGCATTGTAATCAGCACCAGGTGATTCCATGTGCAGATAGTTTGAAAACCATTGCTTTAGCTACTATACTAAGAAATATATAAATCAGGCTTCTCCTTCCATAGGAGATAGGTGACCATCTCACAGGCCAGGCTCTGCTGGCTGCAAAAAGGCACCTTCTGCAGTTTCTTCTCATTAGGGAAGTTTTCACACAGGGTTTCTGAGCTGAGCATTTTAAAAAGATTTTGGTACAAATTAACCAAATATGTCTGCTACATAAAAGGGAGGCTTTAAAGATTTGAGGTGGTCACAAGCATCCACAGAAATAAGTTCGGACATGCCCTTCTCGTTATGTATTTTCCCAATGGGAAGTTCAGGAGTAGGCGAACATGACCCGTAAGTGCAGCCCGTGGACCAACCAGGGGCATCACTCGGGAGCTTGTTAGAAATGCAGAATCTTAGGCACCACTCTAGACCTACTGAATCAAAATCTACATTTTAACAAGCTCCCCAGGCGGTTACTGGTCACATCAAGGTTAGAGACACAGGGAGGTAGAAGACAGAGGTTTGCTTAGTTTGGGGTTTTTTTTTTAAGGCACATTAAATAAAAAGTATTCTGCCTTTGCCTTTAGTTCCAGTCTCCTCTCTTCAATCAAGAACATCTCATATTCTTATACAATATCTGTATCTATAGCTATATATCCCTATGTCCTTTCTCCCAGCTTCGTACTCATCCAAGTCTCTGTTGCAGTTATCACAGTGGGGGGGCATCTTAGGAATGGTAGAGGGGTGCTAGGCAGGGAGAGGGGTTGGAGGAATAGGGTCTAATTCTAAGTAAAAACAAGCAACAAACATGCTTACCGAAAATAAAACACTTATTGAAAAGCCTTTGAATTACTCCAAAAATAAAGTTCACATTTTGGTCCAGTGACCTTGGAGTCAGCCACTCTATGGGGATAGTATTGCGCTTACAGTAGGAGAGGTCCCCGAGGATGAAGAGAAGGGCAAATTCACACTCCTCATCCCCACTCCTACCCCGTCCCCCATGGCAAGCTCATTCTGGACTTGACTGGACTGGGCGGAATGCCAAGAGGAACTGCCTACATTATTTAAGTTATTTCCCTTCTCCCCTTTGGGGGGATTCTCAGAGTTGCATTAGTATAAGTTAAATCATGCTTCACTGTGTGTATCCGTAAAGCTACTTCCCATCCATCCAGAAATTTCTAATGTCCTGCTCTTCCTGGAAATGACACCCTTGCTACCAGCATCTGTAAACTCTGAGCAGTCATGCAGATGAATAGCTTCTGGTGAGCATCCCTTTACTGTCGCCTTAAATAAGATTCCCACCCTGTGTGTGAACCTTCTGTCAAGTTCGATCATGTGTCTTGCGTCCCTTTGCCCTCCCCATCACAGATAACCTACACAAGGTCCCAAACGATGCAGGTCCCATCCGTGCTGGCGGTGACACACTCCGCGTTGTCCTTCTTCACCCGAATGCAGGACACAGACGACTTGTGCTCCTTCAGAGCCTCCTCCAGCTTCTGGGTCCGGCAGCCTATCTGCCACACCCTCACCTGAGAGCCACACACCCAGGCTCAGTACAGACGGGCACTTTCGAAGGGATAAAAAGATTCCAAGAGCTTTTTCACCTCTGCTGTGCTGGACTTGTTTTTTTTTTTTAATTTCCTGTTCTCATCACGGTTGAGCGGGGTAGGAAAGCTAAGTTGGAGGGCAGGAGCATTCATCTGTGGAGCCAGGAAAGTGCTACCACTGACCCTACCCCTGCTTCTAATTTGAGGGCTGAGAAATTTATCAGATACCCGCTACTAAAACCCACACTGCCAGGGCTGCTGCTAAACCAAGGGAAGTAATGTGTCTACTCATTTCTGCTGAGCGTTGCTCTCCAATTTTGGGTACCATCAGGAAATCTCTTGGGTACCCATAGCCATATTTAAACTTGCACCGCAGCTGCTTAATTTTAATCATTTAAAATAACCAGTGCTCAACCTTGGCACAGTCAATACCCACTTTCTATGATGAATATTCTCCATCACCCCTTTACTATTCTGAAATGAAACCCATAGGTAATACAACTACCCACACACAAAATTCCACAACAGCCCATATGATGCCCTAGTCGGCAATAAAAAGGATACGTAAAAGGAAAGTTATTTATCTATGTCTTATAATAAACACGGTCACAACTATACCAGAAGACATAATAACCTAGTCAGAGGCATATACCGTCTTATAGTGAATATGTTGGACTTCTGAAAAATAAGAGAAGGAATGGCTTTTTGTGAAATAAAATTATTTTGTGTGAAAGAACCGTAGCTGAGGTGAGCACTAGACTAAAAACGAGTGTTAGGATAAGTAATAACAGACTAACTTATTTATACCCGGTAAGAGCAAAATAAGCTTAAATGAAGGAAGGAAAGCACTCTAAGATATTTTCTTAGTAAAGAAGATGAGGAAACATGAAGTTATCTCAAATGAGCTGGGCCAGATTCATTTCTACAGTGTCCAAATGATTCCCTGTGTTCTGACCTGGGATGGAATAATGACTATTGCCAAAGAAAACAAATCTCCCATCTTAAATGCCCACTGCATTTGGAAGCATACATTCACTCTTTAGCAATGATATTCTAATTTTCTTACTACTATGGTGTGGGCACCAGCCAAACAGCCCGAGACTGGAACTTTAGATGTGCTGGGCATTGCCCTTTAGGAGTGGGATTGCAGGGAGGTGTGGGCATGCATGGAGGGAAGAGGACAAGGTGTTGGGACCAGGGTCTTCAAACTCTGGCAATGGCCATTTGCTAGTGAAAATGAAGGTAGTTGAGTATTTCAGCAACTACTGCGTTATTCATACCAGTGCACGCCTGCTGCAAACCTGGTCTCTAGCACTTACAAAGACCTTCTAGACTATGTCTTTTGGAAGGAAAGGTCTGTGATAGCTGCATGGAGAATGGGAAGAGAAGCTGACATTGTTCTGTGAAAAGATAGCCGTGCAGAGCCAAGGGCAGTGAATAGGTAACATGTGATTTCCTCGGCAGCTCTCATCACCCTGGGCTCAGGCACCTAGAACACCAGCGGTCTGGTTCAAACCCAGTTGAGGCATCAGCAAGACAGATGTCCCAGAAGGCTGGGGGAGCAAGCAAGGGTGCTGAGGGTGTCAGCAGCAGCGTGGCCGAAGGGATGAGGGAAGGGAGTAAAGCCATGAGGTGGTAGACCGAGAGCAGGCAGATGGTCTGAGGCTGAGAATGTCTATGGAGCACCTGGAATGTGCCTAGTCCTGATGACCACGGGCTCTGAAGGTAAAATGCACACCAGGTTTTGAAGAATTAATACAAGATAAAGAGTGTAAAAATCTCTCATTAATAAGAGTATTGTTATCTTCACTTTACACACAGGAAATGGAGCAGAGAGAGACCACACAGCGGAGAAGTGGCAAAAGTGAAATTTGGGCTCAGGAAGCATGAGTCTGGATCCCAGACGCTCAGATGCTCATCAGTCTGGCCCAAAGTCTTCTGAAGGCCATATCAAGATGCTGTGCCTTTCTTTCCCTGGTAAGTAATTCCTGTGATTGCATGCAGAAAAGAAAATGTGCTATGTTGAGAAAGGGAAGGCTTTTAAATAGCAAAAGAGTTGGGGAGGAGGGCAGGAGAAACCCTGAGACGAATGTGTGAGTGAAAGATGTTTTAGAAGCCTTGAGATGATGAAGGAAAAGGTCAAGTGTAATAATTTTAAATGAATGGTCAAAATGTCTGGGTAGATTGAAGAATTTATTCTAAAAATAGCATCTTCTTTAAAAGATAAGATAAAGACAATTTATATAACTGTGGTCTTTGAAGGAAAAGAATAAATATTCTAAAACCCTGGCAAAACGCCAACCTCGACTCCACCGAGAATGCTTTTATGTTTGTATCTCAAATGTCCTTTCTGTGAACAAATACATTTATATGCATATTTATATTATCAGAACTCCAACTTATGTATTTTAGGGTTTCGTCCAAATCTGAATTTGGTCCTGCTTGACTCCTAGTACAGGTTAAAAAAATTTTTTTAATCAAATAAGTGGCCTCCTATGAGGCCGTTACTCTAAGTTAAGGGCTATTTGAAAAAGATTCTGCCTTTAAGAACAATACCTCCCCTTCGCCACCGCCGCTGATGACCCTTTTACAGTCGCTGGTGGTGGCGATGGCTGTCACTCCGATCCTGTGGGCATTGTTAATGACATATATCAACCGGCCTGTCTCTGGGGCGAAGGCTCGGATTTTCCCGTCGTCCCATGCTGGCATGAAGGAGAAACAAAAGGCAAGCAGGATCAGTGTATTCATGCTCTCTCTGTAGACTGTTACCCTCCTACATTATAAATGAGGTTTGGGATTGGGAGGCAGTCATGGTGATGGAGGAAAGAGGCTGGTCACCCCCAATTGCCAGGAAATCACACCCTCTTTCCTCTGAATCCTCAAACTGGTCACACCTGGCTAAGGGAAATGAGTGGCCTTAGTTGAACCTGCCTCTAGGTGCATCCCAGTCCAGCAGAGAGAAGTTGGGGTGGGGAGGAAGGAGGGAGGCCAGCTCACCTTTCTCACAGGCTGCAAAACTTGTGCATTCAACTAGCTAGTTGATATTGCACCTGGGACATAGAACTTAACACCTTCAAGTAAATGGTGGCTTCCCATCCCTCCCCCTCCCCTTGAACCTGATGCTCCTTCCCCCGGTCCCACCATCTTCCCCATCTCAGTGAAAGGTGCCACCATCCATCCAGTTGTTCAACCCAAGAACTTCAGAATCATCCTTGATTCCTCTCTATTCCACTGTCCAACCCAAGCCAACACCTTGTCCATCAGCAAGTTCCATCAAGTCTACAGTTGAAAAACATCCTGAATCTGACCACTTCTCAGCCCTTCCCCTGGGACCACCCTTGTCCATGCCACCAGCATCTCTCTCCTGGATTATTACAACAGCTTCTTCCCTGGCCTTAGACTCTTGCCCCCCTGCAATCAATTATTTATGCAGGGGCCAGGGTGAACTTCTTAAAATCATGCTACCTCCTTGATCAAACTTTCAGAAGCCTTTCCCACCTACAGTGAAAATCCAACACCTTATCCTCCACAGATAGTAGTGTCTCTGTACCCACCTCAATTTCCTCCATACCACTCTCCTTCAGTTCTGACCCCAGCCTTACCACTAAGCTGCAGATACACTACTGGTCCTCTTTCTGTTCTTCAAATATGCCAATCAATTTCCCACCTCAGGGCCTTTGTAGTTACTGTCCCTTCTGCCTGGAATGCTCATCCCCTAGGCCTTAGGTGACTCACTCCTTCTCATGGGCTTGAGTGTCATCTCTTGACCTTAGCATTTTTAAATAAGTTACTCCGGCAAAGACTTGAGGAAGTTGGGGGGGTGAGTTATGAGGCTAACTGGGGAAAGAACATTCCAAGCAGACCAAATAGCTAGAGCAAAGGCCCTATGCACAGTGTGTTTCAGGAACAGCAAAAGAAAAGAAAATATGACGAGAGAGGGGTGAGTGGTAGGAGGCAAAATCAGAGGTGAGAAGGTGGAGGTGGGAAGGAGAAAAGGTCATGTAGGCAACTGTAAAGACTTAGAGATGAGTCCCAAAAATGGCTTGATCTGATTTACATTTTAAAAAGAGATCACTGGCTTCTGTGTTGATAACAGACTGGAGAGAAGGGTGGTAGGCAAGGGTAGAAGCAGGGAGACCTGGTGCGAAGCTACTAGAATAGTCTAGGAGAGAGATGGTGGTGGCTGACACAGGTTGGAGATGGGGAGAAGCGACAGAATCTTGGGTATGCTCTGAGGGGAGAGCCACTGGGGCAAACGGATATGGGGTGTAAAAGAAAAGGAGGAAGTGATGACTCCGAGATTTCTGACCTGCGGGTTTGTTAGCTCTAAGTGTAATGTAAGCCGAGAGCTCCTGGGGTCACCTACGTGGAGAAGACATGCCCAAGGGAAAAGCCAACACAGAGGAAACAAAGGCAATAAAAATGGGGATGAAATGGGTTCCTAGTATCACCATTTAATAATAGCTGTACTGAAAGATCCACTTGACTTTGAATGAATGTGAATAAGTGAGTTTACTTTTTGAGCCCTGGGTAAATTTGCATATGGATTGAACATAGGATGATACTAAAAAATATTATTTTTAGAGATTCATTTTGAAGTATTTAGAGGTAGAATATCATGATGTTTAAAGTCATAATATTTGGGCATAAAATAAATTCCCTTTGAGGCGTAACATAGATTAAGTCAGGTTTTTTATCTCTTGAACAACAAAAGGGGTTCTAACACAAGTGCCCTGTACTAAGGCCTCCAGTCCATTTTGTAATTGAATTCATAAGTTTCTCTACTAGAGTGAAAGCTACCTGTTATAGGCAACAGTGTGGGAGAAGGGAAATTGTTATTTGGTAATTCCTAGCTCAGAAAGTCTCCCAGCTGGAAGGGAACTCCAAAGTGGGGCTGGGTGAGAAGCGAGTCGGAGGTGGACGGTGGAAGGCTGTTCCAGGTTATCCACACGTGGAGGCCGGCATAGAGGGAGAATGACAGGGTCCAAAGCCACAAGCCAGAGTCCAGAACCAAACTTTGGTATGTGAGTGTTACCCGAAATGATGCTCTTGCCGTCTCTCATGAAGTCAATGCCGCGGCAGGTCATGTTGGGTACAGTGATCCGCAGCAGCTCCCTGTTGGACAGCGTGTGCCACACCCTGATGTCTTTCTTGGCACAGGTGGCAAACAGCTCAGCAGTGCCACTGTGGAGAAGCAAGCCACCAGGAGAATAAGAGATGCAGCCATAAAATGCACACCGTGTTTCTTAGATGCGTATTTGACACTAAAATGAGTTCCATAAGGATGTAGGGAAGGAAGCCTTTTAGACATAAATTATCTTGAGGCTTAATGGCCTTATAGATTTCTTGTATAAAATGGCATTTGATGCCCATGAATCACGCATGGACCATCTTTTGTAGTCCTTTCCCTTTGGGAACAGTTGGAATAAAGTTACTCAAGAAGGAAATGTCGATTTAAAAGTCTTTTAATGCCTTGGTAGACTGGAGGATAATAAGTAACATTTTTTTAGGTAAAATACACTTTGTGGAATATTTACATTAAAAGGGGCTACACAAAACTTTTCCTGAAGTGGATAACTTAAAATTTCAAAGTAGAAAATGAATTCATGTTTATAGATAATCCAAAATATGACTTTGCTTAGTTATAAGAAAATATGAGATTGTGGACAAAAAAAGAGAATCCCAGAGCAATTGGTCTATCAGGTTTTTTTTTTAAAGGACAACTTGTAAATAGAATGAAAAATACTAATATGTCAAAAAATTACAGATTATTCCAATTTGCATAAGAAAAAGGATTAATACTGGAATACAAGAAACACTATCTGCTTTGTAAGTATGCATTTCCAGTTATAGTTTATGTGGAGACAGAATTAACTAATGTTCTATTGCTTATGTAGTGGTTACACAGGTATATAAAATTGTCAGAATGCATTGAACTGAACACCTAAGAATATATTATTGTATGTTAGTTATACTTCAGTTTTTTAAATGTTAAGGAGTCATAATTAATCCAATAGTTAAGGGATCCAGCATAAAGAAAAAATGGACAAGTTTTTAAATTTATCTCAATTTTAACCCTGTAAAATATTTAAAATACGCTAAAGAATATAGAGTAGTACATAATGAACAGTCACATAACTCAGCTTTTTTCATCTTAACATTCTGTCGCATTTGTTCAGTTTTAACCCCTAACAACAAGCCCTCATAAGCCTCTCCCTGACTCCATTCATCTTCCTGGGGCAGTAATCATATCCTGAATTTGATGTATAACAGATTTGTTATTTTTCTTGTATTTCAATTCTGTGGGCCTAAAAAGTAAACTGCATTGCAAGAAAAAAAAAAAGAGTGAATGTTTATTCACTATCTCTTATTTTAAAATCTACTCACATTGGAAAATAAGTAGATAATAGGAAAACAAGTGGATATTTTCTACATATGTATCTTTGGGGCTCAGGGATAAAATTATAATTCTGGACTAGTTATTTAGAAAGAGTAAATGCTGGGACAGACAACAGATGAGATGGAGTTCCTTGCCAGACATTCCTGATTAACAGAGATCAAATCAAACCAATCTTAGAAGATAATCATTTAAAAGGAGAGATGTTTTATATCAGATATTGCCTTCAGTGAATGAGCTCCTTCTTTGAGAAAAGTAAGCTCTTAAAGCCATGTATGGACTCATCAAGAAAGTCAGATATCATGGAATGAATGTACCTAATCAGCTTTCCAAACCTCTCCCTAACCTAATGGTTAATCTAATTCCTCAGGAATTTAGTCCAAAAAATGAGCCATCTGAGTAGAACATTGTCCTTAGTTTAGAATCTGAAAGGCTAAGTTCCAGAAAAAAAACAGATTGGATCATGATGGTACACTAGGCACACATGTTTCCTCCTTCCCACCTAAAATCCCATGAAATGAAGGTCTAGAGATAAGGGCAGAGATAAATGATGTAATGTGTGTGCGTGTGTGTATATATATATACACGCACACACATTATATATATACATATACATTTTTTTCCCTTAATAATACAGGAAAGCAAGAAAGATTATCATCAAATGGGCCAGAAACACTGAGAATAAAAGAAATCAGCCAGATTAAAATCTATAGGGAAACAGAACTGGAGAAAAACACAGCTCAAAAGGACAAGAAGAGGGTACTTTTTATAATGTAGGAGCAGTGAAGTGGTCATACGACGTTTCCACAGATGACAAGTACAATAACTGGGTAAAATTACCAGAACCAAAAATCCTAAAGACACTGAAAACATTTAAAAGCAGAAATCAAGAAAAGTTTGCTCTTGTAAAAGTGCAACTGGAAAGGGTTAATAATTGTTACTGTGCTTTCTATCCTGAAGGTGCCCAGAACTCCCACAGCTATGGTGTCTGTAGAAAAAGGTGGTAGGAAAACCGCAGCCTTACCAGCTAAACAGGCCATAAATTAGAGTTAGGGGCTGGAAATCAGCTGGAATTTTAAGGCCAAATCCTGGCAGTAAGAGAACAAAGGGAGTAAAACCTAAATTCAGAGTCTAAACACTGCCCAGATTTCTGTCTGCTGAATTTCTTCCAGGAGGAAGAAAAACCAGAGACCAGAAGTGACTCTAATTTTCTTTTATTCCATTAATTTTATTTATTTATTTATTCTTAGGATTCTGTTTTTGCAGGCAGACCCACGTGGGATCACTATGAGACTTTCTTGCCTTTTTAACTAAATGCATTCATCAACTGTGCTCAGCTTGGCACAGTGGCAGGAAGCTGAACCTTAGAGGCTTAAAGTGTCAGAAGCCAGAGCCTAAGGTTGTAACAATGCCTGGAATTAGGGAGAAATCCCTACAGGCAAGGAAACCAGGAAGAGGATGAGTTTCATCTCTACATAAATCCCTGGATGACTAATTACGCAAGCTCACAGGAAAACCCAAAACCACTGTAAAATAGTAGCAGTGGAAAACCATGAAAACATTGGCTTCTGTATACCATGAGGAAGACAAGCTGGCAGTTTGTGCTCAGGCCAAAAATCCTCAGGGAATACTATGGAATTCAAAGTTTCTATAACATAGTATTTATAATACTGAGTTTTCAACAAAAAATAATTGAGCATGCAAAGAAATAGGAAAATATGGTTCAGGAAAAAGGCAAGCAAAAGAAACTAACTCTAAGTAGACTGAGGTATTGGATTGCCAAAGACTTCAAAGCAACTATCAAACATATATTCAAAGTATTAAAGGAAACTGATATTAATGAATGGAAGAACTAGACATTAAAAATGTATATATATATATATAATATATATATATAAGTTCTATAGGTGAAAAGGACAGTAACTGAAATAAAAAAAATTACTAGATGGGCTCAACAGACTGGAGATGGCAAAAGAATCTGTGAACTTGAAGGTAGATTTAATAGAAATTACATGATGGAGAAAGTAGAAAAACACTGAAGAAAAGTGAACAGCCTAAAGATCTGTGGGACAATATCAAATTTTTGACATGTGTAACTTGAATCTCAAGACAGGAGAAGAGAAAAGGTGAAAAATCTTGAAGAAATAATACCTGAAAACTTTCCAATTTGGTGAAAACATCAGCTTACAGATCCAAAACTCCTAACAAACCCTAAGCAGGATAAACACAAAGAAAACTACCTCAAGACATATCATAGTCAACCCAATGAAAACAAAACAAAACAGAGAGAAAATCTTGAAAATAGATGTTGTAATGATAAAAACTACACAGTACAAAGAGGAGAATGATAAGAATATACATGATGAGTGCTTATTAGAAACTATGGACGCCAAAGGCATTGTAATGATGTATTCAAATTAATGAATGAAAGGTGTCGGTCAAGAATTCCATAACCAGTAAAACAACTATTCTTCAAAAGTGAAAGCTTTAAAAGGTATTTCCAGATAGACAAAAGTGGGGAGAATTTTTCATCAGAGACCTATATTTAAAAAAAAAGTGCTAAATAAAGTTCTTTAGGCTGAAAGGAAATAATACCAGGTGACAACTTAGATATTTAAGAAAGAATGAAGAGCATCAGAAATGCTCAAATATGTGGGTAAGCACA
The DNA here is from genome assembly GCA_029783875.1 of Phataginus tricuspis. Classification (NCBI taxonomy): domain Eukaryota; kingdom Metazoa; phylum Chordata; class Mammalia; order Pholidota; family Manidae; genus Phataginus; species Phataginus tricuspis. Next base: position 11,928,791 of record JAQQAC010004778.1, on the reverse strand, counting down.
AAGGGTTTATCTTTTTCTTTCCTTTTATTCTCTTAAATTCTTGAAAAGTTTATTACTGTTAAAGCAAAAATTATAATATTGTATTGATAGATTTATAATATAAATTGGTACACATGGAAACAGTAGCACTAAAGATAAGAGTGTTGTTAAAGGAAATATATTGTTGCAAAGCTCCTATACTGTATTTTACTTGAAGTAGTTCCAACATTAACTCTAAGCAGACTGTGACAGGTTAAAGATATATGTTGTCATCTTTAGAGCAACCACTAAAAAATTAATGCAAAGATGTATAGCAAGAAAGCCAAGATAGCAATTAAGTCAGTAGAACACTTTAAATGGAATGCTAAAAAATTTTTTCTGATTTAAACAAAAGTGGCAGGAAAGAAGTAATAAAAGAACAAAGAATAGATGAGACAAAAGGTGACAAATAACAAAATGTAAGATTTAATACAACCATATCAAAAATTACATTAAATGTAAGTGGACTAAACATTTCAAATAAAAAGTGGAGATTATTAGACTGGATAGAAAAAGCAAGACTAATGTGCTATTTCAAGGGATGCACTTTAAATATAAAGATCCAAATATCAAAAATACATATTGAAAATTAAAAGATATTTTAAAAGGAATATCATTCAAAGAGTAAGAAAGCTAGAATGAATATATTAGTAGCATACAAAAGAGATTTCAAATCAGAGAGAATTACCATAGACAAAGAGGAATACTTAATAGAGATAAAAATTGTCAATACCATTTGGAAGATATAACAACAACCATATATGTATACATGTCTATATACCTACACATAATAACAGAGCTTTAAGAATATAGGTAGCAAAAACTGACAGAAATAAAGGGAGAAATCTACATTCATTACTTGAGTCTTAAACACATTTCTCTCAGTAACTAATAAAACAAGTAGACAAAAAATCACTAAGGATAGGAACATTATAAAATCACTAGGATAAGGACATTAACAACATTAAAACCTTCCATAGATAAAAAGAAATGACCTCCAAAGTACATTTGAATTATTCCATTTACATAAAATTCAAAAGCAGGTAAAATTAATCCATGGGGCTAGAAGTCTGGATAGTGATTATCTTTAAGAAAGAGGATGAGGGTAGTGATTGGGAGGGGTGTTTTGGGGTGATGGAAATATTCTTGCTTGACCAGGGTGTGGGATATAAGTAGGATATTTCATTGAGGTGGTTTCCTTGTGATTTATGTACTTTGGGCATGTACATTATATTTCAATGCAAAGTTCATTAAAATTATTTTTAACCTAGCCCAATTATCACTCAAGTCTGAGCGTAAAACAAAGATACATTCAAGTAAGTAAGGACTACATTTTCTATACAGAGATTCTGAAAGAATTATCAAACAAATGAAAAAAAAAGAGAGGGAGATGTGTGAGAAAAAAAACAGTGATTAAAGCAAAAAACAGAAGTCATAGTAATTAATTGTAAAAAAACAATAATAATATAATCTGGATCTATAATTCCAAATAATGTTAGCATGGGAGATGACAAGAGAAAATAAAGAGGGAAATAAAATATACTGAGACTCTTGCTTCTTTGGAAAATCTGATACAAATGTTGGTTAACTGTAGTCTTTGCCAGAAAAATGTTTAAATACATTAAAATTCAGGGGTAATTACTAAATGAATAAAAATAAAATGAAGAGATTCCAAGTCATGGGCATTAGAGAAAGGAAAGACTGGATCAAGTAAAGATGATCATTGCATTAAAAGATAAGGAAAGGAAAAATGAAAAAAAGAAACATATTAAATAGACAATATCTATAAACTTAGGCTAGATAGTAATAAGTATGAATGGGTTAGATTCTATTAAAAGACCAAGACTTATCTAAAATTAAGCAATGCTAATAGGTTGAAAATAGCATGGGAAAGGATACTCAGTTTCTTTTGCTACAGTAGATGTTCTGTAATAAATATTAGCTTATATACAATTGGTAAATAGGTAAATGATAGCAGAATATTGCAGAAATTGCATTTGTTCATACATATTTTTCCCACTATATGAATGCTTTGGTACACAATAGCAGCTGAAAACTAAGTACATTAACACCCCTAAATTAGAAGTAAAGGAAGAATACAGTTTTGTACATGATACTCATTTACTCCATGTTCTTCCTCTTCTCCCAGTGGTCTCCACAACTCAGTGGTGTAGAAGGAGAATGCAAGGGGGAAAGGGGTAGTGACCATTAGTAGGTCTCATTTGGGGTAATAGATGTTCTAAAATCAGATTGTGCTGATTAGATTACACAACTGTAAATATGCCAAGAAACGTTAGATTGTACATTCTAAATGGGTGAACGTTATGGTATCTAAATTATATTATAATAAAGCTTTTTTTAAAAAATGGAAAGAAAAACAAGAGTTACAAAACCTGAATAGGCCAATAACAATTTAAGAATTGAAAAGATAGTTAAAAGTCTACTCATAACAGGCACCAGGATCAAATAATTTTACAGATTTGAGTCCACCAAGCTCCTTAGAAAAATAGGAAAAAAATAAGACAGAAAGGAAATGACTAATCAATTTCAAAAAAGATTCACCGCCGGCCATTTTAGTTATTAGAAATATTTGGAAGAACCATCATGACTCAGGGAACCAAAAATACATTTCATGATCTTAAGGATGGAGTTTTCAAAGGAGTCTTGCTACCTATAGAACAATAATTTTGAGTTTTATAATGTGTTTCAATATCAGAGAATGGCAAACTATGACTGAAGCTCTTGATATCAAAACTGCTGGTGGTTATTTGTTTCAGTTATTTGCTGTGGGACTGACTAAGAAATACAGCAACTAGATCCAGAAGACCTCTTGTACCCACTACCATTAAGAATCCCATATCTGAAAGACCTAAGAGACATAAACAAAGTGTTTGAAATAAGTTTGAAAAAAAAGCGCCAGTAAGCTTTTTCCAGACAGCAGTGGGAAAACAGAAATGTTTTGCCGTCTATCTAAATTTTCCATGATAGATTTGTTAGAAAATCCAACATTCCAAAGAAGCCCAAATTTGAATTGTGAAAACTAATGTATCTGCATGGGGACGGCAATGGGAATAATCTTTGTTAATAAAAATTAAATAACAATAATAATCAAATATAAGTGTTATATATTATGATGATATTAAATAACAAAGATTAAAATAGACTCTAATAGAAAATTTAAAAAGAAAAACCATAATTATCCTAACATATTGAAAATGCATTAATAAAATGAAGTTTCCTTGCACACTGCATCAGATGTTCATTTTTTATTGTTTTTAGGGGCAAAAATATTTTCCTTTTCTACTTACAATGGAAAGGCAATGTCCTGGACAGCTTCAAAGTGACAAGTTGCAATGAGAGTCTCTTTGAAATCTGTGAAGTTGACACGATAAATCTGTGATTCTTCTGTTCCTACGAAAAACTGGTGTCCTTCCCCTCGAAGAGTGATAGAAGTGATGGCACCTTGTAACTGGATTTTCCTTTGAAGAAAAGCATAGAGGTGAAGTAGATTCGTGAAGTCCATGAGTATTTATTAACCATCTGAAGTATTACGGGGGACATAAATCAGGCATGTGACCTAGGACATCCTTCAAGGAGGTGACACAATTGGAAAGGCAGGAGTTTATACACAATTTTGGGTACACATGGTCAGCACAGGGAAAGGCCAGCAGAGTTTATATTCCTTCATTTGTGAGACATAGTATGAAACAGGTTATGCAATACAGGTGGGATTTGCATAGAAAAAACATTCTAGGCAGGCATATGGACACAAATGGCCATGCAATTAAATACTTGATTAATTCCATTTCTGGGAAATAATCCTAAAATTGGGGGGAAAACCTTTATGTTAAAGGATGTTATTATAATTGTATTTAAAGACTGAAAAGTTGGAAACAACCTAAACATAAAATCATAATGAAATAGTTAAATGTTCTTTAAAACCATGTTTAAGGGATTATGGAGTACATGCATATTTTACCACAGGAACAAAAAAAGGTTATGTAGTGATATAGAAAATGTTTATGATGTTTACAACAAGTAAAAAAGGTAGAATATAAAGTTTTATATACAAAACAAGTACAATTATTTTAACATTTAAATGAATAACACAGATAAGAAGAAACACCAAAGTGTTAATAGTGGCTATATTCACCAAAGTTTTCAAAGATTATTTTATCTTCCACATTTCAGATCCCTCTGCTCCCCAAATGTTTAATGAATATGAACTTTTTTTAAGAAGAATATATAAATGAATGAGACCCTAGAGACCCATTCTTGCTCTGCAACTAAGTTAGTTCAACAATAAGAATTCAGTGGGGATTCTAGTTCAAGGAGCCAGCATGAGAAATGCAGTATTTCACAAAGACAAATTTGTTGGTGGGACACAGAACAGTTAATGAAGAAAGGATGGACCCCCAAGTCATATCCCAGCTTCCTCACTAACTAGAGCTCTGTGACTCTAGATAAACTGCCAAAAATCTCTGGACCTCGGTTTATTCAACTACAGAATAATTCCTCCTCTACAGAGTTGTAGTGAAGATTTAATGGAGGTAATGTACATGCGGCCGTAGAGGGCTGTCAAGAAATATTGGCTATTGGCGTCTGGGCTCCCTAGAAGACAAGATAAAGCCCAGGACTATAGGGGTAAAGTCAGGGCTCCAGTGGTCTGTTTTCTCTTTCTACTTCCCTTTTAGTCTCCATAACTTCTCCTGTGAGCTGCTTCCTCGATCTATTAAATCTGCCTTCCCAAGGAGGCAGAAATCTCTCCATCCAATTTGAGCCTATGCTGTCACAGAAGGTTAGTTTGGAACATATATTAGAAATCTTGTAATAACTGCTTTGAATCTAATTATCTTCATTCCAGTGGAAATTTTTGTGCATTAGAAACAAGGAATTAAAAAATTAGGGGATTCATTTTTAAATTTTTTTGGGGGGGTTAATTTTTTATACTTACCTCACCTATTCACAGTCTACCTAACATTGTTCTGAAGTTGCCTCTCTCCTATTCCCTTCATACAAACACAAAACTGGTCCAAGTATATTCTCAGTAAGACCTATCCTGAGCACTGAATTTAAAATTGCAGTCTGTCCCCTGCCCCCCCTCAAACGTGGATCCCCTTTCTCTCTACATCCTACTCCACCTGTCTCCGTTGCACTCATCACCCTTTAATACTATGCGCTACTTGTTTGTTTTGTTTATTCTGTGGTCTTTTCCCTCTTGCTAGAATGTAAGTTCCATGAGGGCAGGGGTTTTTTTCTTCATTTTTGTTTGCTTTAGCCATTGACATACCCCAAACACTCCCAGAAGAGTCCCCCGTACCTAGTGAATGCTCAGTACAGATCTGAAGGAAGAGAGCCAATACACGACATCAGCTTCTTTCTGCAAGGCATGCACAGGTACCCCGGGCCTCCTTTGAGCTGGCAGAGGTCACATGGAGCATATCTAGGGGGATCTGGCTTTGTTGAAGCTAGTTCAATTTTTGCCTCTGCGCCTCTGTGAAATATATTTCCTGACCTCACTATCCAACAAGATCACCCCCTTCTCTGATAATCCCTACAACATCCATGATATATTTTACTTTATCTGGACCATGAGATTTGTGTTTCTATATTATCTTGTATTATAGTGACTTTTTCATGTGACTTTTATCTCCAAACCAGACTGTAGGTTCTGGGAGGGCAAAGACCATATCTGATTTTACGTTTTAAAAACATTAGTACATTTGTTTGGATGGGGGTACTCAATAAATACTCATTAATGACAATGTATAAAGCTTTTTCATTTTGTTTTAATTAGATAAGCCATGAAAAGTATATAGCATAGTACCTGGTACATAGAAATAGCTGGTAATGTTGGCTATTTGTATTAAAACTTGTATTCAAATGTATTGGCTACTAGCATAGTGCCTGCTATCTACCTATGTAATAGGTACCCATTGCATAACAAATTTCATTGAATAAAAAAATTCTGAAAGCCTGAAATTTGAGGTTATTTGTTGGATACGTTTATAACAGCATATTTTCTCTGTCACTGCTCAATGTATTAGCTAAATAATAATATACATACTTATTAGAAGGGCAGTATCTCTCTGGGCAATAGTGGACTACTTTGGCTGGGTTCAGCATAAGCCATTGTCTTCTCATCGGCAAAGAAACTACCATCTGTTGTGATTCCAACTACTGATTTTAACAGTAAGAGGAATTCTTTAACCAACTACCACATTGCCAGTATAGCTTAGCTGCTGACTTTAAGCAAACCTCCCTCTGGTGAGTCTCTCCCCAACCCAACCCCTGTGGAGCCTGGAACTTACTTGATGGGTTTGTAGGTGGGGCTTTTACAGAAAACCAGCAATCCGGCTCCAGAGCCCACTAACAAACCCCCCATCTTCAGGCACTTGATAGCTGACACTCCCTGTGGGGAGAAACAGCATTAAGAAAAAGCACAAAGGGTTTCCTCCTTAGGAATCAATGTGGACCTGACACAATGCGCCTGGCCGGGATATGTCAGTGAAGCCACACATTGCTTGGGTGAAGCTCCTGGTGGTACTGCCTGGGGTGCACCGTGGGGCTGGCCAAAAGGGCTCAGCACCAACTGGAAGTAGCCCTCCTGGGCCTGCAGGGAGCAAACAGGCTTCCCAAACTTCCTCCCTTTGGAACCACCTGTGTGCTTTGAATATATTAAGAATTAGCACTTTGTATCCACTCAAATAAAGTTAGAGCAAAAGGCATAAGGAAGCACAGCCACATTATTAGTTCCTTAACTGCCACTTTTTTCACCAGAACTTAATTCTGCTAGAGCAAAGAGACTGTATTTGACATCCAAAGAAAGCATGAAAGACTCCATATTGTTGTTGACTCTATTTCCTGAACTAAAGCATGCAGTACATAATCTTACCATAACAGGAAATGTTTGAATTCAAAGCCATCTTCAAAGTTTGCAGATGTATAATGGCCATTTTATAGCACCTACTCTGAAGATCTGATTTTAAACTGTGCATGACCAATATTTTCTTTTAAAACTTTCAATAATAATATAGCTAATGACTTTATAGGTTTGTGTCTTAATGATATTTGATACTATAAAACAAGTATTACATCCTTTCAAGTTACATTAAATTGCATTTTACCTGTTCTAGTTCAAAGGGCATTTCATGATGTTTGAAAAGAGAAGCCAAGGCTCAGAATATGAAGGTATGAACCAGAATTATGTGCTTCCTGCTCCTGACCCCACCCCCAATTCTAAAAGTGCTGCAGCAAGACGAGGGGATGAATGCCTAGCCAGCAAAGAATCATCGCTGGACTGAATATTCTTATTTGCATTTGTTTGGAGGTTTCGGGAAGCAGGGATAAAGAGTTCAACAGAGCCTCAAAGTCACCTATGTGTAATTTCCAAATACACCATTTTGAAACTATAGATGACATTGTTCAGCGTACAAGCCCTGGAACCAGTCGACCTGGGTTCACATCTCAGCTCTACTACTTGCCAGCCATGAGATCGCAAATGGTATGTGGTTCACTTTCTTCATCCGTAAAGCAGGGGTGAAATGGTACCTATCTCACCAGATTGTGGTGAGGATCGAATGAGATCACGGTGCTTTGCTCCATGTCTGGACATTTATTGACCATGTATTGCTTTTAATATTATTATTATTATTATTATTAGCATCGTCATCTTCTTCATTCTAGTGCTGTATGCCTGATAGGTCCATCGGACACCATTCCAATTCTTTCCCTCTCTGACCATAGAGCAAACATTTAAGCAGAGTTTCAAAATGGGTAACTGCCCAAAAGGACATGATATTCCAACCAGATGTCTTCAAGAATGCCTCCTGTCTAGTCATCCCAGAAGAATTATTTTCTTTCCACATGAAGAAAATGCATCTTGGAACCACTGCTTTGTAGAGTTTACCATCAGACCGGGATGGTTAGGAATTAAATCATCCGTAGTGCCACTGAAGATGGCATTTACGTACCCGAGTTTGAGGAACACTAAGAGAGCGGGCATCTTCTTTGGAAAGGCACTTAGATACCAAGTGCTGGGGAGGTAAAATGAGCCGAATCGGTATTTTTCCCAGTGTTTTACGGAGCCCTTTGGAGGTGCCTCAGGAGTGGGAAGTGGCTGGGCTCTAAGCCTTGCCCTCCTGTGAACTGATCTGTTTAATATATTAGAATCTCTTTCCTAAAAATGATTAGAGAAACAGTGAACTAGTCTATACCTTGATCCCCTGGAGGATTATTTCTAAACTCTTCTCTACCTCTACTATAGCTTTCTCCCACTCTTGGGCAACTCCATAAATCTCGACTATTAAATGGTTGTGTGATTAAGAGAACTCCAATATCGTCCCAGGAACACGGTGCAATATTTCAGTTTCTTGGGAATATCTTCCAAGTAGAAAAGTATCTAAGCTTAGTTGGAACCATCTGTTCTATGACCGTACCTGAGAGAGGCAGGTGCAGACCCTAGCACAGCTTTCAGATTCCAAGTTTAGTAGAACCAACCCTTGTAATTCTCTGGAGGTACTAAAAATAGCAGCACTTATTCAGGAAACTCCCCCTTTGATTGTAGGCCTTTTATTTTGGTTTAAATGTCAGTCTTTTATTGGACTTTTAACTAGAGTCATTAGGAATTCTGCAAATAGAAACAACTGAAAATGTTTAGGTCTTATTCATGATGTAACAGTGGTTGAGGCTAAAACATAAGATGTAGTTATTTCTAATCTAATATTAGATTAGAAAAAAACTTTATATATACATATATATATACATAGAGACAGTTTTGCAGATCAAAGAACACAGTCCTCATACACGTGGCAACAAGCCTGCCCAGATGCTGGACCCAATGTAGTTACAAATCACAAAGCCACAGGCCTGTGCTTTGCAGATGTGGAAAAAGGTGTAGTTCTCATTCCCTAACTGAGGACACCTTAGGAATACCTCTGCCCTGAATATAACCAGAGACAAGGGCTTAGGGAACCAGGCAATGCCCCTGGTGGTTTTAGGCTTTGGGTACACCATGAACTTTTTCTTAATGTTAGTCCGTGCTACCAATGGAGGCAAGAGGTCACTAGAAAACAGCAGGCCAGAGCAGAATTTGATGGTCTCTACTCACCAGACTGAATTTGTCCTTCACAGGCCCAGTGTCTGCCAGCAGTTTAGTCCTCGGATTCATTTTCAGAATATCTCCAGTTGTGGTGCCAACGTAGAAAAAACTGTCATCACTGGCCATCTGGGGATCAGAGAGAATAAAGCAACCTGTAGACCTAGGTTTCCCCGGTGATGGCAAGAGCCCCTGATCAGGGATGGGAAGAAATTTCTCTGAAACCCCATGAAGACCTACAAAGGTGCTCACGGCTACTTTCACTTCCTCAGACTCAAAGATTGCTAAGAACAACTCCGAGGGGAGCAGAATCAGGGCTAGACTCAGACGTGGAGGAACTATTAGACTCCAATTAGCCTGTGCATTTCACTTGAAGCCTATTTGTGTCTGATGTTAGTATGCATACCCTGCCAGTTCAATTCCTGAGACACCTCCAAGTGTTCCTTGGATGAAGGGGTGCTCTTCCAGGGAGATTATGCATTTGCTTTATCTCATTTTCCAAAGTCTATATTCATAAAATGATTATGCATTAAACAAAAGGAAGAAGTCAGTGGAAAATGGAGTTATATGTATGAATGTGTGAGTCCACGTGAAAAACACATGACGAATTCCTCTTTACACAAGAGGCTGCATTTCAACAATGAGTTTTATTTTAGATACTTCATTTCCAGTGGCAGAAATAACCTAAGTGGCATAGGGATGTGCTGTGGCCTCTGAGTACCCGCTGGCTACACTGCTTCCTTCTAGGTGAGGCAGGTTCCCAGTGTCTAATGACAGTCCAGTTCCAGTAAAGCAAGACAGTCCCAGGGCTGTATCTGGGCAGCTCCTTTCTAACTTCTGAAGAGAGTCCTGGAAGTAAGACTCTCCCTCCCCTGTGCCTCTCAATCAACATCCCACATCTCCAGACCTCACCTCCCCACTCCCCGCCCAAGGCACATATATACGCGTATGTACGCACATACACACACACACTCCTTGGGCAGTTATGTTAGGACCTTGTACTAATATAGTTACTTATAATAACACTTAAAGTAACACTTACTGTAATACTCATGACAATTCTTTTCGTCTGTCCTGTTTGGCACTCAGTTGGCCAGATTTTTCTATTTGGGAGATCCAGTTCCCATACTCGAATTGTCCCACTGTGGAAAAGAAACTCACGATCAAATGGACATCCATTGAATAGCTGCATCCTCTCTTCTCTGTTTTCTGTACTCTCTCGAAGAACAAGCTGAACAGAACTAGGTATTTTTGAGGGTTTGTGATGGCCTAGCACTTTGCCTAAAATCTTCCACTCGGTCCTCACAACCACCGGATGGGGTAGTTTTATGGATTCCCAGCCTCCAAATTCCCAGCCTCCAGCCTATACACAGCACGGCAAGGATTCACACCTACCTTTCTCTCACTTTAAAGTGAATACTCTCTACTGTAATACCAACCAACATAAATATAAAAAAATAAATGAAGACAAAGCCGGGTTCATAAGGTATGTTGCTTTCAAGGTATTGGGTTGTGAGGACATTTTTAAAAGGGAAGTACTTCATTCAAGGAAGGATAAATGAGACTAAGCAACTAAGAGTCAAAATCAGCACCTAACACAAGACTTGGTATGTAATTGGTACTTAATCATGGCATGTTGAGTTAATCTGAATTAATAATTGTATAAAAATATCACAGTCAATATCACAAAGACTTCAGCTAATATCCTAAGGCAGAAAAGGCTAATCAAACAATGTATCGATTAAGTTCAGTTTTCCTTTTTTTTTTTAGCCTCCAGCGTTACGCACATAGTAAGTGCTCAATAAGTATTTTGAATACAATTATTTATTTGAACACACACATATATCTTATATACATACTTATTTTCAGTACTTTTCAAAAAACAAATCAGCTTTTCCACGTCCTTCCTGGCAGCAATCATTTGGCTGCTAAAATACTGGAATTTGCAGGTTATCTCATGGGGGACAACATAATGGGATCCCTGAAATTGGGGCCATATGGTCAACCAGGGCATGTGAGTGCCATACCAGAAATGTTATGTAATGGTGCTAACATTTTCTCAGTTATCAGTGTCACATGAAATTAAAGCAGACCTAGAACAGAGATTGTCCTAAAACAATTTTTTTAACTTAAATTCAAGTTTTGACTCCTGGAGAAATCTTGTCCACAGCTATCAGAATGAGCTGATGCCTGCTGCCTAAGCAGCTGCTAAGGAGTGGATAGACCCCCATAAAACAAAGGCCTGGTGAAACTGCTCTGCAGCTGAAGGGAGCTGAACCTTGAAAGAGCTTAAGAGTTTCCTGGTCACCAGTGGCCTCCCAACAGGGCAGGACATGGTCAACTACTTTAGGATCAGAGTACTGGCCTAATAGCATCTGCTCCCTAACTGGCTTTCATAATAGCCAGGTAGTTTCATGGCCTCTGGAGAAATCCTCAGTTAGCCACAGGACAAATGTATGCTGCATATCATAAGGTGGGGACAGGAAACAGTACAGATATAAAGCAGCACAAATTCTTTATTCTGGCTGGAAAAGTGGCCACCAATGTGCACCTTTCACAGACAAGACACACAGATGGGGTGAAAAGGCCAGTTCCACCAGCATACACTTCAACCCTACATGCACAGATTTTTTTACTTCTGAACTGGTATATGATATAAAAGAGGATGATTTTGTACAGGTTTAACTTTCCCTTCAAACTCCAAACAGAGCTCTGATTGGTGAACCTGTAAATTAATTTCTTCTGTTAGACAGATGCTGGCCTCTGTCCAGACCTTCAGCTTGGTCCCCAATAGCTGGTTAAAGCTGACTCTACCAGAAATTATCTCGTAAGGCTAATAGGCAGACATTTGAAACTTCCTGTCACAGTTCATCTGTGAACTATCATTGCATGAGACCTAAATCAAGAACAGGTGGTAAGAAACATCATCCAGTAAGTGAATCTGTACAGCTGTGCCAATTACTTGATGAGCATGGATGGTAGATATGTGTTATTAGTCACAGATAAGAAACTGAAATGAATTTAGCAGATAAACAGAACCTTTTCAGCAGGACTTTTCAAATAACCATATTTAAGAGACTTGCAGTTGAAAGGATCTTTAATGACTACAAAATCATGAAAATTATAATGTAAGGTATATATTTCGCAAGGGCTAAAAACACATGCCCCAAATTAGAATGACCATGGTTTCTGCACAAGCAAATATAGTGACTTATGAGTTCTGAAAACCCTGACTGCAGACACATACTTGCCAGCAGTAACAAACATCTCGTCCCGGCACCTCGAGAAGATCACTGTTGTGGCATTCCCAACATTGAGGCCGGCGGCAGGACTGCCACAGATGGCTTCTCTCTTGGCTATGCTCCACACCACCACACTGCCGAAATGAGGCGGACAGGAAAGTAAGGGCAAGGCAGGCTTTCAAAATAAGAAACAGCTCTTTTAGTGGTTCTATAAAGAAAAAAACAGGTGACTTACAAAGGAATGAAAGAATTACACTGAACCCCCCCAGACATTTCCTCAATCACACTTGATATTAGATGACAAAGGGGTGAGACTTAAAAAGTTTTGAAGGAACTTTGATTATGAGGTTAGAAACCATTGAGCCCATCAATCAAGTCGGATATGAAAATAAAAGCATTTTCAGATATTTGAGGCATAAAAGTTTAACACCCATTCACCTTGTGTAAAAATTACCTTGGGGAGTATTCCAGAAAAAAGTGAAATGCAGAGGATACATAAGACAGTGTTCCCAAACTTGAATGTGTATCGGAATCACGTGGAGGGCATGTTGAACAGACAGCTAGGACCTGTTCCCAGAGCTTCTGATTCAGCAGCTCTGGGGTAGGGCCTGAAAATTTGCTTTTCTAAGAAGTCCCAAGTATGCCAGTCCTGCTGGTCTGGGAACCACACATTGAGAAACACTGCTTTAGGTTCCACTTCCTTCTGTCTGGGTGCAGGCATACACTGAGTCCTACGGTGAATGGTGTTTGGATAATAACACCAAAAATGCTAGGGAGAGGGTGTTGTGTTAAACGTCTGAATAAAATATTAAATATAAAGAATGCAAATGTTACAAACCTTGTTAATGTAAAAATATGCTACCTTTATATTTCCAAAATTTCTACATGTGGAATATAATACCCAGGTGGTCTAAAATCAAGATATAACCAAGATCACTAAAAATAGGGGGCAGTAGGTAGTGTAAGAGCCATAAATTCTTTTTTCATAGTAGGAAATTGATAGATACCATCTAAAGTGGAAAAAGGGGAGACATATCACTTAAAAAGTTATGAAAACTAGATGAACCGAAAAAAGGCTCTTAAAACCAAGTACTTTATACCTAAGAAAAATGGAAACTCATCTTCACAAAATCTAGTACATTAATGTACTAGGGTTTCAGCCTTGGACAAGTTCCCTATGGATTCAGTGAGATCAGAAAATGACAATGGAACATTCTCAGAGTAAAAGGGTTTATCCGGCTTTATTCTCATGGTGGTAAGTCAAGCAGTAGAATCATGTTTGCATCCAGCAGTCTGCAGGTCTGTAATCCACTTCCATCTCTGCCTCTGTCTGTAGCACTGGGCGGAGCTCTTTATATAGTGACTTAGTCAATAATACCTCCTTGCCTATGGGTGTGGGAGCATTAGCCTACCAGTAGACCAATTACGTCATCAAGTAGTTTAGGATCAGGTGAGGATCCTGGCCATAGAAACAACCATTTTCTCCATAGCAGCATCACTAAAAATAATCTACAAGTAGAAGAGACTCCAAAATCCAACAACTGATAAAGAAAATGTGGTATATTCATATTCATACAGTGGAATATTATTTGACAATAAAAAAGTATGAAGTACTGATAAATGCCATGATATGGATGAACTTTGAAAACATTATGCTAAGTGAAAGAAGCCACAAAAGGCCACATATTGTGTGATTCCATTAAGGTGAAGTGTCAAGAGCAGGCAAATCTACAGAGACATAAAGTAGATTAGGGTTGCCTGGGGCTGGGATGTAGTGGTGGAACAGGAATGGGAGTGACTGCTAATGGGCATGACAGTTGTTTCTGGGGTGTTGAAAATGTTCTAAAATTGTAGTATGGTGGCACAACACATTTTCTTAAGGAAGGATTCTGGACAAAAAAGCCTAAAACCCTAGTCAACTAACCACTATACTAAAAACCACTCCACTGTACACCTTAAGGGTATTTTATGGTATGTGAAATATATCTCAATAAAGCTATGAAAAAGGACTCCAAGTACCTCCCAAGAGTAGAACTCTTCACAGTTCCTTATAAACCATGGAAAGGTAGGTATAGCTTTAATTTTTCAAAAACAAGTTTAAAATTTAAAGATAAATAAAAGGCACTGACATAGAGTTAGCTAAATAAATTATAGCTCAGCCATGCAATGGAATACCATGCAGTCATTGCAAAGAATGAGATATATGTCTCTATGTATACACAATGTATAGACAATGTCCTTGGTATAAAGTTAATAAAAAAGCAGATTGTATTACAACATTGATAGTGTGATAGCATTAATGCAAAAAACTTTTATACATAGATTACAATATATTAAAAAATATATGGGAAGATAGGCTTAAAGATGGTGGCATGAGAGGTGAGATGGAAACCTCCTCCAAAACCACATATAATATGAAAATATAGCAAATACAACTGATCCTGAAAGAGCAACAGGAAAGAAGGCTGCAGCGGGTGGCCTACACCTGGGGAACAGAGCAGACCTCACAAGAAAAGGGTAAAGTACCAAAGCCCTGATCTGGTGGGATCCAAGCCCTTCCCCCACACCAGCTCACTGGTGGGAGGAAGAGAAATGGAGTGGAGAGGGGCTGGAGGCCTAGGACTGCTGAGCACCCAGCCCTGGAGATCTTCTCTGGGAGCATAAACCTACATTACACGGTGCAATAGAGATTAGTGGGGTTGGAAAGCTAATACAGGTGGAATACTTGGAGAGACTGAGATTCCAGCTGCTTGTGGAGCTCAGGTACCCACAACCAGCCGCTCTGGGACAAAAGAAAGGTGGGCAGACTGAGAGACTTCCTAACAGTGAGAGGGCTGCTAAGGGGGCAAGGATTGCACAGAGCTTGCTGCTCAGGAGAAAGGACAGCTGGACAAAATTGTCCCAGCACACTCAGCCCAGGAGGTTGGGAACTTTCAGGAGCTTCAGGAACTCCATCCCAATGGCTGGAAATTCAGCTACGAGGCCCCCCACCATGATATGCAGCCTGCTGCTCCTTCCCCCCAGCTGGCACCGGCTCACAAATTGGCTGCCCCTGCTATTGCGTCAGGCTGGCCACAGGGTGGCCCTGCCTATGGCAGCTACAATTGCATAGCATAGAGGCTCCTCCTTGCACACTCGGCTCACTGGCCCTGACAGTGGAGGCAGGCACTACAGCTGGGAAGCAGGAAAGAGCTCTTTTCTCCTCACAGCACCAGCACTGCTCACCTGTGACTCCTGGCATCACTCCAGGGCCTGAGTATCTCCAGAGAGTAGAGCTTCTGGGCACTAGAGGGTGCCACCTACAAATATGAAGTGTCAAAGGAACGTGGTTCAAACCAAAATCCCACAAACACCAGAAACAGGAACAAGTGAAACTGAACTCACCAATCTTACGGAAACAGATTTCAAAATAAAAATCATAAACATGCTCATGGAGCTACAGAAAAATATTCAAGAACCATAGTGGTGCACAAATATCCCAACACAAGGGACCCCAGGAAAATAACACCAAGACAAATAATAATTAAAATAGCAAATATCAAGCATAAGGACAGAGTATTAAAAGCAGCCAGAGAGAGAAAAATGATAACATACAAAAAGATAGAAACTTTGAAAAATATAGTATCCAAAATGAAACATACAATGGAAGGATTTAAAAGCAGATTAGATGAAGTAGAGGAGTCAGTAAATGAAATAGAAATTAGAGAACAGGTATACAAAGAAGTTGAGTCACAGAGATAAAAAAAGGATCTCTAAGAATGAAAGAATATTAAGAGAGCTATGTGACCAATCCAAACGGAACAATATTTGCATTATAGGGGTACCAGAAGAAAAAGAGAGAGAAAAAGGGATAGAAAGTGTCTTTGAGGAGGTAATTACTTAAAGCTTCCCAAATCTGGGGAAGGAGATAGTCTCTCAGGCCATAGCGGTGCACAGATATCCCAACACAAGGGACCCAAGGAAAAAAACAAGACAAATAATAATTAAAATGGCAAATATCAAGGATAAGGACAGAGTATTAAAAGCAGCCAGAGAGAGAAAAATGATAACATACAAAGGAAAACCCATTAGGCTATCAGCAGACTTCTCAACAGAAACCTTACAGGCCAGAAGGGAGTGGCATGATATATTTAATGCAATGAAACAGAAGGGCATCATACCAAGAATACTCTACCCAACATTATCATTTAAATGTGAAGGAGGGATTAAACAATTTCCAGATAAACAAAAGCAGAGAGAATTTACCTCTCATGATCTGTCTCCACATTGTATTTTGGAGGAACTGTTCTAGATGGAAAGTTCCTAAGGCTAAATAGCTGTCACCAGGGAAAATAAAATTACAGTAAAGAAAGTAGAACAATTACTAAACAAATGCAAAATTAAATCAACTACCCCCAAAGTCAGTGAAGGGATAGACAAAGAGTACAGAATATGATACCTAATATATAAAGAATGGAGGAGGAAGAAAAGTAGGAAATAAAAAAAAGAATGTTTAGATTGTGTTTGTAATAGTACACTAAGTGAGTTAAGTTAGACTATTAGATAGGAAGGAAGTTGCCCTTGAATCTTTAGTAACCACAGATCTAAAGCCTGCAATGTACATATCTATTGATAATCACCTTAAATGTAAGTGGTCTGATTGCACCAACCAAAAGACATAAAGTCACTGAATGGATAAAAAAAAATCAAGATCCATCTATATGTTGCCTACAAGAGACTCACTTCAAACCTAAAGACATACACAGAATAAAAGTGAAGGGATGGAAAAAGATATTTAATGCAACTAATAGAGAGAAAAAAGCAGGAGTTGCAGTATTTGTATCAGACAAAATAGACTTCAAAACAAAGAAAGTAACAAGAGGCAAGGAAGGCCATTACATAATGATAAAGGGGTCAGTCCAACAGAGGATATAAATATTATAAATAAGCACCCAACATAGGAGCACCTACATATGTGAAACAAATACTAACAGAATTAAAGGGGGAAATAGAATGCAATGCATTCATTTTAGGAGACTTCAACACATCACTCACTCCAAAGGACAGATCAACCAGACAGAAAATAAGTAAGGAAACAGAGGCACTGAACAACACACTAGAAAAGATGGTCCTAACAGACATCTACAGAACTCTACACTCAAAAGCAGCAGGATACACATTCTTCTCAAGTGCACATGGAACATTTTCAAGAATAGATCATATATTAGGACACAAAAAGGGCCTCAGTAAATTCAGAAAGATTGAAATTGTACCAACCAGCTTCTCAGACCACAAAGGTATGAAACTAGAAATAAATTATGCAAAGAAAACAAAAAGCCCACTAACAAATGGAGGCTTAACAACATGCTCCTAAATAATCAATGGATCAATGACCAAATAAAAACAGAGATCAAGCAATATATGGAGACAAATGACAACAATAATTCAACATTGCAAAATCTGTGGGATGCAGCGAAGGCCGTGCTAAGAGGGAAGTATATTGCAATACAGGCTTACTTTAGGAAAGAAGCAGTCTAAACTCACAATTAATGAAACTAGAAAAAGAAGAACAAATGAGGCCCTAAGTCAGTAGAAGGAGGGAAACAATAAAGATAAGAGCATAAATAAATAAAATCGAGAAGAATAAAACAATACAAAGAATCAGTGAAAACAGGAGCTGGTTCTTCAAGAAAATTAACAAAATAGATAAACCCCTAGCCAGACTTATCAAGAAAAAAAGAGAGTCTACACACATAAACAGAATCAGAAATGAGAAAGGAAAAATCACTACAGACACCACAGAAATACAAAGAATTATTAGCGAATACTATAAAAAAGTATACGCCAACAAAGTGGATAATGTACAAGAAATGGACAATTTTCTAGAAAAATACAACCTTCTAAGTCTGACCCAGGAGGAAACAGAAAATCTGAACAGACCAATTACCAGCAACAAAACTGCACTGGTAATCAACAAATTCCTAAGAACAAAACCCCTGTACCAGATGGCTTCACTGCTGAATTTTGTCAAACACTTCGAGAAGACCTAATACCCATCCTCAAAGTTTTCCGAAGAGTAGAAGAGGAGGGAATACTTCCAAACTCATTCTATGAGGCCAGCAGGCCAGCATCATTCTAATACCAAAACCTGACAAAGACACTACAAAAAAAGAAAATTACAGACCAATATCCCTGATGAACATAGATACAAAAATACTCAACAAAATATTAGCAAACCAAATTCAAAAATACATCAGAAAGATCATCCATCATGATCAAGTAGGATTTATTCCAGGGATGCAAGGATGGTACAATATTAGAAAATCCATCAACATCATCCACCACATCAATGAAAAGAAGGAGAAAAACCACATGATCATCTCCATAGATGCTGAAAAAGGACTCGACAAAATTCAACATCCATTCATGATAAAAACTCTCAACAAAATGGTCAGGGGGAAGGCAGTATAGTACAGAGAAGACATGTCGTGACTCTGTGGCATCTAACTATGCTGATGGACAGTGACTGCAAAGGGGTGTGGGGGGGATTTGATAATAAGGGTGAAATTAGTAACCACAATGTTTTTCATGTGAAACCTTCATAAAAGTGTATATCAGTGATAACTTAATATATATACACATGCAAACTGTAGAATGTCCACTGCCTCTCTTCTATTCCCCCTCTCTGTGTAGAAGCCAGGTGGTTTGCATAGAATGTACTTGCCCACAGATTCAGGGTTGATCTCTAATTGTCCAAAACCAATCCGCAGAACCCCATCTTCCTGTCCACCATGACTACTCACGGATGGCTATATTGCATTTTCCTAATACAGCAAGGTTTGGTTTTCTTTCTTCAGAAAGGAAAATTTCTTTAGAATGTTCTTCTCAATATCCCCTGATTTTCTCTATGCAAATTTTAAATAGCCTAATGTCAAGCTTAAAATAACAGAGGAGATGAACAGTTTTGCAGATTAACCTTGGTTAAGGGGCCATTTTTTTCCCCCAAAGGTCTAGACTTCTCATCTCTCTGGCAGGGGCTAGGTGGGGGTGGCCTGATTGCCAAGATCCAAGAATCTCTGGGGGTGACACCCAGACATCAGTAGTTGTAAAATTTCCTCAGGTGATTCCAGCGTGCATCCAAGATTGCAAAAAACTGCTTTAAGTTGAGCCAAGAATGTTAATAAATGATTTCCGGATACATTTCTTATGAAAAATAGTCTAATGGGAATGACTCAGGGAAAGTGTGACTACTTAGACAGTGAAGGAATGGTTATTAAACGAGGAAATCTCATGGAAATTTTGTTGACTTGCTATATATTAAGAGAACTGTCAATATATAACTATACACAAGTGTGTCTTTTGTAAGAGACCTGTGAAGCTCAAACAAGAAAATACTTGTAAAATAGTAAATCCAACACAGCCCAGGTGTTATAATTTTCCTTCTACAGACCATGTTCCTTTAGCATTTACATAGGAATATGTGCTGCATTGATTCTTCTCCCTAATAAAATACTTTTGAAAACTCCCCTCCACTCCTCCAGTTCATCTGTATTGTATTCTCTACCTACTAAACACAACTGTGAGTTCCTTGAGGTCAAAGGTCATGTCTTGGCAAGGCAAGGTAAAAGTGCTACCACTGGATCACAGTGTCAGGGTTTGTCTCCTAGCTCTGCTACTTACCAACTGGTGACATAAGCTCCTCACCTGTCATGGCCACCACAGCTCATGGAGTCATGAGGCTTAAATGAGATAGCGCACTTAAGGTGCTCAACACACACCTGTCGCATAGTAAGTGCTCCCCCAAAATTAGCTGTTGTCTTTGATGATGATGTATCTTTCTTTTACAGCAAAGGTTCTCGAATTTAGCTGCATATTAGAATCACTGGGGAAGTTTTAAACTCCTAAAGCCCAGGCCAATCAAACCAAACTCTCTGAAGGTGGAGTCAGGGATCGGTCATTTTCTGAAACTTCCCAGTGGGGTACACGGCCAGATTGGAAAACTGCTTTTCCGTGGTATTTTCTGCATTGGCTTTTCACAGAACACCCGCTCAAATACAGATGGGCCAAGAGGGAATGTTAGAGGGGCGGAGGGTACATGATACATCTAGAAATATGTCTGGTGGAAAATACGTAAGTTTTGCTCATTACCTTCCATCGTCTGGGCCTCCTAGTGATACCAAGTACAAATCATTGGGTGAAAAGGTCAGATCTTCAATTTTGCCCTTGTGAAGTGACAGCCGAGCAATCAGCTCCCCTTTCTTATAATCCCACAAAATGATATCTGCCTGGAGGCAAGAACACACGGTCAGATCATAGACAGGCTTTGAGGAGATCGCTACCTCTTTTAGTGAAAAGGAACCAGTAATGCCATTTTTCTAGAAATTAGAACATGGCTTACAAATACGACAGGAACAAAACAGAAAGAGTTTTAAGCAAGGACTGTGGTTCCCGGGCATTATCAGTCACGAGCTGCAGTATCGGGTGTACGAACACCAGATTCCTTCATTCTCAGCCTGAGAGAATGAAATCAGTTCAAAGAGAAGCCGAGCGGAAGAAGAGGAGGTAGAGTCAAAACAGGAGGCAGCACAGAGCCAGCCCGAAGCCGGTGGCTTTTCTAGGGAGGCACCTCTAGATCCCTTCACTAAGAGCTATTTTCAATGTTTTCACCCTGAAGCCCATGAATGTGACTTGTCCGGAGGCAATGTACATCCCACTCTTGGAGATGGTCACACAGGAGACGTTGTTGCCATGTCCGTGCAGGAAATTCTGTTCTTGGGTATTTATTGCCTGAATGAGGACTGTGCAGCCCAGAGGGTAAACCAGGTGCTCCTGGTCAGGATGGCATTTCAGACCAGTGGGCACATGTCCTACAAGAGAGAAATTAAAAATAATAATACTTGGGTGCAGAAGTGGCTGGCAAATTTTACAAAAATTGAGTACAGAAGAGAAAACTTTTGAAAAAGAGACTTACTTCAACTAAAATAAATGCTTATGTTTGGGGTTAACAGGTAATTTTAGTCTCCCGACAGGAAGTTTGGTCTTGTACATTGCTTCACAAACTTTAATGAGCATAACTCTCCCAGGGTATCCAGTTAAAATGCAGATTCTGATTTTAGGTCTGGAATGGGACTGCGATTCTGCATTTCTGACACACTTCCAAGTGATGCTGACATTGGCGTGGGAAGGCAAGGCCCTAGGGCCAATTCTTGTAACCCTAAGAAACACAGGAGGCTTGATGCCCGAGCGTCCTGACAGGTGAGTGCAGGGCATCAGGAGAACGTGAATTTACTACCCCAGGCAAAAGTTTGGTTAAGATAAAAATTTGGTTTCAGTTCTCAGTCACCACCCGGCACTCTGAAGAAACTCAGGACCTCTTCCAGTGGGGTCTTCCAGGACCCCGTTCTTCAGCTGGTTGCCAAGAATCATCACCAGAATTACAAACCTTTGTAATGCGTAATTATTTTGCAATAATTTGTAATAAAAGTATGTCATATTTTATTATGCAATAGACCTAAGTTCCCCCTTATCACTCATCTTTGGACAGAAATCTTTTGGTTATTCCTATTTATTTTACAATATAAACTTTAAAGTCAGCTTGATTGGTTAAAAATCATTTTTAGTGGAATAGTATTAAATGTATAGATTAATTTCAAGCAAAATAATTTTTATGTAATACATTTTATCTCCTTTCTAAACCAGAGTATGTTTCTCCATGACGTTTCCTTTTATGTTTCCCAGTAGCATTTTCAGTTTTTCTTCATAAAGACCTCCTACATGTATTATTATATTTATTTCTGGGTATTTTTAAATCCTTTTTATTGCTATTTCCTACTCCATCACATCAAAAGAGTCGTAAATATGTATTAGTATAGTCTCCTGGTCTTTTAATGAATTCATCTTCTGTATTTAACTCCCTCTGGAATTTATTTTGGTGCATAATGTGATTCTAGTAGTTAAACAGATTTCTTTTTTTGCTCGAAAGGCCATTGTATTTAGTGAATAAAGGATTTCTTTCATTTTAATTGTGATCATTCCCTTTTTATACACTAAGTTCTCATAATACTAAGGTTTGTGTTTGGGTGGAGGTGATCTTTTCCTACTTAAAAAAATATGTGTATATATATATATTTTTTAATTCCAGTCTCCTTATAAACAATCACATGGCTGTCCATATGGAAAAAGTAAAGTTATATCCCTATTTCACACCATCCACAAACAATACACTCCAGGTAGACCAAGCATATCAATGTGAAAAACAAGACTTGATGTATACACACGTTGTAGTAAATTATTTCTTAAACATGACATGAAAGAGCAAATCCTGACAGAAAGGCTAATATATTCAAGCACTTATGTTAAAAATTAAAGACTTCTAATCACAAAAGAGAAAATGAAAAGAAAAATCCAAACCAGAAGATACTGGCAATATACATAACAGACGAAGGATTATATTCAGGGTACATAAAGCACTATTGCCAGGAAATATGAAACACACAAACTGCCCAACAGAAAAATGAGCAAAGGATATGAACAGGCAATTTATGATGGAGGAAATTCAAAAGCCAATAAGCATATGAAAGAAATGCAACTTCACAAGTAATCAAAGGGAAATGCAAATTATATCCAAAATGAGATACCACTTCATAATGACTAAATTTCAAAAGGCTGGCAACACCCAGCACTAGTGGTGATGTGAAGTGAATGGAACATACTCTGATTCATGGGAGGGTAAGTTGGTAGAATTGCTCTGGAAAACGTGTTCATATTGAGTATGGCTGAATATGTACATGCACTAGTATCCAGCTATTTCACTCTTTGGTATATAACCTAGGGAAATACTTGGAATCGCACTTGTGGGCCTCTACTCAGCTATGCACTGTGGCATTGTTTGTATTAGCAAAAAGTTAGAAATAAACTAAAGGCATCAAGAGGGAAATAGATAACTAATATTGGTGTGTATACACAAGGGAATAGTAGGGTTAGCATGAAGTAATCAACATGAATCAACATGGATACATTGCACAAATAATGTTAGGTGAAAAAAGCAAGTTTCAAAATGTGCACAATATGCTGCTATTTATGTAAGATATAACATGCAAATTGTTTTATATATAATGTTTATATAGTATAGTATATATTATAAATTGTTTATATATAGTATATTTAGTATTTTGTTAATGTACACATTTTTTATATATAGTTATTGTTGCTGTTTTCAGTTTAGGGACTCTGCATAATAGGAAAACCATGGGCTTATCTACTCCAGTTAATTGATTGATGTGGCTATTCTTGTGTCATTACAAACTCTTAGTAACTACAGTTTTACAATGTTTTCATAGGCAACACAACTATTTTTGGTTTGATTAAATAAAAAAATTCCTGTCAAAAGACAATACCTAGAAGAATAAAGCACAGTTACATATTTACACTCTCAAGTTAAAATTCATAAACTATTATATAACTACAATGAGTGTTCTAGTGTCCCAATGATAAAAGGGGCTTTGTTTTTGCTCCTCATTTGTTTCCACATGAAAAATAAACACGATTACCTTGTATTGATCCAGGAGAAGGACATTTCCCACCCAGGGCAAGTTCCCTATAAATTCGGTGAGACAGAATAAAGGCAACGGCAAGAAGCTGGGGCATTAGGAGGGGTTCATGCCACATTTATTCGCTCTGGCACTGCTCCTTCCTGCTCTCCAGCACAGGCTTAATCCTCTCCTAGCACCGGGGCTCCACGGCTTCCCTCTGCCAGCCGCCATTCTCTCCTAGCTCTCCCTCCACACTTCCCTTTTTCGCTCTCTCCCGTTCTCATGGTTCCTGTTCAAACCACTCTCTCCCCACTCTCAGAGCCCTCTACTTCCCCACCCCTGGCACTGAGAGGAACTCTGTGAGTGGGCCTCTGATGACTGGCAGAGGCCTGACCATTTATGTACAAGGAACTGAGGAAATGAGAAAATGGGTGTTTCTTTTCCACCTCTCCCCTAGGCCAATACTCCCAAGACTGACCAGCCTCTCTGTCCCCAGTAAAGGTCCCATAGATGTGTGAACAGGCTCTTATATATACGTATACACAATAGGTGCTATTAAGACCAGGGGAATCCTGGTCATAAATTTCCATTTTCTCCACACCTGGTTTTAAGGCCTCCAAAATCTAATTTCAGGCCCTCTTTCCTATGTAATCCTGCCAGTCTCTGAAACTGAAGCCATTTTTGCCATTCCCCAATCAGGCCCCACGTCCTCCACCTTTTTCCTTTGTTCACACTATTCTTGCTACTTGCAATATTCTGCTCCTCAGTCTTTACCCACTGACTTCTACCCAGCTTTAAAGATTACTTGAATTAACCCTTCCTTGACCTCACTCAAGCCTAGAATAGACTCTTTCTCCCAAACTTTCATTAACACTTTGCTTATTCTCTTTAATGAGGAGTATAGCCTTTTTAAGTGAACATTTTTCACTGAAGACAAAAATACAGAAAACTCATTAACTTTTTACCAACACACCAATTTAATGATAGCTCAGACCAAGAAGTAGGTTACTACCACAACCCAGTCATTTCCCATGTGCCTTCTCCCAGTCTACTACATCTCCCAAAGGGTGATTGCTGTTTTGACTTATATTCCCATAAATTAATTTTCCTCATTTTAGAACTTCATATGAATGGGATTATATGGTATGTATTCTTTTGTGTCGGGATCTTTTCATTCAATGTTATGTCAGGGAGCTCCATTCATGCTGTTGCATGTAGCAGTAGGTCATTTTTTTCTCATTGCTGCAGCGTACTCTATTGTATGAATATACCACAATTTATTTGTCCTTTCTACTTTTGATGGAAATTTTGGTTGTAGTTTTTAGCTATGTGAAATAATGCTACCATAAATATTCCCATATATACTTTTGGTACACATTTCTGTTGCATATATTATAGCATTTGGAGGCTATATGAAAAGTCTTTAAGAGGTATTCAGACTTTATTCTAAAGGAGAAAGTTAGAGTTAAAAGGTTTGGCTATGCAAATGTTCTTTGTATCATTTAAAAATAAATGCAAAACAATGGAAATTACGCTAAATTCTTAAGAACAAGGTGTTGTTTAAATAAATGGTCACATATTTATGCAACAGAATATTATATTAAAGTATTATGTTCAAAATTATGGCATAGAGTATATGTACCACTAAAAAAAGATTTATAAGGCATACTGTTAAGTGGAAAAAAGTCTGATTATGAGAGCATACATACAGCATTGGGAAAAAGTTTGATTATAAGAGAATATATATACAGCATGAGTCCACTTTATTTTTAAAATATTTATATGGAATGTTGGGGGAAAAAGATGGTGGTGTAGGAAGGCAAGGCAAAAACCTCCTGCCAAAATCACATAGAACACAAAAATAAGCAAATACAACTAGGCCTGAAATCAACCTGAAGAATGAAGAACTGATCACCTACATCTGGGAAAGAAAAGAAGACCCTACAGAAAAGGTAATGTGACAAAGCCACAATCCAGTGGGATCCAATTCCTCCCCCAACCCCAGACCATAGGTGGGAGGAAGAGGAACGGAGCACAGAGGGAGTAGACGCCCAGGACCCTGAACACATGGCCCTGGAGATCTGCTACGGGAACATAAGCCCACATTGCACAGTGCCCTGGTGATTAGTGGGGCTGGACAACAGAGATGGGCAGAACACAGGGAGACTGAGACCCCAGCCACCTGTGGAGAAAAGTCACTCTACAGGCCCCCTGAGAAAGAAAGCAGAGCAGGCAGTTTGAAAGACTTCCCAGCAGTGAGAGGGGCAAGGATTGCACAGTGCTCTCTGTTTAGGAGAAAGGTTAGGTGAACAATACCTCCCCAGCCTGCCCTCCTCAGCCCAACAGGTTGGGAGCCATCAGGAGCTTCAGACGCTCCACCCCGCTCTCTGGCAACTCAGCCCAGAGACTCCTCTCAGTCACGCACGGCCTTCTGGCTGGCCGTGAAATCACACTTTACTCCCAGGTAGGCAGGGGAAGAACCCGCAGCCTGCTCAGCCCTATTTTGGCCCAGCTGGGGAAATGTATGCAACAGCCAGCCTTGGGAGCTCTTTCTTTCTGGCAGGCACTGGTCCTGTTCACCAGCCACTGCCATTGCAGCAGGCTGCCTGGAGGGAAGGTCAGCCCACAACAGCTCCAGCCCAGCCCCAGGAGCAATTTCCTCCCCGCATGCACAGGTCCCCACTCGCTGCCTCCGCCCGGCCATTGCTGCAGGATGGAGTGAGGGCAGCTCTGCCCACAGCAGCTCCAGAGAGTATTCTCCCTGCTCCTGTGATCAGATGATGGCCCACACAACCCACCTGAAATCAGAACACTATGAGCAAGGCAGACAGGTGCCATACTCACTGCATAGCAACAGCTGGGGTTCCCACACAGAAAATTGAGCTTCTGGGCACTAGAAGCCTCCTACACAAATCTATTACCCCATAAGAAACACTAAAAAAAATAAAATAAAGAGACAGAGGAATTTGGTCCAAACAAAAATTTAAGAAAAAACACCAGAAAGAGGGCTTAGTGAAACTGAAATCACCAATCTTCATAATAATGACTACAACATAAAAGTCATAAACAGATTTACAAAAAAGTATTCAAGATCTCAGGGAAGACATCAACAAAGAGATAGAAATCCTCCAAAAAAGCCAACCAAAGTTGAAGAATACTATATCTGAAGTGAAACATACAATGGGGGGTATTTAAAAGTAGATGAGATGAGGAATAGGAGACTGTAAATGAAACAGAAATTAGAGAACAAGAAAACAAAGAAGCTGAGGAACAGAGAGAAACAGGATCTCTAGGAATGAAAGAATAATAAGAGAGCTGCGTGACCAATACAAATGGAACAACATTCACATTATAGGGGTACTGGAAGAAGAAGAGACAAAGGGAAAGAAAGCATCTTTGAGGAAATAATTGTTGAAAACTTCCCCAATCAAAGGATATAGACACTCAGGTCACAGAAGCACAAAGATCATGCAACAAAAGGAACCCCAGCAAGACAACAACAAGACATATAATTATTAAAAAGGAAAAGATCAAGGACAAGGAGAGAGTACTGAAAGCAGCCAGAGAGAAAAAAGACCACTTAAAAAGGAAACCCCATCAGGCTATGAGCAGAAATTTTACAGGCCAAAAGGGAGTGGCATGATATATTTATGTAATGAAACAGAAGGGCCTCCAATCAACAATCCTCTACCAGGCAAGATTATCATTTAAATTTGAAGCAGGGATTAAACAATTTACATATAAGCAGAAATTGATGGAGTTCATCACCCCCAAGCCATTTCTATAAGATCTCTGAAAGGGACTGTTCTAGATGGAAATGATCCTAAGGATAAATAGTTGTCACCAGAGAAAATGAACCCACAGTAAAGGTAGTAGACCAATTCATTACTAAGCAAATACAAAATTAAATCAACTACTCACAAGGTTAGCCAAGGGATACACAAAGAGTACAGAATATGACACCTAATAAATAAAGAGTGGAGGAGGAAGAAGAAGAAGGGGAGAAAAAACACCTTTCAATTGTGTTTAAAATAGACTAATAGCTGGTGTTGGCAAAACTGGACAGCTACATGTAAGAGAATGAAACTGGACTACTGTCTAACCCCATACACAAAGGTAAACTCAAGGTGGATCAAAGACCTGAATGTAAGTCATGAAACCATAAAACTCTTAGAAAAAAACATAGGCAAAAATCTCTTGGACATAAACATGAGTGACTTCTTCATGAACATATCCCCCCGGGCAAGGGAAACAAAAGCAAAAATGAACAAATGGGACTATATCAAGTTGAAAAGCTTCTGTACAGCAAAGGACACCATTAGTAGAACAAAAAGACATCCTACAATATGGGAAAATATATTCATAAATGATGTATCTGATAAGGGGTTGACATCCAAAATATACAAAGAACTCATGCACCTTAACAAACAAAAAGCAAATAACCCAATTAAGAAATGGGCACAAGACATGAATAGACACTTCTCTAAAGAAGAAATTCAGATGGCCAACAGGCACATGAAAAAATGCTCCACATCGCTAATCATCAGAGAAATGCAGATTAAAACCACAATGAGATATCACCTCACACCAGTGAGGATGGCCAACATCCAAAACACAAACAACAACAAATGTTGGCGAGGATGTGGAGAGAGGGGAACCCTCCTACATTGCTGGTGGGAATGCAAATTAGTTCAACCATTGTGGAAAGCAGTATGGAGGTTCCTCAAAAAACTCAAAATAGAAATACCATTTGACCCAGGAATTCCACTCCTAGGAATTTACCCTAATTCAACATCCATTCATGATAAAAATGCTCAACAGAATGGGTATAGAGTGCGGGTACCTCAACATAATAAAGGCCATATATGACAAACACAGCCAACATCATACTTAACAGCAAAAAGCTGAAAGTTTTTCCTCTAAGATAGGGAATAAGACAAGGATGCCCACTCTCACCACTATTATTCAACATAGTATTGGAGGTCTTAGTCACAGCAATCAGACAACAAAAAGAAATAAAAGGCATCCAGCTTGGTAATGAAGAAGTTAAACTTGCAGTCTGCTTGCAGACTACTTGGTATTATACATAGAAAACCCTAAACACTCCACCAAAAAACTACTAGAACTAATAACTGAATTCAGCAAAGTTGCAGGATACAAAACTAATACACAGACATCTGTTTCATTCCTATATACTAACAACAAATTAGCAGCAACAGAAATCATGCAAACAGCTCCATTTATAATTGCATCAAAAAGAGTAAAATACCTAGGAATAAACCTAACCAAAGCGGTGAAAGACATATACCATGAAAACTACAAGACACTCATGAGAGAAATTAAAGTAGACAACCATAAGTGAAAATACATCCTGTGCTCATGCATAGGAAGAATTAATATTGTCAAATGGCCATCCTGCCTGGCAATCTACAATTTCAATGCAATCCCTATCAAAATACCAACAGCATTCTTCAACAAACTAGAACAAATTGTTCTAAAATTCATATGGAACCACAAAAGACCCCAAAGAGCCAAAGCAATCCTGAGAAGGAAGAACAAAGCTGGGGGGATTACCCTCCCTATCTTCAAGCTCTATTACAAAGCAATAGTAATCAAAACAATTTAGCACTGGCACAAGAACAGACCCATAGATCAATGGAACAGAATAGAGAGCCCAGATATATACCCACACATACATGGCCAATTAATATATGATAAAGGAGCCATAGATATACAATGGGGAAATGACAGCTTCTTCAACAACTGGTGTTGGCAAAACTGGACAGCTACATGTAAGAGAATGAAATTGGATTATTGTGTAACTCCATACACAAAAGTAACCTCAAAATGGATCAAGACCTGAATGTAAGTCATGAAACCATAAAACTCTTAGAAGAGAACATATGCAAAAATCTCTTGAATATAAACATTTCCAGAACACATCTCCTCAGGCAAGGGAAACAAAATAAAAAATGAAGAAGTGGGACTAAATCAAACTAAAAAGCTTCTGTACAGCAAAGGACACCATCAGCAGAACAAAAAGGCATCCTACAGAATGGGAGAATATATTCATAAATGACTTATCCAATAAGGATTAACATCCAAATTATATAAAGAATCCACATGCCTCAACATCCCTAAACTGAATAACCTGATTAAAAAATGGGCAGAGGATATGAACAGACACTTCTCCAAAGAAGAAACTCAGATGGCCAACAGGTACATGAAAAGATGCTGCACATCGCTAATCAACAGGAAATGAAAATTAAAACCACAATGAGATATCACCTCACATCAGTTAGGATAGCCAACATCCAAAAGATAATAACAAATGCTGGCGAGTATGCGTAGAAAGTGAAACCTTCCTACATTGTTCGTGGGAGTGTAAATTCATTCAACCATTGTGGAAAGCAGTATGGAGGTTCCTCAAAAAACTAAAAATATAAACACCATTTGACCTAGCAATTCCACTCCTAGGAATTTATCTGAAGAAAAGATCCCTGATTCAAAAAGACATATGCACCCCTATGTTTATGGCTGCACTACTTACAATAGCCAAGATATGGGAGCGATCAAAGTTTCCATTAATAGATGAATAAAGATGATGTTGTACATATACACAATGGAATATTTTTCAACCATAAAAAGAAAAGAAATCCTACCACTTGCAACAACATGGATGGATCTAGAGGGTATTATGCTCAGTGAAATAAGCCAGGCAGATAAAGACAAGTATCCAATGAACTTCACTCATTTGTGGAGTTTAAAAACAAAGCAAAACTGAAGGAACAAAATATAGCAGCAGATTCACAGACTCTGAGAAGGGACTAGCAATTACCATAGGAGAGGTGTTGGGGAAGGATTAAGGGGCAGTATAATTGGCAATCACAATATGGGTAGGTCTTGGGAAGGCAGTACAGCACAGAGAAGTAATGACTCTATAGCGTCTTAGTACACTGATAGACAATGACTGCGGGGGGGGGGGCGGCGGGGAGTGAGGATTTGATAATATGGGTGAATGTTGAAACCACAATGTTGCTCATGTGGAACCTTCATAAGACTGTATATCAATGATACTTTAATAAGAAATATTTATATGTAAATATTTGAAACGATCACACCAAAAGTTTAACAGTGATATATTTGGGAAATGTAACAATGGCTGATTTTTCTTTTGGTTTCACTGTATTTTTCCAATTTTCTATACTCCCCTTCTTATGTATGTACTTACCCCTGTATTCTCAGTGCATAGCTCAGTATTGAGCATATACGTATAGATAAATGTATATTTGACTGTATGAAAGAATATCAGTTGTCACAAAACCAACAAAGTATAAACAGTTCAATTAATTTGGATCATTTAAAAAGACCAAGATCATTAATAATTGCCATGGAAGACATCAGGATAGGTATACCATATATTTACTCTGGGAGCTCTACAAAACAGCATGAATGCAGTAGCAGAGCTGTTTGAGGTTCCACACTGGTAACCAATGTGCCCCCTTTGCACTCACTGTCAGTCACTCACTTCCTTTACTAATTATCTGGTAAACAGCTCTAAAGATGGCTAATATCTCAGTTACTAAGTGTCCGCTTTCTATTAGAGCCTACTAAAGTAAACAAAGAGTCAAGAGCTAAGTCCCAGAATGTGCTTAAAGCATTTTTAGTTATTGATTAATCGACATCTATTTTATTAAAATTTTATAGCTTTCAGGAATCACAATGAACTTTTTAAAAAGTGCTCTTTCTAAAATACCGAAATGCTTGTTTCATTCTTCTAAAAAAAAAAATACAGCCTTTTTCCCCCTTGATGTTCAAATGGGCAGCATAAATAAGATTTGGGCAGACCAACCAGACCTCCTCTGACCAAAGCATCTCTCCCCTCCAGCTACCCTGGCGTCCCCTTCGCCTCCTATCGTCTGAAATCGACGGTTAGAAATCTTTCTTCGCGTTAAAGGACAAGATCTTCTGAAACGATTGCTCAAATACACGTTCCCTCCCCCGCCCTTTCTCACTGATAACGTCAGCTGGTATTTTGGAAGTCAGTTGGTCCCAGTGGCAGATACGGACTCCATAACCTAGTGGTTTCGAAGGGGCGGGAAGCTTTGCGAGCTGCGTAGGAGTTATGGCCAGGGGAGAGCTGACTTAGTGGGATAAGGGTCACAACCATCCTTATTCATCCTTCCAGCCCTGTGAGGAGGCATTTGGCTCCTTTTAGGTACTGGCAAAAACCATCCCACTCCTTGAGGCTCGGAGCTAGGAAGTGACTCTGGGACTTTGGCCTGGAGAGGCTGTCTGCGCCCCCTGTGCTTGGCCCTAGCCCGGGCTCATGCCAGTGTCCCACACTGCCTTCCAGGTGGCACCCGGTGTCTCACTGCCCCTCATTGTGTCACAAGATCCCGGGGTTCTGTTCGAAGCCTCACCATTGAAACCGATGACGGCCTCTAGCTCCAGCTCGGCCACTTCTTCATCGGGCGAAATTTGTTTCTCCATCACCCGGAGACTCAGTTCACTTTCCTCAGCCCCCAGTGCAGCGTCTTTAGGTCGTTATGGTAACGGTTTTGCGCACGCGCGCCAGCTCCACGCCTGCGCTGTAACCTAGCCTGCGGAGTTCGGGGTTCCGTTCAGCAAACGCAGAGGGCTTTTTTCTTCCAATTTCTCTGGAAATTTAACAGGCACTAAATGCACAGAATAAATTCCCTCCTTCTGTATGTAAAGAGTCCGTGACCTTTTTGATAACTTTATAATCAAGCACCATTTAATGGCACGTAGGGGAAGGCTGCTGGAAAATAATATATAGCATACTTCTTTGGGTCTCCGTTAGAAGCCGTACTTTTTTAAAAGCTTTATTGAGGTATAATCTACATATCAAAATTCATTTAAGTGAGATTTGGTAGATCCATACAATTGTGTAACGATCGCCACAGTCCAGTTTTTAGTTTTTTCTTCTATTTTAAGCAGGATAAAACTTTAACTGCTAGAGTAACAAGTAAAATTTGGTTAATTTTAAGCATCTTTGAGATGCTCTCACTTTCCCAGGAAAATCTTAGATTTTGTTCAAAACAGTTTTATTTTAATTGCGCCCAGCTGTTCACATCTCTTAGTGGGAGCAGACTGCTCCCACTTAATGTTCCATGGGGGTCCGGTTTCCTTTCTTTATCACAGTTTTGAGGCCTTAGTGTATATTTACTTGCAAACTCCAGGTTCCGGTCGCTCACGGGCCGAATCGCGGAATGTGAGCCGCGCGGGCCGCCGTAGTCAGCTGCTGCGAGCAGGAAGTGCCCGAGGAGCGGGCGGAGACTGCACGATGGCCCCGGACCCCTGGTGAGCCCCGGGTGAGGGCGGCCGCGCTCGGAGAGCCCTTGGGGAAGGCCGGGCTTCCGGGGACTGGATGAACGCTAGGCTTTGGGGCTAGAGGCCTTTCGAGATGAAGGGAAGAACGGCGAGGACCCTTTCCCTGCTGAGGGGGACCTTGCCGCATCCCGCCACCCTTGGTCCTTGTAGGTGTGGCCTGGGAAGGACAGTGGGGCCCCGGGAAGCTGAGGCTAAGTGCCGAATCTCTGAACATTCCTTTAGCCCATATCGGCCGCATCTCGCGGCAGTGATGCGCCCATCCTGGTTGTGGAGCTGGCCGGGGCAGGCTTCCCTGGACTCCTGTGAAAACAAGTAACCTTTTTGTGGAATGCCAGCCTGTCTGGGGAACCCCTTACTTCACTGGTGGAGAAAACGAAGTTCAGAATCCACGGTCAAGCAAGCCCGTTGGTAACCAGTTGGCGCTAGGACCTAGATCTTGTTGACCCTTCAAAAAAGTTGTAGGACTTTAGCAGAGAAATTACGCATTTTTTAATAAGGCTTTTTATCGTTAACTGAGTCAGTATCGTGAAGATTATTTCTAGGGCAGCAACTTATGCAGTAAAACAATAACTGCCAGAAGGGTCATTTATTCAAAAATTAAGTGCCAAGGAGTAATGATGAAATACACAAATTCTGATCCCAGGGAACCTGTTGTTATCCCATATCAGTTTTGAGATTTTTGTTTAATAATTGGAAACGTATAATAGTTTTATAAAGTTCTTGTTGAAGTATATGTCTTATGTTGGTGTTTGTAATATAATTTATAATTTTTTAAGTTGCAGACAATATGCATATGAGAATGGATTGCAAGGTTGAAGTTATCACTGCCCAGGGATCTAGGTTAACCTGGGTCAATAGCTTAATTGGTTTAACACGAATTTTTTCCTACCTAATTTTAACAGTCTGTACACACAGATAGAAAATTTAGAAAATACTGAATATTTGGAGAGGGGAAAAAACCCATCTTTAACGCTATCACTTGGAATAATTACCACTACTGGCTTTTAATGAATTTATTACTTTATATAACATGTCTGTATATATGCATATATATGCTTTACAAAACAGGAAACCTTTTTCCAGATCATTATTTCCTCACAGCATGATTTTTTATAGTGCATAGTAGTGCATCATACGAATGGCCACAATTTTTTAAATTATTCCCCTCTTTATACCTCTTGTAATATTAGGGTCTTTTTGTTTGTTTCTTAACTGTTTCAAAGACTGCCCCTTTTTTTCATAACTTATTTCTTTGGCTCACTTCCTAGAAGTGGAATTTGAGGTCCAACCGTATGAACATTTTTAAGGCCCTTGCTAAGTTGCCCTCCACCTACTGCAAGCAAACTCCCTCCCTTTAAACAGGTAGGAAATAAAGCTCAGAGATAAGGGAGAGGTACCAGGCTATTCGTTTAGATTGGTGGAAGCTATCACTGGACCCCAAGCCTCTTCCAAAATTAATGCTGAAAAAGCATTTATAATTTTTCCTGTTAACCCTCAAGTAGTTTGACTCACTGTTTTTCTCTGTGACCGTTGAAAGTGTAACAGTGTGCACATCTGCTATGTTAGCATCTACGAACTTGCCTAGTCAGTTGGTGGTCAGGAAGGTAAAGAATATGGACTAAGACTTTGAGAAACCTGTAAAAAACAGACTGGACTGCAGCTTTGCCTTCATTCTATTGAAAATCATAGGTTAATGATGCTTATTAGTGTTCTGATGTTTAGAAATGAAATATAGCAGTTACAGTTTTAATAGCTTATCAAAGTAAGTGGTCAGCTCACTTTTTATAGAAATAGCAAGTGCTTACTGTCTGATTCTTTGCTAAAGTTAATTAGCTTTACTGCTAGGACAACTTATTTGTTGATGGACAATTTCTGGAAAAATTACAGTTAAACCTTAACAGTCTTCTATTCCAGTTGGGCTTTTTTGGGGGAGGTCTATTTACTTTAAAAAGTATATGTTATGAAATGGAAAAAATATACAAAGTGGAATAGTATAATAAGCCCTTTTATACTCATCACCCACTTTCCATAATGATCAATATTCTGCCATTCTTGTTTCCACTCTGCCCTCTACATCTTTTTAAGTGTATTTTAAAGTAAATCTTATATATATATGTCAATTTAATGTACAGCCAGTGGTTTTGTGATAGAACAGAGACCCAGTTCATAGTCTGGAAGCTTATTTTCTGCGCCCCTTTCTAGTTTCTGGGTCTCTGTCATGGCATCACCATCCTCTTTGTCTTACAGGCCCGAAAACTCTAATAATCCACTCTTTCTTCACTCCTCACATCAGAGTATTCACTAATTTTGTTTGTTTTTTTCTTTTAAATGTTCTTAATGTCTCTTTTATGCTGTTCCTGCTATAGTCCCATCCTTTTGGCCTTCTGACTTGCAGATAGTAAATACTGGTGACTAGTTATGGAATTGAAAGCTGTACAAATCTTCTAGTTCCCTGCCACTCTACTCTCATTCCCAACTATTTAGGTAAATGGAACTCATGTTAGTTTTCCTGAACTAGTACTTGAGGTGCTTGTGTGCTTGATACTATGATGAGGTTGCCCCATTACCACTAGGCCAGTGGTTGTCAGACTTTGCTACAGACTGGAATCACCTGGGGAGCTCACATAACTCATGTCCAGGGCAAACCCCATACCAGTTTAATCAAGAGCGCTTGGGGGTGGGAGCCAAGAATTGTTTTATGTTTTGTTTTGTTTTAAAGATTCTCCAGTGATCCCAATGTATAGCAAAGCTTCAGAACCACTGTTCTTTAGGACTAAAGTGAGAACATGAGGATCGGGTAAGACATCTGAGATTTTGGCCTTCAGCACTTCATATAACCTCTCCAAGGCCTCACTTTGTGTATAAAAGTATCCCATACAACTCTAAAATTCTCTTTTAAAAGCTAACATTATTCTCATATTGAAGGCTCTGCAGAACCAGCTTCCATTCTTCCCTATTGTCTTTTACCTTATGCTTCTGCTCTGGGCACCAGTCAAATGTGCAAGGCACCTTCCTTTCCGCTTTGCTGGCTCCCTGTGCCTCTGCGGAGTATAGGCCTTGCTCCTCCCTCCCGTGGGAATGCGAGGTCTGCTTTAACCTCATGGTTCAGCCCAAATGTAGCTAACCCCCGGACGCAGCCCTATCAGGTCTGAGTGCCTCAGCCAATGGTAGTTTCTCTCACTTCCAAACTCCGGAAGTATTTACCATTTATACTCCACACTTGGCAGGAAGTGTATTGTACCTTATTATTGATTTGCATTTGTATGGTCTGGAACCACAGAGCCAGACCTAAGCATCTCTTTTCTTAGATGACACTATGGAAGGAAGACAGGGGAAATGTGGCAAAGCCTGGACCAGGGTCCAGTTTTCCTTGTCTGCTTACCTCCTGTTCTCTTAATTATGTATTGTATACCTGCTCTTGTTTTATATATGTGTGTGATACACACATACATACACACACAAATGTATACATACATGCGAATGATGTTACTTTTGAGTGTAGTGATGAGTTGTTGAAGATCCTACCTCACAGGAGCCTTGTGAAGTTTAAAATGTAAAGCTCTTAGTGTAGAACCTGGCCCAGATCAGGTACTCAGTTGTCAGCCATTGCTATAATGACTATAGTGAGATTCCTAAAGGAAGCAATTGAAGATTGTTTTTTCCTTCATTCAAAAAATACATTTGCCAAGTTTCCTCAATGTACACATGATATGTAGGAGTAAGAAGATTTTAAGAAATGGATTGTTCATTTTTTCAAGCAAAAAATCGGAACATTAGGTCAAACAGCACTTTTCAGTATTTTGTAATGGGGCAGTCCTGGAAAATACGTTGGTTGTATCATATGGCTTAGTCTCTGTGCTTTAGGAGCAGACCATTGGGTAGGAGAGATGAAATGTGTACGCACA
The DNA here is from genome assembly GCA_029783875.1 of Phataginus tricuspis. Taxonomy (NCBI): domain Eukaryota; kingdom Metazoa; phylum Chordata; class Mammalia; order Pholidota; family Manidae; genus Phataginus; species Phataginus tricuspis. The sequence continues at coordinate 11,891,665 of JAQQAC010004778.1, read as the reverse complement.
ATTAAGTATTTTCTGTAAAACAAATAGAAAGTAAAAAGGCTGGCACAAAAGGAAAAAATGAGGGACTGCTGGGGATTTGGTGTGAATCCTTCATAGCCCCCAGTGCTGTTGAGTAACAGACAGAAACTCAGTAACTGTTTTGAGAGAATTCTGGTGAGCTTACCTGCTTAGTGGGTGTGTGTCCTTTGTCACCAGAGCATTTTGTTGTAGGATATAAAGTTCGTGCTGTTCCTGTCCTATAAAGCTCTTCGCCAGGTATCTACGGGGCTAGCTTCCTCACCTTGCCTGGCACCCTCTGTCCCATTATCCTGCTTTATTTTTCTTCTTAGCACGTATCAACACTATGTATTTGCTTTTATGCCTTTGTCCCTTGGAAGCAGGGACTTTTGTTCACTCCTATATCCTCCAGGGCCTAGAATAGGGCTCACTACAGAGGATGACCTTCATAAATGTTTGTTGAATGTTTTATGAATGAGTGAATACAAATGTGTTATGAGTGGCAAAGTGGTTAGGAGCATAGGCTCAGGGCCAGACAGCCTTGGTTTGCAGCTGATGGTACCACTTGGGCAAATGGCTCTACCTTTGTGCCTGATTTTCTCACATGTGAAATGGACATGGTGACAGTACTCCCTTCCTAGCATTTTTGGGTGGATTAAGTGAGTTTTTACAAAGCATTCAGAATAAAGTCTGGCTCACAGTACCATTCAGCATGTTACTATTACTGTTACTTCCTGTTTGAATTTGTGACTAGAATTAAAAACTCAAACTTAGATAATGCAGAAATTTCTTTAAAAGAACCTTAAACATTTTTCTCCCCTTGTGACTCTGATATAGGTTCTCCACATACGATTCTACTTGCCAAATTGCACAAGAGATTGCTGAGAAAATTCAACAGCAGAATCAGTATGAAAGAAATGGTGAAAATACAACCAAGGTAAGTCAGGAGAGAATTAGTACTTGGAAGGATTTGTTTGAACCTTGAGGTCTGCAAACTCTCCATTTCTGAGGCTGTGTGTGTGTGAAGAGTGGTCTATATATTTAAGTGTGTTGTATTAACATCACAACCAACCAGTTAATAGTTACTTAATCACTGAGATTAAATGAAGCATGACATCCGTTTTAATTTCTTCAGTTTTTACCTTAGAAGTGTCTAACAATATTAGAGTCTAGTCAAGGGTACACTTTCCCCAGATAATAAATCTTTTAGGCTTTGTAGGACAAGAGGCAGAGTCCTCACCATTTTGAGTATCCATTCTCAACCAAAAGATAATAGTCTTTTTTACATTTTACATGTAAAAATGTAAACAGCTTGCAGGCTGTACAAAAACAGTGGTGGGATTTGGCTAGGAAATACATTTTTTAGAAAATCATGAGTTCATACCAATACCTTTGATTCAAATCCAACACCACGGGTTTCCTTCTGATCTTCCCCCTTCCAAATTAGTATTTTACTTTTTCTGTAGTGAGAACCCAGGTTTCCAAAAACATTGATAGATTTTTGCTCATTTGGTCTCTCTTATATTTTATAGAAAATAGTTTCAGAATTACTGTACACATACCACAAAGTTTAAGTTTGTGTCTTTTTATGTTTGACTTAAAAATATATATTTTTAATTTTGCTATTATTAATACACAATTACATGAGCAACATTATGGTTACTAGACTCCCCCTATTATCAAGTCCCCACCACATACCCCATTGCAGTCACTGTCCATCATTGTGTCTTTTTTTTTAACTTAGAATATCCCATTAAGAATATTGAGGCTATTCTGTTCTAATGTTTCTAGAATTGATTCTTTTTTTCCATGTCTCATGCTTTCATTTGTATCTGTTTATATTCATTTTTAGGGTTTGCTTTTTTTCCCTTCAACTTGTGATTTAATTTTAATTATGTAAAATATTTACATTATTTGAAAGTCAAAATTTATATACATTGGTAAACTCAAAGGCTTGGTTTAATCCCACTCTTTTTCATCCCTTCCTCACCTACTTCCTATAGGTAACCATTTTCATTCATTTCTGGTTCATTCTTTCTGTCTGTGTTTATTTTTACAGAAGTAAGCATCTTTGTGTGTATGTGTGTATGCGGGTATGTGTGGGGACACGTGTGCATTCTCATTTCTTTTTACACAAAAGATGCTCTTTCTGTATCTTTTTTTTTTTACTTAATACTATATTGTAGAGGTCTCTCCATATTAAGTCATTGAGATCTTCACTGTTCTTCTTTAGGGCTGTATAGTACTCTGGTGTGTAGATGTACCATTGTTCATTTATTCTGTCTCCCAAGGATGAGCATTTAGTTTCCAGCCTTTTGCTCTTATGAATGATGCTACTATAAATAGCCTTGTTCTTGTTTTTTCCTTTTGTATTTGTGGAGGTATCTTTTAAGTATGAGTTCTCAGAACCGGGGCATATGATATTTTTATCTGTTGCCAAATTCCCCTCCACAGAGATAGTCACCTTTGGCACTCCCACCAGTAGTGCACAAGAATTTCTGTTTCTTCACAGGCTGGCCAACACTGTCAATCTTCTGAATTTTTGCCAATATGATAAGTGAGATAGAATATTTCTGTGTAGTTTTAAATTTCATTTTTCATATTATGAATCAAATGAAGTATGTGTCCACATGTTTAATAGTTAAGCACTATTTATATATTTTTTTCTGTGAGCTTCTTGTTTTTGCCCATATTTCTGTTGAATTGTTGGTTTTTTTGTCTTTAATAGCTCTTTACCTATTGGGGAGATTACGTCTTTGTGACATATAGTAATTGTCTCCTTTCCTTTATCCTTTATTTATGGTCATCATAAACCTATGGTCATCTGTCAAGTGAAAGCTTTGGTTTTTCTAAGTGGTGTTGACTATCACTGTTTAACTGCTTCTGTATTTTCACTCATAGCTTTTGCTATTTTGGATTATAAAGGAATTTATTCCTGTTTTCTTCTAGTAAATGTCTGGTTTCACTTTTTACATTTAGATCTCTGATCCATTTACCAGTATCATCTTGGATAGTTAGATTATTTCTAATTATAAATTAGTTTTCAGTGTGGCTAAATTATTGCCCATGTTAGAATAAATTCCTCAAACTAGACTTTCTGGATTTAAGTTGTATAAAATTTTAAGTCCTTTGAACATGTATGCGTGTGTGTCTGTGTGTGTGCGCATGTATTGCAGAATTGTGCTTCTACACCAATTATGACTGTCTTAAAAATCTCTGGTGAAAGTATACAGTAGTTTATTATGAAACTTTTTATTACTTATGCCACTGAACATGTTTTCATATATTTGTTGGATATTTACATTTCTTCCTTTATGAATTGGCTTTGTATAGTATGTCCTTAATCTAATTTATTATTTCTTAACCTCAAGGTGTTCTTTATAAATATGTTAAGTATAGTAAGCCTACATATGGCATATTTGGTACAAATATTTTTTCCTATTTGGCCTTTGATTTTATAAATTGTGTTTTCTTTTTGACATGCACTTGTCTTTAAATTTTATTTGAAATTATCGGTATTTTTATTTGTGGTCTTTTCCTGTAGGGAGAGGGAAAATAATACTTAGAAGGGCCTTTCACACCCAGAAAATATATAAATGTTTTACCTAATTATATAAATTTTCTTTACACTTTTCTTCTGTTTCTTATTAAATATGTAAATCTTTAAAATATTTGAAGTTCACTTTGGCATTTTGTAGGCATCTTCTTATTTTTTCCCATTTGTTAAATCAGTAATTCCCTTACCCCCCAGGAAATGAAATATCCTGTATTTCAATTGTTGCGTTTTTGCACAACTGCACTGTTTCTGGACCTTTTGTTCTGTTGCACTACTGACACTTTTTCCAACTGCCAACATCGTCTTATAGCTTTTATGGGACTTAATACATGATTGTTTCAGTCCCTTTGTTACACATATTCCTTGTTTTTCTGTAATCTCTTCAGTCATTCTTCTTTTAGAGTAATTTTGCATAGATCTATTAACAAGATTTTGTGCTCTGCCTGAATTACCAACTCTTCTCCAGTAAAAGAACTCCAAATGGGATTTTGAACAGATATGTAGTATATTTATAGATTGAATCGAAAGGCATTTACATTTTTACAATATTGAGCATTTCCTTTTACTCATTAGTTCAGCAATACTTACTGCACAGTTTCTATGTTCCAGGTACTGTGTTAGATATTTTTCAGATTTTGTTGACACTGTTAATAACATTTAAAAATAATAATTAAAAAAATTACTTCTCCCTAGCTATGACATAAATTTAGGAATGCCCTTGTTTGTTTGTTTTTTAATTTTATGATTGATCACCTTAATTGACTTCTTTTTCTGTTTCTAGTAATCTTTCAGTTGATTCTCCTAACTTTCCCAATTAGACTATTATCAATCTGCAAATAAGAGTTTCATCTCCTTCCTTCTAGCCTTTATGTATTCTTTAATGGGTCTTAAAGCATTGGTTAGAACTTCTAGACCAAAGTTAAGTAATGTTGCATTTAAGGCAGTAGTGTTCCAGGCTCAGTTTCCTTTCTTTGTTTTTGTTTTGTTTCTAATTAATTTCCCCCATGCTGTATTAATCGTATGTTTATCCCATTTTAACATTATTAGTTTTATTATTAAATTTCCTAACATCAAACTGTTCTTAAATTACTAGGATAGATTCTACTTGGTGATGGTATATTGTCATTTTTTATGTAATTCTGAATTTGCTTGTATTTTTTAAAGCCATATTTGTGATCCTTGGGGGAGATGGACATGTGGTTTCTTTTGTCCATTTTCTCTATCAGTGTTTGTTACTAGGTTGTCTTAGCTTAAAATATGTTAGGCTCTCCATCTTTTTCTGTGATTTGGAAAGTTTCTGTTAAATTTTGATAATGGAAATTTTTTCATTATCATATTTCATAATATTTTTTCATTATCATTATTATACAAGTAGTCATTTTCTTGTAAAATACTAAGAAGTCCTGCTACTTAGAGATAACTGCTTTTGGCATTTTGATGTATTTGTTTCCTAGATAATTTTTCTCTATGTGGATGACATTTTATTTTATGACTTGATTTTTTTTCCTTTAACGAATTACAATGGATATCTTTCTCTGTTAACAAATTTAGACGTCAGTCACACTTTTAGTGGCTGTGTACGCTCATCTCTTGAGCTCTTTTGGACTTTAATTTTGTGGCCTCTTCTTAGGCCTGGAGTGTATGTGTGTTGTGATTTGTTTGTTTGTTTCGTTCTTTACTTTCTGAGTGAGGAGAGATCTGCTTTCCTTGGCTTTTCCCCATAAACACTGTGGGTGGTTGGTTTTTCTGTGGCTCCCAGAGGTATTAGAATAGTTAAGGTTAGACTTTTCTTGACTGCTGATACCTTTGAGTGTTGCTTGATGTGTGCAGCCCTGGGCCAGCGTCTGCTGTTCTGTTTTTTCCTGACTGTGACCCTGCTAATTGAAGGAGGGAACTCCAGCTTCCACTGTAGTTGTATAATTGCCGCTTTTAACAAGGTAGCAAATAAAACCTGTGGTAGTCTTTTTTAAAAACATATCTCTGATTTCATCCATGGTGGACTATGTTTAATTTACATAGGCAATTTTATTTTTCATATTTAAATTCCTGAGAAGCTCACTCCCTACCCCTCTTCTGTCCTTTAAGATTACATTTAGAGTCACAAACAAAATTTCCTCCGGGTCTGTAGAATGATTGGAGAAAATTCATATACTCTTGGAAAACAGAGTTATGTGTGGTTAACATTCCTCTTGTGTAAAAGGAACACACTGCTATAAAATGTCTACATGGGTTTTAAGTATAACAGTGTTTTAGAGAAGGCTGGCTGTGATGGCGGTGGGACTTGGCGTCATCTTGTCATTTGAAGCATGGTTGAGGAACTGTAGGGTTTTCACTGGTGAACAAAGACTGGGGAACACAATTTTCTGCATGGCACCAAGGCAGACAGACAGGATGAGAAGGTTGATGCTCAGGGGAGAGAATTCAGCTGACTGAGGACAAAGTGGCATTTTCCAGTCAGTGTCTGTTCAGGTATGGACTGGCTGGCTTATCACCTCGTTGGTTAGGTTGTAGAGCAGGTGCAAGCATTAGGGGGGTGGCTGAAACAGGCAACAGTTAGGATTCCTTACAACCTGAGGTTGTCATTGGAGGCTAAGTGTCTCTTCCAGCCTGTCCTTTGTGGAATCATAGAATGGAAAGTAGTGTTTACATGATCTTTTAAATAGATTCTATACGTCTGGACCAGCATACTTAGGATGTGTTCTTTTCTTTTCAGCTTACCGTGACAATCAGAGCTTTGTTGCAGAATCTGAAGGAAAAGATCGCCCTTTTGAAGGACTTATTGCTAAGAGCTGTGTCAACACATCAGATGTATCCATGTAAACATTTCCACTTCTTTTCTAGAGTGGGAGGAAAAGCAGTCTTATTTTAAGAAAGGAAGGAATCTGGGCCACCCAGATTTTTCCACAGCTTGAGGAAGACCTGGTTTCCAAAATATTGCCTATAATCTTGATTTCTATTTTAAGTGTCTGTTACATGTTTTGCAGTGAATATGCTGGCGAAGCAAGACATACTGAAGGAATTAACTTATTTGGGTGTAACCTTCGCAGTACAGGGAGTTCATGCTTTCTGTCCGTGCTCTCTTAACACAGAGCCCTGCATTGCCACCTGTCCAGACTGCCTGGAGAGGTTAGCCATTGTTTCAACAGGAAAACTTCCATGATAATCTTGAGTTGTGATTCTGCTTCTGGGGTTTCCAGAGTTTTGAGTGATCCATTTTCTTTTCCGAGAGGTCAATACGTATAGAAACCATACATCTTTTTTTTTTTCCTGTTTATGTGGATTATTGAGATGTGACTTGTTTGCCCTATTATGCCAGAAGTATAGACACTGCCCCTGGTTGGGATTTTTGGTGGGGGCATTGCCTGAACCAACACTCAACTTCCCACCAACATTGTCAAGTGCTGAAATATTTTCTTTCATTTTTTAGAAATTTGCCCATCTTATCAGTTAGGAAAATACATGTGACCTGTTACCTGAACTGATTCTTTAAATCTGAGTTTATATTGGTTTGAAAACTGACCTCAAACTGGTCCTCTCTCTTCATTTCTTTAAACTGTCAGAGGTTCATACCCAAAACCCAATTTTGTCATCTGAAGAAATGGTTGTTACTGCCTGATTTCAAATAGGGGAAAATGAGGGAATATAGCTTTTTAGATAAAACAATAGAAAATGTTTTAAAAAATCTTTTCTCCAAGAATAATCCCCTTTTATCACTAGGAAGGTTCATCTGGATTAGTTGTATGATTTTTCAGATACTCAATTATTATCCCCACTAAGGTTTCAAATAAAATATTAATCCCAATAAACAATTAGGAACTTATTTTGAGATAACTGAAATATTGTGATACATTTAGTTTGTAACTTCACTCTCCACCTGATATTATTTATTACTGTACAGTATTGTAAGAAAAGTTTATATTTTATAAAATCAACAAGTCTTAATATATACACTTCAAATAGTTTCAGATTGGCAGGGCTATTTTCTCCACTGTCAGTACTAGGTATTAGGAAGTCTGCACATGAAGTCAAGGTGTGCAGACTCATTTTATTGTTACCCAAAACACGTATATTAAAAACATAACAAAATATTGGTTCATGATATTAACAACTGTGTACCTGCTGATTTCCATTAAGGTAACTGATCATTATTCATCTTACAGTATTTATGTGCCAAACCTATAGGGCAAGAAAAATAAAAATTAAGAACTTTAACTTTTTCCTGTCAATAATTTCTGCTAGTTATTAATTATAGAGTACTAAGCATGCTACAGTAATAATTGATTTTATTCATCTAAATGCTGACAGAGTGACCATCTTTTGAAATCTCATAGACTTTGGTTTTGTGGTGATGTCAGAATTTGCTGAGTTAAACACTAAGCATTCAAAAATACTAAACAGAGTTATTAAATACTTTATGAAAATATTTAAGGACCCTTGTGTACATAATTTAGAATTTCCTAGGAGAAATAAAAAAAAAACTCAACTCAACAGGAATATAACAACTTTCTTTAAAATCCTACGTATTTTTTAAAGTAATTGTGTCTGTTTCTTTGGGAACTGCCACCAAAACTAAAGATAGAATTCAGACAGTATATCCCCATGGCTCAAAATGTCTATATTTTCAGGGAGATTATTCTTTTGATAGATGGAAGGAAGAAGGTAGTTTCTATATTAGGAAGGCCTCTTTTAAATTCTGTTTCCACATCTTCCTTACCCCTGACCTTCCTCTTTCCAAATATTTTAAATAATTCTATGGCAGTTGTCCTGTGGATGTAAGATATCTGATGTCTTATTTGGCTGTAACCTGTGAGTCCTAATACCTCATAGTGTTAGTTTTGATGGTTCCTTCCCTTCTTTAGAAAAAGGTATTGAGTCCAGGTCAAACTCTGCCCTCCAAGTCACTGATGAAGCTGGAAAGAGAATCAACATTCCAGCAGAGGAGTTTTTTACACTGAGGAGAGGAATCTGAGAGCTTGCCCTGGACCTCACAGCTGGGAAATGGAAGAGCTAAGATTCAAACACAGGGCTGTCTGCCCCCAAAGCCAGTTGTTTAAAAACTGAATTCTACCTTAGTAGAAATAATAGTCAACCACCACCTGGCATGTCTTCAAACTAGAATTCCTTATTAATAGGCATGTTGCTGTAGTGCCAAGACCAATCCTGTTTATAATGCAAATCCTCAAGAGCCTTCTTAATCATCAGAAAGATTAAACAGTGTTCACTGTGGTTTATTAGGTACACTTTATGATGTTGTAATTCTTAGAAAAATTTCTGTCCATAAATCACCAACAGAGTGACTTTTTAATCCTTTTTTTGAGTCATAATTAATGTTGAGTGACTTTTTTAGTGTGAGTATTTCAATACCACATTTCCTTACTGTGTCAGGTAGTTGAGAGTTTATGGTACTTTACTTGATAAATTTATGCATTCATGAAGTTATTCCAAAGAACACTAGGGCTTGCCAGAAAGATAAGTCCTATGAAAATGCCTTCCAAACAATTAAATTCATGGAGTTTAGACATAAGATGTTATTGCTCTTTCCTGAAAAAGTATTTTTCTACTGGCAAGAATAAATGTGAAATTAAAGGTCTGTGCTTTTGAATAGATTCGTTTGCAATTCATAAACCAAAGTCCTGCAGTCTGTGTTTAAAATTGCTGAAAAACATCGACTTCTATTCACAGTGCTTCTTGGAGATAGGAATTATAATTGCCTCACAAGCTGGGAAAAAGGTGTGCCCTGCAGGAGGCTGCCTGTGAAATTTCAGGTCATACTAAAATAATTCTTAGAGTTGGCCTTACAGGAAGCTTGTATTTTGGTGGGTTTTCAAGGGCAGCTTCTTTTCTACAAAGAGAATAAAATATCTCTTTACAAAAAGGTTCAGTATCAAAAGGTATTTCGGTGTTTCGGGAGAATTCCTACAGAATAATTTTTGAAGATCTATAAGTAACTTTTCCCCACTTTATATGTTGGGGGATAAAAGGCAGATGAGTGGAGAAATGCAGCAATACCATATAACAAGCCTGAACGAAGGCAGGTGTGGAGAGGCGAACTGAATAGATTTCAGGGCTAGCTCCTTGTGGCTCCAGTGCAGATAAAGTGACTCTTAAACACTTCCCTGTCTGTGACAGCTTTCATTGGTGCCTGGTATTGTGGGAAAAATACAGACAAGAGTGTTTATGTCAGTAGGAATTTTCTGATTGATAGTCTGTCATATTCTTTCTGATTTTTGCTGTTAAAATCTCTTTGCCCTTTTACCATGATAGTAAAAGTAGATGCTAGTTTTGTCTATTGTGAGTTTTTTGAATATCCATACATGGCAACATGTATAATCAGTAACTTTATGTAGGTCTCCCACCTCTCCTAATTTTTGGAAATATTTCTGGTCCATGAAATCCAAAAGTCTGGGTATAGTGGTAACAACACTAGCTTTGGAACCAGACAGAACTGAAATTGAAGACTAGCCACTTCCTCAGGGCCACAGAGTAATTTAGCCTTTCTGGATCTTAGTTTAATTATCTGTGGTGTAGGAATGATCATACTTGCAAGGTTGTTGTGAACGTTGGAGAAAATGTATTTAAGGCACCTCACAGGACTGGACCCCTAAAATGGCAGATGTTAAAGGTAGGTTTCAACACTACACTAACTGTGTAACCTTGGATAAATTACCTCTTTGTGCTTCGTTTTTCACATCTGTGATTGAGGATAATAAAAGTACACCTGGTTTATAGGATTGTTGTGAGGATTAAATTATATGTGTAAAATGTACTTTGCATCTAGTAAGCCCTCCTTAAGGATTAGCTGCTATTTATTATTTTATCGTGATTGTAAAAATCATAGCTATCATTGAGAATTTGCAGGTAGTCCTTCCGTATGGAGTTTATACCCATGTAAGGAGGTTATATCAAAGCACACAGATAATGATAGTACTAAATAATCCTTGCAGAATGTGATCAGTGCTTTGAGGAAAGTAAGGAGCTGGCCTGGTACATAATAGATCTTCAGTAGAGTTTGTTAACTTAAAAAGAAGAAAAAGATAAAATGCCATTTGGGCCAGAAAAGTCTTGCGGCTTCAAGGACCTGAAACTGTCTCCTTGCAGTTCTTCTCTTAGGGCACCCAAAAGTAATCACCTGCAAACGTCTTCTTTCTCCAGAGCAATTCATTCCCAAGTAAGACTTGGCGAAATTCTTAAGCCTTTCACCGAATGAAGAGAAAAGTCCAGGAGCTGGAGTTGGGGTGGGGAATCTTATGGGTCCAGTACCATCACCACTCCACCTCATCTTAGGTTCAGAGTGCTTTTCAGGCTACTGCAGAGAAGCTGGGCGGAAGCACATTGGTAACAGGTGTTGATAATAAGAAATCATCCAATATCGGTTACAATGTTACTGCTCCTAAATTGGCTGTTCTTACATGTAAAATCAGCCTAGCCAGTGACAAAGTACTGTGGTAGTTAGAGCTTCCTCTTTCCTTATTTGTCTGTTTTCAGACCTTCTTCCTTGGTTATCCACCAAGTTGGTGCAAAAGGAGGCCCAGCGCTGGCCACTGATTGTGCCTGTTACTGATCCAAGCTCATACCATTCACTGCACAACATGCCATTAAGTCAAAAGACAGGTGTTGGGGCAAGGAAAGTGACTTTATTCAGAAAGCCAGCAGGCTGAGATGGCAGACTAATGTCCTAAAGCCCATTCTTAACTCAGGGCTGATTGCAAGCGTCTTTAATTCTAGGGAAAGGGGGATCAGGAGAGAGAGCAGGTTAGGGGGTGTCTGACGGCTGCAGACATCTGGGCACCAGCGAGGGTCCAAGGAGAGCTGAGGAACTCCGTGTCCTTGGTTAGTTGACTCTCACTGACCTATGACTGGTCGTAATGTTGCTAAAACTCTTTGACAAGACAATTATATTCATACATATTTCCCTAATCTCCTGGAGGAGGCAAGCTTTGGGTAAGGAGCTATTTCCAGAAATCTCAAGCTGTAAGCAAAATTCCTTTGGATGATCAGTGAGCCTATGTGCAGGGCTGAGTGGAAGCCCATTTCCTTTTTTTCCCTTTCAACCCAAAGGTTAAGGCAGCAAAAGAGACAAATACAATATGAAGGCAGAGATGCCAACTTTTTCACTCAGTTATGTGCCCTTTTCTCTACTTGTCCTTTGCTGTCCTGTCCTCACTACCTACAACTACTGTGAGTCCACAGACGTGCAGTCTGATCATTGCTTAGATGATTCTTTGGCGTCTTGTTAACAACCCCTGTATAGTAAGTGTGCTATGCAGAAGGGCCATTCATCTATTCTCCTCCCCCACCCCCAAATCCATCTCCTTTTGCTCTGTTCTCTACTATTAGTGGAGTAAAATAAAAATAAAACAGAGGTAGTGTTACTAATTGGTTAGTTTCAGTTTTCCCAGATTTATAGGGAGTCTCTGGGAATATCCTAAATTAGTATTCCTAGTGTTGTTACTGTTTTTTAACAAGGTGCTAAGAAGTGGCAAAGTTAAGTGGGCAGTACTGGGAGCCTCAGAGCAGAGAAGCCTCTGGAATGGTGGTCAAGCCCAGTATGATGTGGTGGAAAGGCCCTGACCTAGAGCAGAAAGAGCCGGGCTCTAGTCCAGCATTGTCATTAGTCATCCAGGTGACTTAGCCACACTGGGCTTTAGTTTCCTGTCAGGAGAACAAGAGAATTGGATTAGCGGATCTCCAAGACCTGTTGTGTCATTAACTGTCTATGATTCTGTTCTTCAGTTACTAATCTATAAAACATAACCACCAAGTTTTACTGCTCTTAAAATTGATGTTGTTTAATTGTTAGTCCATTCTTTACTAGTTTAAATCCATAGTGTCTGCTAAATTTTGAAATTTGTCATTATTGTTATCATAAAAAGTACTGAATCTATATACACTTCGTATTGTTACTTCTTAATGGTGACGCCTCTCTTCATCATCCCCATCCTATTCCATCTCTTTCTTCATAGTTAACAACATTGACGGTTGGTACCTGTCATCCCAGACTTTCCTAGGCATGAACAGATATATAGATATACATATACATGTAAATAGAAATATTTGTGACTATAAAGGGCTATCCATACAGTTCTGAAAGTCATGTTTTTATTAATTAGCATATGATAGACAAAACAACATTTGATTACAAGTAAGTCTCCCTCACACCCCGAGTCCCTAGTTCCCCTCCTTAAAGGCAGTTGTTTTGGTCCTTCCAGAAATATTGTGTATAAACAAACATAGATATGTCTATCTGATTTTTTTTGATGCAATGGTTGCATACTACTCACTGTTTAGCTCTTTGCTGCCCTTTTTTTTTTTGGTTTAACACTATTTTGGAGATGGTTCCTTGTCAAATATTTCACATAAGCATTTAGTAAGTGCTTGGAAATGTTAGTAATCATTATCGGTACATAAAAGGTGTTCTTTTTTCTTTTTAGGCTGCAAAACATTCCATTGTATAGATATGTTAGTTCTTTATTGATGGACTTAGGGTATTTCTAATATTTGGCTATTTTAATTAATGCTGCAGTGACCATCCCTGTTCCTACGTCTTTGTGTAGGTGTGTGAACAGATCCGTAGAAGGAATTCCTATTAAAAGGATGACTTTTTAAATTTTGTTAGGTATTTAGGAGGCAGTCTGGCAACTGGTTGAACCTATTTACATTCCCACCAAGAAGGGTTCCTCTGCCCTTTCCAAAACTTGCTTATCATGCTTTCCTAATCTGATAGGTGAAAGTGATATGTTTCAGTTTGCATTTCTTTTACTAACATAAAACTGAGTGTTTTCCCATTTGATTATTAGTGTTTCTTTTTTCTGTGCTCTGCTGTATCTTTTGTCTTTGTTAAATTTGCCAATATTAGTCACTTGTAATTTATTTGGCATATATTTAAAATCTTTTATAAAGTCAGGTTTATTTTTTCCTTCTTGGCCTCTATGTTTTCAGTCTTAACTAAAAAGACTTTTCGTACTCCAAGATTATTAAGAAGTTCTTCCATGTCTTCTAATACTTTTGTAATTTGACTTTTTAATGTTTAAATCCCTGAACCAGTTAAATCTGTGCTTAACTGTAATAATGGATTACAGCTCAGTTTATGTCTGGTTGGGTGATTGGATACTGAAAACCATAGGTTGCCAGAGCCTGTTAAGCATAGAATATAAGAGAAATTTAGTTACTATTATGATAGAATTGTTTCCACAATTTAGAATTTCCATTTTGTCCTGTATAATTCGTGTCATAGCTGCTTTTTTTTTTCCTGAGGAGTTTTAGAAAAAAAGCTTCCTGCTTTATTGACAGTTAACCACTGATTTGAAATGCATTGATATTTATTCTTGATGTTGCATTGATTGAAGGGCTAATATTTGACCTCTTATTAATACAGAGGAAGTACTTACGCGACTGTTTCTTAGTGATGGTTGCTACTTCATGCTTCCCAAGATGAGGTACTTACTGACTATAGCCAAATAGGAGAGGGGAAAGCAATGGTTGTAATTTTATTCAGGAAAGTGTGGCATTCTGGAATGTTGTGAGAATTCATTTCATTTATTATTTATTTTTTAATATTTAAAGCCACTACCACTGCTTAGCTACACTGCTTTGGAGATTTATGATATTACTAGCTACTGTCTGCTACTGGGGAAAATTTTTATGGGTTTATTTACAATTTTATAGCAAGCTAGCTCTTTGTACTCAAAATTAGCACAAAAGTAGATTCCCTGGATTGTAGTTCCCACCACCCCTGTTCCCGCCCCTGCCCCCGCCAGGGAATGTGATACTATTACTTGATTCTGCCAATTTCTCAGAAATTTCTGGGCCTGAATGCAGTGTTTGATGTCTGCTTTTAAAAAGAAAAGTATCTATAAATCTAAAGCAGCGGCCTTACTAATGTTTTACTATTACCAGAACTCGGTAACTGTAGCCAGGATAACTCTGACCTACTAGAATTTCAGCTCTAATAAAACAAAAGCCAATTACTAAAAAAAGGAAAAGCCGGATAAAACCCATTGTGTTGAGGTGGCTTATTTTTGTGCTTGCTTACGTCTTGTGCCAGATCTGTCCTTTCAAAACCGTTTGTTAGCTTTCTCCAATTGTTCTCTTTATGGCAGAAATTTTCTCCATCAACATTTCCTTTATTCTGCTTTTTAAAACACACACAGATACACTCTCAGCCTAAAAGAAGTTGTGTAATTTGCTTTGAGAAAGCCAGTATATAAAACTTTGGATTTAGTTCTTGTTTATTTTTTTAACCCTGAGTTACGAACTGTGCTGGAAAAGGTGTTAGAGATTATCTGGCATTACATGCAAGGAAACAGATCAAAAAAGGTGAAATAACTCGTTTATGATCATAGAAAATGGTCAAAATAGGACTAATAGGCTTTGGACTCCTAGTTTAATATGCTTAGAATAACACATTAAAATATGACTATTTCTTTGAGTTCAATACCATACCATGTATTTAAATAATGGACTGATGGTAACAATGTTTAGTGCAAATCTGTTGCAGAAAGTAGCACTTTACAAAATAGATTCCAGGTGCATTCATAGATATTACCATGGAAGAAAGAAGGCAGTATAGTGAACCTTTTCTTCCCCTTCTTTTTTTTTTACAGGGTCTCTTAGGGTACTAATACCCAGGAAAACACCCTTAAACACTAACACCAGTTAGAATGCCCTCTTCAGTCTTGGTCACTGGCAGGAAAATAATATCTACCTACTGTATTTCTCAAAGAAGGAATTGTGTGATGGATTTATGTCAGTGTCTGTAAGTCCCCCTGCAGTGATTCTGTCAAGGTCTTTTACATGAAGGATAAGTGAAGTTGAAGGTCAGAGCAGAAGAACTGTTCAGATCTTTTTTGGATCGTGTTGGTTAGAGTCTGTAACTCACAGCTGACTTGGAGAGCTCACTTAATGATATAGGTTAAAAGGAGGCAATTTGCCCACCTTTGGACCTTAACAAGATGCCTGCAGAACACAGCTTGAAGGAGACCGAAGACAGAACCTATTGGATGATCTTGTAACTCGAGAGAGACTACTTCTGTCATCCTTTAAGAACGAGGGTGCAGAACCAGATCTCATCAGGTATGATGTTTTTACTTACACGGATTTTGTGGTGGGTGAAGATTTGTTTGCAGAGATTACAGCTATTCCCTGCAATGGCTGAATTTCTTTAATTTGTAAAATATATTTTGTTCATGTATAGTGTTGACTGTCATTTTCTATTCAGTTGAGTTTTAATTTTCTAGATTTAGTAAACCAGGTCTGTACAGCTGAATCCCCTCTTGGGGGAAGAATATTTAGGTAGAATACAGACGAAGTCAGGAAGTTTCTTTTGCATTCTGTGGTTGAGCTTTTGGCTTTGTTAGTTGCCATTTAAACTCCTGAAGTCATGTACTCAATCTGTGGGAAAATGAATTTTTTTTTAACTAGCATCTTGAAGAAACGTGTGCTAGTAAAATTGTAGTCCATGGTTCGCTGAGGTGTAGGAGTGGCAGGTGGATTTCCCTCCCTGCTTTTGGCCAGTGAGTGACTCATGCGCCATGGAGTCGACAGCTGCACCCTACCTGGGCCAGCTTTCCAAGGTTGAGATTAATGAACCATAAATTGTTACATCTTTAGAGTTGACCTCCCTGCTGCTTCCAGAAATCCCTTACTTTCATTGTGGGAGCTGTCAAAGAAGGAAATGAATATAGGATAGAAACTTGCCTCTCTCTTCCTCACCAGACATGATGCTTTCATTGTGGAGAGGCAGCTTGTTTCTGCTTAGTTCCTACTTAGAAATAATCTGGCTTCCCAAGGGCAATGGTTTTTGACCTTTGATATACATTACCAGGCCCCACCTCAATTAAATGAGAGTGCAGGTGGGTGGCATGGGGTCCCAGGTGATTCTCATAGGCAACCAGCATTGTACCCGACTGCCCTAGGCAAAAGAGGATGATGAGTTTTCTGTTGGTCACAGGCTTCTCAGGATTGTGTGATCCAGGTTTTTGGGAAGAAATAAGGAAATACAAGAAAACACATGAAATCTTAGGTCGTGTCTGTTGAGAAATAAAACCAAGGAGACAGTGAGGGAGTAGTCAGTTTGTAGACGAAGGCAGAAGCCTACGCTGGGCCACTCATTGTGGGGCCCATAGTTCCCTGGTGGCCTGCAGTCTGATGGATCCAGGGTGGAGTGGATGAAGGCCATGATCCAGGGCTGGTGAAACAGAACAGCCAAGAAGGGGGTCCATGGCGAAAAGTAAGTGCCGTCTGTCCAGAAGGGACTTCACGTTGAAGGAAAGGCTTTTTTAGTCCAGAAATTAAAGAAAGGCAGAGTCAGGAAGGGGAGCAGGGATCCACTAGAGAGGCAGTGGTGGGAAGGAGAGGAAACACTGAAATACTTCCAGGTAGTGGTGGAGGTGGTCATTGTGGTGAATAGTAATTGTTACCGTGTGATAGGTCTACGTATCAGGCTCTGCTTATTGCTCTTCACTGTGTCATTTATGATGTCAGAGGGGCCAGCATATGTGTTAGGTCTCTGTGGTTTTCATTGTTTTTTGTTTTTTTTTTTGTCTCTTACTTGTCATCCCTCTTTTTTTTGGTCACCCCTCTCTCTCCTGTGCTAATCTCCGTATCCTTGCTATTTAAAGTGAGACTACACGAGCAGTGTCAGCGTCACCTGGGAGCTTGCTAGAAATGCTCAGGAATTTACATGTTAAAATGTTAGGAATCTCAGACCCCACCCCTGACCTGCATTTTAATAAGGTCCTTAGGTGATTTCAGTGTACCCTACAGTTTGAGAAATATTGCCTGTCATTCATTCTTCACTGTGACATTTTGTAATCAGAATCATCCAAGAGGCTTATATAAAATAAAAAAGAAGGGAGAGAAAGAAAAGAAATACAAGTGTCTGGACCATATACTTGCAGGGTCTGAATTAATAGTCTGGCATGAAGCATGAGTAGCAGTAATACAGGGGAAACACCTCAGATGATTCTAACAGGTGGCAGAGTTGGCCCATGGCTTTCTGCCATGGTATATTAGTGATGAAGCTAATAGCTGATGCCTGTTGTTTCCTATGTGTCAGGCATGTGCTAAGATCCTTATGTGCTGTCTTGCCAATGGGTTTCAGCCCCGGGTAAGTTTGCTATGGATTCAATGTGACCAAAGAAATTGACAGCAAAACGTTCTTGGGGTGAAAGGGTTACACCCAACTTTATTTCAACAGTTGCAGGTCAGTCACTAAAATCCTGTTCACTCAGAGCGAGTCTGCATGCAGCAGACCAGTCTCTGCCTCTGGGCCCCACTGTCCGCACAGCTGTCCCACACAGCCGTCTCTGGGCCTCTCTGCCTGCACAGCTGTCCCACACAGCCGTCCTCTGGGCCTCTGTCCTTGGCGCTGCCACCACTCCAGCCTCTGCTCTGCTCTCCTGCAGCCTTGCATCCGTGCCACCATGTCACGCCCAGAGCACTGGTCAGAGCTCTTGATATAGAGTCATTGCCGACAGGTGTGCAGTGAGCTAGTCAGCCAGGGCCAGGTGAAAATCCTGGTCACAGGAACTCTCATTTTATCCACACTTTCCAGTGGGTTTCAGCCCCGGGCAAGTTCACTATGTATTCAGTGTGACCAAAGAAAATGACAGCAAACGTTCTTTGGGGTGAAAGGGTTTGTTACCCAGCTTATTGTCCCAGTGGTAGGTCAAGCATTAGCGTCTCTGCCTCCGCCCAGAGCACTGGACCGAGCTCTCTATATAGTGCAATAATAGCTTATTGCCTAAAGGTGTGGAAGTGGTAGCCTAGCAACAGGCCAGTTACATCATCAGGTGATTTAAGTTCAGTGAGGATCCTGGCCATAGGAACCCCAACTTCCCCACATGTGCACTTGCTCAGGATATCTTTATAACATCCCCTTTTAAAGAAGAGAAACTGAGGTCCAGAGGGGTCAGGTAACTTGCACAAGATTCTAAAACTAATCAGTCTCAGAGTTGGATTTCATCTAGTCTGTGTGTCTTCAGATGTGAACTCTTAACTAGTGCACCAGAAAAGGAGCTGGACCAGGGGTTAGGAGGTGTGGGGAAAATGGAACTTCCTATGGCCAGAATCCTCACCTGAACCTAAACTACTTGATGATGTAACTGGCCTACTGCTAGGCTACCACTTCCAAACCTGTAGGCAAGAAGCTATTATTGATTGAGTCACTATATAAAGAGCTCTGCCCAGTGCTGTGGGCGGAGGCAGAGACGAAGGAGGATCACAGATCTGTAGGCTGCTGGGTGCAGACATAATTCTAGTGCTCGACCTATTGCTGGGAAAACAAGCTGGGTAATAAGCCCTTTTACCCCAAGAACATTTCATTGTCATTCCTTGGTCTCACTGAATCCGTAGTGAACTTGCTCAGGGCTGAAACCCATTGGCAAAACTCAGCTCTGTTACTTACTGGTTATCTGGACTTCAAAATCATTGACCTTAAAATGTAGAAATGTGTTCTGCCTCATTTTCAGTGTTGTTAGGATGATGTGATGCATATGTGAAGAGCTTTATGAACTCTAAAACCTTTACAAATACAAGATGTTATTCCTGTAGGATTGAACCATCAGAGGCCAGGCAGGAGCTCATTGCCGCCTCCTTTGTTTCCTGGAGACCTGTCCCTCCTGTCCCACCCCCTGAGTGTTTAAGAGGGACCTGGCCCCCCTGAATGACCAGTCTTGTTCCATATTCTGCGCCTGGTCGCCTTTCCTCCCATTTTCCCCTCCCATATCTTGTTCCATGTCCCTTTTCCTTAGTACCCGGTTTCCTGCTTATTAGAAAACAGGCTTGATGATTCTAGCACTGGAATCTATGGCTGGCAGTGGCAGCTTCTGGAGCTCTTTTAACTGAAGCCTCCCTGAGCAAAACAAAGTTAACTGACTAGAGGATTTTAGGGCATCTGGCAGGTTAGTGGCAGAGGTGCCTCAGATGGAGGCCTTCTGAGGCCTCTGAGGTCCTCCTGTGGTCAAGGCTGATCCACACAGGGAGCCGAAAGCTGTCACTGGTGAACCGTTGGGGTGGCATGGGGACAGACCAGAATGAGGAGAAACTGAGGCAGTGATAACCAAAGTCCTGAGGGTTTGAAATATGATCTAACCAGCCAGGCTTATTCACATGCTCTCAAGATGAAACTGAGGGACAAGTATATTGTTATGATTTTTTTGTTCAGGAGCAAAAGTCTAGAATAGTTTAGAGTAAGTTTCTAGAAGGGTTCTGTTTAAAATATGTAAGCACAGTAGAGGAGAAATGATTCCTGTGGAATGATGTGAAGAAAGTAAATGGTGTAGCAGACAGTGATGGCCCATTCCCGGTGACATGGAGTCTGGCCAAGTGTAAGAAACCAACATGGTAGCATTCATCACGATGAAGAAAATAAGTGCAGGTAAAAAAAGGAAAGAGAATAGTAGGTGGCCTGCAAGGTGAATTATCTGTGAAAGCCTTACTGGGCTAGGATTGCTTTAGACCCACTGTACGCACCCTAACAGGGATGTGTCTACATACACCCATCTGTATGAGTCTGCTAGAGCTGCTATAACAAAGTACCACAGACTGGGTGGCTTAACCAACAGAAATGCCTTTTCGCACATTTCTGGAGTCCAGGATTAAGGTGTCATTGGCAGATTGGTTCCCTCTGAGGATCATGACAGAAGAATCTGTTGTAGGCCTCTGTCCTGGGCTTATGTACAGCCGTCTGCCATCTGTGCCTTCATGTGGCTGTTCCTCTAGGTGTCTGTGTCCAAATTCCCTCCTCTTATAAAACAATACCAGTCATACTGGATTATGGCCCACCCTAATGACTTCATTTTTATTTAATTACCTCTTTAAAGAACCTGTCTCCATATATTGTTACATTCTGAGGTACTAGGGGTTAGAACTCAACATGTGAACTTTTGTGGGTCACAATTTGGATCCATGACTGTCCAAAATGTGCAAGTTCTATAGACATCCCGGAAAATCTGATCAATAAGAAAATGCATACTAGTTAAAAGCATTCTCAAATAATATGTAGAAAATCCCTGGGAAATCTTCTCAAGGGCTGTGAAACGGACACTCTTTTAGGGTTTCCAGACCCATTTCCAAAGTGTGTGTGGGGGGGGGAGTGTTGGGAGCAAGGGGTTCTCCTTTGCACAATATCAAACAATTCTTCAGCACCAGAAGGGGGTCTAAGAATTCAACTCAATTCTGACACTGTCTGCCCAGAGACAACATCAGATTCCCCAGGTTGAGGGCTCCATTCTACAAGACTACCTCCACCCCCCCACTCCAGATGCCATTCACAAGCCCCAGGCTGTTACCTGTTCTTCTGACCAACCAACTAAGATTGGAGGGTCCAACGACCGCCTCCTTAGGTTCAGCTAATGCTAGAGCAGCTCATAGAAGTCAGGGAAACATTTAAGTTTACCAGTTTAATAATGGATAGTATAAAGGTTACAAGTCAACACCCAGGTGAAAAGATACATAGGGTAAGGCCCTGAATAAAGGAGCTTCTGTCCTTACATAGAGCTTGGGTCCTGGCTCAGTGGCACATGGAGGTGTTCTGGTTTCCCAAGCTTGGAAGTATTCTGAACATGGGAACAGGGCTTAAAAAAAGGCCAAAACACTGTTCTTACAGGTTTTTATAAAGGCTTCCGTTGCATAGTCATGATTGGCAAGTCATTGGCCATTGGCTGATTCAACCTCCAGCCCCTCCTCCCTTTCCCCTCCCCTGAGATTGGTGGGGGCTGAAAGTTCCCACCCTATAATTACATGATTGGTCTTCCTGGAAAGCAGCACCCCCATTCTGGGTGGGATCCAGAAGTCACCTTCACCAATAACAAAACACCCATTTTACCTTTCTGGGTCTGAAGTGTTTTCAGGAACTGTGGATGAAAACCAAATATATCTGAGAAACACATACTTGGTCAAATCAGATATTATATCACAGACACCCAGATAGCATTGACCAACTGATCAGGGAGGATGGCGCTTGTAGACTTAGTCGGGGCGAGCAGCAAGTACCTGGATGTGTGACTGGGTGAATGAATGAGTGAGGAAGTCATAGTACATTGCCAGGAGTAGATTGTTTTAGATTTGAGGCCAGTTTCTGATCTTTGATTTCCTTTACTTGCCTATGTCAGAATGTTATTTTGGCCCTTTCTTTCCCAAATTCCCACACTTGAGACCTCCCCTGTCATTTCCAACTTCTCATATCCTAATCTTCTGCTTCACCCAGCCTTCTGAGGATCTGAGTCAGCTGTAGACATAACCAATTTCAGTGCATAGTTCACCTTGTCCTCTTGCCTCTGGATTGTCAGGTTGCCAGTCTTTCCTGATACCAACTGTCAGGGACCTTTCAGCACCATCTTTGGAGAAAACCCATTCCTTTCTCTGCCAGGCACTTTCTCTGGTATCTCTAGTCACTCACAGATTTCCTTAGTCCTCTCCATGGTTAATTCCTCCTGCGGGGCTCCTCCAGCATTTCTGTTTGCTTCTCTTAATCTCTGGATCCCTCCAGCATTTTTGTTTGCATCTGTAATTCTTTATATCAGTGTGGGTTGCTTGGGGCCCAGGGGTGGTGGCATACGTCTTTACGTCATGACCTACAGGAACACTGGTCAGAGAGTCTTCTCGGAACTTTAAAATGTCACCAAAATGCTCCCCACGGCACATCTTGTCATTAGTGCTGGGTAGTCACCACAACATGCTGCCTGTTGGGACATCTTAATCTGCTAATCGGTATTTCGAGGCCCCATGGTAACTGGCAGCAATACTGCAAGATGGCATCCCGATCAGGACAGACTTGGAACCTGTTGAGCTCCTCTGTCCTGGAGCCCCTTCCTCTTTCTCTCTTTTCTGTTTCCTCCGTGTGACCCTTCCCTTCTCTCTTCCCCAACCCTCATTCCCAGGAGTCCTTCCACCCTCCCTTTCTTCCTCTTTTCTCTTCCTCCTCATATGTGGCCTTATTAAGAAGAGAAGAGTATTGTCAAACTTCAGTTTGGATCAGCGTTTCCTTTAAACAGATGTTATTGTGGCCACCGCGTAATTGAATGTGAAGCTGTCATGTGATGGAATCTTAGTTTTACCTTACGGATTACTGATCATTATTCTAAAGCAGTAAGCCTTGATGTGAGACCTCGGTCTAAAGAAGCAATGGTTGACTAATTTAGGGCATTTGGAAACTTGTTAAAGAAGTCTGTGTTTAACAATGTCTCTTCGAAGAAGATAAGCCGTGACTTACAAAGCAGTGACACAGCTTCTGATTTAAAACCCTATTGCCCTTTATATTTGAGAGCATTGCTGAGTCTCACAATTAGCTGAATCTTTGTCTGTAGACAGAAAAAAAGATCATTGCATACTCCACTGCTCTGTGACCATCTCGAAGATTATGTGATTAACTCAGCTGTAGTGGGTGGCTAATTGGCTAAGCTTTAATCTTCACACCACCAACTATACTGAGGATTATAGGAAATAGGAAGTGATTTAGAGGTTGAGATGGTAGTTATGTATCAGGAGTGGTTTAACAAGCAGACCAATTACTAAAATCAAAAGAAGATGATAATGAAATGTTCACATTTTCTTAGAATGTGAACTTTAAATTTAATTTCAGGTATTTGCCTTTTCTTTGAACTGTTGAAAAAAAGTATGATACTTCCAATTTATACTTCTTACCACTGTATTGTAAGCCAAGGCGGGCAAAAGAAAAACTTGCATGAAAACTTACATTAAAAGTACCTCCTCCCCCATTTTAAGTCATTGAATGTTTTGTTTCAATTTAGAGCGTGGTTTATAAGAAGGATGATGTGTATCTGATAGTACTTAGATTTCCTGAAGAATCATTGATTTATACTGAATGCTGCTTAAAGTTATTAGCATGTGACTAACCTACTCTTCTCTAAGTAGGAAATCTCGAAACAATGTACACCTACATCATTAGCCTGCTCAGGTGAGACAGTGGATAAGCCTCAACAGCTTATCCGTTTTATTTATGTCCCAGAAATAGACTACCTTCTCAGGTTTTCTGAAATGTAAAGGATGTCCTGAAATCATTAAAACTTTGCTCTTCTCTGTATGTAAGTGAGCCCAAGGATGGTTAAACCACTGTGGTATTAAGTACCATCAAGAATATTAAAATTCCCTGCTAACCTAATGAAAACTAGTTAAGGAAACAAAAACATTATAGTAAATGGAAACCTTCTTTCATTAAGTAGATATTTGCCGAGTGCCTGTTGTGTGCCAAGTACTGGTCCTGGGAATGTGGTGGCAAAAAACAGTAACAAGAAACCCCTAGTCTGTGCATTTGAACCACATATAGTTCACTGAGGGAGACAGATGTGAATTAAAGAGTCACACGAGTAAGTAAAATAAATTCAGCAGAAAAGTATAATCATGCTTGGAGAGAGAGTTTCAGTGGGGAGTGGATTTTGCTAGGAAGGCTGTATATTTCATTTTATTTTATTTTTCATGTACCTCCTTTAGGCCACATGTTTTAATACTTACTTGTTTTACTTAAAAAAAGTTTTTACAAGTGTGTATTTTGCTTCTCCATCTAGATTGTAATATCTTGAGGACAGAGACCAAAGTCTAGCACAGTGCTTAATACATATTTGTTCAATAAAGGAAACTTTATGTTTTTCCTGTATTTTTTTCTTACACCCAGCACAGAGTTGGGGCACTGAGCTAATTTTTGTTGATCGAAAGTTTGCCTGAGTCAGGTTGTGATTGGCTGGGTTCTGGTAAGTCACCAGCTAAACCTGAGAATCTCAGGGGTGTAGCACACGAAAACTTTTTTTTTTCTGCCTGCCTCGTGTAAAATCTGATGCTTCTCCAGGATAGCCCTCTTCAAACAGACTCAGATATTCAGGTAGTTTCCATCTTATGGCTGTGCTGTCTTGACAAAGGCTCCATGTTTACTAATATGGGAGAAGAGAGAGGGTGAAGGGTGTTTTATGGTTTTGGTTGTTTGAAATTCATTTTGTCATTCCATCATCCTTTTTGGTTGCTGATGTTTAGGTGAAAGCTATTTGATATTTGATTCTGCTGTTAATATTATAGCCACTTTCTTAATTCTCTGATTGTTCTTAGTAGTTTTCCTGTTGATTCTCTTGTATTGTCCAGTTATTTGTTTTCTAAAAGAAAGGAAGCACCCATGAAAGTTTACCAGTAGACTTTGACTCAAGATAGAATTAGGCTAGGATTGTATCACATTCCATGTTATGCCCATAACCACGGAGTTGCCTTGATTGGCTTGGTTTATTCAGGGCTGGTATATCTCTGAGCCAAAATGGGAGGGGATTGTGTTCCCTGAGCAGTGAAGCTTGAACAAAGTCAAGGTTCCGCTATCAAGGGAAGAGAGATGCAATGATGTTGGGTCGGCCAGCTATAGCAACTGCATCGAGTCTTCCCTGCAACTCCCTGAGCAACAGCAAAGCTCTTCATCTTGAAGCTTCTTCTGGCACCAGAGACTCAGGGTTCTTCAATTCTGTGACTCCAGTAAGAGCCGTCATCTCCTTTTACTTCTGCTCCTGAAATCCCAGAGGTGTGGGAGCTCACTGGCCTTCTGGGTTATTTTACATAGGCTGAAGTGGAACTATAAATGTCCAACTCACTTTTTAAAGAAATTGTCATGTTTACACCTACCACCTGTTTTCCTGCAGAAGTTTAGAAGACGTGCTTTTGAAGCATGACCCGGTTTTAATAGTGACACATGGTACAGTTTCATAGAGCTGGTTTCTTCTGTGGGCAGATGATCTTGTGCATTTTATATTATTGTTTAATTCCATTTTGGGAGGTAATAGCTTCTGACCTTGTCCCCACATTCTGGAAAAATGTAATAGGTTGATTTAATGCATGGACTGATAGTGTCACAAGTTGGAGGATTTGAAATAAGGACTGACCTGACAAATCTGGAATATATGTTGCCTTAGCACTTTTGTTTAACTGCTAGTCTGCTACCAGCCATGCAGTGTGTACAGTGACCATGTTTTCTTGGGGAGAGAAACTAGACATGTTGTATGACAAAGTAGCTTTTGTGGCTTCTTTTGTGGAAGAGGCAGTTTGGTTGATAGTGTTAGACCAAAATAATGACACCTTGGGATATAATAGGGTTTTACAGGATCTAATAGCACAGAATATTTGCTTTTGAAGAGCTTTTTTTAAAAATATAAATTTAATTTAAAAATAGTATATCACATCATAAACAAATTGTACAAAAGAGCAATCAGTGAAAATTGTAGCTCCTTCTCACTTCTGACTTGTAGAGGCAGCCACTTTGAACATTTTTTATGTATCCTTCCACTGTTTCTCACCACATAAAAAAGGATATACATACATCTCCAATCTCCCTCTCACCTTTTTTATTTTTAACATGAATTATAGTATAATATGCCTTCTTTACTGTCCATTATCTTTTTTGTTTAACAGTATATCTTGGAGATTATGAAGTAGAATGTTTAAACTAGTACTCCTAAGTATCTTGAAATTGTCTCAGAACTTGAGGAAGTAGCTATTTGAAGTTTTTTGGTCACGTATGCACTCACAAAACTCATTATCACTTGAAGGGATCCCTGTAGTCATTTAGTCTTGATTCTTTTTCTTCATTGCATAGGAAAGGAAGCTCTATAGCGGCCTGACTTCCAAATAGATACTAATTGTAAAGAAAGATTATCCATTTGGATGACAGTCAAGCAAGTGAGACCAGAGACCTTGAGATATAAATAAATATTAGTCACTGCAATCCTTGCTGTTGACCAAGTCAACAAAGGTACTTGGTTATACCATGTAAAATGCTAAGAAACAGGTTAGCAGCTGTACCTGTTTTTTTCTCTCCTCAGGTGATTTGAAAGCTGGTATCAAATGAAAAAAAGATTTAAAAGCTGCTATTGATTATACCATGAAAAAACTTGAAATATGTAGGAATAAGTCAAATGAAAGATGTATGAAACCTGTACACTCAAAACTATAAAACATTAAATGAAGGACAACCTAATAGAGGGGATATCCCATATCTAGAGATTGGAAGACTAAATACCATAAAGATGTCAGTTTTCTCAAAACTGACCTATAGATTCAGAGCAAACTCATTTTGAGTCCACAGCCAGATTTTGGTTTTGTTTTCACTTTGTTACTTAAGCTGATTCTAAGGTTTTAATGGCAGTTAAAAGAGCCAAAAGGAGCCAAAGCAATTTTGAAGAACAAAAAGGCTCAAGGACTCTCAGTTACCAGGATTTGCCATAAAACTGCAGAGTGGTGTTGGCACGAGTATAGGCAAAACCAGTGGAACAAAATAGAGTCCAGAAGCAATCAATCATGCACACACACTGTCACTTGCTCCATGACAAGGGTGACAAAGGGGAAATATAGTCTCCTCAATAATTAATGTTAGGTCAACTGGATATCCACATGAAAAAAAAAGTGACTCTTAACCTCTGCTATCATGCTCCATAAAAATCAGTTCCAAAAGGATTGTAGATCTAAATGTAGAAAGTAAAATAAAAGAGCTGTTAGAAGAAAACATAGGAGAACACCTTTATGACTTTGGGATAGGCAGAGATTTCTTTAAGAAAAAGAGCACTAAACATGAAAAACTCATGACCTTGGATTTCATTAAAATAAATCCTGTTTAACAAACAATACCAGGAAGAGTGAAAGACTGCAGAATGGAAATGTATATTTGGGGTACATATATCCAACATAGGAGTTGTAGTCAATATATATAAAGAACCCCTATAGTTCAAGAAAAAGGAAGACAATCCATTAAAAGAAAATACTTGAATTTGGACTTCACAGAAGAGGTTATCCAATGGATGATGAACATACAAAAAGTTGTTCAGCTTCACTAGTCATCAGGAAATTGGAAACTAAAACCATGATGTCGTACCATTACATCTACCAGAGTGACTTAAATTTAAATGACATATTTCAAGTGTTGCTAGGATGTGGAGTGGCTGGAATTCTCATATGTTACTAGGGAGACTGTCAGTTGTATGACCACTTTGGAAAATTATTTGACCAACTCCCCTAAAACTGAACTGTATAAAAAAAATATGTAAGACTGTTTATAGCAACATTTTTCCTAATTGTCCCACTGGAAACAACCCAGTGAACATCTGTACTGTAGTGTATAAATACATGATGACCTATTTAAACAGTGATATTATATAGCAAATGAGACCAGATGATCTACAAGTATACACAACACTATGGATGAATCTCACAAACAATGTTGAGTGAAATAAGACATTAGAGTACATACTGGAAGATTCCATTCCTATAAAGGCCAAATTTATTTACGGTGTTATAACTCACAAAAGTGATTCCCTTTAGGGGAATGTAGTGACCAGCAGAGGCACTGGTGCTCTGCTAGTGTGCTCTCCTGCCCTGGGTAGTGACTAACCAGGGGTGTTCACTTCATGAAAGCTTGGAGTTGTACCCTTAGGATTTTTCTGTTTATATGTTCTAATTGAATTAAAAAGTATGTCTGTAAGTACATATATACACACATTTTCATATAATACATATATTAAAGATATATATAAATGTGTGTATATAAGTATATATACTTATATATTTATATATTTAATAAGTATGTGATAGATAATGCTTATATACACATATATATAATCATATCTACTTATGTAAGTGTACATACATATACACTTAGATGTGTGCACATATATATGTGTATGTTCTGTTTCTCTCTCTGTCTCTCTCTCTAAGAGCTGTGTCCTCAACAGACCACAAGATGGAGATGTAAGGCAATAGAACGAGGGGAGAGTTACTCCGACCTTCCCAGTTTCTAGAAAAAATCAGTGTTTTTCGCCCTTGAGAGGGAGGAGGTAGGGTTGCTTGCACCACCTAACTTTAGAAAAGGCACCGTCTCACCTTTCTGTTCTCTGTAATCTTCCTCCTTGTCGGTGACTGCAGACCTGCTGGGCATCTTAATACTTTCTCCGCTTAGTAATACGGTGACTCTGTAGACTCTTGCCCAATCCGTGTGTTTGCTATTGTTCCTTCTTTGCCTTCTCCTTTTATATCTTTCTCTTCTTTTGCTCTCTTCCCATGGAAAAATACATTTGATTATTACATTTCTTGATTTTAGTTTTTA
This sequence comes from Phataginus tricuspis, assembly GCA_029783875.1. Classification (NCBI taxonomy): domain Eukaryota; kingdom Metazoa; phylum Chordata; class Mammalia; order Pholidota; family Manidae; genus Phataginus; species Phataginus tricuspis. Next base: position 11,863,034 of record JAQQAC010004778.1, on the reverse strand, counting down.
TTTAGAAGAGGGGTGCTTTCAATACCTTTCTGATAGTCTTCTCTTAAGTTGTGGATGTTTATTTCCCTGTTTTCTTCCTTCCCTTATCTCCCCTCCCCATGAGGAAGTGACTTACCCTTAGTTGGATTTAAAACAAGTCATCAGCATGGTACACGCTCATTGTAACAAGTCGCACCATACTGAGGTGTAACCAAAAATTAATTCTGTTCCTTTTTTTCCTCCCAAGGCCATTCTCCTAAAGTAATCGGTGTTAACTGTTTGGAGGGTTTCCTTTTCCACATTTATCTGTACCTGTGCAAATATTTACAAACATATTTACATAAATATGAGCTTTCCTTTTTTTATGAAAAAAGAATTGTACTATACATAATTAATTTACTTTTTTCATTTAAATTTGGACAGTCCTCCAATAGATCTCACAAATTCGTTTCAATGGCAACATTATTCCACACTATAAGTATACATTTGTCCAGCCATTCCCCATTTGATGGACACAGAGTTGTTTAGTTTTTTGCCATTACAGACAATGCTTCTGTAAATATCCATAATGAATGTGGCTTCTATTTCTGTAGGACAGAGTCCCCAAAGGGGGATTACTGGGACAAAAGGTAAGGGTGTTCAAAATTTAACAGCTACTGCCATGTCTTTTTCTTAAAAGTTGTAGTGCTTTCCAGTCCTTCCAGTAGTACGTGAGAGAGCTCATTTCCCTGCACATCAGCTGGCAGTGGGTGTTACAGAACTTGTTGGGTTTTGCTGCTCTATGTAAAAAAATGGCATTGTTTTAAATTGCAGTCCTTAACTACTGGTATAGTTGTGACTCATTAGGGAAAATAAAAATTCTTTGCCCTTGTATGTATTCATTTGAAATTATAAAAATCTTTTGGGAGTTGAAAAAGGAGTGAAATTCCAGGCTAGGAATAAGCAGGAAGAAGAAAGAGGAGCTACCTATACATACTGTTTTGTAAGGTAATTATGTTGATTTTCTTAAAAAGCCAATTTAATGCTTTCTAACTTGTGCTTCTCATCAGGGAAAACGTTGAAGACACTGAAAAAAAGTGTTTTCATCTTTATTGAAAGAAAGGTGTTTTTGATTTCTCCCTCCCTCTCTTACCTATTTATCAAGCACTTTCATATATATTATTTTGTTTGACCCTCGTAATAACTTCAGAGGTAAGCAGAGGAGAGGGAACTGTTTTGGTTGGCAAAGAAGAGACTGATTCTTAGAGAAGTCCTTGTGCCCGAGGTGAGCAAATGGGGGGGGGCGGGGAGGAGAGAAGTGGAGGTCAGGTCTTCTTATCCTTCGCCTTAGGTTTTGTCTCAGGTTTTTTTTTCTTTTGACTTTGATATTCTGCCTTGTAGGGATCCTTATTTGTTTTATTTCTCACTAGCTTTGAGTACTTTGTCCTTCCTGCTTATTGCACCCTTAGTATCTCTGTACTTTCAAGCAACATATTGCTAATTTGCATGTGTAATTCACCAGAAGGAAACAAAGGGTTTAGGATTAGGAAACCTGGGTTTGAATTTTTACTGTTTCATTTTCTCTAAAATGCAGATAATCATGACTTCCCAAAATATGGTGAAGATCAAGTAAGATAAATATATGTGAAGGCACATATTTATACCTTTGTAAAATGCTTTAGAAACATTACTGACCATGTGCTGTCACTGATCTTAGCAGAGGGGAATCCAAAAATGGCCTGCCATTTGGAGAGGCTGTTTATCCTACACAAAACAATCAGAGAACGAGACATGGTAGTTTATGACTGAGTGCTGAATTGTGTGGTATGGGCCATAAATGGTCAAGAAGATTAGAAAACAGGGAGATCTATGTGAGGTGGAGGAAGTTGAGAAGACCAGGGCAGAAATGAGACTTGAGATGACCCTTGCAGGGTGAGTAGAATTTGTACAATATATTTCCCTCTTGTATACTTTCTTGAGTCCTATCTTTCTAGACTGATGATTTCCATACCACTCTGCATGTTGGTGCCCAGCTGATTGCATAAACTTCAGGAGGGAGCTTACAGATTCCTAGGCGCTGCCCCCCAGAGAGAAAGGATATCCTAGTTAAAAGCCTGGGCCCCCATCTCAGTAATTTGAGTTTTCAGATATGGACTAGATGAATCGATACAATAAAAAGCAAGATTATTGGAGTGGAAATGATGATTACAAATATGGTCCTTGGCTTTTGTTCAACTTGAATGTACATTATTCATTGGCACCCTTAAATGGTCTTTTAGAGCTGGATTTGACAAAGATAAATTTCTACTACTGTTGGTGGCACTGCCTGCTAGCTAATAATTTTGTTTCACTAGACTTGCATCTTTGTCCATGGAACAGTATTAATTTATAAAATTAAGTAAATATTTTGCTCCACTTTATCTTTATTTTATAAAATGATTGAGAATGGAAACATATGTTAAATAAGGGGAAATAGTAGAGTTGAGGCAGAGATGGAAATCATTGGTCATGCCAAACGCCTAAATGCAAATTGTTGGGCACCCACTGGATTTGTCACTGAAGTGTGCTTGGTTGTGAAGAACAAAGTTAAGAGAATACATAGGACTGTTGTTACTGAAAATAGTGTACACTCCCTCATAATACATAAGGCTGTTGTTGACTTTTGCTCATTCTGTTTCTAAACGTTTTCAAGAGTGCATTGTGCAATAAAGAAGCTGCTTGTAAATAAATGATAAGCACTGGATTGCTTAACATTTTGTAGTTGAACTTCAGCCACTAACCAGCAGGTGGCTCTCAGTCACCATAAATTTGGCAGAGCAGCTAATTCATCTCTCAGGATTCTTAAATTTTTATATATCATCTCTTCTTGCCCCTGTTCTACTTTTCAGGTACTGTGACAAATACTTAGGGTAAAGAACTGTTCCTTTTGGTTTTATTTTCATGATTTTAGATTGCCCAGAAGACTCTTAAGCATAGCACACAGGGATTTCTGAAATTCGGGTTAGAGGCCAAATTAATGACTTATGATGACCTTTTCCACCCTGCATTTCTATTCTTCTGTGAACTGTTTTGTTAAATTTTTAAACATTAAAACTTTTTCTTAGTAAATTTGGTCAGCAATGAGGAGGGAAAAAATGGGATTGGTTTAAAATCAGAAAAATATTTGATTGCAGTAGATTTTAAAGATGCCATGGTGAGAATTTCCTTGATGATATGTAAGATATTTTCTTTGAGTTCTTATTTGTTCTGGACTAATAATACTCAATAAAGATTACTCAGTTTAACTCAGAAAAATTATTTCGAGTAAAAAAGTATTTACTTTGCAGAAGGCGTAGTGTTAGGCATTTTTTGTCCCCGGAGTATCAGCTCCATGAAGTCAGATATTTGTCTTCTATTTCCAAGCCCCTAGATGACTGTCCAGCACATAGAAGGTACTCAGTAAGTATTTGTAGGAAGGATAGGTAGATGGGTAGGTGGATGGTTACAGAAAAATAATAGGACAGAGGACTGGACTTTAAGTTAGCCATCTAGTAAATATGGCTACAAGTAGCCATATCCATAGATCATGATCTTACTTTGGGGTTGGTTGTTTGGACTATGTTGAAATTTGAGAAAATTCTGAAAGGAAATGGCAAATTTCCCTTTCCTTCAGTTATGTCACTTCCCTCAAGGACCCAGTATTATATATAGGACCTACACATAGGGGAATATGTCAATTCTCCAATTCCGCAGTTGACCCGGGTTTGGAAATCTTTATCCCTTACACCCAGTCTGCTCCTCAGCGCTTGTGGAGTTTTCCTCTGAGTCACTGTGTGAATTGTCCCCTTCTTACTGGTTTCTCTCCTCATTTCCCTTGCCTAGAGCTCCACCTCCACCCTGAGCTTCCACCTAAATTATACCAGCCTTCTGGTCTACTTCTCTGCCTTGCAGCCTCTCTTCACTGAAATACCATCTGCATCTTGTTGCCAGATTTTGCCTCTGCCTCTAAAGGAGTCATGTCAAAATCTATTTCTGATTGAAATTTAGCCTCTGTACATCTTTATATTCACAGAAAGAAACTACCAAAAAAAGGTTTTGAAAAAGAAATTACTCTCTCATACCACAGTAGCATTTGCAATCTACAGGCAAACCTGATTACAAAGCTTTGCAGAATTAATTCAATTCACTGACACCCTAGAAATATAGTCTCTCGTCCTAACTGCAAACCTCCCTGTAGTCTGTGAATATTCAAACAATGATATTTTTTCAGACAAAACAAACATTTTATATAGTCACTTTGACATCTTTTTGAAATGCTAAGAAAAGCTAAAGAAAGCTACTTCTTGGAATTCACTGCTTTTTCAATTCTGTATTCAGTTCATAAGAATGCCCTCCCTATGAACCCTAACAAGCTTCAACTGCATTTGTCAGCAGAAAAACATGGATTATCTGGGCTCCCCTACCCTCAGACAGCATTATAATTTAATAATGTATATCATTTGATTTTTAGGATGAAAATATTCTTAGATCTTTAGAAGTGATATGAAACTTTTTGATAAAATGTTTATAAGACAGATATCTAACTGTTTATTAATGTGGCATTTATTTGATAAGTTCCATGTATTAGATAGGTTCCATCTTGAAAGAATATGGATTAAAAGTTGATTCATTTTGTTTTTACTTTTTTATTAATTTTTTATTGAAGTATAGTTGACATGGTAGAGATATGCAACATAATGATTCATCTTTAATATTTTAAAATATTAAATATTTTAAATATTCAATATTAAATATTCTTAAAAATTTTTTTTAGACATTTCAAGTCTGTGCTGACCTCAGAAGCACAGTATTTGCATATCCTTTCCTTAACTTACTTTTCAAAGGAGAAACACTCCTTCATTGTCACTGCAGATGTGGGGTTGAGCTACAAGGTGTTTTACTGACAGAATTCCCTTTCAAGTAATATTCTCTCCATCTGCTTGAACAGTATCAGTCTTTGCTGCTCACGTCTTGAAGGCAAGTAGCAGTTGGTTAAGTTTTGTTTTTTTACTCTCTCAGGCCAAAGGTGTTAAATACCCCTCTTATTTTGTCTCTCTCTTGGGTAAAAAGCTCCGTGGTTTTCCTGGTTGTGTTTCATAAACGTGTACTGCATGATTATTCTCTGGCATACTCCGAGGCACTGTTTTGGTACTAGGGCTACAAACACAAGTGTCATGTGGCCTCTTTCCTCACAGAGCTCATAATTTAGGAAGGGAGACAGATGAGTAAATAACCAACTACAATCCTGCTTGATAAATGCCACGTTAGAGGTTTTGAACAAAGTACCATGGGAGCACCGGGGAGTGATTGATTCAAGGGAAGGAGGGTGGGGATGGGGATCAGGAGAGACTAAACAGCAGAAGTGACATTTGAGTTGAGCCTTAGGGGATGAATAGAATTTTGCCAGATGGACAAAGGGGTGGGGGTGGGGACCCTCCAGACTCATACAAAAACATGAGAGTGCGAAAGTTTGTGCCTTTGTCTGAGACGTGGTGAGCCGGCCGAGGCTGAGGAAGAGTAGGGTGTGCAGAGGTATGCTGGGAACAACGGGGCGGAGATCACCGGAGCCACGTTGTGAAGCTTACACTCCATCTGTAGCTTCTAGGGAGTCGTGAAAGTTTCAAAACAGGGAAATGTCATGGCAAGACCTCTGTTTTAGAAAGATAGTTCTGGCAGCAGAGTGAAAGGTGATTGATGAGGGTGGCTAGGAACAGGGGGACCGGTCAGAAGGCTATGGCCATGTTCTGCATGGGAGATGAGGAGGGTGGGCACCAGTGCAGTACCACTGGGGATGGAAATGAGGGCACCACCTTGAGAAGCACCTCTGAGGGAGGCTTTGATAATTGATAGGATGTGGGAGAGAAGGGGCCAAAAAGGAAAGGTTTGGATGGCTTGGGAGTACAGTGATGCTAACTGAAATAGAGGGCATAGGAGTAGAAACAGATTATGGGATGAAAGTAATTAATTTGATTTGGGGTATATTGCGTTTGGAATGGAACACCCAGTTGGAGATTCTTAAGCAAAAAGACAACATGCATATATATGTAGGAAAATGGCATAGGTAGAGATAAATCTGAGTCTTCAGCAACAGTTACTGCCTGGATTTTGGTATGTGGACTTTCAGCTGTTTATGTGCCATTCCTGGGAGTGTGCCCCTCTCCCACCCCCAGCTAGGAGTCCAGCATGCAATGTCCCAAGAGAATGTGTCCTATTTCATTTGTACTGGGGCATAAAAAGTGGGTAAGTACCTGCTAGCTTCTGTTCTTACAGCCTGTGACCATAGGAATATAGTGGGCAGGGGAGGACAATATAGTGAGAAAGGGAGATCTAAATAACATTTCTGAGTAGCACTAGTATTTAAGGGGCAGATGGAGGAAGACTGCAGATTGCAGAGGACTGCCCGTGGGAGAGGGTGGTGTGGAGGAAACCGAGGGAGGAGCAGTTTCATGGACAAGGGAGAAGGTCAGCTTTGACAAATGAGGCCTGGAAGGAGGGGCAAAGTGGAACCTGGGAAGAGGTTTTGGCAGTAAGGGGACTGGCTGAGGAAGGAGAGTTTTAGTAGAGTGCTAGGCAGAAGCTGGATTGCCAAGGGCTGTGGATGAACCCGGAGGACTGGGAAATAGAGCTGGGGAGCACAGTTTACTCGTTAAGGACATGTGGCTGTGATTGGGAAGAAAGTCATTGCTTGAGGATTTATAAGATGGGGAACCACTAATGGAAGGCTAAAATCACAAGATCCTGGAAGAGTGAGGATGAAAGGGATTAATAGCACAGACAGAGGCTCCTTATGGCTGCTCGCCTTGGAGTTAATTCTACTAAAGGCAGCCCCTCACATTCACCCATGCTCCACTCTTGTCCCATTCACATTTATGGCACACATTCCCCACCCTGGAGACGTCATCCACGTTTTCATCCTTCGGAACACACCGCCAGTGTATGCTCCTACAATGTCCTGGCCACTCTTCTTACTGATGTCATTCCTTCAGTTATCGTTTTTGCTGAATAAGTTAATTCATTCATCTTTTTTTTTTTTTTTTTTTTGCCTATTGTGCCAGGCGCTGAGGATATATTGACGAAAAGACCATCCCTGCCCTTGAGGATCTTATAGTCTAATGTGGGAGACAAAACAAACAAATATGTAATATATAAATGCTAGTTGTTTAAGTGCTATAAAGAAAAACAAGGTCGGATGAGGAGGGGAGCTAAGGAGTTACAGGGAAGGGTACTGTTTTAGATAGAAGTAGTCAGGGCAACCTCTCTGAGGAGATGACATTTGAGCAGAGTAGAATGAAGTAAGGGATTAAGGCCATGTGACCATCTGGGGGAAGAGTGCCTTAGCCTATGGGGGGACAGCAGGTGCAAAGACCCTGAGATGGGAATGTGCTCAGTGTGTTCTAGAAAGAGCAAGGAGGCTAGCGTGGTGTGTATGTTCTAGTACAGATGTTGCATTTTATGCTAAGGGCAGTGGTAAGACATGGGAAGGATTGAGCAGAGGAAGTAGTAGTGGCTCTGGCAGCTGTGCAGGGAGTAGAATGTAGAGGAGAGGAGGAGAAGTAGGATACAGGCCCCGGTGCTAGGTGGAAGCAATAGAATAGAGGAGAAATGGTCAGATGTTAGACATGTTCTGAAGAATTTGTGAATGGACCTCATGCTGTGGGGAAAGATGTCCTGCTCTAAATGGGAGAGTCAAAGTTGATTCCAAGGTTTTGGCCTGAGCCAGTGAGTCAGTGGTGGCCTTAAACTGATGTTGGGGAGACTAGGGGAGAGGAGAATGGATTTTGTGAGGAAACTGTTCTTTCTTCTCAGTTCTCACTTACACAGTTTAGAAGTTAATGAGAAAAACTTTAATTAAAGCTGTAAGGATCTTAAAGATCATCTAATTCAGTGATTTCCAGTGGAAAATCATCTTCTTCGGGATTAAGAAGAATACCAGCCTCCCCTATGAAGGTGACTCTTCCCCACTATTGAGGGTGTCGTACACTCCCCACCCACCCCTGTGTTGGACCAGACTAGGCTTGTTTTATGGGTGAGAAAACCAGGGCAAAAGAGGGTGTTGGAATTGCCCAGGGATACAAAGCTTGGGGTTCTCTTAGTTAATTCCTGCATATGTGTTTAGTTTGTCTTTTCAGTTTGATTGTAAACTCCTTGAAATCAAGAATTATGTATTAAGTTGTCTCATGTTTTCCTTCTTACCTAGGAGAGTACTGAGTAATAACAATTATTGCAAATATTAACTTGAGCATAAAACATAAAGCAAAGAAAATCAAGTCTTCTGCATACGATGACACCTGTAATCTTACCTGCTGTTATTAGTAAAGGTATATGCATTGCTGGATTTCCTGGTAGGTTTGGAGTATCAGCAAAGTACCAACACCAAAAGGGAAGGGAGAGAGATGAGAGCAAGAAAAAGGGAGGAAGGGAAAATGTGAAATCAGATAATCCAGAAAGAAGGCATTAGGGAATAATTTTTCCCTTAGCATACTTTGGCAAACGGCTTCTCATTTCATGATGGCTTTTGTGTTGAAATATGTGAGAGTGACACCAAAATAGTTGTTTCAGTTCTTAGGATTTCTGTAGGTCTGTATCCAGCCTTGGGAAATCTTCTCTGTATATCCGGTGGTTGATATGTGTTTGATATTAAATTGTATCCATTTTGTACTTTTATTCTCTAATAGGTATGTATGTGTGGAATTAAAGACAGTAGTTCTAATTTGCTGTTTTTTGATTGCTAAATTTTTCTTACATTTTTTTCCCTCAACTTTTAAATGTTTGCTGTAGGTGGCACATTACAACATTAGAGGAGCAATGTCTACTGTCAACTCAGGTGCAATATACTAATTTGAATGGATGCTCAGAGCTGGTGATAGATGCACTTTGAAGGTTGCGTTACAAACCTCTGACTCTTTGTACTGGTTTTTAGCACTTGCTTTTGCAATGGTCCATACACGGCATCCCAAACTCCTGTTTTGGTGAAGAGGTGGCACTTGCCAGCTGGTATTAGAGTTCTCAAGTGTACTTTGTAAATTGCCTTCTTCCTTCTTTTCTTCCATTGCTTTCTTTCCCATCTTCAAAGGTAGGTGAAATTGAAGAATGTTCTAGAGAATAAATAAAAAATCTTGGTATTTTCCATTGGGCCAACAAAGTAAAGTAAGGCTTTAAAGAAACACCTCTGCCTTCTTGGTAAAGTGGAAGAAAGTTATACTTCTGTTAGTACATTTGAACAGAGAGACCAGCTCTGTGTTTAAAATCTTAGTCTAAGGACTCAAAAATTTTCTTCCAGTTTTGCCTGGGTTTGTTTCTTGATATATACTGTATTCTTTTATAGGTTTTATAGTGCCCAGCTATAAATGAAGTTAACATAGCCTTTTGGGGTATACTCATTTATGAAAAATAGTTCACTGGATCTTGTGTATATAGTGTATTAGTGGGTAAAATGATAATAGTTAACACTTGCTGAATGATTATTATCTTCCAAGCACTGCATTAAACACTTTGTACAAATTTACACATTGTTCCTCCTCCTTGCCAGAATGGAAGCGGCACCCACAACAAGAGTTTATACTTTGTAAGGGCAGAGGTTTTGGTCTGTTTGGTCTGTATTCTATTTTTGTTTCATCCCCACTGATGAGAACAGTGCCTATCACATAGTAAGTACTAAAGAAATGCTTTTTTGAATAAATGAATCATTTTCTTTAATCCTCAGCAGCCCCCTGAGGTAGAAATTAGAAATTACTCTCCATTGATTGCTGGTAGATGGCGGAGCCAAGATGTGAGCTTGTGCTCACAGCTCTTCCCTCCGTGTTGGGGAGCAGCATGAAGTCTTAGTCAAGGGTGATTTTCAGTTCCTGCCTCCTGTCTAGAAGACACAAAGTTTACCTACGTAAAAGGCTAAACTGTAGGGAAGCAGTTCTTTCTGGACAATATGAAAAATGTGAAAAGTGCTAGAAGAATTACAAATAGTGGAGATGGGGGTGAATAGGTATAACTCGCCTGGAGCTGTGCTCACACATAGCAAATGCTTAAACATGATGGCTAATTATTGTTACTGCTGCTACTGTTATGTCACTGTCATCATTAGCATAATTTTTTGTGAATCTTACGAACTGCATTCTAAAGCAAATGACTTTATGTCTGGACTGAACTGGTAAGAGATGGTTTCGTGAACAAGATGGTCCTTGTCTCATGGACAGAATGTGGGTAGGTGGGGACAGGAGAGGAGATACTTGAGATGAAAAAAATCCTATAAACATGGGGACTGAGGCGGAAAATGTGTGTTCCCTGTTCCTTGGACAGCAAGGAGACATATTAATATGTCTGGTACAGGAGGGGCATGTTAGTACTAGAGGGAGAAGGATTAAGATCGATAATTCAGAATTTGTTTGTTTTATGAATGCTACATTATATTCATAAAACCAGATTTGAAACCTGTATGTGCTTTTATGTGACCAACCAAACACCCTTTGATAAGAAAGTATATGGTCGCTTTTTAATGCTCTAATTTATAGTTGCAACATTGTATCTTCTTGTTTTGAAATTTAAGACCTTCCTTTATGAGTATTGACTCAAATGTATCTTGGAGGATTAGTAAGAGTACTAAATGCTACCATAGTCTCCTTCACAGGCTGTAATTCTCTAGGGGGCCAGCCTGGTGCCTTATTCATCCTCGTATCTCTTCCAGCACTGAATATGGTTGCTGGCATAAACTAAGGGTGCAATACATTTTGGTTTAATTGAATTTTCAAAGCATGTGAGGCTGGCCGTCTCTGCACTTGTGGGAGTAATTTGCAGCAAAGCTATATTTTTTGAGTTATGTAACACATTTAATCTTGTTTTCAGGTCCAGCCTGATGACTGGAGGGACTAAGCGAGGAGTACCCAGCCCTTGGCTCTTGGAGGAGCCAGAGGAGACCAGAGGCTTGGGTGTTGATGAAATCCGACAGCAGCAGCAGCAGATCATCCAAGGTACTGAACGGCAGGGGTGTGGGCACGGGACCTGCCACGTGTCTGCTGAACCTCGAACGTTTCCTACACCCACTGAGAATCAGGGGAACTGTTGGTCTTCTAAAGCTCTACATGACTCTGTGCCTCAAGATGCTGGAGGCATAGACAAATGGTGTCATCCATGAGGAACTGCACGGAAGTAGTGATTCCCGGCTGGGAGACAGTGTGCATTCGGCTCTAACTTCAGTAAACCCAGGGGTGACTGTGGCTTTAATATGAATTTTCCTGATGACTAATCAGTCTTTGCACGTGCTTACTAGTCATTAGTATGTCTTCTTTGGTAAAGTATCTGTTCAGATTTTTACCTGTTTTTAACTAGGTTGTTTTTTATTACTGAGTTGTAAGAATTTTTTAACATATCCTTTTATGTGTCATTTGTCAGATATATTTCACAAATATTTTTTCCCCATCTATGGCTTATATTTTTCATTTTCTTAACAATATTTTAAAGAGCAAAAATTCTTAATTTTGATGAAGTCCAGTTAGAAATCTTTTACTACCTAAATTCACAAAGATTTGCTGCTTTGTTTTTTTCCTAGAAATTTTAATAGTCTTATGTTTTACATTGGGATTATGATCTACTTTGAGTTTATTTTCTATATAGTAAGGTATAAATAGACATTCAGTTTTTGTTCTTCTTTGCATTTGGGTATCTGTTCCAGTGCTATTTAAAAGAAAAGATTATTCTTCCTCTACAGAATTACTGTACTTTTGTCAAAAATCAATTTCCTGCTTCAGCACTCTCCATTCTGTTCCACTGGTCCATTTGTTTAATCTTTACATCAATGCCTCACCATTTCAATTATTGTACCTTTGTCATAAGTCTTTAAGTCACATAATATAAGTCCTCCAACTTTGATCTTTTTTAAAATTTTTATTGGATATTCTAGGTCTTTCACATTTCCATGTGAATTTTAGAATTTTTTTTAGATTTATACCAAGTATTTCATGTTATTGAGTGCTAACATAAATGATATGAGTTTTTAATTTCAAATTCTACCTGTGCATTGCTGGCATATAAGAAACGGATTGACTTTTGTATGTTAGACTTTTACTTTGCAACCTTGCTATAATGGCTTATTAATTCCAGATTTTTTTGCCAATTCTTTTGAATTTTCTACATAGACGATCATATCATTTGCAAAGTTTTATTCCTTTCTTCCCAACCTAAATAACTTTTCTTTCCTTCTCATTTTCTTTTCTTTTTTTCTTTCTTTCTTTGATCTGATTGCATTAGTTAGAATTCTCAGTACAGTGTTGAAAAGGAGTGGTGAGAGAGGATTTCCTTGCCTTGTACCTGGTATTAGCTGGAAAGCTTTGAGTTTCACACCTTTAAGTATGATATTAGCTGTGAGGTTTTTGGAGATATCCTTTATCAAGTTGAGGAAATTCCACTCTCTTCCTAGTTTACTGAAATGGCTGTTGGATTTTGTAAAATACATTTTCTGCATCTAGTGATATGATCATGTGATTTTTGTTTTATTATCCTGTGGTGTGATGGATTACATTAATAGATTTTTGAATATTGAAACAGTCTTGTATAGCTGTGATAAATCTTACTTTGTTGTCATATAGTTTTGTTTTCTTTTTAACTTTTTATTAAGGTATCACTGATATACACTGTTATGAAGGATGCACATGAAAAACATTGTGGTTACTACATTCACCCATATTATCAAATCCCCCCCACACCCCATCAAAGTCACCGTACATCAGCATAGTAAGATTCCACAGTCACTACTTGGCTTCTCTGTGCTACACTGTCTTCCCTCTGATCACCGCCATACCATGTGTGCCAATCATAATACCACTGGGTTCCCTTCTCCCTCCCTCCCCACCCTCCCTCCACCAACCCTCCCCTTTGGTAACCGCTAGTCCCTTCTTGGAGTCTGAGTCTGCTGCTGTTTTGTTCCTTCAGTTTTGCTTCATTGTTATACTCCATAAATGAGGGAAATCATTTGGTACTTGTCTTTCTCTGCCTGGCTTATTTTGCTGAGCATAATACCCTCTAGCTCCATCCATGTTGTTGCAAATGGTAGGATTTGTTTTCTTCTTATGAGTGAATAATACTCCATTGTGTATATGTACCACAGCTTTTTTATCCATTAATCCACTGATGCACACTTAGGTTGCTTCCATATCTTGGTTATTGTAAATAGTGCTGTAGTAACATAGGGGTGCATATGTCTTTTTGAATCTGAAAAGTTGTATTCTTTGGGTAAATTCCAAGGACTGGGATTCCAGGGTCAAATGGTATTTCTATTTTGAGTTTTTTGAGGAACCTCCATATTGCTTTCCACAATGGTTGAACTAGTTTACATTCCCACCAGCAGTGTAGGAGGGTTCCCCTTTCTCTACATCCTCACCAGCATTTGTTCTTCTTAGTCTTTTGGATGCTGGTCATCCTTTCTTGTGTGAGATTATATCTCATTGTGGTTTTAATTTGCGTTTCCCTGATGATTAGTGATGTGGAGCATCTTTTCATGTGTTTGTTGGCCATCTGAGTTTCTTCTTTGGAGAACTGTCTCTTCAAATCCTCCACCCATTTTTTAATTGGGTTATTTGCTTTTTGGGTGTTGAGGCATGTGAGTTCTTTATATATTTTGGATGTTAACCCCTTGTTGGATATGTCATTTACAAATATATTCTCCCATACTGTAGAATGCCTTTTTGTTCAGTTGATGGTGTCCTTTGGTGTACAGAAACTTTTTAGTTTGATGTAGTCCCATGTGTTCACTTTTGCTTTGTTTCCCTTGCTCAAGGAGATCCATTCAGGAAGAAGTTGTTCATGCTTATATTCAGGAGATTTTTGCCTATGTTGTCTTCTAAGAGTTTTATGGTTTCATGACTTACATTCAGGTTTTAGATCCATTTTGAGTTTACTTTTGTGTATGGGGTTAAACAATAATCCAGTTTCATTCTCTTGCATGTAGCTGTCCAGTTTTGCCAACACCAGATGTTGAAGAAGCTGTCATTCCCCCATTGTATGTCCATGGCTCCTTTATCATATATTAATTTACCATATCTGGTTGGGTTTATATCAGGGCTCTCTAGTCTGTCCCATTGGTCTATGGGTCTGTTCCTGTGTCGGTACCAAATTGTCTTGATTACTGTGCCTTTGTAGTAGAGCTTGAAGTTGGGGAGCATAATCCCCCCAACTTTATTCTTCTCAGGATTGCTTTGGCTATTCAGGGTATTTTGTGGTTCCATATGAATTTTCGAACTATATACTCAAGTTCATTGAAGAATGCTGTTGGTATTTTGATAGGAATTGCATTGAATCTGTAGATTGCTTTAGGCAGGGTGGCCATTTTGACAATATTAATTCTTCCTATCCATGAGCATGGGATGTGTTTCCATTTATTGGTATCTTCTTTAATTTCTCTCATGAGTGTCTTGTAGTTTTCAGAGTATAGGTCTTTCACTTCCTTGGTTAGGTTTATTCCTAGGTATTTTATTCTTTTTGATGCAACTATGAATAGAATTGTTTTCCTCATTTCTCTTTCTGCTAGTTCATTGTTAGTATATAGGAATGCAACAGATTTCTGCGTATTAATTTTGCTGAATTCACTTATTAGTTCTATTAGTTTTTTGGTGGAGTGTTTTGGGTTTTCTATGTATAATACCAAATAGTCTGCAAGCAGTAACAGTTTAACTTCTTCCTTACCAATCTGGATGCCTTTTATTTCTTTGTGTTGTCTGATTGCTGTGGCTAGGACCTCCAGTACTATGTTGAATAAAAGTGGGGAGAGTGGACATCCTTGTCTTGTTCCCAGTCTTAAGGGGAAAGATTTCAGCTTCTTGCTGTTAAGTATGATGTTTGCTGTGGGTTTGTCATATAGGGAGAGCCTTTATTATGTTGAGGTACTTGCTCTCTATACTCATTTTGTTGAGAGTTTTTATCACGAATGGATGTTGAATTTTGTTGAATGCTTTTTCAGCATGTATGGAGATGATCATGTGTTTTTTCTCCTTCTTTTCATTGATCTGGTGGATGATGTTGATAGATTTTCATATAAGGTGCCATCCTTGCATCCCTGGAATAAATCCTACTTGATCATGATAGATGATCTTTTTGATGTATATTTTATTCGGTTTGCTAATATTTTGTTCAGTGTTTTTGCATCTATGTTCATCAGGGATATTGGTCTGTAATTTTCTTCTTTTGTGGTGTCTTTGCTTGGTTTTGGTATTAGAGTGATGCTGGCCTCGTAGAATGGTTTTGGAAGTATCCCCTCCTCTTCTACTTTTTGGAAAACTTTAAGGAGGATGGGTATTAGGTCTTCACTAAATGTTTGATAAAATTCAGCAGTGAAGCCATCTAGTACGGGGGTTTTGTTCTTAGGTAGTTTTTTGATTACCTATTTGATTTCATTGCTTATAATTGGTCTATTCAGATTTTCTGTTTAGTCCTGGGTCTGCCTTGAAAAGTTGTATTTTTCTAGAAAGTTGTCCATTTCTTCTAGGTTATCCAGTTTGTTAGCATATCATTTTTCATAGTATTGTCTAATAATTCTTTGTATTTCTGTGGTGTCCTTAGTGATTTTTCCTTTCTCATTTCTGATTCTGTTTATTTGTGTAGACTCTCTTTTTTGTCTTGATAAGTCTGGCTAGAGGTTTATCTAATTTGTTTATTTTATTGAAGAACCAGCTGCTGCTTTCATTGATTCTTTCTATTTTTTTCTTCTTGATTTTATTTATTTCTGCTCTAATCTTTATTGTTTCTCTCCTTCTACTGACTTTGGGCCTCATTTATTCTTCATTTTCTAGTTTCATTTATTGTTACTTTAGACTGCTCATAAGGGATTGTTCTTTCCTGAGGTAGGCCTGTGTTGTAATATACTTCCCACTTAGCACGCCTTCGCTGTGTCCCACAGATTTTGCGGTGTTGAATTATTGTTGTCCTCTGTCTCCATATACTACTTGATCTCTGTTTTTATTTGATAATTGATCCATTGATTATTTAGGAACATGTTGTTAACTTCCATGTATTTTTGGGCTTTTTTGTTATCTTTGTGTAATTTATTTCTAGGTTCATACTTTGTGGTCTGAGAAGCTGGTTGGTGCAATATCTATCTTTTTTAATTTACTGAGCCTCTTTTTCTGTAGTCTAGTATATGATCTATTCTTGAAATGTTCCATGTCCACTTGATAAAAATGTGTATCCTCCTGCTTTTGCGTGGAGTGTTCTGTAGATGTCTGTTAGGTCCATCTGTTTTAATGTGTTGTTCAGTGCCTCTGTGTCCTCACTTGTTTTCTGTCTGGTTGATCTGTCCTTTGGAGTGAGTGGTGTGTTGAAGTCTCCTAAAATGAATGCACTGCTTTCTATTTCCTCCTTTAATTCTGTTAGTATTTGTTTCACATATGTCAGTGCCCCTATGTTGGGTGCATAGACATTTATAATGTTTATATCATCTTGTTGGACTGACCCCTGTATCATTATGTAATGGTCTTTTTTGTCTCTTTTTATTTTCTTTGTTTTGAAGTCTGTTTTGTCTGATACAAGTACTGCAACTCCTGCCTTTTTCTCCCTATTGTTTGCATGAAGTATCTTTTTCCATCCCTTCACTTTTAGTCTGTGTATGTCTTTGGGTTTGAAGTGAGTCTCTTATAGGCAGCATATAGATGGGTCTTGTTTTTTTATCCATTCAGTGACTCTATGTCTTTTGGTTGGTGCATTCAGACCATTTACATTTAGAGTTATTATCAATGGGTATGTACTTATTGCCATTCCAGGCTTTAGTTTTATGGTTGCCAAAGATTCAAGGGTAACTTCTTTATTATCCAACAGCCTGACTTAACTCTTAGTATGCTATTATGAACACAATCTGAAGCTTCTTTTTTTTTTTTCCTCCTTTTTCTTCCTTCTCCACTCTTTATATATTGGGTATCGCATTCTATACTCTTTGTCTGTCCCTTGATTGACTTTGGGGATAGTTGATTTGATTTTGCATTTGCTTAGTAATTAATTCTACTTTATTTACTGTGGTTTTATTTCCTCTGGTGACAGCTATTTAGCCTTAGGAACACTTCCATCTATAGCAGTCCCTCCAAAATACACTGTACAGACAGTCTGTGGGAGGTAAATTCTCTCAGCTTTTGCTTATCGGGAAATTGCTTAATCCCCCCTTCAAATTTAAATGATAATCTTTCCTGGTAGAATATTCTTGGTTTCAGGGCCTTCTGCTTCATTGCATTAAATATATCATGGCATTCTCTTCTGGCTTGTAAGGTTTCTGTTAAGTCTAATGATAGCCTGGTGGGTGTTCCTTTGTTATGTGGTCTTTTTTCTCTGGCTGCTTTTAATACTCTCTCCTTATCCTTGATCTCTGCCATTTTAATTATTATATGTCTTGGTGTTGTCTTCCTTGGATGCCTTGTGTTGGGGGATCTGTGCACCTCCATGGCCTGAGAGACTATCTCCTTCCCCATATTGGGGAAGTTTTCAGCAATTACCTCCTCAATGACACTTTCTATCCCTTTTTCTCTCTCTTCTTCTTCTGCTACCCCTGTAATGCGAATATTGTTGCGCTTGGATTGTTCACACAGTTCTCTCATTATTCTTTCATTTCTAGAGATCCTTTTTTATCTCTGTCTCTGAGCTTCTTTGTATTCCTGTTCTCTAATTTCTATTTCATTTACCATCTCCTCTACTTCATCTAATCTGCTTTTAAATCTGTCCACTGTATGTTTCATTTCAGATACTGTATTTTTCAAAGTTTCTATCTCATTCTTGAATTCCTCCCTGAGTTCTTCAATATTTTTCTGTAGCTGTGTGTGCATGTTTATGATTTTTATTTTGAAGTATGTTTCAGGAAGATTGATGAATTCAGTTTCCCTTGGCCCTCTTTTTGGTGTTTGTGGGATTTTTGGTTGAACCAGGTTCCTTTGACATTTTATATTTGTAGGTGGCTCCCTGTAGTGCCCAGAAGCTCCACTCTCTGGAGCTGCTCAGCCGCTGGAGTGATGGCGGTGGTCGCGGATGAGTGGCACTGGTACCTGTTGGGAGGAAAGAGCTGTGTCCTGCTTCGTGGCTGCAGTGCCTTCCTCCACTGCCAGAGCCAGTGGGCCGAGCATGCAGGGAGGAGCCTCTGTGCTGTGCATTTGTAGCTCATAGGCAGGGCCTTCCTCTGGCTGGCCTGGCACAATGGCAGGAGCAGCCGGTTTGTAAGCCAATGCCAGATGGGAGGAAGGAGCGGCAGGCTGCGTATCGCGGTGGGAGTCCTCATAACTTTGTTGCCAGCCCTGGGGATGGAGCACTTGAAGTTCCTGAAAGGTTCCAACCTGCTGGGCAGAGTGCATCCTGAAAATATTGTCCACCTGTCCTTCCTGCTGAGCAGCAAGCTCTATGCAATCCTTGCCCCTTTAGCAGCCCTCTCGCTGTTAGGAAGTATCTCAGAGTGCCCACCTGTCTTTTGTCCCAGAGTGGCCGGTTATGGATACATGTATTCCACAAATGACTGAATTTCAGTCTGTCCAAGTATTACGACTGTCTTAGTTTTCCAACACCACTGATCTCCAGAGCACCATGTAATATAGGTTCGTGCTCCCAGAGCAGATATCCAGAGGGTGGGGTGTTCAGGAGTCCCAAACCTCCACCTCGTCCCCACTCAGTTTCTCTTCTTCCTGTCAGTGAGCTGGGGTAGGGGAAGGGCTTGGATCCCTTCAGATCATGGCTTTTTTACTTTACCCTTTTCTTTGAGGCCTGCTGTTTTCCCCAAGTGTAGGCAGTCTGCCACAGCCTTCTTTCCTGTTGCTCTTTCAGGATTAGTTGTATTTGGTATATTTTCATATTATATGTGGTTTTGGGAGGTTTCTGTCTCACCTCTCACGTGGACATCTTTCAGCATATCATATAGTTTTTTTATATACATTATTTTACTTGAGTTGCCAACTTTTTGAGAATTTTTGCATCTATGTGAGTGATATTCTGTAGTTTTCTTGGAGTGCCTTTGTTTAGTTTTGGTGTTAGGATAATGTTGGCCTTACGGAATGAATTAGGATGTATTCTCTTGGCTTCTATCCTCTGAAAGAGATTGTAGAAAATTGGTATAGTTTTTTCCTTAAGTATTTGGTAGAATTAACCAGTGAATCCACCTGGTCCTGGTATTTCCTGTTTGGGGAGGTTACTAATTGCTAATTAAATTTCTGTAATAGGTCTAGGCCTATTCAAATTGTCTATTCCTTATTGTTTGAATTTAGCAACGTGTGTCTTTCAAGGAATTGCTCTATTTAGGTTATCAAATTTGCAGGCATAAGGTTGGTCATAATATTTCTTTATTTTCCTTTAATGTCCATGAGATCTGTAGTGATGTCTACTTCTTCATTTCCAATATTAGCTATTTGTGTCCTCTTTCTTTTTTTCTTTGTTAGCCTAGATAGAGGTTAGTGATTTTATTGCTCTTTTCAACAAAACAGCTTTGGTTTTATTGATTTTCTCTGTTGATTTCCTGTTTTCAAGTTCATTGATTTCTGCTCTAATTCTTATTATTTCTTTTTTCTGCTTACTTTGGATTTAATTTCCTCTTCTTTTTCTAGTTTCCTGAGGTGGAAACTTAGATGATTGATTGCAGATTTTCTTTTTTCCTGAAATACGAATTTAATGCTCTAAGTTACCTTCTATGCACTGCTTTTGTTCTGTATCCTAGAAAGTTTGATAAGTTGTCTTTTAATTTTCATTTAGTTCAAACTATTTTTAAAGTTCTTTTCAGATTTATTGTTTGATCATTTGTTACTTAGAAGCGTGTTAATTTCCACATTTTTTAGGATTTTCCAGTTTTACCCTCCTGTCATTGATTTCCAGTTTAATTCTGTAGTAGTCTGAAAGCAGATTTCTATTATTTCTGTTCTTTTAAATTTGTTAAGATGTTTCTTATGGCCCAGAATGTGTTCTGTCTTGGTGATTGTTCCATGTGGCATGAGAAGAATGTATACTATGCTGTCGTTGGATGAAATAGCATATATATGTCTATTATTCCCAGTTGATTGATAGTGGTATTGAGTTTAACTATGTCTTTACTGATTTTTCTGCTGCTGCATATGTCCCTTTCTGATAAATGGTATTGAAGTCTCCAACTATGATAGTGGATTCATCTGTTTCTCCTTATAGCTCTGTTAGTTTTTGCTTCATGCAGTTTGATGCTCTATTGTCTACAACATATATGTTAACAGTTGCTATATCTTCTTGTAGTATTGACCACCTTAACATTATGTAATATCTCTCTTTTTCTTTATTTTTAAAATTTTTCTTTATTTTATTTTGGTATAAATCACATGAGCAACATTGTAGTGACTAGATTCCCCTAATTATCAATTCCCCACCACATACCCCATTACAGTCACTGTCCATCAGCGTAGTAAGATGCTATAGAGCCACTACTTGTCTTCTCTGTGCCATACTGCCTTCCCTGTGCCCCCCATGTTATGTGTGCGAATCGTAATGCCCCTTATTCCCCTTCTCCCTCCCTTTCCACCCACCCTCCCCAGTCACTTTGCCTTTGGCAACTGTTAGTCCATTCTTGGGTTCTGGGAGTCTGTTGCTGTTCTGTGCCTTCAGTTTTTTCTTTGTTCTTATGCTCCATAGATGAGTGAAATCATTTGGTACTTGTATTTCTCTGCCTGGCTTATGTCACTGAGCGTAATACACTGTAGCTTTATCCATGTTGTTGCAAATGGTAGGATTTGCTTTCTTCTTATGGCTGAGTAACATTCCATTGTGTATATGTACCACATCTTCTTTATCTACTCATCTACTGATGGACACTTAGGTTCTTTCCATTTCTTGGTTATTGTAAATAGTGCTGCGATAAATATAGGGGTGCATATGTCTTTTTGAAACTGGGATCCTGCATTCTTAGGGTAAATTCCTAGGAGTGGAATTCCTATGTCAAATTTCTATTTTTAGTTTTTTGAGGAACTTCCATACTACTTTCCACAATGGTTGAACTAGTTCACATTCCCCCCAGCAGTGTAAGAGGGTGCCCCTTTCTCCGCATCCTCGCCAGCATTTGTTGTTCCTATTCTTTTCTATGTTGGCCATCCTAACAGGTGTGAAGTGATATCTCATTGTGGTTTTAATTTGCATTTCCCTGATAATTAGCCACGTGGAACATCTTTTCTTGTGCCTGTTGGCCATCTGAATTTCTTCTTTGGAGAAGTGTCTGTTCATATCCTCTGCCCATTTTTTTTCTTTTTATATCATTAATATAAAATCACATGGGCCACATTGTGGTTACTAGATGTCCCCCATTATCAAGTCCCCACCACATACCCCATTACAGTCACTGTCCATCAGCATAGTAAGATGCTATAGAATCACTACTTGTCTTCTCTGTGCTATACTTCCTTCCCTGTGCCCCCCACCCAGCTATGTTATGTGTGCTAATTGTAATACCCCTTATTCCCCTTCTCCATCCCTTCCCACCCACCCTCCCCAATCCCTTTCCTTTTGGTAACTGTTAGTCCATTCTTGGGTTCTGTGAGTCTGCTGCTGTTTTGTTCCTTCAGTTTTTCCTTTGTTCTTATACTCCACAGATGAGTGAAATCATTTGATACTTGTCTTTTTCCGCCTGGCTTATTTCACTGAGCATAATACCCTCTAGCTCCATCCATGTTGTTGTAAATGGTAGAATTTGTTCTCTTATTATGGCTGAATAATATTCCATTGTGTATATGTACCACATCTTCTTTATCCCTTCATCTGCTGATGGACACTTAGGTTGCTTCTATATCTTGGCTATTGTAAATAGTTCTGTGATAAACATTGGGGTGCATATGTCTTTTTGAAACTGGGATTCTACATTCTGAGGGTAAATTCCTAGGTGTGGAATTCCTAGGTCAAATGGTATATCTATTTTGAGTTTTTTGAGAAACCTCCATACTGCTTTCCACAATGGTTTCACTAGTTTAGATTCCCACCACAGTGTAGGAGGGTTCCCCTTTCTGCACATCGTTGCCAGCATTTGTTGTTCCTATTCTTTTCTTTGTTGGCCATCCTAACAGGTGTGAGGTGATATCTCATTGTGGTTTTAATTTGCATTTCCCTGATAATTAGCGATGTGGAGCATCTTTTCATGTGCTTGTTGGCCATCTGAGATTCTTCTTTGGAGAAGTGTCTGTTCATATCCTCCACCCATTTTTTAATAGGGTTATTTGCTTTTTGGGTGTTGAGGCATGTGAGTTCTTTATATATTTTGGATGGTATCCCCTTGTGGGATATGTCATTTACAAATATATTCTCCCATACTGTAGGATGCCTTTTTGTTCTGCTGATGGTGTCCTTTGCTGTACAGAATCTTTTTAGCATGGTGTAGTACCATTTGTTCCATTTTTATTTTTTTTCCCTTGCCTGAGGAGATACGTTCAGGAAAAAGTTCCTCATGTTTATATTCAAGAGATTTTTGCCTATGTTTTCTTCTAAGAGTTTTATGGTTTCATGATTTACATTCAGGTCTTTGATCCATTTTGAGTTTACTTTTGTGTATGGGGTTAGACAATAATCCAGTTTCATTCTCTTGCATGTAGCTGTCCAGTGTTGCCAACAGCAGTTGTTGAAGACGCTGTCATTTCCCCATTGTATATCCTTGGCTCCTTTATCGTATATTATTTGACCATGTATGCTTGGGTTTATATCTGGGCTCTCTAGTCTGTTCCATTGGTCTATGGGTCTGTTCTTGTGCCAGTACCAAATTGTCTTAATTACTGTGGCTTTGTAGGAGAGCTTGAAATCAGGGAGCGTAGTCCCACCGCTTTATTCTTCCTTCTCAGGATTTTTTTGGCTATTCGGGGTCTTTTGTGGTTCCATATGAATTTTAGAATTATTTGCTCTAGTACATTGAAGAATGCTGTTGGTATTTTGATAGGGATTGCATTGGTAGATTGCTTTAGGTAGGATGGCCATTTTGACAATATTATGCCTTGTGTTTATATTATTGTATCTTCTTTAATTTCTCTCATGAGTGTAGTTGTAGTTTTCAGAGTATAGATCTTTCACTTCCTGGTTAGGTTTATTCCTAGGTATTTTATTCTTTTTGATGCAATTGTGAATGGAATTGTTTTCCTGATTTCTCTTTCTGCTAGTTCGTTGTTAGTATATAGGAATGCAACAGATTTCTGTGTATTAATTTTGTATCCTGCAACTTTGCTGAATTCAGATATTAGATCTAGTAGTTTTGGAGTGGATTCTTTAGGGTGTAATATCTCTTTATCCTTGATAACATTACTTGCTTTGAAGTGTCTGTCTGAAATTAATATAACTTCTCTTGCTTTCTTTTGATGAATATAGTATGGTTTATCTTTTCCATTCATTGACATTAGTCTATATCTGTCTTTATATTTAACGTGGGATTCTTGTGGACAACATGTAGTTGATTCTTGTTTTTTGATCCACTCTGACAGTGTTTGTCTTTTGATTGGTGTGACTTTACTTCTTCATTTTAATCTCAGTGCCTTTTCTTTTTCTTGCCACATAGCACTTGCTACAACCTGCAGTACAATATTGATCTGTACCAATTGGATTCGAAATCTGTTGTATAGAAAGCAGACATCCTTGTTTTGTTTTTAATCTTCGGGGGGAAACATTCATTTGGAAACCAGATGTAAGTTTTTCTTTGTTTGTTACTAGATATTTTTGTATTTCTATAAGTATTCTGGAGATTTTTTTTCTGGGATGCAGTTATTTTTGGGTCTTGCTTTGTAAGGTGTGCCAGAGCAGTGTTTAGTGTTTATTTTAGAGCAGGGGTCAGCAAACCATGACCTGCTGGGCCACATCTGGCCCACCACCTGTTTTTGTATGGTCTGCCAGCTAACAATGGTTTTTGTATTTTTAAGTAATTGAAAAGTAGTTGAAAGATGACTATTTTTTGACTTTAAAAAATCATATATATTTGAAGTTCAGTGTCCATAAATAAAATGTTATAGGAACACTACCATGCTCATTCATTCATGTGTTACCTATGGATGGCTTCCTGTTACAGTGGCAGAGTTGAATAGCTGCACTAGAGACTATATGAACCACAAAGCCTAAAATATTTACTGTCTGGCCCTTTATAGAAAATATTTGTTGATTCCATCCAGTCTAGAGGTAATTTGTACTACTACTGACCCAAAGTCATTCTGATGCACCGTGAATTATGAGGTGACCTGGCTTGCAGCAGTCCAAGCTCTGTCCAGCCCTGGAGCTTAGAGGTTCATTCCCTCTAACCCTTTCAGGTGGTTCTTTCCCCAGCCTTGGTTAGTTTCTTCACACACATGCCCCTCTTAACACTCAATTGAAACCTCAATGTGGACCGTATGTGGATCTCTGGAGTTTACTCTCTGTACAGCTCTCTCCTCTCTGGTACTGTGCCTGACATATTCTAGCCACCTTGACCTATTTGGGCTCTTCTGGACTCAGGGAGACTGCTGGGCTCTGTCTGGGTTGCACCCGCCTCACACCACAGCCCGAGAACTCTCTCAAGGCAATAATCTGGGGCAGTCATGGAGCTCATGTCATTTGTTTCCCATCACTCAGGGATCACTGGCCTTCATTTCCTGACCTCCCTGTCTTGAAACTGCTGTTTTGTATATTTTGCCTGTGGTTTTGTGTTTTTGTTTTTGTTTTTCATTAGTAGTTTCAGGCCAGAAGTAAATCTGGTCCCTGTCAGTCCATCTTGGCCAGAAGCAGAAGTCTAATTCCATTTTGAACTTCCTTTTCACAGTGAAATTATGTAGTAAATGAAATACTGTGCCTCCCTATGTCCCTAGTTCTACATGCCTCACCCATTACTGTGTTTGAAGCAAAGGAAAAAATTCAGAGCAAAACAGCTTTACACGTAGCACAGCCATTTGTTTCCATGCTTTAGTCTTCAGAATTGCTGGGTCCTGGAAGGAGTGTGTATTGCGCTAATACGAGTGAATTTTCTGGCATTGTTGCTTTTTCCAAGAAAAGCTGCTTTCTGTCTGAGAAGGTGCTACATTCAGAGACTGCTGTATGTTGGGCGTGAGAAGATGCCACCTGTGGGTTTTTGTACTGGGTCTACCAAACAGAGAGCATCGGTATTGAGATGGCCACCCTCTAAAAGCCTGCTGGCCTTTGGTTTTTGCGGAGGGGTGAGGATGGGCTGGGGAGGTAAAGGGCTGGGGGAGAGTAGCAGCCCATAGAGCAGACTGAGAAAGTGCTACATTCACACAGAGAGGGCTTCTCAGTCTGAAAAGTCTGCTTGTGTTTTGAAATGCTTACTACGCTTACCTCTGTTTTGAAATTCTCTTTCCCTCTTTCCCCGCCTCAAGCTGTTTTTTAAGGATAAACATAAAAATGAAAGTAATCTTTACATAAAGCCCTTATCAGCCTTTTCTCTGCCTCAAGAATCTTGGTCATATGCTGAGGTTGCTGACTTTGCTCCATTGCCCAGTCTGAACTAGATAAAAGTAAAGAACCATGAAGAGTCATTTCTAACTTCCTTTTGCCAGTGGAATCTATTGGCCTTTCTGTACTTTTGTTGACCCTTGGGAACACTTTGAAAATCACCCAGAAATAACAGTTTATTGGTAGAACTTAGACTCGAGGCAATGAATGCCTTCCTTTCCTAACCTAGAAGTGAGGCCTCATTACAATCAGTTAGCCAGTTTTTTTCTGTGCTACTTAAACTGTAATTTGAGGCATAAGTGGACATTAGGCAGAAGATGGATGAGGTGATGACAATAACTGGATCACCTCAAAACTCTCTGAGATGACACAAAGGAAGATAAGTTTTTGGTTAGTATAGATCCTCGTCTCTGAGCCAGATGGTCGACCGTGGGGAAGGTATGAAGTACTGTGTTGCATTTACTTAGGAGGTCTCTGTTGATAGGGTTCCTCAATTAGTTCCACCTATTCTTACTCTTTCTACAGATGTGCTCTCTAGATTCTAGCAGAAACTTGTGCATTAGTTCTGGGTTTCTGTGTTCTTAGGTCTCTAAATATTTTCATGCAGTGGTGGTGGGGAAGATGGCTAGCCAAACTCCATTTTACACTGACAAATCTTAGCAGCTAATCTTTGAACCCTTGCAATCATAACTTCACAGACAATTTTCTTTAAGGATACCCTTTCTTGTAGCTATCAACTAGACCAGGATTCCTTTCCTAAAATCTTAAAACAAAAACCAAAAATAAAACATCTAATAAATGACATATCTGATAAGGGGTTGACATCCAATATATATAAAGAGCTCACGCACCTCAACAAACAAAAAGCAAATAAGCCAGTTAAAAAATGGGCAGAGGAGCAGAACACACACTTCTCCAAAGAAGAAATTCAGATGGCCAACAGGCACATGAAAAGATGCTCCACATGGCTAATCATCAGAGAGAAATGCAAATTAAAACCACAATGAGATACCACCTCACACCAATTAGAATGGCCAACATCCAAAAAACAAACAACAACAAATGTTGGCGAGGATGTGGAGAAAGGGGAACCCTCCTACACTGCTGGTGGGAATGTAAACTAGTGAAACCATTGTGGAAAGCAGTATGTAGGTTCCTCAAAAAACTCAAAATAGAAACACCATTTGACCCAGGAATCCCACTCCTAGGAATTTACCCTAATAATGCAGCAGCCCAGTTTGAAAAAGACATATGCACCCCTATGTTTATCACAGCACTATTTACAATAGCCAAGAAATGGAAGCAACCTAAGTGTCCATCAGTAGATGAATGGATAAAGAAGATGTGGTACATATACACAATGGAATATTATTCATCCATAGGAAGAAAATAAATCCTTCCATTTGCAACAACATGGATGGAGCTAAAGGGTTTTATGCTCAGTGAAATAAGCCAGGCGGAGAAAGACAAGTATCAAATGATTTCACTCATCTGTGGAGTATAAGAGCAAAGAAAAAAACTGAAGGAACAAAACAGCAGCAGACTCACAGAACCCAAGAATGGACTAACAGTTACCAAAGGGAAAGGGACTGGGGAGGATGGGTGGGAAGGGAAGGATAAGAGGGGAAAAGGGGCATTACGATTAGCAGACGTAATGCAGTTGCAGGGGACACGGGAAAGGCAGTATTTACAGAGAAGACAAGTAATGATTCTGTAGCATCTTACTACACTGATGGACAGTGACTGTAATGGGGCATGTGGGGGGGACTTGATAATAGGGGGTCTAGTAACCATAATGTTGTTCAAGTGATTGTACATTAATGATACCAAAATAAAAAAATTAAAAAATCTATTCTTAGGATTTGCTCTAAGAGTCTTCCCAGTGTAGTAATTAACTTTACCCAGCTTGACCTCATCTTTTCTTGGTGTCTTACTTGCTTTTATCCAAGGACAGCTCCTTCTGTATGTCAGATGTGAGAATTTCCATTGCCTCTGCCTGGACACTGGACAATACAATGTCAACTCCTTTTTCTACTACCTAAACACAGAGGGCTATCTAGTATTGACCAGAAGCCCTTCCATATATCTGGTGGAGACTGTATATTCCTGTCTTCTGCAAACCTAGAGGGCCCTCTATGGTCATTCCTTGATTTAAACATATTTATTAAGTACTTGCTCTGTGCCACCAGTTGCGCTCAGAACTGGGGCAAAATCTAGGAAAAGATGACACAGCCAGTGCTTAGTCAGAGACCTGACGTTACAGCTCATAGGAATGTCCCTCTTCTTTTTTACTTGTTAAAATGTTGGTAACTTTTTGCTGTGGGCAATATCAAAATATAAAAGTGGAGTAAGATAGGGGCACAACAGTTCTCAATCATGATATAAGTTGGTCACAGGGATAGTAGTAGAGCATGGAGAATATAGTCAATGATTTTGTAACATCTTCCTATGTTGACAGATAGTAACTGCACTAGTGGGGATGAAGGTTTAATAATATGGGTACCTGTTGAACCACTGTGTTGTGTACTTGAAACCAATATGATTGTATATCACCAATACTTAAAAAAAAAGTATAGTAAGATAATGATTCCATTTTACCCATCAAATAATTCGGCAATTATCAACTCAGCCAATTTTTTTTCATCCATATATCTACCACCTACCCATCCCCTGGATTATTTTTTAAGCAAATCCTAAACATTATTTCATTGGTGAATTGTCCAGAATATATCTCTAAACTATGTTTGTAGAAGATAGGGACTGTTTTAGAAAAATATAACCACAATGCCATTTTTACCCTTAATGAGTTACAGTAATTTCTTAATATTATCAATATCCAGTCAGTGTTCAGATTCTCTGCTTGCCCATGATGTTTTTTTTAGGTTGTTCAATTCAGGTTCTGGATATAGTCTATGCATTGCAAATAAATGACATGTCCCTATGTTTCTTTAAGAGGTACCTTTGCCAACTCTTTTTCTTCGCAATTTCTTTGTTGAAGAAACAAGGTATTTGCCCTATAGTTTCCTGCTCTCTAGACTTGCTATTTGTATCCTCATATATTGTTTAACATATTCCTCTGCCCCACATATTTTTCATAAATTGGTAGTTGGATTTATTGGCTTAATCAGAATCAAACTTGTTATTTTTGGCAAGAATATGTTATGATGACTGTTCACTTATTTTTGATCTACAGCCACTAGATAGTCCTCCCATAGTTACGTGATATTTAGCTAGAATATGGTGTTTCAGAATGTCTCAACATAGGAAGTATCCAAACACCTAATTATTCCAAAGAGATTTTCAAAACATGATTGTATTAGTTTTCCATTGTTGCTGTAATAAATTAGCACAAACTTAGTAACTTAAACTGCAGATTTATTACCTTACAGTTTTGTAGGTCAGAAATTCAGAGTGGATAATACTGGGCTAAGATCAAGGTGTTGGCAGGGCTGGTTCCCTTCTGGGGGATCTAGGGAAGAAGTTATTTCCTTGCTTTTTCCAGCTTCTAGAGGCTACCCACATCCCTTGACTGATGGTCCCCTTTCAGTCTTCAAAGCCAGCTGGTTGCATCTCTCTGACCCTTCTTCATATCTTCCTCTGACTGCAGCTGGTAAAGATTCTCTGTTTTTTTCAAAGGACTCATGTGATTACACTGGGCCCACCTGAATAATCCAGAATCATCTCTAATCTCAAATTCCTTAACCTTAATCACATCTGCAAAATTCCTTTTGCCAAGTAAGGTTACATATCCACAAGTTCCAGGGATTGGGAAATAGTCATCTGTAGGAGGCTTTTATTCTGTGTAGCACAGTGGTCATCTATGTTTAAAAATTAGCACGATTATAAAACTGAGGAATGATTAATAGTGTGGTATGGTGCAAATAGTCTATTGTGATAGCATAATGATTTGGGTTATGTGGTAAGGTAGGGTGGATTATAGGAATGAGCTATTGTTATGACATCATAGTGGTTTTACATGGCTCTGAATAACTGTCTGCTTGGGTCTTGATTGTTTATATTTTTGCATACAACATTTTATTTTGTTCATTATCTCTAAGATGACCATACTGCCTCCCCTTAGAAATGCTGCTTTAAGATTTGGAGAAGCTCAGGTCATCAATATGATGATTATTACATGCACAGCATCTCCATTATCAATACCTTGTGTGTCTGGATTATGGGATGAAAATTTATTTATCACCTAAACCTAGTGAGGAAGTGCTAAGTTCTTACAGAAAAGATTTGTATTGGAGCAGAATTTTTAACCCTCTTTCTGTTTTGCATTAACAAGATAACCTTTAGGTAGTTAAGTCAGACATTGAGTCAGGATTGAGAGAAAAGAGGATAATGTAGGTATTTTTCATTCATAATCTATGTCTCTACTGACTAAAGCAACTTAAGGTCTTTAATGAGTCTTTTCTTAATTAAAAACCATAGGGGAATCTCCTTTCTTTTTAAAAATTGTTTTACCTTTTAATTCACATTGACACTTGATCCTCAGTCCTATATGTAGATTATCCTTGGGATGCTTTTGGAATTTTACTGTGACATTGGTCATCGTACAGCAGCACTAGGTCGATAATAGATTTATCTTGGAGGCCATCCAAGAGGTTGTTACTAAAGACCAAAAGGACCTCGTTATAAAGCAATTGCTGTAAAATGGCTCCTTGGAATGATCCCTGGAGAGAGCAGGTCATTTGTATAGTTAAAAAGTACATAGTGTCAAAAAATGTCACTAAAGGGTCCTTAACTCACACCAGTGGTTTAAATAAATTCCAAATGAATTAATGAGTTAAATGTAATGGCTTAATTCCATAAAAGTCTTTGAAAAAATACATGTAAATGTTAATATGATCTTGGGTAAAGAAAGACCTTTGCTATTTCTGCTTTTGTAGATATGCCTTTATGTGAAAGTCATTTAAAAAACCCTATCAACAAGTGAATCCACAGATGGCACCCTCTTGTATATTTCTTGGGTAGAAAGTCATTAGACTCACCCTCAGAATATTCTTCCCAGTGTACCTGAAAGCAAAGGAAAAAAATTTCAAAGAGATCATGGAAACTGCCTTGTTAAAAAACAACAAAAAAAGACCCCAGTATCATTTTAAAGGATCAAGAGCAGCTTGAGTTCTTTTTTCTAAATTTTCAAAATCTAGAAAAGTAATACATTTTCATTTTTTAAAAGAAAAATGCAGTTTTATTATACATTGTTTTTTATCCTGCTTTTTTACTTAATAACATACCACGAACTTCTTCTGACATCAAAATATGCATGTACAATAAATAACATTTTTAATGGCTTTACTTATGAATACACTATGTGTTTTTAAACAAGTCCCTGTGTTTGGGCATATGGTAGTTTCCAGTTTCTCACTATTTAAATGTATCATTCTGAGTCTAATCAGAAGAAAGAAAAATGAACAGGGAAAATTTAATCTACAGAATTATTACCTATAACAAGGGATTAGGTAGCAAGTCAGACAGAAATAGCAGGTACAAGGTGCCATCACTAATTCTCGGGCTGAAGTAGAGTGCCCAAGGAAGCACCCCACAGCTCCAGGGCTGAGATGCAAATCTTAATGAAGAGCACTGGTGGACTTCACTGGATCTCAGAGCAATTGCTGTGGTGCTGAGCTGGTGGAACTTGCTGGAAATCTGCCTTATAGGGGTCTAGGGAATACTGTGCACAAGGAGGTGTCGAACTGGAGGTATTCTGTTGTAAAATTGTGCAAGGAAGTGGGTGTTCTGGAGAAGTTGCTGGCTTTAGGGTGCTGCTAGCCATTCTATACTGCAAGAACCTGTCAGGATCACTGACTGGAGCCAGGAGCGAAACCCTTGCCTTCTGCAGTGTCTCTGCAGCCCCCTCTGTTGACTAAGCTGGCAAAGGAAAAAATAGTAAGGGTCCAGATACACTTTCACAGAGCAGTCAAAAAGGGTGAATTTGGAGCTGAGAGGCAATACATTGGTAAACAGTGCAGGAAACAATGTTTCAAGGTATATACATTATTACATACTATCTGAATGTTTTCTTACATACGTTTCTAGACATAGAATTGATAGATAAAAAAGTAGACAAAATTTACTCTCTCAAAAGATGTATTAGCTATCCTCCCATGGCATAGTGTTAGGAGCTTCTAGTTCTTCACACTTTATTTAAACCTAGGTATTAGTATTCCTTTTAATCATTATAAATATGATAAAAACTCCATCATTGTTTATTATTGGTATTTTAAAAATTAGTACTAATGTCAGAGTATGTTTATTTTTCTTTTTTTTATTCTTTTGTGAATTTCCTAAGTCCTTTGCCCATTTAAAAAAATGGAGTATTAAGTCTTTTTCTTATTGATTTGTGTATGTTCTTTATGTATTAAGTGTCAGAGAGTTTAAATGTTTGAGACCAAATTTTATATTATTTTGTTTTTAATAATTAAAAATTTAATTCACCTGGAAATCATTTTAATTTTTAAAGGTAGGTATTTAATTTTTAATTTTGTTCTAATAATGTTAACTGTTTTATTTTGTTTCCTGACTGAGTTACATGTTACTTTGATCATATGTTGAATTGCTTTACATGTCTGGGTCCATTTTTGGACTTTAAATTAATTTTCCTTTGGTTTTTAGTCAGTCACTTGTTTTACTTTTTCTTTCAGAACAAGATGCAGGCCTCGATGCCCTTTGCTCTATTATAAGTCGCCAAAAACAAATGGGTCAAGAAATAGGGAATGAACTGGATGAACAAAATGGTAAGAGCATGGCTGAGACTGATCAGATTTGCCATTTAGTATACAAAGGCTTGAAAGTTTGTTAAATGCTTTTAATACTACAAAACACATAAAGTAGTTTAACATAAATGGATTGTTATATTTTGATGCAGTTGAGGGTGGTTTGTGGCAGGTTTAGACTGTAGGTGCTAAATATTATGTAAAGAAATTTGATTAAAAATTCCAGTTCTCCATGGCTGTTTTTAAAAACACCTTTATGATGCATTTATCTCCAAAGCTTTTCCTCTATGTGGTAATGTGATGAAATTGGCCAGAGCCTTGTACACTGATGGAAGGCATGCAAGCCTGCTGGGGCTCCGTGTCATCGACATGCCTGGTAGTTGGCTCCTCTTCTGTTATAAATACCAGGCGGCAGGGCAAAAAAGTGCGTGAAGATCTTTGTTCAGGACTTGGACTGACAAATGTGGTTGGAGAAAGATTAGTTTGCAAACCACAGCAGGATGGCTTGGGAGAGGTGGAATCTTAAGTTGGGAGCCTATGGCTTGGGAGATGGAGTTTTAAGTTGGGAGCCTAACCGAAAGGCTCTTGGGTTTGATGAGTGAGCATTGAAGCCCTCGGAATGGACGAATGTCCCCTCTGCAAGTCAGACTGCACACAAAGCTCTTATGTGTGCGATGCAAGGGACAGGAGTCCAAATGAGAGTGGCAGCAGTAGGAATGAGAAGAGAGGAGGGACGCAAGTGGCTGTGGTGGACACGGGCATCGGGAAGGTCACTGGTTTGTGAGGAGTGGAGGTCGTAAGTCCAGTTTGGCCATTTCCAATTAGAAATGTCAATGAGAAATATGAGGGGAGTGTTGAGTAGACAGTGGGAGATACAGTACCAGAGCTCAGACAGGACCAAAGAGAATAGATGTGAAAAGCTTCAGCCTGGAGGTGATGTGCAAAAGCATAGGAATTGTTGGGCTTCAGTAAAGCTAGCATTTATCAAAGCCCCTCCTATGTGCTAAGCACTCTCATCCATGACATTTCACTTAATCATAACTCAGCATCGTGAAGGTGGTATTGTATCTGTGTGTTAGAGATGAAGCTCTGAGCAGCTAAGGGATCTTCTAATGTCACATCACTTACAGATTAAAGAACTGAAATTCCAACACAGTTCTTCCAGTTCTAAGGTAGGTGCTTTTTCTACTGTGCTGGCTTCCTCTCTGAGGAAGACAAAGTAGGGAGAGAAAAGGAAAAGGTTCTAGGTTTTTAGCTCTGGTGATCATACCATGGAGGCTTGTGATGCGATGACTTTCAAGAAGAATTACCATGGATGAGGGAGCATGCTCCCTCTGCAGGGAGGGCTGCACCTGTCAAAATCATTCAAGTACTCCTAAAAGGAATGAGTTCATTTGTTCTCACAGTACTATTCTGTTTATCATAAATAAATGAGTAAATTCCATCTATTTATCATCTATCATAAATAGATTATTAAACAAATGGAGAAACCTCTATCTTTACAATCCTCCCAGTGGTTTTTAATAGTTCAAGTGCACAGACAAGGGCAATTTAGTCCTTTTCCTGATGGCACCAATGTGAATGTACTAATTTATGTATTTGCATGTAATTCAATTCCTGGCCAGTTCCTTCCTTGAAACACAGCATTGGTAAGAAAGTAAGCCCTACAGAAACTCTGCTAAGCCTATGTGTAATTGTTCTTTATCCGAAGGAAATTAGCCTACTCCATGGGTCAGACTGGAAAGGATTCTAGCCACCGAACTGGAGAAACATGCATCCTGTGATGTGCCTAGATAAGTTGCGGCACAATGATGTATGGACAGGTAGTTAGAATTGATTGTGATATGTTGGTGGAGTGACCTGCTGATTTCCCAGATGAAATCGCCATACATTTTTCCAGCATAAGCAGTCATACTACCATGTCCCTGTCCTGCCTTTTTTCTACGTCAGTGGTTATCATACTTTACTGCATTTTAGATTCGCCTGGGAAGCTTTGTAACCTCCCAAATCGCAGGCCATACCTGTGTTAGTTTTCTATTGTTGCTCTAACGAATTGCTACCAACTTAGAGGCTGACAACACAAACTTACTATCTTACAGTTCTGGAGCTCAGAAGTCTGACAGGGGTCTCACTGGTCTACATCAAGGTGTGGGCAGGGCTCATTCCCCACTGGAGGACTGAGGGGAGCATTTCCTTGCATTTTCCAGCTTCTGTAGTCTTCCCGTGTTCCTTGGCTTATGGCCTCCTCCTTGATCTTCAGAGCTAACAACAATAGATCGAGCCTTCTCACGTCATATCACCCAGACCTTTAACTTCTGCCTCCCTCTTCCACTTTTTTTTTTAGATATATATATATATTTTTTTACAATTTATTTTGGTATCATTAACCTACAATTACATGTGCAATATTATGGTGATTAAACTACCCCCTTCATCAGGTCCCCCCCAACCAACCCCATTACAGTCACTGTCCATCAGCATAGTGAGATGCTATAGAGTCACTACTTGTCTTCTCTGAGTTGTACAGCTCTTTGATCCACCTTGAATTTACCTTTGTGTATGGGGCTAGACAGTAGTTCAGTTTCATTCTCTTACGTGTAGCTGTCCAGTTTTTCCAACACCAGCTGCTGAAGAAGCTGTCATCTCCCCATTGTATATCCAAGGCCCCTTTATTAAATATTAATTGACTGTATATGTTTGGGTTAATGTTTGGATTTTTTATTCTTTTCCACTGGTCTGTGGGTCTGTTTTTGTGCCAATACCAAATTGTCTTGATTACTGTGGCTTTGTAGTAGAGCTTGAAGTCAGGGAGCGTAATTCCCCCTGTTTGATTCCTCCTTCTCAGGATTGCTTTGGCTATTCGGGGTCTTTTGTGGTTCCATATGAATTTTAGAATTATTTGTTCCAGTTCATTGAAGAAAGCTGTTGGTAGTTTGATAGGGATTGCGTTGAATCTGTAGATTGCTTTAGGTAGTATAGCCATTTTGACAATATTTATTCTACCTAGCCAAGAGCATGGATGAATTTCGATTTGTTAGTGTCCTCTTTAATTTCTCTTAGGAGTGTCTTGTTGTTTTCAGAGTACAGGTCTTTCGCTTCCTTGGTTAGGTTTATTCCTAGGTATTTTATTCTTTTTGATGCAATTGTAAATGGAATTGTTTTTCTGATTTCTCTTTCTGTTAGTTCATCGTTAGTGTATAGGAAAGCAACAGATTTCTGTGTGTTAATTTTGTATCCTGCAACTTTGATGAATTCAGATATTAGTTCTAGTAGTTTTGGAGTAGAGTCTTTAGGGTTTTTTATGTTCAATATCATGTCATCTGCAAATAGTGACAATTTGACATCTTCTTTACCAATCTGGATGCTTTGTATATCTTTGTTTTGTCTGATTGCCTTGACTAGGACCTCCATTACTACGTTGAATAACAGCGGAGAGAGTGGGCATCCCTGTCTTGTTCCCGATCTTAGATGAAAAGCTTTCAGCTTCTCGCTGTTAAGTATGATGTTAGCTGTGGGTTTGTCATATATAGCCTTTATGATGTTGAGGTACTTGCCATCTATACCCATTTTGTTGAGAGTTTTAATCATGAATGGATGCTGAATTTTGTCAAATGCTTTTTCAGCATCTATGGAGACGATCATGTGGTTTTTGTTCTTTTTGTTGATGTGGTAGATGATGTTGATGGATTTTTGAATGTTGTACCATCCTTGCATCCCTGGGATGAATCCCACTTGATATGGTGTATGATCCTCTTGATGTATTTTTGAATTTGGTTTGCTAATATTTTGTTGAGTATTTTTGCATCTATGTTCATCAGGGATATAGGTCTGTAATTTTCTATTTTGGTGAGGTCTTTGCCCGGTTTTGGTATTAGAGTGATGCTGGCTTCACAGAATGAGTTTGGAAGTATTCCCTCCTCTTCTATTTTTTGAAAAACTTTAAGGAGAATGGGTGTTATTTCTTCACTATATGTCTGGTAGAATTCAGAGGTGAATCCATCTGGTCCGGGGGCTTTGTTCTTGGGTAATTTTTTGATTACTGCTTCAATTTCATTGCTGGTGATTGGTCTGTTTAGTTTTTGTGTTTCTTGTTTTGTCAGTTTTGGAAGGTTGTATTTTTCTAAGAAGTTGTCCATTTCTTCTAGATTTTCCAGCTTGTTAGCATATAGATTCTCATAACATTCTTTGATAATTCTTTGTATTTCTGTGGGGTCTGTCGTGATTTTTCCTTTCTCATTTCTGATTCTGTTTATGAGTGTAGATTCTCTTTTTCTCTTAGTAAGAGAATAGGGATTTATCTATTTTGTTTATTTTTTCAAAGACCCAGCTCTTGGTTTCACTGATTTTTTTCTATTGTTTTATTCTTCTCAATTTTATTTATTTCTTCTCTGATCTTTATTATGTCCCTCCTTCTGGTGACTTTGGGTCTCATTTGTTCTTCTTTTTCTAATTTCAGTAATTGTGTCTTTAGACTATTCATTTGGGAATGTTCTTTCTTCTTTAAATAGGCCTGGATTGCAATATACTTTCCTCTTAGAACTGCCTTTGCTGAGTCCCACAGAAGTTGTGGCTTTGTGTTGTTGTTGTTATTAGTCTCCATATATTCTTTGATTTCTGTTTTGATTTGGTAATTAACCCACTGATTAATTAGGAGAATCTTTCTAAAATTTATTTCTAGTTTTGTACCTTTGTGATCTGAGAAGTTGGTTGGTAGAATTTAAATATTTTTAAATTTACTGAGGTACTTTTTGTGGCCTAGTATGTGGTCTATTCTGGAAAATGTTCCATGTGCACTTGAGAAGAATGTGTATCCTGTTGCTTTTGGGTGTAGAGTTCTGTAGATGTCTGTTAGGTCCATCTGTTCTAGTGTGTTGTCCAGTGCCTCTGTGTCTTTACTTATTCTCTGTCTGGTTGATCTGTCCTTTGTAGTGAGTGGTGTGTTGAAGTCTCCTAAAATGAATGCATTGCTGTCTATTTCCTCCTTTAATTCTGTTAGTATTTGTTTCACATATGCCAGCGCTCCTGTATTGGGTTCATCTATATTTTATAATGGTTATATCCTCTTGTTGGTTTGACCCCTTTATCATTATGTAATGTCCTTCTTTATCTTTTGCTACTTTCTTTGTTTTGAAGTCTATTTTGTCTGATAGAAGTACTGCAACACCTGCTTTTTTCTCCTTGTTGTTTGCATGAAATATCTTTTTCCAACCCTTCAATTTTAGTCTGTGTATATTTTTGGGTTTGAGGTGAGTTTCTTGTAGGCAGCATATAGACAGGTTGTGCTTTTTTATCCATTCTGTTACTCTGTGTCTTTTGATTGGTGCATTCAGTCCATTTACATTTAGGGTGATGTACTTATTGCCATTGCTAGCTTTAGATTCGTGGTCACCAAAGGTTCAAGGGTAGCTTCTTTACTATCTAACATTCTAGCTTAACTTTCTTGTCAAGTTATTGTAAACATGGTCTGATGTTTCTTTATTTCTCTACCTTCTTATTCTTCCTCCTCCATTCTTTATATTCTAGGTGTTTTATTCTTTGCCTTTAGTTAGTATTTGGATGGTCTGCTTTCTTTGCTATGATTTTATTTTCTCTGATGACATCTTTTTAGCTTTAGGAGTGCTTCCCTCTAGAGCAGTCCCTTTAAGATATCCTGTAGTGGTGGTTTATGGGAGGCAAATTCTCTCAGCTTTCGCTTGTCTGGAAATTGCTTAATCCCTCTGTCATGTTTAAATGATAATCGTGCTGGATACAATATTCTTGGTTCAAGACCCTTCTGTTTCATTACATTAAATATATCATGCCATTCTCTTCTGGGCTGTAAGGTTTCTGTTGAGAAGTCTGATGGTAGTCTGATGGGTTTTCCTTTGTAGGTGATCTTTTTTCTGTCTCTAGCTGCCTTTAATACTCTGTCCTTATCTTTGATCTTTGCCATTTTAATTATTATGTGTCTTGGCGTTTTCTTCCTTGGGTCCCTTGTGTTGGGAGATCTGTGGGCTTCTGTGGACTGCGAGACTATTTCCTTCCCCAGCATTGGGAAGTTTTCAGCAATTATTTCTTCAAAGACACTTTCTATCCCTTTTTCTCTCTCTTCTTCCTCTGGTACTCCTATGATGTGAATATTGTTCTGTTTGGATTGGTCACACAGTTCTTTTAATATTCTTTCATTCCTAGAGATCCTTTTATCTCTCTCTGCCTCAGCTTCTCTGTATTCCTGTTCTCTGATTTCTATTCCATTAATAGTCTCTTGCATGTCATCCAGTCGTCGATGGCTTGTCTGATTTCTACATTGTCTTTTCTGACTTCCCTCACTTCCTACCTCAGCCCTTGCATACTTCTCTGTAGATCCATCAGCATGGTTATGACTTTTATTCTGAATTCTTTTTCAGGAAGATTGTGCATTTCCATCCCTTCAGGCTCCCTCTCTACTGTTGTCTGGGTCTGGGTGAGCTTTGTCTGTACCATATTCCTCTGTCTTTTCATGGCGGTAGAAGTGGTTGCTGGTAGGTACCATGTATGTCAGCTGGGCTCTTTAAGACTTAAAAAAAAAAAAGGAAGAGAATGAAAAGAAAAAAAAAAGAAAGAAAAGAATGAAAAGAAAAGAAATAATGGGAAAAAAAAACGCCCACTGGGAGTAGATTCTGTAAGGATGCTGTAGGAGGCGCTATTGCACCACTATTCTGTAGCCATGGCCGCGCAGCTCCGCAGGGCCGTTTGTAGCTCTGGCCAGGGCGGGAACGAATTGGAGGCTGTTGTTCTCTGTATAAAGTCTCAGTGTGGCTACTTTTTCCCAGTCGCCAGCCAAGGGGTCCAAAATTCCCCAGGACTCCCCGCCTGCTGGGCTGAGTGTGCCGGGACAATCCGGCTCCTCTGCTGGGCTCCTGTCTCTTTAAGACTGCTGAAAAAAGCGCGCCCTTTTCTTTTGTCCTGGGGAGCCTGCTGCAAGGGCCCAGGCGTGTTCCCAGCTCAAAACCTGCACCTTCTGCCTCTCCAATATCCGATACACTGCACAATGTGTGTTAGTTCTCCCGGTGCAGATTACCAGGGCTAGTTATTTCACGGGCCTGTACTTCCACTCCCTCCCAGCTCTGAATCATCTCCTCCCGCCGGTGTGCTGGGGTGGGGGAGCGCTTGGGTCCCGCCTGGATGCGGTCCGTATCTTACCCGCCTCGTGGGCTGCCGAATCCTCTCAGGTGCAGATGCAGGCAGTGCGCTGTCCTGTATATTCTGGTCTCTCTTTTAGGAATAGTTGTATTTGCTGTATTTTCATAGATATATATGGTTTTGGGAGGAGATTTCCACCGCCCTGCTCATGCAGCCATCTTCCTGGGGCATCAGTATTTTTTAAAGCTCCGCAGATGATTTCGGTGTGCTGCCAAGTTTGAGAACCAGTTCTCTTGGTGATTATGCTGAGAGAATACATTTAGTGCTCTACTTTTATGGGGCCTCTTGTGTGGTCATGCTGTGGATGTAAATCCCACACATGCACAGACCAACCCTCACAGTTACATATGTACACATATATAGTCACAGTGTATGTGACCATCCTAGTCATGGCAGAACTCTCTGGCCTAATCACATGTTTTACGCCCCTCCTTTTCACTTCTTCCTTCATGCCTCCTGAGTTCTCATCTCCGTTCCAGACCCGATGTGTACATGTGTACATAGACAAACATGGGGTATTTTTCCATTAGTTGCCAAAATAAGCTGGGTTTTTCCTGTGGTGGCCTCCCAGAGAGATGGCAGCTATGCTGGCGGTTCACTAATGTGCACGTTTGCTCCTCAGAAATAGGGCCGAGTCAGCCATTTTTTTTCATAGGAACTGAGGGACTCTCTGAGGATAAAAAATTATATTCCTACCAGGACTATAATCAGCCTTTATTCCTTTTGTCGAAATCAAAAAGGCCATTATATCTGTAGGTGTTGAGAACATTGTTGCAGCCCCCTCTGGGTTTTTACTGTGACCTAAGTGTGTAATGGGGTGTCAGGGATACTTGGGGAGGGATACCACTTTTATTGTAAATATCTCTATTTGATATTCTGACCTGGTGAAGTATTCTTTGGGTTTTCATTAAATAATAAAAACAGTAGGCTAAGATAATGGCCAGCTAGGCCTTTTTGGAATTAAATATCAAGCCTTACTAACTGTACTAGGGACAAATCAGAGCTGAAGGGTCAAGTAAACATCAGTGTAGGAACTCAGTTTCCAGTTTTCTCATATAGAGTTAAAAAAGGCCTGGCCAACACCAGTAATTACCCTGTTCATATGCCAGTGAGCAAGCCTAATGAAGAAACGGATTAGCAGTTCAGTGAACATCCCAGTGAAGGGAGGCCTACCCATGCCGTGGATGTGGGGGCTGGGGCTGGTGAAGGTGGGGGTAACAGGAGAAAGGGTGGAGAGTGGCCCCAGGGGGAGTGAACCACAGCGTGTAATGCCTGTCAGTTCAAGGTGAACCATACAGATGGCTGGGCACAAGGGACTCATGGCCGACCCCCAGATGCCATTCCAGGCACTGGTTTACTGAAAACTCCCTAAAACTCATGCTCAGGAGGACAGGGCCTTTTGAAAAGAACACTAAAACAAGATGAGTGGGATTGACTTGACTAAAGTAGATGTTTTTGAGACCTAATTTTGTCATTGGCCAAGCCTTAAAGCCAGCACCAAGAAGAACCATAGTGGTGTGGTTCTGGTGAATAAAATAGCACCAAGAACAGGCTGCTTCACAAAGTTCTGACAGTGCGTGCCAGTCCTCATCATTGTTTTTGATGTTCAGATAATCCCAAACCTGGCCAATCCTTTCCATGTTTGTTAATCTTTGAGCACTTTCTTGCTTTCTGAGAGAAACCAAGGTGACAAGGAAGGACGTTTGTCTTGATAACATCAATACTGGGATACAGGAGACGTGTGCATAGAAAATACAATCAAGCTCTTTGAAGGACACAAAATGATCAAAGAAAGATTTCATATACACACCAGAGAACTAGATTTGTTAGAGCCCCTCAACTGAATTTTCATGTTCAAAGTTTAGGAAAGTAATGTTACAGGCTAAGGAATAGCCCCCAAAGATGCCCACATCCTGATACTTGGAGTCTATGTTACCTTATATGGCAATAGGGACTTTGCAATGTGTCAGTAAATTAAGGCTATGGTGGAGAGATTATCCTGGATTGTGTGGTTGGGTTCTAGGTATAATCACAGGGTCCTTATAAAAGAGAGGCAGAAAGATTTGATACCAAGAAGGCAGTGTGACAACAGAAGCAAGATACTATCCTGCTGTCTTTGAAGATGAAGGAAGGGGCTACAAGCCAAGGATGCAGGGCATGCAGCTCTAGAGGCTGGAAAAGGCCAGGCAGGGAATTCTCCCCTAGGGTCCCTGGAGGAACTCGTAATTTCAGTCCAGTGAAACTAATTTCAGACCTCTGATCTCCACAGCTGTGAGGGATTGAGTGTGTGTTTTTTTAAGCCCCTAAATTTGTGATAATTTATTAGAGCTGCAACAGGAAACTAATACACATACTGTGTCTTTTTGTCAATAGTCAATAAAATCAGTTTAATCACTCTTAAGCTAAAAAAATTAAGTCCTCCATGTGTCTGTAGCTCCTCTTACCTCTTTAAAGCAGGCTTCACAGAAGGAAGCCACGCATTGCTGGTCCCTTGGCCAGCCTCCCCCTAAAGCCTGTCAAACTGCTTCTTTAGCGCTTTGATAACAGAATTTAGTACTGTACTGGTGAAATGTTGGGCAGTTTGGTGAGGGAATCTTTCTGTGGATTATCTGATACCAGAATTTCCCAAAGTGTGTTAAGCAAGTTTACATTTTAATGGTTAGGTATTTCAGTGTGTGATAGAAATAAAATGACCAGCATTTGGAATGTGTAATTTCACAGCAACATAAAATTTCTCATTCAATTAACTTGTATAAGCAGGAAAAAAACAGGGAGTTGATATAAAGAAGATTAAGCGTATGTGGTCTGGGTGAGATAGCACATGGCAGAGAGCTCTGGAGTGGTATTTGAAATGCCAGTGCTTGGGAACACCGCTGTGAGACGACTGTCTTTGTTCGAGTCTAGGTTGCTGTAAAGCACTTACTTCGTTTTTGGCCTCGTCCTAGAATAGTGCTCTGTGACTTAATACATGCACCTTTTCCACTTGGCCCTTCTAGCGGTGAGAGCACAGATTAGATGAGTAGAGGGATTAGACGATCTGCTGACACCATGCCTCCCGGCCCTGGGAGGTCGTAACCGTTAAGGTTGTGGCTATGGCAGGAGTGATGTTGTCTGATGCGGTGCCCCAAGAAGTTAGTGCCCTTTGAAGGAAGCAGGACAGGCAGAAACTGCTTTCCTTTTAAGGAAATCTAAAACGGCCTGAGGTTTAGGGAGTTTCTCTTACTGCTGGGCAGGTAGCATGTGAGAGGGCAACACCCTGATCCACCCCAGAGCTTTCTGTGAGGGTAGCTGTGCTGGGACTTTGAGTGCCTTTCCCTGTGGATCAGGCAGGCCTTTATGCACTGACATGGGAACCTAACCTCCTGCCCCCAAATTTGGAATATAGACACATAAATGTCAGGTGGGAAAACATTTCTGTAAGCGGCTGTGCTGAACTGGACTCATGTTTCCTTTACTTTCACTTGTGGACTTGACTGGCTTCTAGGACTGGTGGAGTGGCTTCTCAAGTCTGTGTTTCATCCATGAAGAAATTTGTGAGTTACTTAGGCTCAGAGAATCTTAGGACAGAAGGGAGTTTATGAGCCATTCCCATCTGATGTGCTTTACCCAGGGTCTGCCGGGTGGCATCCCCCGGGGGCTGCTGAGAGGCATTGTAAATTCTCCTGCACCAAATCACCAGCAGCAGTAGCTGGTCCCCTCCTCCCGCCCGCATGTGTACGTGTGTTTGCGCCTGTGATGACAGGCTCTATGACGCTCCTTTATCTGGATTAAATAAAATTATTTTCCTAATAAGAAAAGGTCTTATTACAACTAGTAAGATCTCCCTAAATCCAAAGTAATATTTTTCCGTCCTTAGTACATTCCCCAGTCATTCAGCAAATACTGAGGGCTGAGCACCTGCTGAGCACTGTTGAATCCATGCATAAGCTGTGGTGGAAGACATACAGTTTCTGCCCCTGTGAAGCTTCGTTCTTGTTGGGGAGGCAGATATCAGACAGATAACTGCCCGGATAGCCCATTAGAGTCCAGTGAGTACCATCCAGGGCACTGTTAGAACATATAACAGGGGAGCCTCACAAAATTTGAGACTTAGGACATGATATTTGTACTGAGACTTAAAGGGAAGAACATTACAAAGCAAACGGCATATGCAAAAGCCCTTAC
Source organism: Phataginus tricuspis (assembly GCA_029783875.1). Taxonomy (NCBI): domain Eukaryota; kingdom Metazoa; phylum Chordata; class Mammalia; order Pholidota; family Manidae; genus Phataginus; species Phataginus tricuspis. Next base: position 11,819,667 of record JAQQAC010004778.1, on the reverse strand, counting down.
GTGGAAAGGAGCTTAACCCAGCTGAGAAGCCTGGGAGAAGCCAGTGTCCCCTCTCTGGAGTCCAGAGAGCCTGGGGGGATGAGAAAGGAGAGCAGGCTGCAGAGGACGCAGGAGTTGTCATGTAGGAGTGACCATCGGCCTGCAGTGTTCAGTGACCTAAACACCCACCAGGCTAGTGTTACCCGTTATGCAAAATTACTCATTCTTCTACTGTATCAACCCTGTATTTTGTCTATATAATTTATTTAAAATTAGATATATCTATGTATCTCTATATTTTGGGCATTGCTCCAGTGTGGTTAGTGCATCTAAACTGAGAGTGTTTCCCACTTTGGGAAGAGAAATAAGTGCACTGGCAGCTGGGCATTTACTCATCCAATAAATATTTACTAAGAACCAGCAAGTATGCAGGGAAACATAGCGATAATAACCTAAACACAAGATCCCTCTTTTTCTGCTCTCACAGTCTAGCTGGGGGGTGGCAGACATTAAACAATACTTGCCCAAATTGAAGTATTTTCTTGGGCTGTGGGAAGTGCTATCAGGAAACTACCAGGCTGCTCTGGCAGGGCTGGCAGGGGTTCTAAGTCTGAATGGTGCCTGAGGTTTCAGGAGTGGGCTGGAGGTGGCCAGGGAAGTGGTAATGGGCAGTTGCAGCATTCCAGGGAGGCCAGGGCATCTCATGTGAGGCCTCAGAGCCTTGCTAGCTTGAGAAATCAAAAGAAGGCTTTTGAGGCTGGGAAGGAGTGGGTAATGAGGCAAACATACCAAGTCGAAGTTACAGAGGGATTCAGAGTCAGGGCTGGGAGGGTTTCACAGGGTGAACACCTAGTAGGCCCTGAAAATTGCTGAGAATGTCTATTTTCCTGGGAAGGACTTTGGTCTGTTTTAGCCACAGTCAATAGTCTTAGTCAAGAAAGAGTTAAAATAACAGTCATTTTGAACAGAACTCTGGCTAATTTAATACTGTTTCTTCTTTTCAAATATATAAAAGCCTAAACCTCCTCCTAAAGATAGCACTTATATACTCTATGAATGTTGATATTTAGTGTTTTTATTACCATTTAGTTTGTCCAACTTTATAATTGCCATTGATTTTTTTCTTTTTAACTCATTTATAAATTTCCAAACATCTGCATTTTTAAACCATTTTTTCATTGTTGATTTTCTTGTTGAATTGTATAGGGGTCAGAGCATTCTGTCTGATACTGGTTCTTCTGAACTTGTTAAAGTCTCCTCTAAGGCTTAGTATTGGTAATGGTTAGTAACTGTTCTCCGTGTGCCTGAGGAGAACGTTATAGTTTGCACTCTGGGGAAACAGGGCTTTATATACACTTACTAGATCAGGCTTGCAAATTCTCTTGTTTATTTCTCTTTCCATGTCTTCACTACCTCTCTGCTTCCTCCATCAGTTTCTGAAAGAGCTGTGGTAAAGTCTCCCTCAGTGTTTGTGAATTTTGCAGCTTTTCCATGTATTTGGGTCAATTTTTTATTTTACATATTTCAAGGAAAGGTTATTACATACATATATATGTGTACAAGATTATTTTATTTTGATGGTTATTATCTTTTTATCATTATGGAAATATCTATCTTTATCCCTAATGCTTTTCACTTTAGCTCTACTGATCTGACATTAATATCACCACGTAGACTTTCGTTTGGTTAGTGTTTACCAATTATAGTGATTCTGAGACTTTACGGTCTAGGACTGTTTTGTATTCTTAAAAATGGTAGAGAACTTCTAAGAGCTTTTGTTTGTCATTTATAGCTATCAGTACGAACTTCATGAGAAACTAAAAACAGAGCCATTTAAAAATACTTATGTATTAACTCACTTAAAAATAATAAACCACTACATGTTAACATAAATAACTTAATTTTTAGGAAAAATAACCCCCCAAATATAAGTAGCTTAAACTAGCAAATGCACTTAATATTGTTTTGCCTTTCAGTACATGTCTGTTGTGGGTCACTAGCGGCCTTAGTTATTAAGTTCCCTTGCTGGTAGAATAGCCACCATTTCGAACACTGCTGGTCACTGCATAGAAAGTATGAGAACTCTAGAGGGCCTTGTCCCTGCAGTTAAATGCTCTGGCCCAGAAGTGACATGTCAATTTCATAACTCATTGGTCAGAGCTAATCATGCGCCCCCACCCAACCACTAGGAGGTATAATCCTACCAATACGTTTGGCTGCGGGCTGGAGGGAGTGGGCGGACTACTGCAATATCCGTTGAATGGCACAAAGGCCATGTAGCAGTGTTTAGCAAATAAGAGCCAAACTGTCTCTGATACTTACTAGCTATGTGACCTTGAGCAAGCTACTTACTCTTTCCGTGTCCTAACTTTCTCATGTATAAAATGGGGATTTGAGTGCCTATTTTGTAGTGCTGTTATGAAGATGAAATGAGTTGTTATGTGTGAGGCTCTTAGAACAGTGCCTCCCACATTGTAAGCACTCTGTGTTATCCATTATTAACTCTATTCATGGTACAGACCCTTGGTCAAAATGATAAACCGAGCTGATGGGGGAGTCCTCCAGTTCCCTTTTCCAAATATGTGGAATTGGCAGATGAAACATTTTTAAAAACTGTTTTATAATTCCTAGATGAGCTTGAAAACAAGAAAGAGAGTTCTCCAGACATCAAAAATGAAGGCACTAACCCATAGCAGTGAGTGCAGTTGAAGCCTCATGGCCCTCAGAGATAAGTGAACCATATATGTACCTTAGACTAGCGTCTTTAACCCTCATAGAGATGGAGGCTGTGGTCCTGTGCACTGTGAGGGGCTGAAAGTGGTCTCTCCCTATAAAGCCAGGAGCTTGGAAGTGATAGTTTTGTGGGAAAACTAATTTCCACCATCCCCACCAAAGAATGAGAGATGCTCAGGGAGGCCACCCACCTTGAACCACAGCCATCCTTATATTTTTAACGGGCATACCTAAGTTTACATTTTTCTAACAAAATCTAATACCAATAAATATCTCTGAATAAATCAAATTTAGGATTCTTAAATTTTCTTCAAAACATCTCATCTTTCATATTATTTTAAGCTGAAGCCCTGTTTTTTCCTACAGTCAGTATTTTATTTAGATTTACCAACATGTTTTACTGATCTTTGCTATATTTGATGTGTCCATTCTATCACTCAGCTCTTCTAATTGATTTTTAAAAAGTTTTGAGAACTCTTCTTTTAAACACTAATAAGGTTTAGCACTCATAATTGCTTTTTTCCACAGAAGTATGTTTATAAAGTGTAAAATCTTTTAAACTTTTGAATGGTATTAGTTAGAACTTTAACAATTTCCTTCTGGTCTTTGCATTATTTCTGTTTCCTCTAGGTACGTTTTGGTTTGTTCATTTCAATCTTTCTCTTTCATGCTGCTGTGGGCTGAATTCTGTCCCCTCAAAATTCATATGTTGAACTCCCAGAACCTCAGAATGTGACTATATTAGAAATATGGTCTTTAAAGAGGTAATTCATTTAAAATGAGGTCATTAGGATGGGCCCTAATTCAGTATGACTGATGTCCTTATAGGAAGAGGAAATTATGTTGCAGACAGACCAAGGAAAGACCATGTGAAGACATAGGGAGAAGATGGTCACCAACGAGCCAAAGAGAAAAGCCCTGCCAATGCCCTGACCTCGCACTTCTAGCCTCTAGGATTGTGAGAGTAGATTTCTGTTGTTCATTAACTACCCAGTCTTGGTCCTTCGTCATGGCGGCCCTAGCAAACTAATACGCATGCTATGGGATTTTCTTTACATAATTGCTTTTCTTCATTGACTTTGTATTTATGAATAAAGGATTATGTCCATGAATACAGGTCACTGATATAGGCATTCTTTGTATTTAGGTATACTTGTTTCCCTGAAAGTCTTTTTCGAATGGGAGGGCTGGCTTTGTACTCCATATAAACAGGCAGAGTATACCAGTAGGCAAGTTTCCCTTTAAGGTATGTGGTTAGTAGAGGAGAACACAGACAAATTCACAACGCTTTGCTCTAACCATTTCCCCAACATTACTCTGGTAAGGAGAGCTTTGACCTTGGGGTGACATCTTTATATATTTTATTTCTTTTCTTCTCTGTATTTATCCTAGAGGCTCTTCTTTGATTCATTACTGGCCTGGGCAGCAGTGCTGGGCATTCCCCAGCAGGCCTTCCTGTCTAGAGGGTGCTATTCTGGGGTCTCCAGCTGGGAACCAATACTGTAGACTGCAGCCTACACAGAATGGGGCTAAGGGCCAGCTGGCCCAGCTTTTCTGTAGACAGCTGTCCACTCAGATGCCCCGATTCCTGCCTGACAGCCACTTCTTTGTTGGCCATTCTTTGGCTCCCAATAGCCACTAACTCACTGCAGGCTTAGAGCCTTTCCAGGATTCTGTCAGGAAGAAAGGGCTCCTATCTGGAGCTCGGATCATGTATTTCAAGTTGCATTTTTTTCCCCCAGTTTTGGTTTATTTGTCAATACAGTCCCAAACATCTTTTTTTAAAGAGATGACTTATTCACTGTTAGCATTCCTTTATGTTTTCAGTGTCACCATGAATCTTATTTTTCAAAAATATCTTTACTGGCATTTCATTGTACTCTTGGGAAGGAAGGGGCAGCCGTGTATGCCTACTCTACTATCTTGAGCCCAAGTCTCTCTTTTATATTTTTTACAAGGCCACAATATTTATAGAAATTGTTTTCACTGAAACAGCTAGTGCTCTGGAAGCTTCAATTAAACAAGTTTTGACATAGTTGGTGGAAGTTGTTTTCTAGAGCTTCTGTGTCTTGAGTGATACCTCCAAGTTATCTTCTGATGTGTTTGTAGATGAATTTACCTGAAGATAAGACAATTAGAGGTATGGAAGAAAGTGATTATTTTCCATGCTTTTATGGTATTAAATATTTGGTGAATGTAAAATCAGTTCTTTATCAGAACATTTCATTATTCATCTGTAGGAAAGGGCTAGTTTATAGTAATGGGGGTTGATGGGGGAGAAAGAGAGTGAGCTAGTGAGAGCAAGTGTGTGGTTCCAATGACAATTGTCCAACACCAACTGGACCTCCAATAATTTAATTCAAATTTGACACTGTTTACCTGGAGTTAACATGAGACTCCACAGGCTTAAGGGCTCAGTCCCACAAGATTGCCCTCACTTCAGACCAGATGCAAGTCCTGATATCCCTAAGCACTTAACACCCCACTGGCTAAGTATACAGGGTTCCCACAATGCCCACCCCCCATCTTCAGGATTCAGTAATTTGCTAAAATGACCCAAAGAACTCAGGAAAGGGCTATGCTTGTTTACAGTTTTGTTACAAAGGATACAACTCAGGAGAGTCAAATAGAAGAATAAAATAGGGCAAGGTCTTGGGCTGGGTGCTCACAGAGCTTCCATACCCTCTGCAGGCACATCACCCTCCTGGCACATCAAATGCACCAGCCCAGAAGCACCTCAAACCTCGTTGTTCAAGAGTTTTTATCGCGGCTTTGTTATGTAATGGGTGATTAAATCTTTGGCCGCCTGAGGAACCCAGATTCTTTGAATTTGCTGACTACAAAAAGATACTCGGACACACCCATGGTGTTTATCATCTGGCCTGGTTGCGAGCTTTAATTCTGATGGTGCCCTAGGTTGGGCCCACTTTGGGTCACAAGGACTTACTTTGCCCTTTGGTCTAGAGCCCCCTTTACCCCTTTCTCCTAAGCCCATGCCTTGGTCTTCACCCTAGCCATGCAGCCCGTGTAAGAGGCCATCTGATGAGAGAGAGGCAAGGATTTTCCAGAGGAAAAGCTGTGGAAACAGCTGTCAAGGAAAAGGCATTTATCCTCAGGCCCTAGGATAGCTGGCCTCGGTGACTCATCAGGCTTCCTTTCCCTGGGCTCCACCAGTTCCTGTGTGACTTCTAAGAGGAGGCTGTCAGGCCAGCTGTAGCAGCTGACTGGAGAATGGATGACAAAAGCAAGCCAAAGCAAGAGATCAAGGAGAATCTCAGACAAACAGCCAAAGAGATCATAATGCGAAGAGCAGGTCACACTGGACTCTCTACCTCCTACCACTTTGACCCATGATAATATTGATCCTCTTCCTTGGTGCCTTTGCAGGAAGGGGAAACTGGACCTCTCCTTGGAGGCCATGGCAGGGGTCCCCAAGAATACCCCCAGGTTTGCTGATTTGCTAGAAGGACTCGGAGGACTCAGCATATATTTGCCACCCCTACTCATGAACCCCAGTCCAGTATTCAGGGTGCTTTTGCAGTTACTCACAGGCGCGTGTAAAGAGAAAAATTTGAGTCATCCAGTGTGAGCCTTCCCAGCCAAGGTCAAACAAGGCAATGCTCTGCCTTTTTATTGTTGCTCACGTAGAGATGACCAAAGGATGAGACTCCAGCCCTGGGACCAGTTGAACAGGGTTTGAATCCCGACTCTGGGTGGCCTCAGGCAAGTCACTTAACACTTCTGAACTTTGCTTTCTCTTTTGAAAAAGAAGATAGAAACTACCAAGAGGAATTGTTTTTAGGATTTAAGATATAACCAGTATGATATATATATACATACATACTTACATACATGCATATATACAGGTCTTCTCCACTGTCTGGAAGTAGAGTGTTCTCATGAAACCCTTCATAGGCCAAGTGGCAAAAAGTGAAGAAGCAATTACCATTAATTTACATGGGAAATTTTTTGAGTATTCCGCTCCCTTCTCTTAAATAAGATAAAGGAAAAATAATCTCTCTTAAGCTTTTCTGGTACTTTAAGACATATCTTGCTAATGAATACACATAATAAATCGGGCTCACAGACATAGTTCAAAGTCATGGTGGCTTGACGCTGCGATCCTGAGTGTAGTTTTTGGGGAAGGAGGTTAGTCGTGTCACTCTTGTTTTTCAGGTATACACTGCCCCCGTCATGACTCGCCACAAAACAAATGCTGAATGCTGTTTTCACTTTGTACCTTTTTTTATATAAGTGGAAATCCTTTTTGGATTTTTTTTCATTTAGCAAAAGGAGATATGAATGTAGGTCTTTTGTTAAAGCAAAATGGTGTGACACAAACTTTTGAAAAGCAGGAGATACCTGTATAATATACACACACATAGATAGATGTATTTGCTTTAGGAACAGTGGTTCAGTATTTGCTAATTCAGTGCTCATGTAGCTTTATAGAACATAACTACCATGAATAACAAGAATCAACTCTAGTTAGACTCGTGGTTATGATTTACTACAGTGAAAGAATACAAAGCAAAACCAGCAAAGAGAAAAGGCACATGGAACAAAGTTTAGGGAAAGTCAGGTGCAGTCTTTCCATGGAGTCCTCCAGTGGAGTCACAGAGGAGGTGCTTAGATCCCCCAACAATGTGTTGTGACAACATCTGTAAAATGTTGCCAACCAGGGAAGCTCATTAGAGACTCAGGGCCCAGGGGTTTTTGAGGGTATTGGTCATGAAGGCACCCTTTGCCTGGCATATTCCCAAATCCCGGACTCCTAGAAGGAGCAAGTGTTGAGCATAAACCACATTGTTTATACAGCGTAGGAACAGCAACCCCTCTTATCACTTAGTGGTAGGAACCCTCCCCAAATCCAAATTCCCAAATGCCAGCCAAGGGCCAACTTTGCAAGTAGAAAAGCAGTTAGGCCTGCTATATTACCTCTTTTCTGCACAGTTACCCCAGATATGATTTATTTATTGTATTACTACATTTCTCAGTGATTGGAGGACCTGTGAAAGACTGAGACTGCTCGACTCCTGAGAAAAGTCGAGTGTGCCCTTCAGAAGGCAAGGGCTACAGAAAGATGAAAGACACATTTTAGCTCTTCGCAGCTTCCCCAAGAGTATTAGAAGGCCAGTTCCATTTCTGAAGCTCTTGAGCTGAGGTTGGCTTCTCTTTAGGAGGCTCAGAGAATGCGTTTTTCAGAGTAGAAGTTGTTTAGCACATGGGGTGGTGAAAAGGCTTGAAGAACTTGGGTAATAAAAGCCAAAGCAGCAGGAAGGAAGTGGTCTGATTAGAACCAAGTGCTCAGGCAGGGAAAGACAGCGCAAGAAAGGACCTGAGGTTGCTGAGCACTAGTTGGAATTGATTTAGAATCCTTAAAGGAGCTGGAGCAGGAAGGTAACGCGGTCTTGACAGTTTATTTTGGGGAGGTACATGCTGTTCTCTTTCCATCTGGACAGGCCTGCCAGGAAAGAGAAATCTGAGAGAAAACATTCTGAATGCAGTGATAAAGACCTTTTCTTTTCTTTTTATTATTATTACAATTGTTTCAACCATTTTAAACAGTAGTCTAGGAACTGGGTTGACATCAAAGGTAAAATGGTTCTGTCAAGCACCTTAGTATTAGTTTGAAATCCATAAACACAACTTAAAAAATTTTTCACTGTGTACCAAAGAATTAACAACTAGGCATTGAGAGTATGTTTGTAACCACCCTTTGAGTATACTGAGTACAGTACCTATTGAGTATGTGTGAAATACAAATAAGTGAATTAAGGACCCTCCAGTGTGTTTCTGTCCCCTTTGGGGTCCTTTGGGTAAGGTGATTTGAGGCGTTGTATATAGAAGTGACTCTCACTTCCAAATTTCTGGATTCACTCCTAACTCATGTAGGACTGGTGCTACAAATTCATTCTACTCTTGGCCAGTGTCTGGGGGTAGGAGTATGGGGAATGCTAATTTGCTGTTGTCTGTTGTCATCCACTCAAACAGCATATGAGCAGTCATTTTTGTTTGGCTTTGCTTTAAAAATAATACTTTCACTTGTACTTTTTCTTGCCAGAAATGGGCACAGCCTAGGAGAAAGCAAGTAGTTGTGTTTAGTAGTTGTGTTCATGGGGGAGATGTTTTGGATGGGCTCTTGGACAGATACGGGCTGGAGATGGTGGTTTGGGATGTAAATCAATGAGGTGATTGTATTTGTGTTTAATCTTGCATCACTGTGTACATGTAGCCTAATACCACTATAGGTGGGGCTCAGTTTTCCATGTGAAGGAAGAGGAAGAGACAAAGAATGTGTGTGTGTGTGTGTGTGTGTGTGTGTGCGCGCACACGTGCATGTGTATATGTGTGTGTGAGACGAAGAGACAGAGACAGATGTGCGCTTAGACTTAGACTTGAATAATAATACGTCTGCTGGTCTAGAAGTTCACAACTAAAGAACTGAGTAACAATACTGGCCACCCTGCTCAAGGGAATTTGTGGGCTGACCTAGGTACCTGAGCTTGCCTCACTGAGAGTTCTCTTGTGGTCCTTTATCTGATTGGAATAATGCAAAAGACCACCCAGACTGAGCTGTTCAATCTTTTTCTACATGAAATTTTAAAGCCCCATGAAATGCCAGTCATAGAGAGGAAGAGTACCAAGATAACTATGAAAGCTTTTTTTCAGGCTCCTCACTTCACTTGTGCCACTTACCTTGAAAATGGAATATTTTTTTCTTATCTATAGAGGCACTGAGTTACAGGTTTTGGGTTGGATTTTCCTGGGAGCAGACTCAGGAGGGAGTTTAGTATGCAGGATGTTTGTTAGGGGGTTACTAAGGGATCAACGCCTGTGGTGGGGAGCCTGTGGAAGCAGGATGGGCAGAGGGAGAAGCAGAGGCTAGAAGACAGCCTCGGCCAACCCTGTGGGAAACTTCGGAGCCACAGTGACATGTCAATTGGCCCATGTTGAGTTCACATGGCTGGGCCTTTACACCTCGATGTCTTGATCAGTCATTGCAAGCAGAATGCCCTGGGAAGAGTATGTCCTTGGGCAAGACAGCTCTGTGCCCTTGAGACAGTCCCCTAGGAGGCTGATGGCCGAAGTCCATCTGCAGACATCATTCCAAGTAACTGGGGCCAAAAGTTCTTCCTTGAAGGGAGAACTGGGTGGCACATCTCCTTTGGGTCCGCCATACATTGGGTCAGTTTTAAACACTTGAGAATTGTTAGGTCTATCGAGTAGGAAATCAACACATGGATGGGACATTAGTTAACTAGAACGCAAATCTGTGGGAATGATTGACTCATACCCATTCTATTCAAAAGATGTTTGTGAATTCTTGAAATTAAACCAGTATATGGCTTCTACCCTATTTCTAGCCACAGCTTTGTTTGTAGTTAGGATAAAAATATGGGGCATTGTGTTCCTTTCCACTTTACCTTTTATAGAGAAATGTGTATTATTATGGGAGCTGTATGTTTCAGGGTGTTTTGTGTTTAAAACTTTTTAACTTCAGTTATACCTTGTTCAAAAACAACTGGAATCTGTCAGCAGATATAAAGGGTTCTCTTCATGAACTTGGGAAAATAAGAATAAAAAACCCAAACCCAGCAAAAATGATTACTTGCTTCTTTATAGATGCCCCAGTGTCCTACTACCTACACCTCAGCATTGAGCCCGCCCCTTTTAATTTACAAAGGAAAACCAGTCAGACTTTATAGTTTTGTTCTTTTAAAATTTTCACACTTCTTTGGTAATTCTCTGTTAACTAATTAATTAAGGGAAAGATGAAATGGGCAGATTTTTAATTGGAGTTTGGTAAACGTCCCCACAAGAAACCACTTAAGGAACCAGCTCTCTCAGTTCAGTTGGGAGTAAAATGGTTTTCCTTAGGAATTAGCTTTTATGCTCTCTCTACCTTTTAAAATAGAACAAATAACTCCTTCCCAAGAAGTGTTTTCTGTATCTCACACCAACTCAAGATCCATTGTGAATTAACGTTTGTTAAAATAGTGAGGACAGTAATTACCATGTTGGATAAAAGGTCCTTGAAGTGACTGAACAACTGAGAGGGTCAGAGCCAGTGACCCCTGGACTCTGCGATCTGCAGTCTCTTGCTGGAGTCTTCCCACGCCCTGGGCCACTCTGGAGACTGGGGTGGGCACCACAGCTACTGCTTCTCAGGGGAGAGGGGTCCTACATTTCAGGGGAGCAGGAGGGTGCGGAAGTCATGGTTTGGGACCCCACTGTGTTGTTTTCCTTCCCTTCTGCTTTTCCTCTTCCTTTTCTGAAGTGAGCTCTTCTCCAGAAAGTTTTCTCCCCGAGATGAACCAAGGCCAGTTCCCACTCCTCAAGGAGAAAGGAAAGGTCTTCCTCATTGAGTCCCTCCACTTGTGATGTCAGCAAGGGAGGGAGTGGATGGGGATCATTTTGTTCCTTCTCCCTGGAGGTTGTGGAAGCTCTCTCCCTGTTTTACATGGGGGTAAAATCTGGAATGATGTGGCACCCCTGGGTGCTGTGTTTCACCCTGCGGGGCCTGCAGCATAGCCTTGGTGATTAAGCATGAGAGCAGGCACATACTTGACTCCTTTGTATGCCTCACTTACTTCATTTTGAAAGTGGGAAAATCATAGTAACCACCCCACAAGGTTTTTGTGAGGATTTTTATGAGATAAAACCTGTAAAGGGCGCACTGCCTCACATACAGTAAGCACTCAACTACTGTTCATAGTGATTGTCATCACAAAGCCTTGTGCTTTGTGGGTGGTCAGTGCAGGTTTGTATGGAATTGAGATTCCTCTGGTCTTCATGGAGCCACTGGACTACATGCTGACCTGCTAAACCTGTCAGGCTGAGGGAGATGGGATGGGGCACGTGGGACACAGTTGTTTGGAAATGAGGGTGGGGATTTAATATCACTATACCTTTTAGGATGAAACTGACTAGGGATCTGTGACACTCTTTTTCAGTTTTTATTGTTTATATAGAATTTGAAAAGCTAGAAAATGTCTCTCCAGTGCTCATTTTCACATTCTATATTGAAATGTCAAAATGTTCGTCCTTCTCAGCAGCCAAAATGCCTTTAATCTTGGAAGTTGTACTTAATTTATCTCCCAAGGTAAGTAACGAATTTAATCCACTCTTTGGAAATAGATAGCCCCCACATATTTTCCCTGTGCAACCTGTACCTATTTATGTTTTAATATTTCTTCACTCTAATTTTCTCAGGTTTTAAAAAAATTCTTTTCTATGAATATCAGGGCATGAGATGGAGGAAAAGAATAGTGAATAGTGTAGCAGTTAAGAATAAGGCTTTGGCCAGGCCGAAAAAGACAAGTACCAAATGATATCACTCATATGTGGAGTATAAGAACAAAGAAAAAAAAAAAAAACTGAAGGAACAAAACAGCAGCAGACTCACAGAACCCAAGAACGGACTAATAGTTACCAAAGGGAAAGGGACTGGGGAAGAAGGGCGGGAAAGGAGGGATAAGAGGGTAAAAGGGGCATTATGATTGGCAGACATAGGGTGAGGGGGCACGGGGGGGACTGTACAGCTCAGAGAAGACAAGTAGTGATTCTCATCTCACTACGCTGATGGACAGTGATTGTAATAGGGTTGGTGGGGGGGACCTGATGAAGGGGGTAGTTTAATCATCACAATATTGCTCATGTAATTGTAGATTAATGATACTAAAATAAAATAAATTGTAAAAAAAAAGAATAAGGCTTTGGAATTGGAGGGAACCCCTCCACCCCCACCCCCACCCCAACCTCTAGTTGTGTCATTTATTTAATCTTTCCAAACTTCCTTCCCCATATGTAGACCAGGGACAGGACACGGTAACACCTACCTTATGGACTGTGAAGGCTCAGCTAAATAGGATCGTGCATACGTGGTGCTTGGCACAAGCGCCCGCCCCAAGTGAAGCCTGGGAGTCCTCAGTATATGGCGGCTGGTGTGGCTACAGCACTCAGTGGTATCTGAGTGCTGTTCAGTTTTTCATACTCTGTGATGACAAGCATGCTGCTTGAAGAAGTGTTTGAACTTGCCTTTTTGAAAGTTCAGTTTCTCCAGATGATCCTGCACACCTGTGATATGGCTGATCTCAGGGTATAAATTTCTCCAGTGCACCAAATTTCCTTTTCACCACGCACAACTCATTTCTGATATTAGTCCCTGAACTTGGAACCTTCTGGTTTTGATTGGCTAGTCAGGGTTCACTGAGGCAAATTCTTTCCTGAGATTGCTCCATATGTTCAGGAAAGGGGGTGTTTGTGAGCTGTGCAGGCAGTAATGTAGACACGAAGCCAGAAGACAGCAGCATGTTGCCATTTTCAGCTACTCCCGGTGGACATCTGGGCAGGATGATTAATATTTTAGCATCTTTGTTCTTTCTGTTTAGTTATAACACTAGAGCTGTTTAAATCACTCTGAAAATAACATGCCTGACAGTTCTCTGGTTAAAAAAAAAGAGAAAACCTGAAGTAATAATCCTCTGCCTATTACTGAGGAAGTGTGTGTGGTAAGAAAGAAGAGAAAATTGGATGACTTAGGGGAGAAGAATAATTTTGAATAGCTTCTTGGTGGAGAATACATTAAACCCTCAATGGCTCAAAGACATGACCGAAAGTGTGTCTTTAAAAGGCTGAGGTTGGCATCAGAGGGCACTTACCTTCTGTAGCTGGCCCTGTGCCTGGCTACCACCCTTGTTTTGAACATTTATTACATGGCTACTTCTGACACTTTTCTTATAAGACCCACATTTGAGATTTTTCAGCACCTAGAGTCTCTCTGGGCATCTCAGTCTTGTACTTAGTAGGTACTAGAGACCTGAGATCATAGTTTGATTTCCTATTTAAACACTTTTCTTTCCTCCTTGTGCTATTTTGTAAAACTAAAGGAAAGAGTGTTCAGTGGTCACTTAACCTACTCAGTGTAAGGCATGCAGCTAAGTTTGAGGCTTGATTTAAGGATTATACTGAGCAGTAGACTTAACGTGTAGGTGTCAACATTTGCCTTGTGTCATAGATGTATCCCTAAAATAATTGCAGATCGTAATTTAGTGGGGGGTAGTAGGATGGTGAGGGGGTATGTATTAGAATCACCTGGAACTTTTCCCAAAGGTGGTAAGATGGAGGGTGTGTGTCTTTGGGAAAAGTTCCAGGTGATTAGCACAACTTTCTATTTACAGGAATGCCTTAGAAAATCTTTTTTTTCCCTAAAGCAACAGCTTTTTGATAATTACCTCTTGCAGCTGCTGATTTTTTAAGAACAAGGTGTAAGAAACGTATAGAGCATATATGGTGGCTGTCTCAAAGTAGAATATTTCAGTCCTGTGATAAATATCTGACCTTGAATTGGACAGTTAAAATTAATTTGCTTTGGAGGAAAGAATTTAAGCCTTTTAACAAAATAGATTCCAGTGTTACCTTTTAGTATCAATAATTCTGTAGTAGGGAAGCAAACATAAAATTGTTGCTGTGTGTTGGGTGCTAATTCTGTTCCAGGAACCATTCTTCCTGGCTTATGTAAGCTATTGTATTTAATCCTCATAGCAACCCTGTTAGTGGCAACACTATTCCCATTTTACAGATGAGAAAACTGACACTCAGAGAATTGAATGTGTGCCTAAGATCACCTAGCAATAAATTGGCAGGGCCCACTCAGACTCTATGCCATTAGAGCAGTTAGGCATACAGGTATGCTCTGGAATGGGGAGTCTTTTATACTGTTCCTCAGTGGCACTTTCTCCCCCTCTTCATAGAAGACCAGGGAGATCTTGCTTTACTGTCTATCCTTCGGGCTCAAGTTGAATGGATCTTTCCTCCTCGGGCTTTATAGGGCCTCCATGCCAGGCCCCCATCTTCCAGTGCCTGGGGAGTTTGGCAGCTCTGTAGATGGTGCATTTCTCTAGCTCATTCTCTGCTCCTCAGCTGCTGCTGCCCCAGTGTACAGGAATCAAGAAGGTGCCCCCAAACAATCCTTCCCTGTACAGACTCACTGTATTAAAAGGGATGTTGTTCCAAAATGATTGTTAATGAGGGTTTCATTGTATGTTTTATCATTCCATGTGCTTTTTTTCCTGATAGAAATCCTTGTGGCTGAAATGAGGTTTTGTTCTCAGTTAAGTCACGAATGATTACTGCTTTGGTTTGCATGGAACAGTTATTAAGCTACTAGGTTAGTGGTCTTCATTAGATCATTCTAGGGGGGATCCCTGCTGCTTTCTCTGTGGGCTTCATGTTTCCACACATAATCGCCTGATAATGTGGGCTCTGTCCACATGTGACTGAGCAACAGACTTATTTGGGCCTCTCTAGTAGAATCAGCTACTCTGGAAGGCTATCTCTTCTTTACTTTATATTGGCTTCTGCTTCTGTATCTAGCTCCTGAAGGAACCATGTGTTAATTTCCTAAGGGTATCAAACCAGGATCTAGGGTGGTGATAAGGTGGAGGGTGTGTGCCTTTGGGAAAAGTTCCAGGTGATTCTGATACAAACCCCTTCACCATCCTACCCCCCACTAAAAATCACCCCTCTTCATACTGACCTTCTGCATTGATTCTGTCTCCTCCCGGTGTGGGGTTGTGTGGATCATCTCATACGTTGGATCGTTCCATATTAGGATCTGTCGGGGGAGAAAATATTTGTGTTTTTCAGGCGCCATGTACATGGTGAAAATCTACACTAATACTTTTAAGGAACTCTCATTTTAGCTGGAAAGACTATTAATTGATAAAAAAGTAATTGTAATGCATTAAGATCAGAGCTGTCATAGAGGTATGAATATTGTGGACAGCTACAAAGTGGTTTTTTCAAAAGCAGGGATGGACAACATTTTTCTTTTGCAGGCTCTTGACTCACAGAAAAGTAACTGCCCAGTTGATGGCCAGCATAGTAAGTTTTATGGTGGTAATTAATTCCCTTAATCTTCACAACAAATTTCTGAGGCAGGTGCTCTTACCATCCCCACATAAGTGCTGGGGAAAGTGAGACAGAGGCATTTGCAGTAACTTGTCCAAAGTCATACAGGTAATAAGTGTCAAACCCAGGATCTGAACCTAGATCCATCTGATGACAAAGTATGTTCCTTTAACCACTCTACATATTTACTGCCTCCCTACATGATAAAAAAATTACTGGAATTTAATGACTCTTTATAAAAGATATTTGTAATACAGATATGTCTGTATTCTTGCCCACCCTTTGGCCCCCGAGAAGGATTTGGAGTGATAGCAACATCCAAGAATCAGTAGTGGATGTTGTGATGTAATTGTAGAGGGAGGAAACAAGCTCAGTGCAAAAATTAGTCCAAAACGTGAGATTAGCAGTTCCAAAGTGTGAAAGCTTTTTTTTAAACCATTGTTCCTATTGTGAAGCCCACTCGTATCCTTTGTCTTCCCCAGAGACGTAATATCAACTACCCACTGAAGATTGTATATCACATGATAGTTGCTTCTTGTGCTCTTGATTAAGCCATTGTCTCCCAACTCTAAACACACCTTTCTGTGCTCCACTTTGTGATGCTAGAGCTGGCCCCTCAGAGGCCACATTCCTGCCTTGCCAGCTGGCTTCCTATTAAGCTTGTCAGTGGGGAGTGCTAGAAGGATGCTGCAAGGATTGGAGGACAAAAAGAGAGGTGTACCTTCCAGCTCGCTCCCTGTCTGCTGTCATCACCCAGGCAGTGCTTCTAAGCCCAGGCAGCAGCAGGGCCTTCCTGAGGCAGTGGCTGAACTCAGTTTGCAGTTTTCCAATTCTTGCAGAATTAGCATCTTGGGGTGTCCTCCAGACACTACCTCCAGCTGAGCAGCACCTCCTCCTCAGAAGTTTGGGTTTGGTTTCCACAGAGCCCACCTCCAGGCTCCTAATTTTAATAATTTTACTCCTTTTGCCACCTGTACTGCTTCCAGGGTCCCTCAGAGTTGTTTTTTCACCCTTCAGTTACTAGGTAACAACTTTATATCTTGTTAACAATTCTCCATTTTAAATTCTCTCTTAAAATAATGGGTATGACTTCTGTCTCCTGATTGGACCCTGACTGATAAACTATAAAATTCAGACTTCTGGTGATTAGCTTCAGCTTCATTTCATCATATGTTGTCTTCATCCGGGAAGAGCACGCTCTCAGTAGCCGCTGAGGCACACTCATGCTGCACTGGGAATGCTGGATTTCTGACAGTCTTTGAGGAGCAAGAGCTTGACAAGAGACTCGAAGTTAGGACCTCTAGTGTGTTTTCTAACAATCCATAGGATGGCCTTCTCAAAGTCATGATTACTTTTGACAATATTGTCATATTATCAGTGGCGTCCTTTTGGTAGGAAACAACACATTTCAACTCAACTCTCCTATTAAGAACAGTATATATAGAATTGTATACACATCTACATGTGGAATAGTATATACAGAAGTATTTATAACTA
This sequence comes from Phataginus tricuspis, assembly GCA_029783875.1. Lineage (NCBI taxonomy): Eukaryota > Metazoa > Chordata > Mammalia > Pholidota > Manidae > Phataginus > Phataginus tricuspis. The sequence goes on along the minus strand of JAQQAC010004778.1, from coordinate 11,802,543 downwards.
AATAAATAGTAAGACGGTAAAACTGAGCCTCCGTTTTCTTGGTAGAAGAGTTGATGTGAGATTGAGCAAGATGACGTGTAAAACATTCTCGCACAGTACTGGTCCTCTAGTTACTCTCCTCTTGGCGTTGGTTACATTAGTATGAACATGATGGCTGGCTCTCTGAAAGCCAGGCCGAATTATTGTCTGTGCCGATGACAGTGAACCTATTCTCCTTGTCAAAAATGAGATTGATAATGGGAAAGCAACCCCATCTCAGTCAGTCAAACATGAGGGAGAATCTCTTCTAGGGCCTCTGGCAAAGGTTTTGTCTCCCTTGTAAGACAAAGCTGGCTCGTCCTTTTCTTCTGGGAGGTGTGTCTGGACGTGATGCTTCAAACAACTCTAATTACCATCTTATGACTGCAAGAAGAACCAGCTTGAGGGAAAGCCTGCACTGAGGCTGGAGGAGCAGACTCTCGTAGGCTGAAATAATGGGCCCCAAGATTCCCCATCTTAGTCCCCAGAACCTGTGTCTGTGTTACTTTATGCAGCAAAACAGACTTTGCAGATGTGGTTAAGGGTCTGGGCCTTCAGATGGGAAGATTATTTTGGATTATGTGGATGGGCCCAATGTAATCACAGTGATCCCTAACAGTGGAAGAGGGAGACAGGAGAGACAGTGCCAGAGTGCTCCTACGTGAGAAAGACTTAACCAGTGTTGCCTCTCTGAAGGTGTAAGGGGCTACGAGCCAAGGCATGCAGGCAGTCTCTAGAAGCTGTCACAGCAAGGAAATGGATCCCCCCTGAGCCTCCAGAAAGACTTCTGACATTCAGAACTGTAAGATTAGTAAATTTTTGTTGTTTTAAGCCACTAAGTCTGTGTTAATTTGTTACAGCAACGATAGGAAACTAATACAGAGATGAAAAGAGCCTGGGTACTTAATGACTTTGTTGAATGTCTGAATCATCTGACCCTGGAACAACCTCATTACATGAGATAGTTTCTGTGTTGTTTAATCCAGTTTGATTTTCTGCTACTTGCAGCCTAAGCTGTCCTAATTAACACATACATCCTTAGCAGAATACTGCGTATAAGGTGGACTCTAAATGAGTATTTGTTGAATTGTGAAAAAATGTTGGAGAAAACTCCAGAATCCACATCTAAAGACGCAGGGCTGTTCTCAGATTCATACTAAGTACAGTAACTTGGAACTGTTTTTTGTTTTTTGTTTTTTTTTTCCTAAAGACACAAAAGATATTGGAAGGATGGATAAATTATTTGAATACTGAGATGGCCTGGAACTTCAACAGGTGCACTTTCAAATTGCCAGATTCATTTCCTATTGTGACCCCCAGGCATCCAAATTCTCTTTTCCGAAATAACATTTCAGCTGACTCTGTGAACATGCCAAGAAGTGATTATTTTTACAAACCCAGATGATTTCCTAATTTAGGACAGCTCAAGCAGAGGTAGAAATGAAGGGAAACATAGACTCTTTTTCCATCTCCACAGAGTGGGAACAGCCCCAGTACTGGCTTTCACCAAATGTTGCTGACGACTATGGAAGCAGTTATCAGAGGACAGCTGTTCAGTGGCCTCAGTGAACTCAGTTGGAGGCTCAGCCCAGTTTAAGATCACAGAGGCCAAAGATCAAATGCTATTTCAGTTGGTTTCCAAAGCTTTCTCCACCACTTCTGGGTTTCAAATTAGTTTTTGTAATTTCTGCTCCAAAGACCATCCTGAGCCCCGCAACCACTATTCTTTGTACTCACTTCATCCCCCCACTCCCAAAACACTTGCTCGAGTCTTGCTGCCTCCTCTTCCTTCCTTTCACCAGAAAACTGTTTTCCTAAAGTAGATTAAGATCACGGCCATGGGAAAACAGTACTTCTCTTAACATGGTTTCCAGCCCTGGCGTGTGTAATATACTAAACATCCTTGGTCATGATGGCCCCTCCCAGGATCTGGATCCTGTATGAACCATAGTTATATTGTTAGGGTAGTGGGAAGGGTGTGCTGGTCATAGTAAATCATACCCCTAAATCTCCAGTGGGAGGTGAGCCGTATGCTGTAAAGGGTTCATTGGTATAGTTTTTCAAATGAGAAATTGTCAGAAACCCTAACTAGACTTCCTGGTTGCAGACTTTCCCTTAGAGTTATAAGCTATAACGTTTTTAAAATAATTTTGAGAGTCTTAGATGGAAGACTGTGTTTGGTTAGCCCACTTTATGAATAATGTTGTAATGTGCCATCTGCAAGGCACGTTGACTATATATACTGGAGTGTCTGTATTCTTGCCCATATTTTGGGTCCCATCTTCCCTGTCTTTCCCCTCTTGATATCATAGACAAAACCATACTATTTTTTTTATTCTACTGCTGTTTTAATTGCTACTACATTTTAGTCTTTTCATTTGTGCTTTTTTTCACACCAACATGGCAAATTATTTTCTTGCTGTACCTTCCTTGGTGTCCCCAAAAGCCTTCATAATTATGTATCTGCTATTGTAAAAATACCTATCTGAATATAAGATAATTCCTATATTTCCAAAAAGAAGACCCTTCCAACCCCCCCAAGTGTATTGCCCAACTTGGAATATATATACTTTTAAGGCAATAGTTGAAATAATCCATTGTTTTCTTATGATATTCAATCTGTTATTTCATTATATATATTTAAAATAACTTGGAAAAATACTTAAAAATGTAGCCTCTTCCCCTTTAATTTTATGAAATATTTTTATTCAGACTCTTCCTTTGCATCTTTGAAATCAGTGTTTTTGTCACCCAAAAAACTGTGTTAGACAGACTCCTACCCTTCTTTTCTTCAGCTACAGTCCACATGTCCCTGTCACCCTCTTAGTAGGGACAGTAGGGTTGTAACAATATGTCCTTTCAGGACAGCAAGAGACTCTTGGTACATTTTATTTGTTAATTCAACAAACATTTATCCAACATCCACTAGTTGCACTATGCTCAGTGCTGGGTTTACAAAGCTAAATTGGAATGAGTCCTTCTGGCTGTCTTCTTCCCTCCAAGGAATTTACACTTGAGTGTTGAAGGCACCACTGTGAACAGAGAATTACAATATTGTATAAGAAAGATGAATAAAAGATGAAAAACATAGAAGGTGTTTTTGAAGGTTCTTCACAGTGCCTCTCTTCTGTCTGGTTCTGAACATGCGTGTTCCTCATGAGGTGTATGACCACTAGAGCATAATCTGCATTAACAGCAATAGAATTTTCCCCATGGAGTAAACATGTTTTTGCTATAGGTGTGGCAACTAAACTGATTTATAGTTATTTTTCCTGGTTTCCCTGGAGTTTTACAATGGATTGGGTGAACCTCCACTATGAGCCAGCAACAGTTTCAGGGCCTAGGAAATTAACTTTCTGGATCACCGCACCAATTTCTAGCTAAGTTGGCCCTAGAAATGAGGAGGGCCTAAGGACTAAGGTCAAGCCCATTCTACTGGGATACAGTTATCTGAGGGTTCCCAAGTAGAGTTTAACTTTGAAGTCGTCAGTGACTGAAGGGATATGGAAGTTCATTCATTGAGAATGCTCGTCATGTACTGGACCGTGCACATGCTGATCTTTCAGGTGCTCACTTACATGGAAGAGCCCCTGGCTGGTCCATTGCCTTCATCCAGAGGAGCCAGAAGTCACTGTCAGTTTGGGGAGGCCATCTGATCTATGTGTCCATTTCTTTGCTTGCCCTTTATCAGACCCAGCATCAACCCCCAAAGTTGGGTACTTCCACCATCTGAACCTTTCAGAGCTATAGTGTGTTTTAAAATACGAATTCCTTCTCCTAGGAAGCATTATAATTGAGTAAATAAGAAACAGTGTTTAGAAATAGGAGCACATTTATATTTAACTTCTTGTTGAGCAAAGTTTTGGTTTTTTTTTTTTAATCTAAATTTGGGGTATTTGATATCAAAATTCCACTAAAGATGGAAGAGAATTTCCCCCACTCTTATCCCGCCTTTCTCCAGTATCAGTGTTCTTCCCATAAGCACTCTTGTGTTTGAAAGAAGGGAAAATAGAGCTTATTGTTTCAAGTATTTCTAGGCAAGACAAGAGCTCCACCAAGAAGCTCTCAGGTACTGGGAATGTCTGGGATGAAAGTAGATTAAGAATCTTAGAATAAAACCTCAAAGATAATACCAGATTACAGTGTAGCTTCTACTGAGTGACTAGAACTTGAGTCACATACCAGCCCAGTTATAATGATGATGAAAGTACCATTAGGATCTATCTTATAGTTACTCATTATTATTTGACCCCAGTAAAACAATTCATGCACCTTATATTAAGAGAGATTGTTGTAAGTGCTTCTCCATTTTAACCATAAATCACCAAGATAACTTAATTGGATTAAGAGAAAAGCATACATCAGATACAGCTTGATTAAACCATGTAAGAAAAAAGAAGCCAAGCAAACTATCAGAGTCATATTTTCTAAGCAGTGACACGTTAAGTTTTCTAAGAATCCAGGGACTGTGTGTGTATGTGTGAGTGGGTTTATGTATATTTAAATTATGCATTTGTTTCTTATTAATCATTCAGAAGTCAGTGATCATTTGGGGGAAAACCCAGCACCTTGAGTACTTTTCCATTCCTCCTTAAATACTCACTTTTCATTAAAAGAAAAACTGAGAGATGGGTATTTTTATAAAATTATAAAAATAATTTGAACATACATATTGTAGGAGCTAAATTTTAGCTCTTGTATTAGGGATTCTGGTTACTTTTTCCTGACACAAAGCATATAATACATTTCAAGTTCTACGAGTCATTAGAAAACTGGAACTCCCAACAGGGGCCATATCTATGTCAGAGGCACCATTTTATTTAGAAAAATTATGAAAACCATTGTACCCAAAGGGAATTACTGCTTACTCTGGAAGGTTAAATCAAACATGGAAATGATGCCTTGTGTGAGTGCTCAAAGTCTGCCTCTGTACATCGCACCCCTGGTTACAAAGTTTGATATGGAAAGGTGAGGTGACATAGGCTTGTGTGACCCTGTTTTTTCTCCACACTGAGATGAGTTTAAGCAGAATCAGCTTGGACCACTCTTTGAGTCAGACTTTGAGAAGCTAATGGTATTATGGTGAGGAATTAGATCTGGGAAAAGGAAATAATTCAGAAAATAAATGCTGGAAGGGAGAGATAATATAAGCAAAGGAGAGAATTCTAAAATATAACTCATGCCAGAAGTTTTGAGGGATAAAGTTTGTGTAGGCACCATTTCTTTAAGATAGAGTGAGGATCTGTTAGAAGTCAGGCTGTCTGGACCATTTATGTATTCCCAGCCCAGAGCTCTGGGCCCACTACAGAGTCTATGCAAATGTTTGTTTTGTTGGAAGCGGGGAGAAGGTTCTGCTCATGGAGGAAGGCCACAAAAGAGGACTTGTTTCAGGATGTCAGCTGAACTTCCCCCATTGGCAGTTAAGAGCCCATAGGTGTGCAAAACACGGAGACCACTGAGCAGTACAACTGCTTCACGAGAAGTGGATGGCACAAATGCAGAGAAGATGCTGATCTGAAGCTGATTAATAGGTCTAAATCTTTAGGTTGCCATTAGATGCCAAATCAGCACACCGGTCTTTGCTGGAGCAAAATGATTCAGGCTTCAAAAAAAACAACAACAAAAAAAATCACTCGTTTACATGCCGGATAATGTGTGCCCGTTGGTAGAAATCCAAGGAGAATTTGAAGGAATGCCTTTTCATTAAAGCATTAGTGTCTGTCCTTGGTTACCTTTTTTTGTGGGTGTTAGGTTTTTATTGAGTTATAACTTAGGTGCAATAAATGTTGTGCTTTTTTGTGAACAGTTCTGAGTTCTGATAAACATGTAAAATCATGATACAGAACAGGTCCATCACCCCCAAAAGCTCTGTCGTGCCCCTTTGTGGTCACGTTCTCCTTCTGTCTCCAGCCCCCTAGGCAGCACTGATTTGTCTTCTATCCTTAGAGTTTTGACATTTCCAAAATGTAGTGTATATGGAATCACGCAGGACGTAACTTTGTATCTGGCTGCTTTCACTCAGCATAAATGCATTTCTACTTCACCCACACTGTTGCATGCATCTGTAGTTCCCTTGGATTGCTGAAGAATATTCCATTGTGTTGCTGTACCACACTTTGTTTATTCATTCCCTGATTGAAGGGCATTGGGTTGTTTCCAGTTTGGGGCGATTTTAAATAAAGCCACTACAAACATTTGTGTTGAGGTTCCTGTGTGAATAAATGTTTCTGTTTTTCTTGGGTAAATACCTAGGAGTAGGATTGCTGGTTTATATGGTAAGCGTATGTTTAGTTTTCAGAGAAAGTGACAAACTGTTTTCCAAAGTGATTGAACCATTTGCATTCCCACCAGTGGTGTATGAGAATTTCAGTTGCCCCTCATTACTGCCAACACTTGATTATGGTCATGTTTAAAAACATTTAACCATTTTTGGCATCTTTTTAAAAATTGTCTCTATTAATACTTTTTATATTGCAGAGAGCTTACCTTTATTCTTCAAAAGCAAAAATCTGTTTTTCTCTGAATAGTGAAAATTTTGTATCAATTAAAAAAAATTTGTCAATTCTTACTGCTTAGGGTCTATAAAGTCACCATGAATAGTGAATTAGTGAGACCTAAACCACAGCTCCTAGGGGAAAAACAAGTTAGATTCTCATGAGGCTCTGGTTGGAACATTTTTGTCAACTAATCAATATATAAACATGTTTTAAGGGTGTTTCTGTTTAAAGATGCATTATTTAATATATTTGGATGATTCATTGACATTGAACTCATGGTCCGCAGCCCAAACAAAGTCTACCTAATACATGAATTTTCTCTGTAAGGCACATCACAGCCTATGCATGGTGGCCATTCTAAACAAGCAAAATCAACAACAAAAAGCAGAAAAATGTGAAGAACATGGCACTAAGTAGAGCAGGAAGAGATACTTTTTTCAGGATTGAGAGCTGAAACAAGAAGGTAGAATATTGTGCTGGTCTGCCTCTGCTGGGAAAGGCCCATCAGGTGATGCATGGTGGTCACTGCTCTGTGCATGTCCAAGACTGACTGCAAAAATGCCCCGAATACTGTTTTGGGGATTACAGGTATCTTTTAGCAAGTAGGTGAATTCACCTATGTTTTTATGTTTTAGAAAGTGCTTGAATTCAGTCCAATTTAAACAATGATTTGTAGCAATTTGGTTTAATTCCAACCTAATTAAATATTTTTGTATTTAATTGTTTAATTAATAAATTACTGAGAAAATTAACTTGCCAAGCCAGAACCATTTAGTATGAGGGCTGCTTTGAAAACACCTCAAGACCTTCCTAAGATTCCCCCCCACCATATTAAAGAACATATTCTTGATTTATGTTAGAAGATCTTGTGCACCATTCAAACATAATAAGCGCACACTTCATTCTTAAAAAGTAATATAAAATGTTGAACCCTGAATTTTATCATAGTAATAGCTATAGGGTATGTGTTTAAATTCACAAGACAGATTAATGCCCTTACAAAACCTCCATTGCCTAAAAGTAATTATAAGTTTTCTAGATTGACTGCCAATATGATATAGGCCCTAAAGAAATCACCCCTCTTTCCTGAGACAGAACAATAAATTGGTTTTCCTGAATACAGTGGGTAAAGAATCCAAGTTCCTGACCTTGACTATGTCACTGGTAGTGTTCTTTGCAGTAGGGAACGATCAGGATGACAGTTGCTGAAATGTTTGAGATTTATAACATAATAGCTTGAGCATATGTGCCAAAAAATAAAAATCTTAAGTCCTATCAAATCAAGATTAATTACCTATTAAAATACTAACAAATAGTATAGTACAGGTGGTGTAATAAGCTGTCTCTCTTCATATATTGTTACAAAACAAACTATTTTGGCAGTGACATGAAACATCATGTATCTTCTATCTCACTCGCAGTGGGAAAGGGAAAAAATTGCTACTCGGTCATTCTTGGTGTGGATTTTGGCATTTCATTAGGAAGTGCTATCACAAACCTTTTCACTGAAAAGCATATGCAGCTCTCTGGAAACTGCTAAATTTCCTGGCTTTGTACTACCGCCAAAGAGCTGTTGCTTCTCCCCTGTCATTAACTACTACATATTTATTCCTTCCTATCTTTGTGGAGAGTAACCCCTGCAGCACTCCCATGAAAAGGAAAACAGTAGTTTGCTTCCTCCCTCCCGCTAGCTTTACAGGAATTAATCCCATGGGCTAAGTGTTGTCTTTATATTAAGCTTTAATTTGATGGTTTTAATGGTGGGCCTAGTGGCAGTAGCAGAAATGGTACCATCATGCTTGTGTTTCTTCATTAAAATGGGTTTTGAAATTTGGGGGAAATTGCTCATGAAATTTTGTCATTAAACCTTATATGAGGCTAGAATAGTAATAGTGTCACTTAGTGAGTAGTCAGCCAGCCAGCAGACAGATATTTAGTGAGGACCTACTATGTGCAAGGCAGTCTTCTAGGCTTTAGCCATACCATGGTGAACAAGATAGTGTCTGACCCCCATGTGATTTCTCCATTTCCTTGTGCTGAATGTATTTGGTTAAATGTCTGCTATTATAAGAGGTGGAAAGTGAATACAGAAAACAGCTATTGAAATATTAATTTACCTAAAGTATCCTCATGGTTTAAAAAGTCATACTTACTCTTATATCCTTTCTAAATACTACTTCCTTATACCATAGAAACATGTTATAGTTTTTAAAAAGTGAAAAATTTGGGGAAATACAGTATCTCAAACTTACCCAAAATAAAACATCAGCATGTTGACCTATTTGTCAAAGTTGTCGCTTAGGTACCCATTTTTCTTAAGTAAACAAGCCTTTCCTGCTTGGGGTTTTAAAGCTCTTCATTTGGGGAGTTTTACTGTCCTCCCTGTCTTAAAAGAAACCCAGCAACATGATGTTCTTTCTCTGAGACCCTGGACTGTCCACTACAAATGGTGTAACAAGCTGTACTTCTTCATTCATTTTTACAAAACAAACTCTTTAACAGTGACATGAAATATCATGTCTCTTCTTTCTGTCTCACAGTGGGAAAAGGGGGAAAAAAAGTTCCTTGCTCATTTCTCTTTGTGGATTTTGGCATGTCATTGGAAAGTGCCAATAGGTATTCATTTTTTATGTTGCTCTGGAAAGCTGTCAGCAGCCTTCCAAGTCACAAAGCAAACTTAGTCCCTAACGGTTCTCCAAACTCAGGTCAGAAAGGTGGGAAACTTTTGTTTTTCTAGGCAGGGAGTGCATGAATAATACACTTGCAACCTGCTTAGCTTCCCCAGATTCTCTGTAGCCAGCTTCTTTGCTCAAAGAACTGCACATCAATCTGTCGCTGATGGTCAGCAGAGCAGCAAAGAGCCAATGTTATTGTGAACCTACAGCGGAATGACTTGCTTCCCAGCTGGTGATCAATCTGTGTTAGACGGCAACATGTTTGCTTCTACAAATGAGCTGGACCCCTCTGCCACGTATCTCTGCCAACTTTTAAAAGAAAGAGTCTGTTTCAATTCTTTTTGGGGGTAAAGACAAAGAAATCTGTCTCCCTTTACATAACCAGCTATTGAAAAGTCCACGCAAATATTCACAGCCAGTATTCTAAGGAAATTGTCTTGAGAAGCCAGGAAGTTGCACTCAAAAGAGAATAAAAAGAATATATGTATGTATGTACTCACACGCACGGTAAATATCTTTTTTTCTTCTTTTGTAAAGATGATGTGCTTATGATTCTAATTGTACCATTTCTGGACACTTCTCACTTCAATATAAAAAGGTCCTGGCATTTTGGATTTTAGTTGACTTCTTTAAGCTCCAGGTGAAGCCCGTTGTGATATTGCTGTGAAAAATGCTATAAAACTTCTAATTGAGTCTTACTATTAATTAAGGTAGAATAACCAGGTCTGGGCTGGAAATAACTCCACTGAATCAGTGCCAATGGGAGAACACGATGTGTCTTACTAGCTGTGAACTTTTAAGAGGCCTTTCTTAAAGTTCCCTAGGACAGGGAGGTGCCAGTCTAGTCCAGAAAGCATGGCATGGCAGAAGGACTTCGAGGTGGTCGAGAGGAATGTGGGAAAGGTTATGTGAATGAGGAACGGTGTGAGATCTGTGATGGGAAGCAGATGTGTGAAGATCCTTTTGTGTCACACTAGCTGTGGCACAGTGCTATAGTATATTTGGAGGAAGTGTGAATGAGTGGTTGATAAAAGGAATGAGGAAATTTCGGTTAGAGGAAGGCACTGTAGAAAATTTTGAAGAAGGGTCAAAAAGAAAGTTTTATATCATTTGGTGAGGATTTAATTACACAAATTATTGTTCTTTCTTGCCTGTGGTCGTGTTAGCCCCTGGATAAACAGATTGTGTTGTCATTCAGCACAGTAATATAAAGGAGCAGCGGGAAGATTTGCACCTTGGGCAGTGTAGGTGAAGGACCTCTTTTCTCCATAAGAAAGTGGGGATCTCTAGACCCCTGGGGGTGCTAATAAAGGTAAGGTAGATGAGACAGAAAGAAGGGAACTTTGAAAAGAGTGTGAAAATCACTTTGGCCTCAAATTACTCAGCTGAACTAGTCCTCTTGAGCTGTAGAAGGGATTTCTGATTTGGGAAGCAGTTATATTAGATGAGCTTAACAGTACCTTCCAGTATCTTATTCCACATGGAACTGGAGGGGACTGTAGCATGTTGCTGGATCTCAGGTTCCTTTAGGATAAAGACTGTGTGCAGTCCATCTTTGCGTTCTCCACTTACACATAATAGGTGCTTGATGAATGCATGAATCCATCTTCAGTTGTTCTGACAAAGAGGAAAGAACTGAAGACCCTAGAACTGCTTTCAGTGGTTGATGTAACCATTCAGCCCCAAACATGAACATCCCCAACTCATAAGAATAGTGGTGTTCAGGACTAACAGTTACCAAAGGGAAAGGGACTGGGGAGATGGGTGGGAAGGGAGGG
>JAQQAC010004778.1:11767038-11791475 GCA_029783875.1 Phataginus tricuspis | reverse complement strand
TGCTCATGTAATTGTAGGTTAATGATACTAAAATAAAATAAATTATTTAAAAAAAAAAAAAAGAATAGTGGTGTTCATTGTGGAAAGCAGTATGGAGGTTCCTCAAAAAACTCAAAATAGAAATACCATTTGACCCAGGAATCCCACTCCTAGGAATTTACCCCAAGAATGCAGCAGCCCAGTTTGAGAAAGACAGATGCACCCCTATGTTTATTGCAGCACTATTTACAATAGCCAAGAAATGGAAGCAACCTAAGTGCCCATCAGTAGATGAATGGATTAAGAAGATGTGGTACATATACACAATGGAATATTACGCAGCCATAAGAAAAAAACAAATCCTACCATTTGCAACAACATGGATGGAGCTGGAGAGTATTATGCTCAGTGAAATAAGCCAGGCCGAAAAAGACAAGTACCAAATGATCTCACTCATCTGTGGAGTATAAGAACAAAGAAAAAAAAAATGTAGGAACAAAACAGCAGCAGACTCACAGAACCCATGAATGGACTAACAGTTACCAAAGGGAAAGGGACTGGGGAGATGGGTGGGAAGGGAGGGATAAGAGGGTAAAAGGGGCATTACGATTGGCAGACATAGGGTGGGGGGCACGGGGGGAACTGTACAGCTCAGAGAAGACAAGTAGTGATTCTCATCTCACTACACTGATGGACAGTGACTGTAATAGGGTTGGTGGGGGGGACCTGATGAAGGGGGTAGTTTAATCATCACAATATTGCTCATGTAATTGTAGGTTAATGATACTAAAATAAAATAAATTGTAAAAAAAAAAAAAAAAAGAATAGTGGTGTTGCCCTCTTAGATTGGATATATGATTCTCCTGGTCTCCAAGCCTGCCTTTGAAGGTGATGTGCAAGAAGAACATATTAAGGACATGTAGTCTTCTTTGATATTAATTGCTGTGATTACTAGTATCTTCCCAAACATCTAAGGCACTCTCCCCTTGGCTCTTCCATCTGTGGAATTATCTACATGGTTACCAGTCTGTAGCCGGAATGTTTCCCAGTTTTACGAGCTCAAGTATAAGTGGATTTACATTAACATTAATGCCCACTGAGGTTATCTTAACATTGACTGACTCCCCTCTTTAAATATTTTGGTGAGTCCCTCGCTTGTTCTCAGGAATCTGGGCTGCTCATACATCACCACTGCTGCTTGCCTCTGCCACCTGGGGACAGTGCTTCCCCTCACTTCCATGAATTCCATCTCCTCTGTTGCTTCAAGATGACCAAATAATTTGCATAAAGGAAAGATAACTTTAGGGTGATGTGGATGAAGGATAGGAGCAGGTCAGGACTCAATGAAGGCAAGCCAGTTAAAAGATAGTTTGACATAGTTTAATCTTGAGATGATTTTGGGCTGGCCTGGAATGATTGGAGGTAGGAGAAGATATTGAGAGACGTGGACAGACTTAAAGGAGATAAAATAATAGGACTTCATGACTGATTGGTGTCTGGCTTGTGCAGCTGCCATCTACCAGTACAGGGCGCATGGAAGAGGAAGTTCTATGGAGGCAGAGTGAGAAGACATTGAGTTCAGAGGAGCCTGAGGTGCTCGGAGGTTAGGTATGTCAGAAAGAGCATGCTTCTATTGAATTTGGAGCTCAAGAGAGAATATAAACTTGAATTTTAGATCTGAGGGTCAGCGTGTGGATGGTAAATAAAGCCATGCTGTTAACCATGCAGGAGAGCTGAGGGTCTAGGGCAGAGTTCTGAGGAATACTGTTATTTATTGGAAGGATGTGGTGTAGGAAAAGGGAGGTTTGAGGAAAATCAGGAGAACAAGATCAAGTGATATTTTGACTAAACTCCTAACATCCCTTCTCATTTTAATCTATTCCATTGCATCGTACCCATCTTAGCATTCACCACTCCATAGCCAGGATTGTTAACTGTTTGAATTTTTCTGGTCTGAGATGGAAATGATGAGCCCAGCTTGGAGGTGAGGGAAGCAAGTGAGAAGGGTTGAGCCCAGGAGTAAATCAGCCCCTCGGTGCTAGAGATGGAGAGGAGGCCCCTCATAGTGACGTGAAGGGGGAGGGGTGGCAGCTTTGGGAAGACTGAAGAGCACCTAGGAATGTGGGGCTGAGGATTTCAGTATCGGGAAACTTCTGAAGATTGCTTAAGTGACAGTGACGGTAATAAGATTTAAAAATAGTGATTCATTGTGGATTTAAATGCCAGGCAGTGGTGGGAAATACTGTGGATGTCAGCAGCCCGTTGGAGACAACTGCAGTCAATTTGAGTGAAGCATCAACAAGAAATAGTGACGATGAGAATGGAAAAAGGGATGCATTTGAGAGAGAAAAGGGAGGAATCTCAAGCCTTGGTGATGGATCCTAAGGGAGATCTAAGGACAAAAACTCCCAGCTTTTGAACCCATATAACTAGATAAGTAATGACAAATCTCTACATTGCAGAGTTGGAAAATATCTTTAAAGTCGTCCAAGTCAATGTTTCCCCATATAGGATTTAATGGAGTAACTCAGGTTGGAAGCCATCAGATTGTAAAAGTGATTCTCAACTCTTCCTTTCTGTACCTTTCCTAATGAGATTATCAGGGTTCTGGAAATGGGCTAGTTTATCTGACACCATATTTAGCCTCCAGCTCTCCTTTATCCATCCTGACCAAGGTTTGAAAAACCCCAAGGGAAACTTAATAACAGAATATTCTTTGCTATGTATCTTTTTATTTTTTATGTACATTAGGGGATATTTTGGTGAGAATTTTTTAATGGTAGTGTCTGGCAGTATGTTCCAGTTCCAGGGTCCCCCCCACTCCACATCCCTTTAGGAAGGAATATCATTGGTGCTTTCCTGATAAAAATAACAGAATTTATATGGAGGAAAGTATAGTAGTGATAGTAACCACCAGTTATTACAGTGTGGAAAAGATAGGCTATTGAAGTTAAAAGTTCATTTTGCAAAATGATAAAAACCTTTTAATTGCTCACAAATATGGTATCATCTGGCTGTGTTGTATGCTGCTGTTAAAGTAAGTATTGTGTTAAACATGGGTCTGTGTTAAAAGAAATAGTGTGTTAGAACCAAAAAAAATGATGGTCTTGCTCCACCCCACATTGTTGAAGTCATCCATTGTGTTTCATTGAGCTGTGCATGCCACATTCAGGAACCGGAATCCATTGTCTAGAGATGGGGACCAAGCCCCAGTGGGATTGGCAGAGGATGTCACGTGACATGCCAGGGTATAGAGCAGGGCTCAGCAAGTTATGGCCCACTGCCTATTCTGTACAGTACAAGCTAAGAATGCAGGTTTTTATATTTTTAAGTGGTTGGAAAAAACCCAAAGACAGAATTCCATTTCATGACATATGACATGTGACAGTGTCCATGAAGTATTTTTAATTTTTTTTTTTGAGAGTCCTATCTGGCTTTGTGGGGTTTTTTTAATAATTAATTTTGGTATCATTAATCTACAATTACATGTGCAATATTATGGTTTTTAAACTACCCCCTTCATCAGGTTCCCCCCACCAACCCCATTACAGTCACTGTCCATCAGCGTAGTGAGATGCTATAGAATCATTACTTGTCTTCTCTGAGTTGTACAGCCCTCTCCATGCCCCCCCAACATTACATCTGCTAATCATACTGCCCCTTTTTCCCCCTTGTCCCTCCCTTCCCACCCATCCTCCCCAGTCCCTTTCCCTTTGGTAACTGTTAATCCATTCTTGGGTTCTGTGAGTCTGCTGCTGTTTTGTTCCTTCAGTTTTTTTCTTTGTTCTTATACTCCACATATGAGTGAGATCATTTGATATTTGTCTTTTTTCGCTTGGCTTATTTCACTGAGCATAATACCCTCTAGCTCCATCCATGTTAGTATTTTTAATTTTTGATACAGCTATGTTTGTTTGATTGCATACACTGTCTATGGTTGCTCTTGCACTGCAACAGCAGAGTTGAGTAGTTGCAACAGAGACATATGACCTTAAGCCTAAGTATATTTACCATCTAGCCCATTGCAGAAAATGTTTACCAACTATTGGTGTAAGGCAGTGTTTCCCAAACTTTAATGTGCATATGAATTACCTGGGAATCTTATTAAAATACAGATTCTGAGTCAGGAGGTCTGAGACAGGGCCTGAGTCTGCATTTCTGACAAATTTCCAGGTGATGCTCTATCTGCCGGGCCTTGGATCACACTCTGATTTGCAAGAGCCTATGTATGTAAGGAGAGAAAGCGGGGGAGGTGTTGTAAAGGAGAGAGTATCAGGTTTTTAAAGTAGAAATAAGCTTGTATTTACTCCAGAGGCCAGAACTGGGACCAGTGGGTACTGGCTTTGGTTTTTAACCTTAGGAAGTACTTTCTGATGATCAGAGACAATTGATCAAATCATTGTGGTGGCTACGAGTGAGGGTGAAGCTGGGAGCATTAGAGAGAAGATGCTAAGTTTGCCAAGTGGCTGGACTTCCCATGGTGGAAAGTGGTGATTGAAATCTCTTCCAATTTAGCTTCTTTGACAATGAAAAGGTAAAGATAGAGTATGAAAGTAGGACGACAGGACTGAGTTGGTCGTTTGTATGAGGCCTGGTCAACAAGTTTGGTATTAATTGGATTAATCTCTCTTATATGGCACATAGCTAGTTTATCTTTGTGTCGAGTAACAAACCACCAAGGTCTTCCATTAAATAATCTCATAAAAAATAAATGTTTTGCTCTAATTTGTATTATTTAATTTGCCCTTACTATTCCTTGGGTCAACCCTTGTGTGCGCTGAAAAGGCTTCAGTTAAATGACTCATACAGTTTTAATTGTACACTTATGAGGCAGTTAAAAGGTAATCCCTGTCCTTCTTACTCTCCACTTGGGTTCATTTCTCCCCTACATCCCTTCCTTCCCCGGCATCTGTTAATATCAGCCTTATAAAGGATCTGTGCTTGTAGCCGGATCTCCCAGCTGCAAGTTATTTTAGGGCCCTCCGGAGCGAATCCTCTCATTAATGGCTCCTTTAAGAAGTACCAAAAAAAAAAGAAAAAGAAGAAAGAAACTAGTTCTTTTGAGCAAGACAATAAATGTTGGAAATGTAACATATTTAGACAGATGAGTGAGTCATGGAGTATTTAAGCAACCTGATATTTAGCTATTGATGAATACTTCCATAAACCATAAAACTCATTAAGTTAATAGTACAACTATCTACAAAATTCGGTGAGTGGCCATAGTCATGTGTTGTGGGTATATTTTTCTACTTTTGAATGCTTTTCATTTCAGCTTGTCATGGACATTTAAAGACATGATTTATGCCTCCTAGTACCCCAGGGAAGTTAAGTATTTTCATATTTATTGCACGGAAGAGCATTCTGTGATTGCTTGCCTGTCCTAAAATCAGTTTGGCTGGAAAGGGACACAAGAATTCTGACCTCAGCTCTCTATCCAAACCAGGAGTCAGCACTTGAAAAATGTGAATAAATATCTTGCCCAGAGACTTCATTTCAGTCTGCTAACCTGGGGAAAGAACAGATGGTGGGAGGCACCATGCACACAATGCTCTTTTTTCTTTTGTAAATTCATCTGTATCCCCACATCCCAGTGCTCAGCCACATCAATACAGGCCCAACATCTTCCAGCTCTTTCCGACTTCTCAGACAGGTCTTCCTCACCCAGTACGGTATGCGCGTCACCATCCCGATAGTTATGCTTGCTCATTATTAAAACCCGAGCAGCAGAGTCTAGATTCTGCCCCAAGCATGCTGGTAATCTTACATAACCTCGACAGACTTGTGTATGTACCAATATTTTTCAAAATCAACCATTTTAGATGCTGTCCCCTCTTCCTTTTATCTCATGTATCGCAAGTCTCCTACGACTTTCAAACTAAACAGATATCCTTGCATCCTTTCCCCAGTCCTCTTGCTCACTTCATATTCACCTTTCATGCAGTCCTTGGGTTTATTATGGTTCTGGTTCTCTCTCTTTTGGCAAGTCAGGGGTGGAGTACATTTTAAGAAAAACATTTTATGACCCACGCATGCTGTTCCATTCAGTCAACTGAACAGATTATATCCCTTTTGGCTCTAGCTTTCCCCCAGGACCAGTGGCTCAGTTCCCATAGTTAATTCCTAATGGGTTTCTTTGCTGCAGAATCTCTATTTTTCTTCCACTTTAAATACCACTTTCTTATAAATCTTTTTAAAATACTGTTTTTGTCGCATGACTTCAATTGTCAAAAAACTTGGTTGTTTTCTTATTCTGTAATAGATGATGTTAAAATTCTTGCAGTCAATATTTAAGCTCTTTTTACATCCGGCCCTAATTTTCTTCTACTCCATGTGAGTTTCTTCTATTTCAATTCCATATGTATCTTTTATATACCTATTACTGTTATAGGTGCTCATTAAGCAGTAGGTATGAAGCATTATGTTTTTAATGTACTGGGGAGGTGATGTATTTTCACAATACCAATAAATAATGATAAAAGGTGACATATAATAAAGTACAAACTGAGTCATACAAGTAAGAATTACTTAAACCCTGGGGTCTCTAAGGCTCTGTCCTTGGTTTTCTCCTACTCTGCATGCTCTTACTGAGGCCCTCCTATTCCTAGTGCTAATTCATATCCTAATCCATTTCTGTGGCTTCAGCCTTGC
This sequence comes from Phataginus tricuspis, assembly GCA_029783875.1. NCBI lineage: Eukaryota > Metazoa > Chordata > Mammalia > Pholidota > Manidae > Phataginus > Phataginus tricuspis. Next base: position 11,784,845 of record JAQQAC010004778.1, on the reverse strand, counting down.
ATAGGTGCAGTTCATGTTTCAGTGTGTATTTCTGCATAGTCCCAGATCCATATTTCCTACTTTATCTCAGCACCTCAGAGAGGTACTTCCAATGCAGTATGTCTAACACTCAGTTCATTATCTTCCCCTGCAAACCTGTTCCACTCCTTACATTCTTTCTTGATTATTGGCATTACCATCCAGCTTATCTTCAAGGTTAGATATCTGCAGCCTGTAGCTAAGTTCAATTGATTTCATCTCTGAAACTGTCTCTCCCATCTTTTCTCCCCACCTCTACTGCCTCCGCTTTCGTTGAAGGCCTGTCTTCTCCCTGGAGAACTCTGGCTGTAGCCCCAAAGGTTTTCCTTCTACCAGTTTCCCAGGGCTCCAGTCTTTTAGCTTCTGTCAATTAGCTTCTTAAAAACAAACCTGATTCATGCTAAAAAAAAAAAAACAAAACCAAAAAACCCTGTAGTGGCCTCTTGCCACATTTGGGATAAAATAGCAACTAAAGGGTGTTGGCATGCTGAAGCCCATCTCTGGCCCTAGGCAGCCTCATCTGTTGGCAGCCACGCTCGGTATAACCATCCATTTCACACCCCTACCTTCTCATGTGTCATTTCTTCTACTTATGATGCTCTTCCTGCCTGTTTTATCTAAAAGATGCAGTCATAGTTCAAATGTCATCTCTTCCATGAAACTCTTCCCCATCAGCTCCTTTTGTCAGGACCTCCCAGTGCTCTGTGCAGCCACTAATTTTGGACTTTCTCCCCATTTTAGTATCTGCAAACCCCAGAAGTACTTTGCATGTTCCACAAGAGCAGGGACCACATTTGATTTGTCTTTTCATCTCCAGTAAATTTTTTGACAGAGTGAATGAATGGATGGTTGTGTGATGAGCGACATTGTGGCCTGAAGATGCTGGGGAAGGCTTTCTGATAGAAGATTGCTGACTGCGTCTAAAACCACTAATTGAGCATCCATTCAATGCAAGTACTCACAATAACATTATAAGGTGGGAATGATTATTTCCATTTTGCTGAGTTAGAAACCAAGACTCAGGTTAAGTTATTTGGTTAGGACTATATAGTTAATAAGCAGAAGAGTAATTAATGATTTGAACACAGATTGGTCTGGGTTGGAAGCTCAGGCCTTATCTACCATGCCAAAATGCTAGCATCAAAAAATAAATCTTAGGAGTACATTACAAGGTCTTCCATGAGAATAGTGATTTCGTGATTATAAGGCACTTGGGAACTCACAAAGGCAGCCTGTGGTTTTGTAGAGGATTAGAACTAGTTTCATAACTAGCTTTCCTGTCTGCATCTATATCTGTGACCTTAATATTGTTTGACTCACAAAAGAAAATTGTTGATCCAGAATAAACCAGTTCAACTTTTCTTCTCCCCAGTCTCAAGAGTATTCCTTGGAAGAAAATGTTTGAAACCACACCTGAGCTATAAACAATTTATTCTGAAGGTAACAGTGTTAGTATTGCAGTATGTAAACCTTTAGCTAATAAAAATCAAAGTAGCCTAATTTGGAAAGTACACAGAAGGTTAGAGGGAAAGCTTGTAAATGTTTTCAAAGACTCTGTATTTAATTCTATCACCAGCTAGCAAAATAAATAGTCCAGCTGCTAGCTCTGAAACAGACACATGTTGGAAATGAAATGTTAGTTTAAATGCACTGGTCATTAGAAATCAAAAGAAACATGAAGTACACTTTCTAGTTTATGAGAAACAAGGTGCAAGTTCCCAAAACACATTTGTGGTAACTGGGTTTAAAATTGCTTCCTCATCTTTTATTTTAGTGGCTAATACTTGGTATGGTATACATGTGCCTATAGGGGCATTCTTTCCCCCCCCCCATTTAGATGCAAAGGCTTAATAAATAAATGGAAAGTGGAAATCAGGAGATGTTAAAATTCCACTTTTCCATGTGTCTGAACAGCTTGCCGTAGATTGCAAGCTGCATGCCAGACGCTTCTGAGGAATGGGAGGTTACTTTCAATAATGTGCTAAGATTGACCTGAAGTGTTTAGCCAGCACATCTGCTTGCAAGTGCTGGCCTTGTGTGAGGTGGTTATACTGGAATTAATTAACTCTGTTTGGTACTCTGAAATATTTGCTCCACATCTTATTTTGCCATAATAAAACTTAAAAAATCAATTGGAACATCTTTATTTTACCTTGAGAACTTAAAAAAAAATAAAGCTAGATGAAAGAAAGAATCTATAAAGCAGCATTTTCTTGCTTGAAGCAAATGTTAAAGAAAAGCATTGAAATTAGAGTGTTATTTCTTCAAATGTTTGTTTTTAACTTAAAATTACAGTGGAGTTGTACCTCTTTCACCCATTACATAATGCCATTTTCAAATGTTTGATTTTATTGTTAGGAAACTCAGAGACTGAGAGGAATAGACTGTGTGCTGAGGTCCTCTCAGCATGATAAAATATTTTGTGAGACTAGATATTAACTTCCAACTTTTCAGAAAGGGGAGGAAGGGGTGGCTTCTGGGAAGTTCTGCAAGCACAGGACAGCACTCCTGGTCCCAACACTATGATGTCAATGCCAAGATGTGTGGCATTACTATTGCTGCTAGCCTGTTGATCTTAAACAAGTCAGCTTTGCCTTATCACTTGTCTCATGAGAGCAGGTCTACCTTCTAGATGTAGATGGTTAGAATTTTTTTTTGAGGTTGTGGAAAAGTTTTGGAAATAGTGGGGAGGGTGTACAACATTGTGAATGTACTTAATGCCACTGAATTCTGTACTTAAAAGCAGTTAAAATGGCAAGTTTTAAATTATATACACATTTTACCAGTTTTTTTAAATAATGTAATATTCCAAAAACCATTGAATTGGACACTTAAAAAATTTTTTTTAAGGTATTATTGATATACACGCTTATGAATATTTCACATGAATAAACAATGTGGTTACTACATTTACCCATATTACCAAGTCCCCACCCATACCCCAATGCAGTCACTGTCCTTCAGTGTAGTAAGATGCCACAGGTTCACTGTTTGCCTTCTCTGTGCTACAATTTTCCCTGTGACCCCCCACACCATGTGTACTAAACATAATACCCCTCAATCCCCTTCTCCCTCCCTCCCTACCCACCCTCCCACACCCCTCCCCTTTGGTAACCACTAGTTCCTTCTTGGAACCTCCGAGTCTGCTGCTATTTTGTTCCTTCAGTTTTGCTTCATTGTTATACTCCACAAATGAGAGAAATCATTTGGCACTTGTTTTTCTCCTCCTGGCTTATCTCACTAAGCATAATATCCTCTAACTCCATCCATGTTGTTGCAACAGGTAGGATCTGTTTCTTTCTTCTGGGTGAATAGTATTCCATTGTGTATATGTACCACATCTTCTTTATCCATTCATCTACTGATAGATACTTAGGTTGCTTCCATATCTTGGCTATTGTAAAAAGTGCTGCAATAAACATAGGGGTGCATATGTCTTTTTGAATCTGAGAAGTTGTATCCCTTGGGTAAATTCCAAGGACTGGGATTCCAGGGTCAAATGGTATTTCTATTTTTAGTTTTTTGAGGAACCTCCATGTTGCTTTCCACAATGGTTGAACTAGTTTACATTCCCACCAGCAGTGTAGGAGGGTTCCCCTTTCTCCGCATTGTCAGCATTTATTGTTCTTAGTCTTTTGGATGCTGGCCATCCTTACTGGTGTGGGATGATATCTCATTGTGGTTTTAATTTGCATTTCCCTGATGATTAGTGATGTGGAGCATCTTGTCATGTGTCTGTTGGCCATCTGAATTTCTTCTTTGGAGAACTGTCTCTTCATATCCTCCACCCATTTTTTAATCAGGTTATTTGCTTTTTGGGTGTTGAGGTGTGTGAGTTCTTTATATATTTTGGATGTTAACCCCTTGTCGGATATGTCATTTACAAATATATTCTCCCATACTGTAGGATGCCTTTTTGATCTGTTGATGGTGTCCTTTGCTGTACAGAAACTTTTCAGGTTGATGCAGCCCCATGAGTTCATTTTTGCTTTTGCTTCCCTTGCTTGAGGAGATGCATTCAGGAAGAAGTTGCTCATGCTTATTTTTAGGAGATTTTTGCCTATGTTGTCTTCTAAGAGTTTTATGGTTTCATGACTTACATGCAGATCTTTGATCCATTTAGAGTTTACTTTTGTGTATGGGGTTAAACAATAATCCAGTTTCATTCTCTTGCATGTAGCTGTCCAGTTTTGCCAACACCAGCTGTGGAAGAGGCTGTCATTTCCCCATTGTATGTCCATGGCTCCTTTTTCATATATTGATTGACTGTATATGGTTGGGTTTATATCAGGGCTCTCTAGTCTGTTCCATTGGTCTATGGGTCTGTTCTTGTGCCAGTACCAAATTGTCTTGATTACTGTGGCTTTGTAGTAGAGCTTGAAGTTGGGGAGCATAATCCCACCAGCATTATTCTCCCTTCTCAGGATTGCTTTGGCTATTCGGGGTCTTTTGTGGTTCCATATGAATTTTAGAATGATTTTCTCTAGTACGTTGAAGAATGCTGTTGGTATTTTGATAGGAATTGCATTGAATCTGTAGATTGCTTTAGGCAGGATGGCCATTTTGACAATATTAATTCTTCCTAGCCAAGACATGGGGTGAATTTCCATTTATTAGTGTCCTCTTTGATTTCTTTTAAGAGTGTCTTGTAGTTTTCAGGGTATAGGTCTTTCACTTCCTTGGTTAGGTTTATTCCTAGGTATTTTATTCGTTTTGATGCAACTTTGAATGGAATTGTTTTCTTGATTTCTCTCTCTGCTAGGTCATTGTTAGTGTATAGGAATGCCACAGATTTCTGCATATTGATTTTGTATCCCACAACTTTTCTGAATTCTGATATTAGATCTGGTAGTTTTGGAATGGATTCTTTAGGGTTTTTTAAGTACAATATCATGTCATCTGCAAACAGGGACAGTTTAACTTCTTCCTTGCCAATCTGGATTGAATTGAATAGAATTAGGGGCTATGTTGAATAGAAGTGGGGAGAGTGGGCATCCCTGTCTTGTTCCCGGTCTTAAAGAAAAAGCTTTCAGCTTCTCGCTGTTAAGTATAATGTTGGCTGTGGGTTTGTCATATATGGCCTTTATTATGTTGAGGTACTTGCCCTCTATACCCATTTTGTTGAGAGTGTTTATCATGAATGGATGTTGAATTTTGTCAAATGCTTTTTCAGCATCTGTGGAGATGATCATGTGGTTTTGTCCTTCTTTTTGTTGATGTAGTGGATGATGCTGATGGATTTTCAAATGTTGTACCATCCTTGCATCCCTGGGATGAATCTTAACTTGATCATGATGGATGATGCTTTTGAATTTGGTTTGCTAATATTTTGTTGAGTATTTTTGCATCTATGTTCATCAGGGATATTGGTCTGTAATTTTCTTTTTTTGTGGTGTCTTTGCTGGTTTTCGTATTAGAGTGATGCTGGCCTCATAGAATGAGTTTTGAAGTATTCCCTCTTCTTCTACTCCTTGGAAAACTTTAAGGAGGATGGGTATTAGGTCTTCACTAAATGTTTGATAAAATTCAGCAGTGAAGCCATCTGGTTCAGGAGTTTTGTTCTTAGGTAGGTTTTTGATTACCAGTTCAGTTTCATTGCTGGTAATTGGTCTGTTCAGATTTTCTGTTTTTTTCTGGGTCAGCCGTGGAAGATTGTATTTTTCTAGAAAGTTGTCCATTTCTTCTAGGTTATCCAGTTTGTTAGCATATAATTTTTCATAGTATTCTCTAATAGTTCTTTGTATTTCTGTGGTGTCCGTAGTGATTTTTCCTTTCTCATTTCTGATTCTGTTTATGTGAGTAGACTCTCTTTTTTCTTGATAAGTCTGGCCAGGTGTTTATCCATTTTGTTTATTTCCTCGAAGAACCAACTCTTGCTTTCATTGATCCTTTTTATTGTTTTATTCTTCTTGATTTTATTTATGTCTGCTCTAATCTTTATTATGTCCCTCCTTCTGCTGACTTTGGGTCTCATTTGTTCTTCTTTTCTAGTTTCGTTAATTGTGAGTTTAGACTGCTCATATGGGATTGTTCTTCTTTCCTGAGGTAGACCTGTATTGTAATATACTTTCCTCTTAGCACAGCCTTTGCTGCGTCCCACAGATTTTGCAGTGTTGAATTATTGTTGTCATTTGTCTCCATATATTGCTTGATCTCTGTTTTTATTTGGTCATTGATCCATTGGTTATTTAGGAGCATGTTGTGAAGCCTCCATGTGTTTGTGGGATTTTTGATTTTCTTTGCATAATTTATTTCTAGTTTCATACCTTTGTGGTCTGAGAAACTGGTTGGTACGATTTCAATCTTTTTGAATTTACCGAGGCTCTTTTTGTGGCCTAGTATATGATCTATTCTTGAAAATGTTCCATGTGCACTTGAGAAGAATGTGTATTCTCCTGCTTTTGCGTGTAGAGTTCTGTAAATGTCTGTTAGGTCCATCTGTTCTAGTGTGTTGTTCAGTGCCTCTGTCTCCTTCCTTATTTTCTGTCTGCTTGATCTGTCCCTTCAGAGTGAGTGGTGTGTTGAAGTCTCATAGAATGAATGCATTGCATTCTATTTCTCCTTTTAATTCTGTTAGTATTTGTTTCACATATGTAGGTGCTCCTGTGTTGGGCACATAGATATTTATGGTGGTTATATCTTTTTGTTGGATTGACCCTTTTATCATTTTGTAATGTCCTTCTTTGTCTCTTGTGACTTTCTTTGTTTTGAAGTCTATTTTTTCTGATACAAGTACTGCAACTCCTACTTTTTTCTCCCCATTAGTTGCATGAAATGTCTTTTTCCATCCCTTCACTTTTAGTCTGTGTATGTCTTTGGGTTTGAAGTGAGTCTCTTGTAGGCAGCATATAGGAGGGTCTTGTTTTTTTATCCATTCAGTGACTCTATGTCTTTTGATTGATGCATTCAGTCCATTTACATTTAGGGTGATTATGGATAGGTATGTACTTATTGGCATTACAGGCTTTAGATTCATGGTTACCAAAGATTCAAGGTTAACTTCCTTACTGTCTAAGAGTCTAACTTAACTCACTCAATATTTTATTAGAAACACAATCTAAAGGTTCTTTTTTTTTTCTCTTCCTTTTTGTATCTCCTCCATTCTTTATATGTTAGGTATCATATTCTGTACTCTTTGTCTATCCCTTGATTGACTTTGGGGATAGTTAATTTAATTTTGCATTTGGTTTGTAATTACCTGTTCTACTTTCTTTACTGTGGTTTTATTACCTCTGGTGACAGCTATTAAACCATAGGAACACTTCCGTCTATAGCAGTCCCTCCAAAATACACTGTAGAGATGGTTTGTGGGAAGTAAATTCTCTCAGCTTTTGCTTATCTGGGAATTGTTTAATCCCTCCTTTAAATTTAAATGATAATCTTTCCAGATAAAATAATCTTGGTTCAAGGCCCTTCTGCTTCATTGCATTAAATACGTCATGCCTCTTCCTGTAAGGTTTCTGTTGAGAAGTCTGATGATAGCCTGATGGGCTTTCCTCTTATTTCTCTCTCTGGCTGCTTTTAATTTTCTGTCCTTATCCTTGATCTTTGCCTTGTTAATAACTATATGTCTTGATGTTGTCTTCCTTGGGTCCCTTGCGTTGGGATATCTGTGCACCTCCGTGGCCTGAGAGACTATCTCCTTCCCCAGATTGTGGAAGTTTTCAGCAATTACCTCCTCAAAGGCACTTTCTAGCCCTTTTTCTCTCTTCTTCTTCTTCTGGTACCCCTATAATGCAAATATTGGTCCGTTTGGATTGGTCACACAATTCTCTCAATATTCTTTCATTCTTAGAGGTTCTTTTTTCTCTCTGTGCCTCACCTTCTTTGAAGTATTCCTCTTCTCTAGTTTGTATTTCATTTATTGTCTCCTCACCGTATCCAATCTGCTTTTAATACCCTCCATTGTGCTCTTCAACGATTAGATATCCAACCGGAAGTTCATTCCTGAGTTCTTGAATATCTTTCCGTACCTCCATGAGCATGTTAATCATTTTTATTTTGAACTCCCTTTCAGTGAGTGTCATGAGGTCTATATCATTTAAGTCTTTCTCAGGAGTTGTATTAATAATTTTACTCTGAACCAGGTTCCTTTGGCGTTTCATAGTTGCGTATGGTGCCCTCTAGTGCCCAGAATCTCTACTCTCTGGACTACTCAGCCCCTGAAGCAATGTCAGAGGTGGCAGAGGAGTGGTATTGGTGCCTGGGGGGAGGAAAGAGCTGTTTCCTGCTTCCAGGCTGCTATGCCTGTCTCCACTGCCTGAACCAGTGGGCCGAGCACACAGGTATAAGCTTCTATGCTTTGCGTTTGTAGTTGCTGTAGACAGATCTTCCCTCTGGCTGGCCTAACACCAGGGTAGGGTTTGCCGGTTTACAAGCCAGGTGGTGCTGGCCAGGAGAAAGGCTCAGTAGGCTGCCTATCACGGAGGGAGTTCTTGGAGCTGTGTAGGCAGCCAGGGAGCTGGAGCACCTGATCATCGTGAAAGCTCCCAACCTGCTGGGCAGAGTGCACCCGGACAATTTTGTCTACCTGTCCTTTCTCCTGAGCAGTCAGCTCTGTGCAATCCTTGCCCCTTTAGCAGCCCTCTTGCTAAGGACTTCCTTGTTAGGAAGTCTCTCAGACTGCCCACCTTTCTTTTGTCCCAGAGCAGCCAGATGTGGATTCCCACTTTCCACTCCCCTAATCCTGAGAGTATAATGCAAGCACCATGAAATGTAGGTTTCTGCTCCCAGAGCAGATCTCTGGAGTTAGGTATTCAGCAGTCCCAGGTCTCCACTCCCTCCCTGCTCTGTTTCTCTTCCTCTCGCAGGTGAGCTCGGGAGGGGAAAGGGCTTGGGTCCCACTGGGACACAGCTTTAGTATGTTACCCTGTTCAGTGAGGTCTGCTCTTGTCTCCAGATGTATGCAGTTTGGCGCAGTCCTCTTTCCGGTCGCTCTTTCAGGAGTAGTTGTATCAGTTATATTTTTGTATTATATGTGGTTTTAGGAGGAAGCCTCTATCTCACCTCTCACGCCGCCATCTTTAATCCTAGAGCCTCTGAATTGGACACTTTGAATGAGTGAATTTATGGTATGTGAATTATATCTCAATAAAACTGTTTAAAAGAATCACTGGATATAGTTAGGGAGTAGGATGTTCCAGTTTACTGAATGTTGTAGGTAATTAAGAACTGATACATTTGTGCTGAAACTACAAAGTGCAAGGTATCTTTTCATGGAACATAAGAATATGAACTTGAAAAAATATTTTTGTGCTTCATTGGGTTGTATATTCTTTTACTTATATATCTTTAGAAATGTGATACTTCAATATCTACAGAACATCTGAGCAGAACTGTGTTGCCCTGTACAGTGGCCACTGGCCACACATGGATCTTGAGCACTCGAAATGTGGCAAATCCAAAATGAAATGTGGCTACTGCTGTATGTGCAAAATAACACTGAATTTTGAAGATTTGGTACAAGAATGCAAAATACTTGTCAATAATTTTTATGTTGATTACATGCTGAAATGACAATATTTTGGATATTTTAGGTTATATAAAATATTGTATTAAATATATTTCTGGGTTTTTTTGTTTTTTGTTTTTTGTTTTTTGTTTTTACTTTTTTAATGTGGCTACTAAAAATTTTTTGATTGCATATGTGGTTCCTATTGCATTTTAGTCTGACAGGCTGGTCCAGAAATCAGACTGATCCACCCAGGATTCACATACTCTGAGGGAGATTGAGAATCACTTCCAAGGACTAAGTAGAATACAGAAGGATTCCCTAAACTGGCATAGATGGCAAGATAATTTACCTCCCGAAGGATGGCTGCCCCTTTGTCTCTAATTCAGAGTTTTGGGAAATGGCAAGCCAAGGGAAGATCCTTCTGAACCAGGCGGAGAGCTCTGAGGAGTCAACAAGGCCCAGTCCTAGGAGGACAGTTTGGTTTGCCACAGCACATTGGTCCCATAACATATGGTAGGTCAACTGAAGAGTAGAGACATGAGGTCAGTAGATCCTGGAGGGTGGATTGGTTCAGAGGCAGTTTTTCTCGGGCAAGAGGAGCAGGAACAGCAGCAGTACGGTTACAGCCTTTGATGAGAAAGGAAAGAGCCCTCACAGGCAGCAGATGCCCTTTCAAATCTATTTTAAGAAAATTAAAAATGGGCACCTGTCCCCAAGTCCCCCTGCCTAGAGAAGACACCCCCAGCTGCATAGGACCCTGGGCTCCTGGTGGTGGCACTCCTTCCATGTCCACCTCAACAGCAGCCCTGTAGCTCAGACCTCCAAGGGTCTGCAAGCCAGCCTTGCCGCTCTGCTTCCACATTAATGCAGTTTTAATATACTCTGAGATGCTGCAGCCACAGCCAAACTGCCTTCCAGGCTGTCCTGTCATCTCCCTAGGTATTAAGTATTCTTTTAGTGAGAGTTCTGATTACAGAGTTACATAGTTTTCAGTAAATCCTGTAATGGCCTTTTCTGCAATAAACCCTGTTATTTTAGAGTATGGTTTTGCAGGACGTGCAGTTTTTCAAGAGCACATATATCACATAGCAGAAATACCCATGTGAACTTTGTCCTGCTCCTTCAGTAGACAAGTCTCAGGATGCCAAGGTAACTTGGCCATGGTCATCCTGGGAAGGTGTATTGCTGGCATTTCACAGGAGACTCAGGTTGAGGCTGTTGTGTATGGTGACTGGATATGGCTGCGTTAATGCTGTTACTCTTAAGATGTGGTGTAGGTAAGTCTGTGGGTTGCCTGGGAACTGGGATGCCATATATACAACACTGTTCCTATATGGGAAAGTGTATTCTGGCCTTCTTGAATTCCAAACAACCAACTCACCAATGCACTTCTGGAATTCATTCTCTTTGCAAATTGGCAAATGCCTGTAAACCCCTAGAAAACAACTCTCTTCACCTCCACCACCACTTAGTAAGGAGAAAGGAGGGTATGTGAACTTTGGGAAGCTGAAGGTATAGTTGTGCAAGCATAGAAATCAGTAGGTAATTAGTGGTGAAGTATGATTTTCAGACTGCCTTTCCACCTCTTAACTAATAAATACTTAGGTCAGAACCTCTGGAAATCTTCAGAGAAGAGATTTTTCGACCCCAGTTCTTTATTAACATAGGAGAAATCCTTCAGAATGTTGAAATTCAGGATTTGGGGGCTACTTTGGCACTTAATCAAATTAAAAGACTGTGTGGGTTCTAATTAGGGTGGTTTTTAGTGCTTGGATGATCCTGCCTGAGAAGAGAGGGAACAGGTATAACAGAAAAGGATGTGACCTTGAAGCCATGTTTCAGCTGTGTGTGCGTGTGAGAGAGGGAGAGGGAGGAAGGGGGTGGTGGTGCAGACATTGGGACTGACTGGTCTATAGAACTGCAGAACTTTAGAGATGTGTATTGAGCTTTTTTTGCTGGGGCTGACCTCTGTAGTGCCAGAAAATGCTGGAGATCTGAGCTGAGTAGGACATTAGCAGACTATGTCAGGGAGTCTTCCATGTTTAGTAGAGCTTGTGACGTTGTGCAGTTTACCTGTCACTAAAGAGGAAGGAAGAATTACATCCTGCACTGTAATTATTTTGCAAGTATTACTGAAGGTAACATCTTAATAAATTAAAATTTTGATCATAATGGATTATAATGAAATTTTTAAAAATGGTTTACTTTTCACTGGGGAAACCTTTAGGTGATAATGTTTAAAGTCCACGTAGCTCTCAATAACTGGTAGCTATTATCATTATAAAGTGCAGTTATTAAGTGGATTGCCTCCTCATTTCAGGCACACATCTTTGTTTTAGTGATAGAAAGGAATCATGTCATTTACCATTCAGATGTTAATAGTATACATAATTTCAAAGTACAATGAATATATGAAATAAGCTTAGGTTATCGGGAAGAAAGAACCTGGACATGGGAGTGTGTGATGAATTAGCAGTTTTTGAGATTTCGTAAAGGGTTGCATGATGACTCCCTAAAACATATTTTTTTCTCTGAAGAACTCTGGATGATGTAGTATAGTGTTTCAGACAAAAAGCCAGTTGATTAGAAAGAATATATTGACAAGAGGCCAGATTTGCTCATTATTTATACACAGGATTTGAAAAATAGACTTTTATCTTAGTCCAAAACTATGGCCTGTATCCCACCCTGTAGAAATCCATCAATTTCAACCACAAATGTGCCTCATTCGTGAAGCTTTTCCTGTGCTTTCCCAGTTGGAGGCGATCTCTTCCTTGTCTCGTGTCCTGGACCCTTTGCCTTGGATTGTTTATAGTTATTTCTGAATTTGTTTTTTCTCTGTTGAATTTTGGACTCCTTTAGGGATGAGGACTGTCCTATCTTTGCATCCTTGGAAGATATACAAAGTATCTTGTACATAGGCAACATCAAGAAAGATATTTTCAATTTGGGGTTGGTTTCTCAGTTAATTTTATTTGGAGCTTTGAAGAAAACACACTGTATATTACAGTAATTAGGGCTTAGTCACTGAAGGGAAGGCTTGATCTAGAGGGAGGAGGAGGAAGGATCTGGAAACCAGAGTTTCCAGGTGAGAGAAGAAAGGATCCTGAGAGCTCCTCTCTGTAGGCAAAGCGAAGAAGGCCAGCTGCTCTACTTGAGGCAGGTTTGCCAGGAGGCCCCAGGGGCACGGAGCCCCTGGGAGGTGACAAGGGTGCAGCGTTGGTTCGTCCGGGCATCTGGTGGGTTGATGATCAGTTACACAGAGCTTCAAGTCAAGCAAGTTAGGAGGACCTGGCCAAGGGGAGCAGAGTTCAGGGACAGAATGATGGGGACAGTAAGGTAAGGCCCTGGTCTTGGGGGGACCCAGAACCAAGCAGAAGCTTACACCCCAGGGAACAAGGAATGGGGAGGCTTGTAGCACTGGGGCACTGTCAAAGGACTTGACAGTGTAAAAATGCCCTGCTGCTGAGCTGCTCTGCTTTTGTTCGCTTGTTAAGGCTCAGGGCTGATACCCAACCCAGCTTTAAAACCTTGGGGTTACCCAGCCAGGGAGCCCAGGGGGTTGCTATAGTTGAGGGATGGGAAAAATACAGTCTTGGAGTAATTCTTTCACAGCCTGTGGTGGGTCGCAGTTTTATGAGGTCAACACATCTGGAAAATGTTTAGGGACCATCAGCATATGTAGATAAAGCCTGCAAACCAACCTGTCATGGCTGACTTGTGTGCTGAAGCTGAAGTCACTGCCGTACTGAGCTCTGTGGCAGTAGAAGATTTGCAGTGTCCTGTGTCTGACAGATGTGGTATGCTTTTCAATAATAATCAGCGGAAAACAAGGGTAGAAACCTAGTCCATGACTGACATGGACACAGCATCTGAAAAAATCGTCTGGCACAACATCTAGCTTTCTGGCAGATAAAAATCTAATCTAGTAGGGGGGCGAGGGGCTCTTTGTTCTTTGGAGGATCATTGACTTGCAAGGGTTAAAAAAAAAAGGTCATAAAAACACATAACTCATATCAGGTTTTAACATAGCATTTTGTTTTGAATGTTCCCTTTCCTCTTCAAAAATGTATTATTACATTATTTTTTCTTTATTACCTGTAATACAGAAATTTATGAAGAAGAAAAATAACAGCATAATTTCCTCATTTAGTTGCTGACTTTAGTCAGTGCAAATAAAGAAATACATGTATAAAGTTAGAGTGTCATACAGTCTGGAAAGGTATAATATGGTAAGCGAAAATGTCTTGTGAATTCTCAGGGAAGTTTTATGCAGCTTTGTAAGTATGTGCTTATTTATGGGTTGTTACTATTTAAGGAAAAGGGAACATATACTACACATATTGTATGCTTTTGCTTTTTTATAACCTAATCAACCCCAGAGATCTTCCCCTGTCAGCATGTACAGATTTATCTGATTTGTCTGAGGAGCTGTATAGGATTTTAAGTATGGACTTAACCACAATTTAAGCAGTCCTCTAATAGACATTTTGTTCCCAGTGTTTTTCTGTTCCAAACAGTACTGCAGTGATCATTAACAAACCATTCTGAAAACCACTACTTCTGAAGGTCAGGGCATATATAACCTAGGAGTCCGTAAACTTTTCCAATAAAGAGCCAAATAATAAATACTCTCAGCTTTGCAGTGAGTTGTACTGTATTTGTCGCAGCTACTCAAACCTCTGTGATTGAAGTGCTAAAGCAGCCATAGTTGAGTAAAATGACCATATTATGTCCATACAGTGGAATATTATTCAGCCAGAAAAAAGAAACGAAGTACTAATATATGTTATAATATGGATGGACCTCAGAAACATTATGCTAAGTGAAAGAAGCCAGACATAAAAGATCACATATTGTCTGATTCCATGTATATGAAGTGCCTAGAATGGGAAAATACATAGAGACAAACTTCAGATTGGTGGTTGTGGGGGGCTGGGAAGAGGGCAATGGGGAGCAGTTGCTTAATGGGTAGGGGGTTTCCTTTTGGGTGAAAATACTTTGGAACTAGATAGAGGTGGTGGTTCAATTTTGTGAATATACTAAATGCCACTGAATTGTTCACTTTAAAATCATTAATTTTGTGTAATGTGACTTTCACCTCAATAAAAAAAGAAAGCAATTCACTCAGGGGAAAAGGAACCATAGTCAATATGTAAATGAGTGAGCATGGCTGTATTCCAATACATTGTATTGTAAACGTTATTTATAATGAAAGAAAGCAGGCTGGATTTGGTTCCTGAGCCATAGTTTGCCACTCTCTGGTATAATCTGAAAAATAATTTTGATAGTAATGTGAAGGTTGAATCAGGTGGGAATTAGGTAGGTATAAGGATTGGGTAGGTGTAAGGACTTGAGTTAGGAAGCTCTTGCAGAAGTTTAACAACGCTTCTTCACTTTGTGAGAAGTTTTTGAAACTGTTGACCCTTTGCTCCCCAGCCCCACGAGTTATTTGTGTGCACACACATATATTTTGCTTGTAAACATGTCTGCTCATAGTCCCATGTTGAGAGACCTGTTGTAGTTGGAGACGAGAACAGCTCAAACTCCTGGAGAATGGTAGTAAGGAACTAGGGGGCCCAGGGGTCTGAGAAGTTTCAGGACTTGTAGAAAAGTCAATAGGATGGAGACAGAAAGGGAGCCATTGGAATTCTCAGTTAGCTCATCAACTTACCATAGCAGGAACCATGTCCCTAGAATAACGGTGCCACAAGCCCACTGGTAATGGGCTGAGAGTACATGGGGGTTCAAATCATGGAGGCAGACTTGTAGGCTCACTTCTTGAAAGATTTGCTGTTGCAGGAAAGAAGCATGAGCTTGAGGGCTGGTTTTTAATAGGAAGGGAGAGGTTTGAGCTTGTTTGAAGGTGACATTGTTGGGTTGAGTGTTCTTTTTTTTTTTTGGATACTGCAAATTGTATTTATTTATTTTTTTTTTTTACAATTTATTTTGGTATCATTGACCTACAATTACATGAGCAATATTGTGGTGATTAAACTACCCCCTTCATCAGGTTTCCCCCACCAACCCTATTACAGTCACTGTCCATCAGTGTAGTGAGATGAGAATCACTACTTGTCTTCTCGGAGTTGTACAACCCACCCCATGCCCCCCCACCTTATGTCTGCTAATCGTAATGCCCCTTTTACCCCCTTATCCCTCCCTTCCCACCCTTCTTCCCGAGTCCCTATCCCTTTGGTAACTATTAGTCCGTTCTTGGGTTCTGTGAGTCTGCTGCTGTTTTGTTCCTTCAGTTTTTTTCTTTGTTCTTATACTCCACACATGAGTGAGATCATTTGATACTTGTCTTTTTCGGCGTGGCTTATTTCACTGAGCATAATACCCTCTAGCTCCATCCATGTTGTTGCAAATGGCAGGTTTCTTTCTCATGGCTGAATAGTATTCCATTGTGTATATGTACCACCTCTTCTTTATCCATTCATCTACTGATGGACACTTAGGTTGCTTCCATTTCTTGGCTATTGTAAATAGTGCTGCGGTAAACATAGGGGTGCATCTGTCTTTTTGAAACTGGGCTGCTGCATTCTTGGGTAAATTCCTAGGAGTGGGATTCCTGGGTCGAATGGTATTTCCATTTTGAGTTTTTTGAGGAACCTCCATACTGCTTTCCACAATGGTTGAACTAATTTGCATTCCCACCAGCAGTGTAGGAGGGTTCCCTTTTCTCCACATCCTCGCCAACATTTGTTGTTGTTTGTGTTTTGGATGTTGGCCATCCTCACTGGTGTGAGGTGATATCTCATTGTGGTTTTAATTTGCATTTCTCTGATGATTAGCGATGTGGAGCATCTTTTCATGTGCCTGTTGGCCATCTGAATTTCTTCTTTAGAGAAGTGTCTATTCATGTCCTCTGCCCATTTCTTAATTGGATTATTTGCTTTTTGTTTGTTAAGGTGCGTGAGTTCTTTGTATATTTTGGATGTCAACCCCTTATCAGATACATCATTTATGAATATATTTTCCCATATTGTAGGATGTCTTTTTGTTCTACTGATGGTGTCCTTTGCCGTACAGAAGCTTTTCAGCTGGATATAGTCCCACTTGTTCATTTTTGCTTTTGTTTCCCTTGCCCAGAGAGATATGTTCATGAAGAAGTCGCTCATGTTTATGCCCAAGAAATGTTTGCCTATGTTTTTTTCTAAGAGTTTTATGGTTTCATGAGTTACATTCAGGTCTTTGATCCATTTTGAGTTTACTTTTGTGTATGGGGTTAGACAGTAGTCCAGTTTCATTCTCTTACATGTAGCCGTCCAGTTTTTCCAACAGCAGCTGCTGAAGAGGTTGTCATCTCCCCATTGTATATCCAAGGCTCCTTTATCAAATATTAATTGAGTGTATATGTTTGGGTTAATGTTTGGATTTTCTATTCTGTTCCACTGGTCTTTGGGTCTGTTTTTGTGCCAATACTAAATTGTCTTTATTACTGTGGCTTTGTAGTAGAGCTTGAAGTCAGGGAGCGTAATTCCCCCTGTTTGATTCCTCCTTCTCAGGATTGCTTTGGCTATTCGGGGTCTTTTGTGGTTCCATATGAATTTTAGAATTATTTGTTCCAGTTCATTGAAGAAAGCTGTTGGTAGTTTGATAGGGATTGCGTTGAATCTGTAGATTGCTTTAGGTAGTATAGCCACTTTGACAATATTTATTCTTCCTAGCCAAGAGCATGGGATGCATTTCGATTTGTTAGTGTCCTCTTCAATTTCTCCTAGGAATGTCTTGTAGTTTTCAGAGTACAGGTCTTTCACTTCCTATGTTAGGTTTATTCCTAGGTATTTTATTCTTTTTGATGCAATTGTGAATGGAATTGTTTTTCTGATTTCTCTTTCTGTTACTTCATTGTTAGTGTATAGGAAAGCAACAGATTTCTGTGTGTTAATTTTGTATCCTGCAACTTTGCTGAATTCAGATATTAGTTCTAGTAGTTTTGGAGTGGCGTCTTTAGGGTTTTTTATGTACAGTATCATGTCATCTGCAAATAGTGACAATTTGACTTCTACTTTACCAATCTGGAAGCCTTGTATATCATTGTTTTGTCTGATTGCCGTGGCTAGGACCTTCATTACTATGTTGAATAACAGGGGAGAGAGTGGGCATCGCTGTCTTGTTCCCGATCTTAGATGAAAAGCTTTCCGCTTCTCGCTGTTAAGTATGATGTTAGCTGTGGGTTTGTCATATATAGCCTTTATGATGTTGAGGTACTTGCCCTCTATACCCATTTTGTTGAGAGTTTTAATCATGAATGGATGCTGAATTTTGTCAAATGCTTTTTCAGCATCTATGGAGATGATCATGTGGTTTTTGTTCTTCTTTTTGTTGA